>CM012451.1:21937057-22537057 GCA_003999625.1 Oryzias javanicus | reverse complement strand
TTTGCCAGCTACGTCCCTGAAATCATAGAGTTAATAGGAAACCGCAAGAAATATGGTGGTTCCTATAGTGCGGTAAATGGGAGAAAGTAAGTATTCCAGATGGTTCTGCTGTTTTTCTGTGTGCGGTAGAACCCTCTCTGCATGCCTTTTTCTTTTTTCTGTTCCATGCATGTAGGCCATGTTTGCTCGCTACGTGCCAGAAATTGCTGCTCTCATCCTTAATCGGAAGAAATACGGAGGGAGTTATAACTCGACACGAGGCAGAAAGTAAGTTGAAATCCAGACAAGGTGTGGTTGTGTGACTCAAGTGCACCCCCTTAAGCCTATAGGCGCCGGGGGTTACGTTAACGTGAAGTTTTGGATCTGTAAAGTCGAGTTTAGCCGCAGTAAAAGTGCATTATGTCAAGTCACACTGTGTGACTGGAGACCTTGGCCACTAGGACACACATTCATGTCCCTTTCACTCTGTCTTTCGCTTTTTTTCTAACTTCTTTCTGACCTTTTTCTCGATCTGCATCTATCTCTCCTTCATTCAAAGCTTTCCTGAACTCATTTGTGTGCTGTTCGTTTTATTTTCGTTCTCCTTGACACGGCCTGTGTTTGGCTTCAATTTGATTTGGAAAATAGAGCTTTCATGACTGCTACACCTCAGATGTTTAGCCTCACTAACCTGTGGAAGTGTGATCCAATGTGTCTCAATAACACAGTCCTGCCAACAGGGATAATGAGCCATCGTTTCAGAAAGTACAAAGTCATGAAATCCCTACTATCCGCCTATAAAAAAAGGATTTCCCCACAAAAAAAGTATAGATTTAAATATCTGCAAGTGCATTATCATTGGTGGTCTTTTCAGCATCATCAATTGCAATGAACATTGCAGGATTTCCTTTCTTTTTTTTTTTTTTTGGTAACATTTTTGCTTTTTTTTTTTTTTGCATGGCTTATTTTTTTATTTTTTGTTCTGCATCATATTCCGCATGCTCTCTTTGACCTGCGGCCTTGTGGCTCTTTCATTGTTTGCTAACCTGATGGGAAAAGTCATCCTCCTTGTTTTCTGTCACTGCTGGCACATCGCATCATCAATGCTTGACATTACTCTGGCCCTGATCTTCAGTCAGCTCCCACACCCTGAATGCTGGATGCCTCGCTCCCATTGGAGGCTCTCAAATGGCTTGCTTTGCTTGCTCGGTTCTCGTCCGGTGTTTGTCTGGTGTCGGTCTTCAGAGGCCTCCTTTTGTACTTAATGTGATTGGAGGCTTCATACCTTGTGAAGTGTCTGGTTTGTCTGCTTTAGTTTGTGCAACAATACCACAATCCTTGTTGTGCAGTGCTGTTGTCCTCCCTTGTATGGCTCAAACCTTACTGATTTTCAGCACACTGTTTGGAATATTCTGAAAAGCTAGAGTAAACTTTCTGTATCCTTGGAATCTGCTACTATCTGCTGTCGTCTTTCTCACTTATTTACAATCCTCATCCGATCCGTTTTCGTCATTCAGTTTAGAGAACCAGCAGCCGAATGAAAGAAAAAAGAAAAAAGAGCCTTTCTTCAGTAATGTTTGCCTGTCATTTAAATAAGATTGATGAAATGTTGTGTTTGGCCAGTGACCCCAGCCCAGGCTGAGAGAGGCCCCTGTCAAAACCAAGAATAGTTTCTCCCACACACTATATTTTTTCCCCCCATCTGCGCCCTTTTCCAACTCTCCTTCTGGTTAGACATATGGTATCAATCAGAAGATCCCGACCAAACACACGGGCTCCGAGTAGGTCCAAGATTTAGCAAAATATCTCAAACGCACATTTATCTGGAGAGGAATTTCCTTCTGGTGTAATAAAACCGGTTTGTCACATGGATTTAGGAGTTGCCATTGAATCCCTGTCAACAGGAGACGCAAAGGGGAGATGAAATGATCATTTTAAAGTAACTGAGTGATAATCTGGCTTCCAAACAGAGCGGCATTGATAAATTATGAGCTGTTTTGAAAGGCTCTTCTGGTTTGCTGTCATTTCAAGAGACTTTGGGAAAGTGAGAAAGAATCACGTTGAACTCGTAATGGATTTCTGTTTCAGACTAGTGTTGCTTACACGGTGGTAATCTGTGCAGCGTAGCGTGCGACAGCTCTCATGCAGTACAGTATTCGCTGATGTACAGTAATGACAAGTGTTTTTTATCGTTGGCGCCTGCTGTACTCGAAGCCCTGTGGTTTCCATCTTGACTCCATGGTTTCCATTAGACGCAACTTTAGCGAGAGGGGCTGACACGCAACGGATTTCAGACCTCACCGAGCTTTAGCGCGTGTCTTTCAGTGCTTTTTAAGAGTTCTAGATACTTTGTACACGTAGACCCAGATTCAACACATCAAGGATAAAACCACACTTTGAGAAAAGAGTAAAGCCTTTTCTTTAAAAACCGTAAAAAATTGTTACAAACTTTTTTTAACATAAATATGGATAAAAACCGACAAATATTATTCCAGGATAGATCAACCTAAATCTTAAATAACTTTTAATATTTTGGTCTTCATAAAATATATATTCTGTCAAAATTGAGATTGGGCCATTTAATATTAATATGAAAAAATCTGGGGGGCTGGACATAATTACCCTGTGCCTTAAGCGGACCGAACCGTACCATGTTTGAGCCCCCGTTGGTTGTAGGTCCATAGGAAAATGGTTAGTGCAGAACTGACGTCGTCACGCAAGGAAATCAGTTGATCGGTGGATAAAAGAAAGCTCTTTCCCCTTTCACCGCCTGCAATCTTCTCTAAAATAACATTAAATGCTTCGAAGTGCCAAAAGCCAACAATGGTTGGCCTCCATTGTTGTTGATGAGAGCTTTGCTTGTGCTGTAGTCACACTACGATGATGCTAAGTCGGTCTACAAACAACACGTGGAAACAAAATAAAAATGTAAAAGATATCAGATACGTATTGAAAAATCAATCAGGCAGTGGGAGTAACAGCAGTATCGATTAAGGATGTAAAAAATGTGTATCGAAAATCAATCGATCAACTGCAGTACCGTTTAAAAACCACAGATGTGAACAACAATATGTTCAATCAATCAAGAAGTTAATAATAGATTTCTGGCAAATTGCGGTTTCTCTTCCTGTTTTTTATCTACGGTCTTTGTCTTCTTATGTTCATGCAATCCAAATAAAAAGACGTCCTATCATAAACTTGCTTCTTCCAAGTCAATTCCTGAATAAATTTCTCTGTCAAATTATCATTATTATTTATAGCTTTAAATGCCATTTAAATAAGAAATATCTAGTTTTTAAGCATTTTTGGTAAAAGAATCGAACGCCACAAAAAATCTTTTATGTTTCCAGATTTATATTGAATCGTATAAGAGGGAAAGATACACACCCTAGTTAAAAACAACACAAAACTAAAGTCTTGCAAACGTGTCCTCACTGACATAAGGATTAGAGCAGTAGTACATGAGTAACCTCTGTTGATGGTGTTTGAGCTCTCCTATTTGGACTTTTTTTTTGTTCCCCTGGGATGTGTCATGAGTGCATGTTTTGTGTGCATGCGCTTTGATGCCCCCTTTTGCATCGACTGTGACAGTGTGCCACTTTTCCTTTCAGTTTCTGAACCATTGTGTTTGAGTTTTATTTTTCAAATCAAATGAGTGATGTTAATATGTTAATGTTTAAACTCTATTTGATTAAATCTATGAAGTTACACCCAATGATTTACTTCCTAAGAGGTATTTTGTCTTTTGAGGTAATTTTAATTTATAGGCCCAAAATATGTTTCAAATTAATGACCCACTTAAGGTTATTCATATTCCTCATCAATCTGTGTATTGTGTTTTTGTAAAATGGATGTCTGGATACTAAAATAGGAAGTGAGGATAGGTTTTTTTTTTTTGTTCTTTTATAACTGGAAACATCTTGTGCCAAGAACTGCTGGCTGCTCCCAGACATCCCAGCTCATCAGCCAGAAATACCTCACAGCCACTTCTCTCTAGCTCTGACCAATCCTGCAATCATGACGGCTCGTTATATTGTCTCGAAAGGACAAAGGCAACATTTGGGAAAACTATTATGCTCTGCAGCATCAACAAACCACCATTACCTTGATCTGTCCGTCACATCACTTTGCCAAGTTCAAATCCGTACATTTCATATGGTCCATATGGGGCGAACGCTGGGAACTGGACTATAATTCTCATTGAACATCAATGAATATCTGTTTCCTTTAAACCTGCCAGACGAGGTCGGTCTTAAATCATTTTCTGTTCACTTTTTGAAATTGGCTTCTAAAGTCTAATGTGTTCACCAGAGCTTGTGTGTGAAAGCACGGTAATGGAGGAAAAGTGCCACGACTTATCAATTTCTATGATAGAAATTTCCAGAATGAACATTTTTTTGTATTTTATGATAGAAGAAAGAAACTTAAGACACACTGCTGAGCTGTCTAGTACTTAAAACTAAAGTGGTTTAATTGTCTTCTGGCACATCAAGTAGTGGATAAAATCACACGGTCGTGACATAGATTGCTTTACAGCCCTCTGTAGGGTAATATGAGGTTCTTAGTAGCCCATAATAAGGTAACTTAACTCAATAGGATTTGCTAACAAGTTTTCCCATTTGACATTTAACTGTAACTTCAGCTGAGCTGCTCTGTTTACCTTAAGGCAAATAAAAGCTTATAAAAAGTCTAGTATCCATCTCTGTTGTAATTATATGAATAAGTATATAGTTTATAACAAAAAATACCTACATAAAATATACCAAGAAATATTAAAAAAAAAAAG
Source organism: Oryzias javanicus (assembly GCA_003999625.1). Lineage (NCBI taxonomy): Eukaryota > Metazoa > Chordata > Actinopteri > Beloniformes > Adrianichthyidae > Oryzias > Oryzias javanicus. The sequence continues at coordinate 22,532,292 of CM012451.1, read as the reverse complement.
TAAATTGCAAAACTTGTAGATTTTTGTCTAGATAACTTTTCTGTTTCTATTTGGTGCAGTTTTTCTATTTTCTTTGGTTTTGCTACATTTATTGCCTGCATGAGGCTCTTATTGATAAATAATAACTTTTATTGCCATTCAGGTGTAGTTTCTATCTGTTACAGTGTTTGGTATATGATCATTTTTTTACAACTTTCCAAAAAAGGTCAACTTTCTGTAGTTGACCCTAAAAGGTCAATATCTTAATACTAAAAGGAAAAGGACATCAATAGCCTTTTTTGCAAAGCACTTCCCCCCTCAACATACTAATTTTTTTCTTTCTTTTAGATCAAACATACAATTACTGAATATCAAAAGTTTTGGAACCACAAAAGTTTTCTGTTTTTTATTAAAATTATGCGGCCAATATTCCTCATACAGTTCCCTCATTCTGTATTGCGGAGGTTCACATAAATGTGCAGCCCCTTCAATTATCTTTCAAAGAAGTTAAACAATGTTTAAATCTAAAAGTTGTGTTGGCCACTCTGTGATTTTAAAGTTCATCGTTTTATTTTAGAGTACCGCTGGAAGCTACAGAATTATGTGGTTAATGTTTTAGTTCAGAATACCATTAATTTTGGAGTAAACACCAAAACTGTATCCAACAGAGACACAATGTTTCTCCCTTTAAGTTTTGTTTGTCAGTGTCATGCAGTTATTTGTTGTTTCGTGATAAAAATAAATCTTTAAAAAATACATATGAACAGTTATTTTGTAATTAAATTTTGTTTAATTTTATTTAATTGTATTTATTTTATTTTATTTTATTTTATTTTATTTTATTTTATTTTATTTTATTTTATTTTATTTAATTTTATTTTATTATGCATTTTATTCTGATAAATCTGACCTTTATGTGACTTTCCACCACCTACCATTTCTACAATAGTAGGGTATCTATTACGACTAAATTACAAAATAAAACAACTGGTGAAACTTGATTTGTTCTAAAACCTTTGAATTCAGTTTGCTGCAGTTGTACTAAACTTAATACTTAATACTTAATATTAGTAAATCATCAATAGAAGCTTCTTTAAGCATTTTAAAAACGATAAAAGAAATATTTTAAATGAAAAAATGAATAAAACTGTTTGAAATACATATTTTTGATCCTGTCATTTCTAATGACCTTCCACTCTGGTGTTTTGTCACCCGTCCAAAGTCGTCTGCCCCCTCTTACCCTTAAATAAAATGTTCTACATGTAGCTCCGCCCCTGAGTTGCTGTACTTTTCAAAGATCAGATTCTCGTTTCTGTTAAATAATTGTGCTCTGATGGCCTGACTGACAAAGTAACAGGAGGCCTGTACTTTATTTTGCACTATTTCTACCTTTGTGTCCAGGGCATGTTGTTTCTGATCCCTCTGTTAACTGGGTTCCAGTTCTTAAAAAAAAAAAAAAAAAGTTCAAACCCCCAGAAAATAGTTTGAGGAATAAATTGATTTTAACTGTGACAATTATAGAGCAATTATAGACATTACTGGGCTTTCATAATTCAGACTGTTGAACACAATTAGACACATCAAAGGGTCTGAAAAAGTATTTTATTATAGATAAATGGTTAAAATGTGGGGAAAAAAGCAAAATTCTTGTTGGATTGAGTCAAAATCACGATCTTTTAAATTGCTACCATCTGCAAAGTTTTGCATAAATATGTAGTTTATTACCAACGTATGAGTCATGGTGCATTAACTGAAATGTAGCTGTTAGATCTTGGACACTCCCATTGGGCTATAGCAATTAGAGAAGCACCACAAGTTTCACGGTTCAAACGTTGACCGTCAAGGCTGCCCAGTGGGAGATTAATCTCATCGTTGAGTTTAAAACCAATCCTTCCGTGATCTTTCCTCAGTGCAGACGCATGGGGACACAACCAAAACTAGTCCAAACCACCGTCTTTCTCCCTATCGCCTCTAATCAGCTCCATCAGCATCCGAAAGATTCTTTTGCCTGAAAAAAAGTGTTGCCAGTGACCTGTCAAACCCTCTGCGGCCCCGCGTGGGGCTTTTGTCAACCACAGGCCTTCAAATCATTTTGAAACTTTCAGTAACGTTGTGCATAAAAAGCACAAGTCCATTGATGTACATGTCTGTGTCAACATCCATTCTGCTCACAAAAGCGCGGTTTGGCTGAGGACGAAGTGTTTCATTCTGAGAATGGATGACAGTCCGACCACTGTAGGCCGTGTAATTATATTTTAGATTTTCTAAAGTGGTTCAGAGTTGAGTGCTTGATTGCACTTGTCGTGCAGAGTTTAACCACTTTCATTACAAGAGGGAAAATATTCACTTTTGTGGCAAAAGAGACATAATTCACTTACTTGTTTGCTTTAAGAAGACGTTTCTTGACATTGCTATTGAGTTTTGCATTCATAATATAGTTAAATGTTAGAGTGCTTTGGTTTGACTGATTATCTTTGGGAGGCTTGCCAATGTCGTCAGTGATTTATGTTGCCCACTCAAGAAGATTTCTTCCCCCTCTTCCAGGCATATTGTGGTCTGTGGTCATATTACCCTGGAAAGTGTCTCCAACTTCCTCAAAGACTTCCTACACAAGGACAGGGATGATGTCAATGTAGAAATTGTTTTTCTCCATAAGTAAGTTAATCTTTTCCTTCTCACAGTATGAAGGGTAGGGCTGGTGGATTTAGGCGCTAACCCCCGCCCTGTCCTGTTTTCTTTGTATGTTAGTATTTCCCCTAATCTTGAGCTGGAAGCCTTGTTCAAACGCCATTTTACCCAAGTAGAGTTCTATCAGGGATCTGTTCTCAACCCGCACGATCTGGCCCGAGTCAAGGTACTGTTGCTGAAGAAAGTTTACCACCATCATGATACATTTGTTGTCTTGTGTATTAAAAGAAGGCGATAGCAACTTTTTGCTTAGCAGGAAATGGCTCTTTCTGCCACGTACTAACATTGAACTTTCAAGTCCTTGCCTTTTTGGTCCTTTATAGATTGAGTCAGCAGACGCTTGCTTAATATTAGCCAACAAATATTGTGCAGATCCTGATGCTGAAGATGCCTCCAACATCATGAGGTACACTGACATCTTTACTTTCAATTGTACCCAAACTAAAAAACCTGCTTCTGTTTATTGTGAACGGTTGTTTGTTTCAAGGGTCATTTCAATCAAGAACTACCACCCCAAGATCAGAATAATTACACAGATGCTACAATATCATAATAAGGTAAGACCAACTTTAAGGAAGCAGCCACTTAAAAGAATGGTTTATTTTTTTCAATTGGTTTTAGTGAAACCCATTATTCCTCAAAAAAGTAAACATTTAAATGACAGCACAACAGATATACAAGTATTTTTACAAAAGAAAAGTAGTTTCTGAAAAATATGCCACACATAGTGTATTTCAAATTAAGAATTTGTTTCAAAAATGATTTTTTTCTTTCTGTTTACAAACAAGTATTTTTCAAGTCTCGATCATCTGAAATAAATAGTTGCCTGCCAATTTATCCTGTTTTAGAATATATAAATTTACAACTGTATATGCTTATTGTTGCTCCACTTCAAAAAATTAAACTTCCTCTACTTTGTAGCATGAATTAACATATAATTGTACTGATTTAAAAGTTATATTCCGATTACATTTTTTAAATGATTTCCAAACCATTCATTGTAAAGTTTGCATAGCCCGCAGGTTTTTTAAATTAATTAAGTTTTACAACCACAAATCTGATATGATGGAATTCACCTGCTTTAAAACAATTAAACAAATTTTCTTAAATAATCCTCTTGAATTTTTGTTTTACAATTCAGCCATGTTATCATTTGTTCCAAAACTTTAGTCATCCGACTTGTTTGCACTAAGCTAACCTGCTGGTTTGCCGTTAAAAGACGGAGTGGGCATTATTCTACTTTCAAGCTATGTTCACACTGCTTTTGGGAATACCGGGTTCCAGCAACCACTTTCGATGAAAAGTCTTTGTAAACAAGACAACAATGTTTCGGGCTGTTGCGCTCAAAACTTTAAAACTCAAAAGTTTTTACAATTGTATATTTCATAGTTTTTGGGCTCTTTGCAAAAAAAAGGTGTGTCTATTGAATGCGCGTTGGAGGTCAAACTTTTGATCTGGCTATTGATGCCAAGTCTTTTACATATTGTAATAAAACTGTAAAACAAAAAAAAAAAGCGAGAGCCAGATTCTCATGATTTGCACCGCTCCATCATTTTGCACTGAGCCTCTTCCAACTGTAAGGGGCCGACATGTGCTAGTATCGAGTAGCGACCGTTCACTTTGAACAATCCATTGTGAACTCCTAAGGCATGCCTTTGGGGTTTACACTGGATTTTTGCGTTTACTACATTTAATGCATTTATTCTGTTTAGCGCATTGTGTGTTTTTTGTGTGATTAGCGGCTTTGGTACATTTAGTGTGTCTAGTGCGTTTAGTACATATAGTGTGCTTAACATGTTTAGCATGAATAGTGCATTTAGTGTATTTAGCGCAATTGTGTTGTTTAGGTAGATTACCTAACGCATTTGGTGTGATTAGTGCATTTAACGCATTTAGTTCATTTAGCGTGATCAGTACGTAAAGTACATATAGTGTGCTTAGCGTGTTTAGCGTGACAAGTGCATTTATTACGTTTAGTGCATTTAACACCTTTAGTGCATTTATTACATTTAGTGGATTTAGCACGTTTAGAGTTTTTTTTTTACATTTAGTAGGTTTAGTGTGTTTGGTACAATTAGTGAATTTAGTGCGCTTAATGCATTTAACCTGATTAGTGTGTTTAGTACATATAGTGCGCTTAGCGCGTTTAATGTGATTAGTGCATTTAGTGTGCCTGGTTTGATTTACGTGATTAGAAAGTGAAGTACATATAGTGCGCTTAGCGCATTTGGTGTGATGAGTGCCTTTAGTGCGTTTAGTGCATTTAGCATGATTACGGCTTTGATTACGTTTAGTGCATTTAGTAGGTTTAGTGTGTCTTGTTTTTTAGCTTGATTAGTGCATTTAGTACTTATAATGGACTTCGCACATATAGCGCGATTAGTCAGTTTAGCACGTCTGGTGCTTGTAGCGCATTTTCACGTTTAGTACATTTAGTAGGTTTAGTGTACTTTGTGCATCTAGTGCTTTAAGTGCGTATAGCACATCTAGTGCATTTAGTGTGCTTAGCGTGCTCAGTGTTCTTGAATGCATGTTAGACATCCGTTGTGACTTTAGTATGACTCATTTCTTACAAGCTGCATCAAATGTTTTTGCCAATAAAACTGAACTATCGTCTCAGACGTGAACTCTTTAAAGTGACATTTGTGTCTGTTTCATGATGAAGGCCCATCTGCTGAACATTCCGAGCTGGAACTGGAAGGAGGGAGATGATGCGATCTGCCTGGCAGAGCTGAAGGCAGGCTTCATTGCCCAGAGTTGTCTGGCCCAGGGCCTGTCCACCATGCTGGCCAACCTTTTCTCCATGAGGTCCTTCATTGAGGTAACACAGAGAGGAATGATCCGCTTGCTCTCTCTGTCCCAAATATGAACTATTAATGAATTATAATGTCAGAATCTGTCATTTAGGAGACTTTTTTATGTTTATTTAGTCCATCTGTTCTCAGATCAACTAGATTCCTCAAACTGAACACTCCCTTTCCATTTTCTTTTAATGAAAAGTTATTCCAGTTTATGGTAAACCCTGTTTTATTTTTAGATTGAGGAGGACACATGGCAGAAGTACTACCTTGAAGGAGTGGCTAATGAGATGTACACCGAGTATTTGTCCAGTGCCTTTGTAGGCCTCTCCTTCCCCACCGTCTGCGAGTACGTTCCCTTCCACCAAATGGTTCACAAGTAAAACACACGAGTGGGTTTTGGTGCTTATCCTCTTTAATAAATGCTCTTATTTTTTACAGGCTGTGCTATGTGAAGCTGAAGCTGTTGCTTATTGCCATTGAATACAAGTCTGAGCAGAGAGAAAGCAGGTTTGTAAAATGCTTATTTGGGTAAATAAAGTAAGAGTTTTTTTTTCTTTTTTTGTGCAGCTTTGGTGTTGTTGGTGGAGTTTCTTATATAAACTGTGAAAAACAGCATTTCTTTTACAGAAATACTGCTAGAAATCTTTTTTTTGTAATTTTTTTTACTTTGCCTAAATATTACAGAAAAATACTGTTTCATATGTTTTATTGAAGTTGTTATTTGAAAAATGCAGCATATTTGATGCTTTTGTTCCTTTTTTAGCTTTTTTTTTCAATTATTATTATGTAACCAACTTTCCACAAATTTGATTTTCATCTCCAGGTTTTTCTAAATCGATTGTGCAGTGTTCTTTTTCAGTCGGTATATCTGCCACTAACTCTACGTCGGTGCTGGTTCTATTACCTGTAGCAACACAAAGCACATCTTATCCTTTTCTGAATCCTCGACTGCCAAATCCCTCCGGCCTGCGCCTTTTTTGCATGTGTCAAATGTTTTTATGTAGACTGAAGAAGCTGCATGATAAATAAAAAGAAAATGCCAATTTGATTTGAATATTTTAGACTCAAATGTTTATTTTCTGTTTATTATGCAGAATTCTTTTTATTCTCATGTTTTTTTCACATTTTTATAGTGAGACACAGATAGTCATATTTTTATGCTTCCATTAATGGAAATGTTTTTAAAATCCTTTTTTTTTTATAGTGGCATTAAAACAATTGTTTTTAGGATCACGGACTTCGACGCCATAAAAGGCGTAGCAGCACTGTCTGATGAATTTGCGGACCAGCATTAGCGACGCCTCCTTCTCTCCTTTTCCTTTTTATGCTGAAATCTGTTTGATTTGAGATTTTTTTCTTGTTGTTTGCAGAAGCCGAAAGCGGTATGCCCTCAACCTTATCTTACTTCCAAAGTTCCACCCAATCTTCACCACTTTAAAGCTTCTGACTTTGGGAGTTTCCAAAGGATATTTTTCCAAACACTATGTCACAGGCCTCTTTTTCAAACTTTTTTTTTTTTTTAAACTGTGTCCTTTGTGCTTAATGCACTAACTTCTTTGCAGGCAGAGAGAGGATAGAAAATTTGGATTTGTTTGTAGTAGATTTGTTCTTTTGTCTTTGCTGTTGTCGGTGTACCAAGGCCAAACCCTCCACCCTCTCCATACCTACCTCTTATTTGATCTTTTCCGTTGTGTCTTTAACCAAACCTTTTGCCTAAATTATTTCTCTCACTTTCAGTTCTTTTTCAGTGTCGCTCAGTTGATGTATGTTAGCCTTGAGAGGCATTCCACTCATTGGTGCTCGAAAAAAGACATTACCAGAGCAGTATTTTGCAGTGGAAGAGTGTGTAATCCCAGATCAGAAGGGGTTTTTAACCAGTGATGTAATTTATATAAAACCATTGTTTTTTAAAATTTTTGTTTGGAATTTTGTATTTTAAAATGTCCCACTTAAGCATGAAGGTGTCAAATTTGGATAGCATTAGGTTGATCCAAGAAGAAGTTTGATTTACTTGCCCCACATTCCATATTTTGCATTCCATCACCCTCCCATGTTGTCACCGCCTCATATCCCTCCATCCATCCATCTATGCATGTTTGTTCGTCTGCGCACATGTTACCATTCTGAGAGCGAGATTTTTTTTATGTGTGTGTGAATGTGCATCTTTGTGCGTCTAAGCCACCATGTACAGTCCCGCCCGTGCGTCTTTTTTGAGTAGATGTTCTTAAGTGAGGTCACTTCCTGTCAGTTTGGTGTTTGAGAAACAATCCAACTGCACAGAAGTTACTGCAACCGTCTGCATCTACGTACCTGTCCCTCTATATCTGTACTGCGGTGGCTATGCCTTTTTTTTTTTGTTTGACTACTGTCCTCTTCACACTGCTTAGTAACTGCATGCTGCAACACAGTCACATGAAGTGTTAAAAACTTACCTTGTTGCTCACAGTATGAGATTTTTCAAAACAAAAGTTTGATTTTTTTTTTCCCCCTTTCCATTGAAGAATAAAATTCTGGTAAAGTAAAATAAAAAAATCTCAAATTTGGGCAACAACGTTTGTGGAACTGTCTCACTTTATTTTCTTTCAACTGTTTTCACTAAAAAAGCATGCCAGATGTGATGTTTACTTCTTTGGGGGCCATTCAATCTGAATGGATGTTAGTTGACATCTTGGAGTGATAGTAAAATGCATGATTACATCTCAAGTTGTTGATGGATTCAATTGCTCCCCCACAAAAAAGTGTATTTATTTCTGCAAAGTTAATACTTTTTGAGCTCAGAGGAAAGATGCTCCCCCCAAAAAAGATTTCTTTTGGTGTCTGGAGGGTTAAGAAATTATGGTTACTAATGCCCGCCATTACGATTATAAATGTGATTGAAAAACAATCAGACATCTTTCATCTGGGCTTTTATTTTGAAGGACTGCTATGCCTAAGGTTTTTTGGAGGTTTAATGTGTTGATATCTTGGCTCACACTCACATCATTGATGATTGTTGCCCACAGGTAACCATTAATGACAAGGGTGTATGCGTGTGTGTGTGTATTGTATATGTAAGTTGTGTATACTTTTTGTCATAGTCTAATTAATGGGGAATGATACAGCCAATCACTTTAACTGCTTGGGGTTTTAAATTGCGGCAACTTTCACAAAGGGTGTAATAACCCCTATTGTACATTTTTTTTTTATTATACTCCTGCCTTTAAATACATTATATTTTTTTGAATAAAAGTATTACTTAAGTTGGTACTGGCAGAATTTATTGGATTCAGTTATAAGGGACACGTACTTCTAAACGAATGAAAGCGCTTGTATTGACGAAAAAAAAAAAAGAGAGCTGTTCATTCCCTTGCATCCCACTGTCAAATACTAACCGAGACGATGACTTTTAATGTACATTCTCTGTACGACAGCCATGTCTCAGTGGGCTTCATGACATCTGTTTTGACTAGATGACTGTATTTGAGTGCTGAAACTCAAACCACTCCATGGCCATAATTTTAATTCTTTCTGCCCTTATCCCCTTTTTACTTGTACCTCTCTGTCCCTTCTCTCACCCCAGGCCAGTCCAGAGCCATTCTGTAAAGAAAAGAATTAAAATTGAATGTGCGACCATGCTGTTGTAACTCTTGTCCATCCATGTATCACATCCACAAATAATCTGAAAACAGGAGTTAGACTTTGATAGAGAACCCTGACGGGGATGATGTTCTGAAAAAAAGAAAAGTTCTTTTTCAGCAACAGGCTTTAAAAATGCGTTTGTACCATTCCTCTTGATTAGCATGTCGTGTGCATGAATCGAGTTCTGTCCACACAGTAACAAGCTCTATGTGTCTGTATGTCTCTGATTACCCAGCATCCTCATCAACCCGGGCAACCATGTCAAAATGCAGGAGGGAACTCTTGGATTTTTTATCGCTAGTGACGCCAAAGAAGTAAAGAGGTGACCTGAGAATAACCCAACCAGTAACCAATGAAATGTTACGTGTGATCGTCTGGCTCTAAACGTGTGCTGTGCCACTTTTAGAGCATTTTACTACTGCAAAGCTTGTCACGACGACATCACAGACCCCAAACGGATTAAGAAGTGTGGCTGCAAACGACGTGAGTAGCTGGGCTTTTGTTTTGTACCACTAACAACCCTTCCTTTGTTCCTCCTTTACCTGAGTCTTCATGAATCCCTGTTCCAATAATTGTGTTTGTCGTCCCACTGTTGTTGTATTTTGTGCAACATCTCCGTTTGACATTATACTTGAGTCACCATTATAGGAAAGTGTTTGATAATGGTTCCATTTGAACTGCTGTAACATCCATAGTGGTATGCTCATCAGTTCAATCCTTTCTGTTTCCATCTTCTATATAATTGTTGTTTTCTATTAATGTAGTTATTTTTCTCTGAACAAGTGGCTAATGCTACGGTCACAAATACAACTGCCACCGCGCGGTGAAGAGCCGTCGATAGAATCTACAAAATTTCGTGCCACCACCCGATTTTGTTTTTTTTTAATCGTTGGCGTGATCATGAGTATAGACGGCAGCAGTCAGGTCTTCGGGATGACGCCTTTACAAAATGGTAGCAGCTCTTATTGAACAATGTGTAAGTAAATCCAGATGGCGCCCGTCCATATCAAGTGGCGTCGGCTGCTAACCGCCAGGTAGCCTGGGGGTATTTAAAAGGCGGACCATTCTGCACCATCATTCCTTCTAATATAGCCCAACGTTCTGTCTTATTTGTATTCTCCTCAGCATTCGGCAATAGTCGCTGCCGCGCTACCAACACCATGATGACTTTAGAGCAGCAAAACACCGTCTCCCTATTTCAACCCACGTTGGCCGGGATCGGCAGATTGACATCTAGTCATTGCCGGGCTCCCAGTTCATGCCAACAGCCCTAGTCGAGTGCCCACACTGCTACCTTACGATTTCTAACAATCTGGCTGTGGCAGTTGGATGGCAGCACAGGGGCAGGGAGGTGGCTGGAGGGTGGCAGTCTGAAATCGGCCGATCATCAGACGGTTTTGAAGACCTTGAAGACCCCCGTATCAGTCAGCTATCTTGCTGTTCACTTCCTGCCACTGCGCAACTTAAAAATGTGCCCAAGCGGCCATAGAATGTTGTCAAAAAAATTGTCTGGTCGACGTTAATTTGAACCTTTACCGAAAACGTCACCGTTCACCGCGCATCTTGTAAAAATGCGACTGCCACCTGCTGAATTTGCTAAAAAATGCTCACTTAGGTTGCAGCGCGGTGGCATTTTGGGATATGTGACCGTAGTCTAACTTTACCTGAAAAGAAATGAAAAAACTGGAATGTTATAGTTGTCGGTTTGCTATACATGTCAAGAAATACGATTCATTGATTAAAAAAATTGAAATTATTTTGTTATTTTTTTATTATTACTATTAATGAAAACTGTTTTGATTTAAAATGAATATTCTTTAGTATTATGAGGTGATTTATTTATTCTGCTAAACAGACTCCAGAAATCATCATTAATTCGATAAACAGTCTAATGTGTCTTGATATATTTGCCTGTGATTATCACAGATTTGCCAGCAAGACAGTTGGAAAAGGTGACAGTTCCATTACTTCAATGGAATTGTGTCCTGGAGTATGTTCTGTTCTACCATGTTTTGTTCTCCTCTGTTACTTTTTTCCATGTTTTTTTCCATGATCAGTGACACACTTTTAATGTATTTCCTTCCCCTGCTGCCATTGGAAAACACCATTTTATTTTAACTTCTTACTGGTAGTGATTTATTGTGAGTAAAACAAACAAAAAAAACCCCAAATGAACAAACAAAACAGACGTCCCATTTTTTTCAGAGTGCAGTGCAATTGTTTTCTTCTTTTCTTTCGATCTTTCTTTAGCAAACTCTTTATCGTATCAGTGTTGCATGAACCAGTGTAGCTTCTGCATCCCTTTTCCTCACCTCTCATTTCTGCACTGTGCTCAGACCAGACTTAGTCTAAAGCAGCTGAAATTGAACTCTAATTGACCTTTAAGCAAACCAGCCTCCATCACCAACTCTCTAGCCAGCTGTAAATTACACCAAAATGAAACCTTGATTTATTGATCTGGGCTGCATACGGATTAAAGCGTTCTCATATTTTCCATTCAGAAGCTTACGTTTTCGTTTTGATGAGTTTCTATGGTTTATGTCTCCAGTAAAGGACCAGTGTTATGAATCGAAAATATGAGATGGAAAAAAAAAATGAAGTGACATGAAAGAAACAAAAAGCTGACTTTATATAGATTTCTATAACAGAGAGCTTTTTGTGGCAGTTTTTACATTTTCAAATAGCCCTAAATCCAAAATAAGTGAGGCTGTGCCAAAACAAAATAAAAGTCTGCTTTCCCTTTTGCCCCTCTTTGTCCCTGTCAGATTAAAAGCATCGCAGCCAGTGCAGTTAATATCTGAATAGCTGTTTGGCCATTTAGTTTGACCAAAAAACAAAGTCATTGCACATATTTGCCATTAGAGGGTGCTGTTCTACCAGTCCCTTGAATATCTAGAAGAAAATGATGATGTCTGTAGAGGAAATTAAAATCCCCTCAAAGCTATTCAGCAAAAGTACAAGTTTTTCTTTTCATTTTATTTTCTAAGGGGGAAATTACAATAAAAGTAAAAAAGAGTATTTCTGTATCAATTAATCTGATTTTACCAGCGTTCTCCCCTGTTTTACTCGTGTCTAACCTGTCAAATTTGCCTATATTCTCAACTCATGACTTAACGCTATCATTGTTTTTCTTGTACTTTTGCTGAAAATTACAGTTTTAGGGGGACAGGGGTGTTTTAGTACAGTGCTTCTTTTGGGACATCCTTTGTATTCAACATGTCGACATGTGAAAGTAAAATAATGTCTTGTACATCAGAAAGCTCCTTAAAGGGTCTTTAAACTGGTTTAAAGATTTAGTATCTGTGGTATTTTTCAGAGCACTTCTACAAATGCTGGGTTAAAAGAAAAAAAAACCTTTTAAAAAACATATTTTACAACTTTTATTTATGTGCTGCAAAGTTAGTGTTTAAAATGTAAGCCCACCCACTTTTTTACATATAATTTCTTTCTTTTTCTGCGGTGCTGCCACAGTTTACTGACTTTAAGAGACATACAGATGGCATCGAGTTGGCTTTCACTCTCTAAGTGAAGTCCTTTGTTGATGCAGGATTTTGGGCCTCCTTTTCTTCACCCCTGAACATTTGATTTAATTTGCTGTCCTTCAAAAAGAGCAGTTGAAAAATTTAGTCATAATTTTTTTAGTTTTACTTAAATGTCTGGACTTTTTGATGCCAATCTCTTTCTTTTTTACATTATTTATTTGCATTTGATTATCTCACCCATGAGTAAACAGGGTTAAAGTCCCGCTCTGATCATCTTTTCATCTATTTTAAAAACTTTTATTGCCAAAATCAAAAAATCTGTGCTGTTTTCTTTGATATAGTTTCCCCAGAGCAGCAGGAGTTCATTAATGATTCGCCGTTATTGGCGTGGAGTACGCCTCCATTCACTTTCCGCCATCCATCTGTTTACGCTTTCTCCTCCTAGCTTACAGCCACCACAAGCCCAATCTAGCATTATAGGTGCAAAAAAAATTGGAAAACGAAGACGTAGTAGTCTAGTCGACTACAAGCAGATGCATCAAAATGGAGCATGTGGCTTGCCGTAGTAGCTACTATATAACAGCTAACACTATTTTTCCAACTTTTTTTCATCTCTTCCTGGTTCACAACCATTTGAATAAAGAAATGCTCAAAATTTAAAGCTGAATTTACTTTGAATATGTCCTCCATCATGAGCAAAATCCTGCAGGTACATTCGAAAAACAGTGTGGGTCTTTAATCCAGACTGATTTAACAAATGTTAGGATTATTATACATTTTTATGGTTAATACACATTTTACTTTCTTTAAAGATCCATTAAGGTCAAGTGAAAACAATCCTTGTTTTGACAAAGTTTACATACTATCAAGGAAAAGACTTTGTTTTTGACATGACCGTAGCACCCTGATAGCTTCAGTGTTGAGTGTTTTTCTTTTTGGTGGATTACTGGTGATAAGTAAAAAAAAGAAAGTGTCCAAAAAGAGAGCTCATCAGGGTGACTATTATGTTGAATCAGTCAAGAATGTCCTGAAAGAGGCACCGAACAGTCACAGGCCGAATTCTGTGTTTCTGTGAAGTCAGAAGTAAAAGACATTGTCCGTGTGCGTGTGTGTCCGTGTGTGTGTCCTCTGTTTTTCATTGCTCCCCTCTCACATGTGAGAAATCGACGTCACTTATTGATCTCTATTGCAATGAAGTGCTCAGACGAAAACTCTGAAGTTAAGCCATCGCAGCATGAAATAAAGACCTCACTGCCCATGTGTACCATGCCTCCAAAGCTCAATGAGTGCTGTGAAGAGTAACACAATGACTTCTCCGTTATTCATATGGAGAAAGACTTGCATGACCTTTGACATGCTCAGAAAGCACATGCATGCCCCGGGATACGGCACTCCCCGATTGCCTTTCTGATGATCTGCGTTTCCCATTCTTTCTTTGGGCTGAAGTTCAAGCATGATGCTTCATGCATGGTCTGATTTTCAGATGACACTTAGAATCAGAGATGCTGAAGGGTGTGTTTGTAAAGGTGCCGATAGTTATCCTATGCGGACTCATCGCACCTTGCCAACGAGAGAATGGGGACCAGGTCCCTTTTTTTTTTTTTTTTTTTTTTCCCCCCAGACACACAGATATGTACCAACACTGTTCTAGGGATTTTCACTCCTGCTCTCCTTTGGGTGCAACATTAATTACACAACTACACAGAAAGATGAACTCACTATGGAAGCAAATGGTTATTAAATGGTTATTTAATCAAATGATTCATTAAAGCTTTTATTCTGACTTTTAGAATGTAATATTTCAAACAGACTTACCAAATTAATTAAAACCAATTGCCAACTGATAGGTGATATGAAATTACCGTATTTTTCAGAGTATTAGTCGCTTTTTTTTTTTGCATAGTTTGGACAGTATTGTGACTTAAACCTCGTTTCCACAGAGGAATTTTAAGCATTTCCATTGTACCAACCCGTATTTCTTAAGGGCCCAGTTGGGCCACCCGTTGATTGGCTCAAAGCAGATGTTTATAGGTCTTGCTTATATAAAATTGCTTGGAAATTCACTCCCCCCTGCATTTAGGTTGAAAAAGACTCATTTAATTGGCAATCTAGTGTTTTTTTTAACACCTTTAACAGCTAAAATCCCCTACTTTCCAATTTAATATTGGTTGATTGGTGGTGGAGTCAGGTAGTACATTTGCCTTTAAATGGAGAGTACTCCGGTTTGAGCCCCAGCTGGTATCTAAATTTTAGATCCTGCAGGGGGAGCCAAATTTGTTTTTTCGCCTGGGATGCTATGCAACCTAGGGCCGGGCCTGATCGGACCGCTAAATGAAAACAAGGCTTTTTTCTCAAAAGCAACTTAAATGTGTTTTTTTAAAAACATAAATACTCTGTGTTTCAGTAATTGCAACTGAAAAGCAGACAGAGGAAAATCTGATTGTTCTCCTCCTGAAGTTTGGGATACTTATCAGTATCAAGAGAATATTAGTCCTGTTTTTAACGCATGTTGAAAAAGAAAATGTGAACATGAGAATTGCCTTTGGAGTAAACATATGATTTCAATAGGCTCGTGAATTTATTCAGAAGGTTTACACTTGTACTTCAGACAAGGAGTAATCTTTTTGTTGTTGTTCCTGCAATTTACTCTCCAGAGCGACTTATATGAGCATTTTTCTTTTTTTTTATTTCCTGCAGCCTATACTCCGGTGTGACTTGTACTCTGAAAAATACTATGATTGTCGATTATTGAAACAATTACTAAAAAATAAACTAAACCGACATAAATACTTTTAGAAAGTGACTTCTTAAAAAAGAAAAAATCCCCACGTAATATTATAACATGAAAAATTGATCATGAAAGCATTAGACATTAGATTTTAGCACTTCTAAGGTTATAGACCTCGTTTGGACCCTAAAATGCTTTTGTATTAGACATTTTTCAACTATAAATTCATCAATAAATGGAATCAGTCATGTTTAGGCATTAGCTCGTGTCAGCTAATGCGTGTTACAATACATGTCATTGATAAAAGAAAATCCCTCGGGGAGTGGAGCAGTGAAAGTGCACATTTGAACACAGCATGATCTGGTCAGTCTAGCCTGTAGCGTAGTGTTCCGCCGTGGACAGAGCCCACAGCTGCATGACGGGATACAGGTACGTGATCCACACCTTTAGCCAAATGGATAGAGGATGTACAATTTTTTGGAAGATTGTATGACTTTTGCTGCAAAAGACATTGCTCATGCCTCTTTTCCTTGAATGCTTCCCTCCTTCTCCCCTTCTCCTCCCCTTACTTTCCCTCAGTTCTAATTTTGTCTTTTGAACCTGTTACAGCCTTAGCACACAGCTTGACCTCAGTCTTATCATTTTTTTGTGACAATTATGAAATTTGAAACGTCAAAATCAATTCTTTGGACAATAATGGCATTTTAGTGACGACTCGTTAAAGAGTAATTGAATTTTGCATTAAACTCCTCCATTTGAGGCTCAAGTCTGTGGGGCAGGTGGCTAAAGCTTGCACTTTCTGATGAAATTACCTTCCGACTTCCCCTTTATGAGTATTTCTCCTTTTGCCATTAACCTGCTGCTTTTCCTCTCCTCTCATCCCAAAACATGACTGTAGCCAAGATGTCCGTCTACAAACGAATGAAACTGGCATGTTGTTTTGATTGCGGCCGTTCAGAGCAAGACTGCTCTTGCATGTCAGGCAGTGTACATAGTAACATGGACACCCTTCAGAGGGCCTACCCACTTTCCTCTGTCTCTATTCATGATTGCACAACCACTTTACGTGCCTGTAAGTTACACCGCCCAACACATGCTGTTACATGTCTGTTGTGTGTGTCGTGTACCATGCTAAGGGCACGGTACGTGTTTGTGCGTCTACAATGTCGTGTACGTGGCGTGACCTGTTATATCATGGTTTGTGTAACTGTGGCCTATATCGGTCGGTATTTATGTTTTTTTTTTAATATGTTGCAGATTTCTCTTTAAAAATTCAATATTTTTGTTTTAGGTGTACACTTAGCTTTCTGGGTGTGTAGTAGTGGATGAGTGCTGTGGTCTGTGGTGCTGCTGTACCGTATCGTAGGTGTTAGAAATGTGGCTACAGCATGCTGTATCAGTCACTCAAGTTGTGTAAAAATTTTCACTTTTGGAGCGCGATGGTTGACGTTTTTGTAACTGTTTAAGGTAAGATGTCTGCACATACAGAAATTACATTTTTAAAAGAAGTTTATAATAGTTTAAATTGTTGCTATTGTGTTTGACATTTTATTTTGACGTATTTCTTTTTCCTTTATTTTGTTTTGGATTTTACGTTGTTGATCAGCCATATATGCACTTTTTTTTTGTTAGAGAGCGTTTGTGTGCTTATTAGGAAAATAAGTAACATGGTGAGCTTGTTTTTTTTAGTTCTGGTAGTAATTAAGGAAACTAAATGAATCCTTTTTGTCAACCATCCGAAGCTAAAAGAGTAACTTTATACCAAATAAAGTTGTATTTCTCATTCATTTAAATAGGTTAGCCAATCAGAAAAGATCATAGGCACCATTATTAGACCAATGATTGATGAGGTATCTGGTGTAAAGGTTTTAAAAACTGTTTTAACCCCTTGACACCTGGATTTATTTTCAGCTGTATCTAAAAAAAAAAAAATCTGTTTTTTTTTTTTGCTTTCACGTAGATGTTAAATTAAGGTATATTTGCTACACATTCTCATCCCCAAGTCGTCTCATATTGACGTTTGGTTAAGAACCCCTCCTTGTCACTTTTTTACGTTCGGGTGTCCCAAACTTATCATTTACTGATGTGCTAGCTGTTCATAAAATCAAGGTTCTACAACCCTCAGGACACAGTACCGGATGTGGTACGTTACAGGCTGCAGCGGGTACCCACCATGGTAACCTAACACGGTACCAGTACCCTAACCTGGCACTGGACGTGGTACCGGACACGGTACCACACCCAACCCTGTACAAGACGCAGTGTCCAATGTGACCTGGGCCCAGACGGGGACCTGTACTGGGTTGGGATACCAGTGCGCTCCGGGTCCCGGTTCTCATGGAGATTGGGACGCGCGATGTAATGGGAACATCCAGCACATGAAAAAATGACAAGTTAGGGACATCCAAAATGTCAAATTTTGATGTGGAGGGGTCCTTAGCCAGACTTCAAATTGTGTTGACTTATAATGTATGGACATATGAGTCGGGCCCCCTCCTTGCCACTTTCTAGTCGTTTTGGGTGTCCCCCAACTTGTTGTTTTTTGACATGCTGGCTGTTTCCATTAAATCATGAGTCCCCAACGTTTGGGACACAGTACTGGATGCAGTAACAGTTGCAGAACCGCTATCAGGTTAGAGTCAGGGTACCAGCTAACGGGTAGGGTACCGGTACTGGATTAGGGTACTGGTCCTGAGGGTGGGGACCCCCTATTAGTGTATGCATTTTTTTCCTGTCTATTGCCCGGTGCCAAGTGGACAGGTACGGGTTCAGATCCTGGAGGTTTAGGACCCCTGATTTAATGGGAACAGCCAGCACCTCAAAAAACAAGTTGAGGACACCCAAAATGTCAAAAAGTGATGTAGAGGGGGCCCGAACCATACGTCCATATATGGAGAGTTGGGATATTTGAAGTAGCTTGATGCATACTTGCATTAATAGACGTCAAAGGATTAACCTGGAAAAATGGAATTTCTGTCTATTCAACCAGTTCAAATATGCAATTGAGGTGTTAGCTTGAGGTTTTTTAAATGTTTTTTTATGCTAGAAAAAGACCATTCTTTTTTATAAAAATGTTCTTATGATAACTTTTTTGTACAGTTGCATCAAGATGCCAAACTGGGAAAGAAGGAGGTGTGGAATGAAAGGAAAGAAAGGTGAAGTTTTTTAAAAAGAGGAACCAGGAGGAACAAATGACCAAAATAGGAATTTAGAAGATATGTGATAAGATAAGCGGCCACTTTAAATAAGTCAAAAACGTATGTAAATGCCCTTTCGCATTCAAAAGTCCTGTGTTTACACTTTGCTATCCAAGGTTCTTCAACAGTTTTCGGGCTCTGCGTACAAAACCTGCATCCATTGAACGCGCGTCGAAAGGTAAACCAAGTCGACCAATCAGGAACTTGCATTTGGTAGCAATGTATGAATGGCGCCCTTTTTAATTCACAGAATTTCCAACTTTGAATATTGATCATGGAGGAGAATTAGTAATTGTGGTTTGTGTTCGGCGGGAATTATATGACACCAAATCTTTCGTATATTGGAATAGAGCTGTGAAAGACGAAACCTGGAGCGAGATTTACAAGAATCCAGCTGTAAATGGCGGAAATGCAACAGTAAACAGAGGAAAAAGCGGAAACAGCCCGTCCTGCTTGTCTAATGTGGACCCCATTGGCTAAATGCGCATCGCATTCCCGGTGTAGCTTAAGAGTGACGTCAGTCCAACCACTTGAAAGGTAAAAGAGCTTCTGGAAGATCCCTCCCATTTGTTTCGCCTTTGAGGGAACGAGAAGCCCAACATTTTCTGTCAATTAGATATGGCAGCACTAGGCCCGACTATCAAAGCTTTGGGTTTAGACATACAGATCTCATTTCCTCCTCAGCATTCTCCCACCGTCTGCCGACTCAGCCTAGATTAGTGTCAAACACGGCATGAGGAGTTTGGCCCGGCCTCTTGTAGTTGGGCCGGCGCTGATATCCCTTGGTACCAATTACTGGCCATTACATGGTTACTGATCTCACTTCTCCCCCGAACCCCTTTAGGATTTAACTAAAGCCTCCTCTGTCTTAGATTTCTTTCCCTTTTTAACTCTTTGATTGAAGAAAGAGAGTTTAGTGAAGGATCGTATCGGGCTTCGCCATCCGGGGGTTTGTTAGATTTCCTCTTCTCATTTCCTGTTTTTTCTCTCATAGTACAGTCCAATTAGAACACACGTTTTTAAAGCGCTAATCTAAATAGTTTTTTACTAATGTTGTTTAAGTACACACAGTTATTTACAGAAAATTCCCAATTCCACTGCAGATTACTAATTTCTAACATCTCAAATTCATCAAATAATTTACAATTTTTTAATTAATTGTTTTTTAGCTGTGTGAGTTGCTGATACTCTTAAAACACTTCCGAAATTTCTTTTGTTTTTTGTATTGAGATGAATTTTTGGGCTACTTTTCAGAGAAGTCTTTAGGTTAAATTTTAATCCAATTTATGTTTTTTTCCAGATTTTTTTATTTTGTGTTTAGCTAACCCGACAAAAAGTGATCTCAGAGTTGGGTTATTTTTAATTATAGAGTTTATTGATGCGTCTTATTTAAAATGCATAAAAAATTAGATGTTCGTGGACGGGGTGGGTGGGGTTGAAAGAGATGCCATGGGCTTGGCCCCTCTCCGTGCACAGTTCGCGCCCGTCTCATGTGCATACCAACATGCACTCTTTATCTGTCTTTGCATGTTGGAATTCGCATCTCATCGCAGAAGGCCCCATCTATGTTGACACAGAAATTATGTTTGCATTTTCCGTTTCCCATCGTTACGGGTTTATCACCAAACATGCCCTGACAGCTCCTGTCCACCAGGCAATATTGCTTGCCCCCCCTTCCCAACACACCCTCTATCCAGTGCTGCATAACTAAAGCCCCAGATGTTGGCTACTTACTCTGTTGTTGGGGTAGATTGTTAGAGACAGATGCCAGGGCGACTGCGCCTCCATGTTTTGAGGATCTGTGTCGAGGAGCTGCCCTTGACCCTCGCTGTGACCTTCTTTATTGCTGGAAGATTTTTTTGGAAAAGGGGCGGAGCTCAGTTCAGCTGCTTACTTCATATAGCAGTACCAATGTTCTGATCTCAACAGTCAACAGGAAATGCTAATAATCCAATAAATTAATTTTATAAAACTTTGTTTAAATTTGATTTTTGAGAAGAAAATTATAAATGAAAGTGACTTTTGTCTGGTTTTAGACATGAAAAAGTGCTTTTTTTTCCCCTCATAGTGTTCATCACATTAAATAAAAGCCATTTGTTTATGTTTATAATGATACATATTTGTAGAACATCCTTAAAGTAATTGCTGTAAAAGAATAGTCGGATTATTATTCTGTTGTGCCGTCATATCATCCTATAATCAGCACCAGCTGTGGTGTTTTCGTCTTTATTTTTGCTATTTATACCCATCTTTTTTTAACGATTTGTTTTTTTTTCATCCACCGATCTCATTTTGATGCCTCTGTCTCCTAATGTGTCTGATCATGACATCCTTTCTTCCCCTGTGTGACCTGCCACCTGTCTTTGCATTCTCCTCAGCTAAATATAAGTATAATGGATATGTCAGATCACGTAAGTGTTTCTCTGTCCTCCACTCTGCTCCAGTGTTAAGACTGTAGACCCCTCAGTGTGTCGTCTAATAGAAAGAATACTGATGTAGCTTTGTTGTCCCTCATTCGTATGCAACTTATTCATTTTGCAAGAAAAAACAATCCTTATAAACAGTATTTAATGTTTGACTCAAATGGTTTATTATCAATATTAATATTAAACCAATTTGATATTTCATTGCATACTGACAGGATATTAAAGAGATTCATTCCTGTTGCTTAATAACTCTAAGATTTTTTTTTGTTTGCTAATGTAGTTCTATTAAATATTCTTTTTGCATTGTGCTGCGTGTAGCAGCAGAGGGCGCTACAACACCAGGAAACACTGGAAGCCAAAAAGAGGCTGGGGTTCGATTCAAAGCTGATTGCAACATAGGTAAATCTTTGGTAACTGATTGCCAAATAAGTTACTTTTTACTGTACTGGTTAAAAGTATCTTTAAGTTGTCACTTTCAAACTGTCATATATTTTTTATTCATGTTAAGAAAGTTAATACGTTCTTTTTGTTGCCTCTATAACCAAGTGATTTTTTTTTTTTGTCCTGTAATCATGATATAAGTTTTATTTTGAGCTGCAGCAACGTTTACGGTGCATGAGCCAAAAGATGTTTCATGCAGTTGCGATGCAGCTGAAGAGCAATGCTTGAACAATGCATCATGCAGCAAACACACACAAGCAAAGCCAGCTTAGCTCACGTACACAAGCAAGCCTTTTTTTTTAAATTATTATTTTTAATTGCAATCCCTCCTCTTCATCGTCCAGTTTACGTTGGGTCACAGCGATCTCATACGGTTTGCATGCGGGACAGTACCATCACGCGATTAACATTTCAAGAAAGGACAGTTGCCGTCTGGGTTGTTCAGGATGCACAGTGGACCTGCCAGGGCGGGTGAAAACTCTGTAATGCTGCATGTGTTTGACAAGGGCCAGATGAATCCAGGAGCTATCGGTGGCGCCCTGTAAATCAAGGAGGCAGCTGACGGCTGGGATAAACGTCTGTTTATCGCCTGAGGCCACCCAAGCATGCAGTCTCCTTCAAACAACCAAGCAACCACCCTTCTACCAAAAGGGGGGTGAAAAAAAGAGCGCCGCCTCTCCCTGTTAGCTTTGCAACCAGATCTTTTACTCGTATTCCTCTGTTGTCTTCCTGCAGTGTGCCCTGACCTCTTCGGTTCATGCGAATGTCCGGGTTCCTGCTGGAGCAGTCAGACAGTGTGTGGTTGCGTGTGTGTGTTTGGTGAAACCTCAGACCAAATGTCAGGTGTATAATATTCAGCTTAATTTTTTAATCAATCCAAGAAGTAAAAAAAAAAAAATAGATTCAACCACATTTCTGGCACACAATACAAAACAAACATAAATGTTTAATGATTAAAAAGGTTTTGAATTAGTAATTTATAAATTATTAGTCGTAGTTTTATTTTGTTAAGTGAAAGTGCTGTTTTATGCATTAAGCTTGAGACGGCGACGTTTGATTGGATTTGACTGGCTTTAGTCGAGCATTGTTTCCACTGCATTGTCCCAGAAACTGAAACATAAATGAGAAAAAAATGAATAAAAATATATGGAGAAGCTTTTAGTTTTTTCATGTTCATCAAGAACGCAAGAATAAGGCCCCTGGATTTGTTTTAAAACTACTCATGAGAAAAAAACTCCCAAGGTTTTTGCATTGAGACTGTTCAGTATTGAAATCAATCAAATCAAACTTTATTTTAAAGCCCATTTACCTTAACATAGTGACACATTTTATAATTCAAAAAGAAGAAGAGATTCACAAAAAAATGTAAAACACTCACAGTGCCCCTTTTTCTCACACACAACATAATAAAGTATAAAATCATTCATAAAGTAAAAAAATCATAATTAAATTAAAAAAATTCTCAATTTAAATTTAGATGATTTTTTAAATACTTTCTAATTTCTCGTTTTACTAGCAAATAATACATACAAATTAAACAAAATGGGTTTTAGCATAAAATGTATTAAAACTATGCATTTTTTAAACAATATGAATAAAAGATGCTAATGTTAAATTTTTAATTTTAAACTTAATTGGGCATCTCTACTTTTTCGGTAAATTGTTTAACCCCAGATGCCTGTAAAAAAATTACATTATAAAAATAATAATTAAAAATAAATAAAACACAGACTGCATCTCCATTTAAGCCCAAATATATTTCTTCTCAGTGTCTAACTCCCCAATGTTTAACAGGGCCACAGCAAACATTAGTAAGAACTTTTAAGGGGCGACCCCTCACAGCTGTGTCTCGGGTCCATGGGATGTGCTTGGTAGATCCCTGTCCAGTAGGCGTCTGATTCTGGCTGCTGAAGTTCAGCTTCCAGCCCAGCGATGCCATGCATCTCAGTCACAGTAGGCACTGTAGGTTTCCCTCTTAGTGGAATGCATCAGTCAGTAATCACGCCTGTCCCGTCCCTTTATTTGATCTAGTTTGCTGCATGACGGTTCATTCTGCTGGAGCTGATGCTGTTGCTTCTGCCGCTTTGCACAGATATGCCTGCGAGTATGGAATCTGCTGCTTTCTACTTTAAAGTAATTTTCTTTAAAAAAAAAGAAAAAGAAATAGAAGTTTCCTATGAATAACCTTCAGTTGGAGAAATATGAAAAATCTGTTTTTATAAACGTTTTATCAGCAGGTAACAAGTGAAAAGTAGTGTTTTACCCGTTAACAAATGAAACCAGCAGGAGAAACAATGTCAAAAAGGATGCATATTTTCAGCTGTGGCATTTTCAAAGTACATTAAATAGAGGGAATTATTTGTAAAGTGGGAATTGCTTGTGGTATTAGCTATTCTGAATGCCCAATTGCAAAGAGGAAATGTCAGAGAATGACATTTTATTCGACAGCAAAGTCATATTTCTTATCTTTTATTAGCTGAATTAGGTGACAGCCGAGAAGAGGCGTTCAGAATTCAGATAATAATGAAATTCCACATGCTTGGAATCGTCACGGCCTGCAGTGCGCACATTGATTTGCACTAATATCATGCTGGGTTATTGATTTCTAACCAAAGGACTAATGCGGGTTTGAAGTGATGGAACACTTGGCATTTGCGCGGCGTAGTTTGGAGTATCTGGGCGCCTGTCTTAAAGCTCTTGACGCTCGCACACGACAGCAGTGAAGATCAGACCGCTGTTAGCTCGCCTGCAGTCTTCAAACGTCTGGTCCTGGCCAACACCCTGGATCCTTATTCCTTTCCTTTGTTTATTTGATGTGGAAAAAAATTAAATGTGAAAATAGTAAGTTGTTTTTTAACTGAAGAGCTGAAAAAAAGGCAGCAACCTGGAAAGGCTTAAAACCCAGACTTCAAATACAGTAATAAATACAAATCGGATTCAGTAGAAATCATTTCTAAATGATAAAAGTATTTACTCCTTTCTAATGTAAAATCTTTAATTACTTTTAATTAAAAAAATAAAAGTTTGCTAGTTATTTTCACTTCCTGCTTCTGTTTATGCACTGATTGTAATGATGGCATGGAGAAAAATATACTATACAATGAATATGAAAATACAGTATATGCATGTTCTAAGTAAGCTATGTCACTCTGATGATGATGAGATTCACCTGGACAGGTGCAGTACTTCAGAGTTAGTTAGGCTAAATATGTGGGATTTTACCTTCTTTTTTAGGTTGTTGATAGTTTTTTAAAAGGTTTTCTCCTCCCTTTTTGTGATTTGTTATTACTGCTTCTATTGTTTGTATCAGTTTATTGTAGAATGATTAGCATTACTTTTTTGTCTTTTTTTTCCGTTTTCTTTTATTTATTTTTTTATTGCAGTGATTGATTGATTGATGGCTACTTATATCAGGTCCAGCCTTTCTCTCTCAGCCGTCTGTCTCTGTTCTGACACTCCACGCATGTGTTTGCAGTTGAAGATGAGCATCCGTCGACTCTTTCGCCCAAAAAAAAGCAGCGTAATGGAGGGATGCGAAACTCACCTAACTGCTCGCCCAAAATGATGAGGTAAGAGACGCCAGTTTTATCCCCCCCCCCCCTTGCTGTCTTCAAATGGGGGACTGACAGGACGGGGAGGGGAGGGAAGGTAAAAAGGGAGGGGGTGGGGAGTAGAGACTTCACAGTCATATACTGCTGATGGTGTGATGGTGGGACTTTGGATGGATGGGTGGCAGGAAAAAAAAAACCCAAAAAGGAGGCGCCATGTGAGGGAGAAAGGGAGAGGAGCCCTGTTAAGCTTGGGCTGTTTAGGCATGCTGTCAGCTGTTAATGACGGAGCTGAAATAATATTTCTGTCATGAGAGGTGGCTGTGAGGAGCTGTTTGAAAACTCCTCTGACTTTAAAGTCCCAGCTGTCACCTCCTCCAGTCTGGTCCTCGTGTACTACTTAAACAATGCTGGCACTAATGACACTAGCAACCAATCACAGGGACCTGCGTGGTTACTTTGCCTTCAGGCTACTTCTCTATTGTGAGAACCCCTGTGAGTACCGTTTCTGACACTTAAGGCCATATGTGAGATGTATCAGCACAATCAAATATGAATTCAAATATTACCTTCTTTTCATCCTGTCTGGCAGAATTAAAGTGCTGTTAATTGATTTGGAAGGATAAAAGGGTTGGAGATTTGTGTTTTGCTGCGGCGAGGTAGCGTCAGACACGAAGCAGCATCAACACGGAGCTATGTGGACTTTAAAAGCTGCATAAAAGCAAGGTGGTGCACACACAGGACTGAGTCACACATGTAGTTTCTTAATAAAAAAAAAAAAAAAAAACTTAAATTAAGTCATTTGTGCCCAAATCCTAGCATCATGCGCACACAAGTTAACACACAATTTAGTATTTTGTGGGCACATATTAGCATTTTGTTGCCACAAATTCGTAGTTTGTGAGAAGAAATTAGAAGTAGGATTTTAACCAAAAATAGTAATTTGTGAGCACAAAATGCCAATTTATTCCCACAAGAACCTAATTTGTGTACAAAAAATCCTAAATGTTGGCCAAAAATTTGTTAATAAGCAAAGTGTTAGAAAAATACTAGTTTTTGACCACAAAATACTAATTGTTGTGCGCAAAATACTAAATTTCAACCACAATATCCTATACTATTTTTTCAGAAACAATCCTAATCCTAACAAAATACAAATCTATGCAAAATAATGCAAACTTTCAAGAACAAAATACTCATTTGTGAAGACGAAATGCTAATTAGTCCACATAAAATGCTAAATTATTGGTACAAAATGATAAATAGTGCTCAAAAAACGCTAGCTTGTAGCCACAGAGGGCTAATAAAATTCCAATTTGTGGCCATGCATTAGTATGATGCATTAGTATGTGAACACAAAACACGTTAAATTGTGGCCACACAATTTAGTAGCAGTAATTTGTTCAAAGAAAATGCTGATTTGTGCTCACAAAATGCAATTTTTTTGTGATGAACTGCTAATTTGTGTGCATAAAATATTAAATTGTGACCACAAAATGCTCATTGGTGCAGAAAAACCCACTAATTAGTGCCTCAAAATACTGATCTGTGCTCATTTTTGCAAACAAAATGCTAATTTCTTTGCTCAAAATGCCAATTTGTGTGCATGAAATGCTAAATACAGAACAAATGTGCTCACAAATGTGTGAAAAAAATGCTAATTTTTGCTAACTAAAATGCTAATTTCTGTGAAATGTACATGAAATGTGAGTGCATGAAATGCTAGTTGATGTTCACAAAATGATAAACTCTTGGTACAAAATGTTAAATAGCGTACACAAAAGGCTAATTTGTGTCCACATCATGCAAATAAGAGCTCTGAGCCACAAAAAGCATGAGAAGCACTTTTATATATAAAGTTTGATTTGTTTTAATTAATAAAATTACTAATTTGTGATCATGAATTAATATGTGTACACAAAATATGTTCAATTGTGGCAACATAATTTTATTAGTAGTAATGTGTGCAAAGAAAAGACAATTTTGTTTGCACAAAATGCTCATTTTCATCCACAAAAAAATAATAGGTGACCAAAATGATTAATTTTAGAAATTTTTTTGATGTCATGTCCAGTACTTCTAATTTTACAAAAGTAAAATTTTAAAAATATGTACATCTTCTGCAAAAGATGAGTGCTTTCATTTTTAGTTGCTTTTTGCCATCATTAGATATGTTTTTGATTATCATTGTGTTGTTGTTTCTCTCTGGCTGCATTCTTTGCATGTTAGTTCTGGTGGGTTCCCTAAGGCAGCGATCTTCCTTCTGCACTGGCATCGCCTGTATGATTTTGTCCAGTCTGCTTGTCTGCCTCCCCCTCAGTTCTCCACAAAACAAGGTCTTAATAAGCCTTTACACTTGCCAAACCATTAGCTCAACACAGAGTCGTAGCCCTCAGTTGAGTTTGCAGCGCAGCATTGTTGTGGATGCCCTTGCTCAGAGGGAGAAAAGCGCTACAAAGACAACGAGAAACTGGCACATTTCCAGCTAACTGCTTGTTTAAAAGGCTGTTTAGTTTTCCTAACTTAAAGCACAAAACCTTTTCTTCTTATCTTACACTGCTTAGGAGATGGTCCCCATTTGCAATGTAATATATGCATCTACGCTTTGATCTCACAGATATAATAACCCTTGTGAGTTATTTACTCAGTTTTGAAAACGCTTCAAAGCGGTGTCAAAGTTTTCTCTGCTTTAGGGGTGCTTCTGTATTCTGCTGGCTCTTGGGTACCGGGATGACAGATCCTCTGTTATAGGTGTTTTTTTTTTGGTTTTGTTTTTTATTCTTCGCCCTCAGCAGAACATCACATTACCCATCATAATCCTCAGCCCCCCACCCCCTTCCAGCTGCCCGTGTCAACATATAACACCATATATATTAAACAGTTGCACTTTACAAGGTGGGTTTTATGCAGAATGAGAAGTGATTGTTTGAGGTTGCCTTAGGGAAACTTTATTCTACAAGCAAGAACTGGGGAAATGCAGCGGAGCGCCAGCAAGAGAGCCAACATACGTATCAGCCACGGTTTTCTACAGGACTCGCAGCCTGAAGGCCTTTGTAAATAAATAATGATCAACAGATTGGCTGTGGGCTTTTGAAAAGCATGCCTTTGTCAGTTTGCATGATGGGGAAAATTTTCAAAGCAAGAGGCTGCCTTCGTAGTCTGGCAGAGGGGGATTGGGGGAGCACACCCATCCCCAGCTTGTGACTGCAGAGTGATACATTGGAATAACTCAACTCAGTTTGAGATACGTACTGGGGGGGGGCAGTGGGAAGAGAAAAGGAAGGGGGGAGAGTGAGACATGCTGTTAGGAAAATATTGTCTGTCCTCTATAAAACTTGTCAAATGCTGACTTGTCTTTTGTGCATTGAAGGTAGATAAATGCTTTTTAGGTAAAATGATGTTTATTGATTTTAGTACTTATGATTGTTTTTAGTATTAATACGACCTTAGCATTAGTGTTAGTACCAATTTCAAAACAGCATTAATGTCCCTCCCTTTCTGACGGGTCATGACTAGGTGTGTAGACAAAAACGATTCACCAATTTATTGCAATATTTTGTTTGGGGATACTTGTATCGATTAAAAATGCTGACAAGACAATATTTTATTAATTACTTATGATTGTCTTTCAGCATCTTACTTCAGTTTTCCGGCTAAACCCCCCACCACTAGTGGGCAGCACCGCGCACTGAATCTCTTTCAGCAGCTCAATGCCACAACCAAAACAACAACAAGATCTCATAAGAACCAGCTTGTGTTAAATGTTCAGTTATCCTCACAGTTTTTGTTGTTATTAGACATGCATTACTTAGCTTTTACTTGGAATGGATATAGAAAGGTGAAAATTTGTTATGGCACAGTTTTGGGATATATCACAATATATGTATCAGGAGACGCGTATCAGGATATGCTTTGTTTAGCCAGGGTCTTGCCAATACACTTCCCTAGTCATGACTGACGACGCCCATCCAGTCTACACTTGGAATGGGTATGGAAAGTAAAAATTGTTCTGGTACAGTCTTGGGATATATCGCGATATGTATCGAGAGACATGTATTGGAATATGTATCGTATCTTCAAACTCTTGTCTATACACACCCCTAGTCATGACTGTCAATGCCCATCCAAGTTTTACTTGGAATGGTTATGGAAAAGTAAAAAATTGTTCTGGTGAAGTCTTGGGATATATATTGCAATATGTATCGTGAGACACATATCGGAATATGTATTATCCTGAATGATGAAGCCCATCCAGTGTTTACTTTTCACTCCAGTTTTTACTTGGAATGGGTAGAGAAAAGTGAAAAATTGTTCTGGGACAGTCTTCAGATATATCGCGATATGTATCGTGAGACACATATCGGGATATGTACTGTATTCCCAGACTTTTGCCAATACCCATTCCAAGTAAAACTTGGATGGGCGTTGTCCATCAAGACTAGCGTGTGTATTGGCAAGAGTTTGGGGATACGATACATATTCAGTTTCTGGTACAGTCTTGGGATATATTGCGATGCGCATCGTGAGACACATATTGGAATATGTATCATATCGCCAGACTCTTGCCAATACACACCCCTAGGCATGACTGACGACGCCCATCCAGTATCACAGGATGTCACTGTATCCTCGGCAGCTGATA
The DNA here is from genome assembly GCA_003999625.1 of Oryzias javanicus. Taxonomy (NCBI): domain Eukaryota; kingdom Metazoa; phylum Chordata; class Actinopteri; order Beloniformes; family Adrianichthyidae; genus Oryzias; species Oryzias javanicus. Next base: position 22,502,742 of record CM012451.1, on the reverse strand, counting down.
TATCCTGGGCGTGGCCCTGTAGCGGAGACGTCATGTCTGCTCTCCCCGAGCCTCGTGGTAGGTTCCACCGAAAGCACGGAGGAGAAAGTAGGGAGGGGTGTGTGTGGAGCCCGTGACAGGCTGTCAGTCACACCGCTGACAGCTCTGTGAAAGATAGCTGTCTTGGCAGAGAGAGGTGGAGCGGCAGCCCGCCTGCATGCGCCCGTCAACGCGCGTGTGGAGGCGAGCAGAGCCGAGCAGATTGAAGTGACGGGGGCTCCGCGGAGTTGATTGGCGCAACATGCAGCTTCGGATGAAAGATTCAGACTGAGTGTAAAAACACTAAATGCTGTCAATGTTATTATCACCTGCTATAACTGATAGAGGGTAGAGGGGGAAAAAGATAGCTGGAGAAAGAGGGTGGCTAATTGACAGCTTTTTTTTTTTTTTTCCAGCTCCTACTTTTTTTTTATGATGGCTTGAAACCCAAATGCGGGTTGAAGGAAGAGACAATTTCAAAGCCTTGTCAGTGAATGGCAGTGTTGATAGAGAATAGTCAGAGAGATACGTGTCAAATTCTTGAGATGTTTTCTCCCATTTTACTCGCACATCCTTCCCTCTGCAGTGGTTCTGGAGTCTGCTCATCGCTCTGCTTTACAGAGGCCATTTACCTTTAATAGTAAATACATTAACTTTTCATCCTGCATGTATGGAAGTCGCTCTCACAGAAAACATGTGCAGGAACAGGACCAGGCGGTTACACAGGACTGACAGAAGCCCCTTTCATGGTCAGTGTTACACTGAATAAACTTCAGCAGCCTTCCACTGCGGATTAGCCTGTTTGGTTGTGACATCCTGCTGAAACATTAATGTCCATCAGTTGGGAGAGCAAAATGTGATTAGGCAAATTCCTGAAATATTTAAAGTTTGAGCCTGTTGGAGCTTTTAATATTTGTTCCACATGGCGTTGGAAACTGGAGGAGAGGGTAAAAGCTGGTAATTGGCTTTGTGTTGTCGTGCCACGCAGTCAGAAGCACTCTGGTCTTTCTTTTCTCCTTTGTTACCAAAAGCCTCTTTCAGGGTTTTTTTTTTTTGTTTTGACAAGAACATGGAGAAATGGTGGGTTCTGTAATATTTAGAGAAGCATAAAGTTAATAAAGTATAACAAAGCAGCTACTTTTTAAAGTCAAAATACATACGTTTTGTCTTTCAGTCGACATGACCCCCTTCTAATCCCTGGAAATGAACAAATCGAGAACATGGACATGAACGTCAAGAGGTATGACTCGACAGGGATGTTTCACTGGTGCCCCTCCAAAGACATCGAAAAGGTCATCCTGGTGAGTGAGGCTGGATCTCGGAGAAATCTCAACAAAAGAAAGGATTAGAATGCATACAAACCAACAGTACACATCCCGAGGAGCCAGAGTTTTCTCATCAATATTTCAGTCACTAATGTATATTGAAATTTCTTACACTGCCTCTCCGTTGTTTCAAGGTGAGTATTTTTTATACATTTATGTATCTCCAGCGGGAAGGAGTCTGTGGACGAGAATCTAAAGTAAACGCAGTTTTGAATAGTTTGCTCATTTTTAAGGCTGCGTCAGCTGACCTCAAAAATGTTTGATCCTCTGGACAACACGGACTGAACTATTGTCATCCAGTTAGCTATAGTGAAAAGCACAAAGAGGTGCAGTTTTCCATTTAAGTCTAGTCATTATTATGGCCTAAGACTTTTAAAACAAAGGGTTTTATACATACATGTCACTAAGGCCGAATCCGAATTCATTCCCTCCCCCTATGATTTCAAATTTGGACATTATTACGGCTTAATAAAGTCATCAAAAGTCACTGATCATCTATGCTCTCTCGTAAAGAAAATAACACCCGTTTTATAACTTTGAAATACTTTGGATTTGAGTGGAAAAATCTGTGCTTAAGAGCACAGCCATGTGAAAAAAATGTGGGTTTCTCCTCCGTGCGCATATTGCCCTTCACACCGGACGCGGAAGCGCCGCGGTCTTTCGCAGCCGGCCCGCGTCACGCAGCAATTGTTTCGGCGTCTGCTCCATTTTTTGTGCGAGCAGCGACTGATCTACGTCAATTCAGGCAGGAAGTTATGCTAAGACACAAGAAAATCTGGTCAATTTTCAAACATAACCAATTTTTCACATTAAAATATTACGATTGACGAATGTGATCATATACTTTTTTTAATCTAAACAAACTGTAGAGATGAAAAAAAAAATACCCACACAACACACAAAAACAAACAGGCAGACACTGATACACAAACATGTAATGGGTTGACTACTAAGCTCTGCATAGCACTAGCTGAGCAGAAGTTGACAGACGCGGAAAAATGCGTGTCTGGTGTGAACTGGACGCAACGCTTTGCAGCGCTTTCGAGTCCGGTGTGAACAAAGCTGTAGTTGCCGTGGCTCCTTCTTAAAAGAGAAAAAAAAAAAAAAGCATTTTTGGACACTCTAGAGCAGGGGTGTCAAATTCAAGGCTTGCAGGACCAACATCCTGAAGCAGATCACCTGGGTCAGGTGTGTTTAGCCAATAAGCTTCCAATGGCTAAGGATCGGCATCCTTAGCCATTAGCTTCCATGTTAGTTTGGTTGGAAAACATGTAGGACACCAGAGTTTGACACGTGCTCTAGAGCTTCAAATACCCCTACAATTGGAGCACTAGAGTAGCCAGGAAAACAATTCGGATTCAGCCAATGTTAAGTCCTTCAAGTGGGTCATTTCAAGGTTTTGGTTTTTTTGCATAGTTTGTTGGGTCTTTTTTTTTTTTCTTTTTAATATTTTACTTCCCATGCTTTGTCTCTAAAATCCTAAAAGCTGCACTATTCTGCATGGTTTAAAATACCTTTTACCCCTATATTCCTGTTCTTTTAAACTTCCATTTCTTCTCCGTTAAATTAAGGTTTATTAGATCCTATTTAAAGCCATAATACCTGAAATGTAAATGTTGCTTAATATACTTATTTTTTTAGGAAAACTAGCAACAGAAAGCTGTTTTTTAAAACTTGTTTAATTGTTGTGTATAACCTATTTCTAATGTTTGTCTTTTTTGTTTTTTGTGTTTTTTTTTTTTCACGCTGCACCTCTTCGTTCGCCGCAGACGCGAAGTGAAGCCTCCATGACAGTGCTGAGCGGCCATGTAGTGGTCTGTATATTTGGGGATGTCACGTCCGCTCTAGTGGGGCTTCGAAACTTGGTGATGCCTTTAAGAGCCAGCAACTTTCATTATCACGAGCTAAAGCCTATAGTTTTTGTGGGTTCCCTGGATTACCTACGGAGAGAATGGGAAACTCTACACAACTTCCCCAAGGTCTCCATATTACCGGTGAGTATTTCAGTTCAGTGTCGTAAAAGAAAACATTTCAACCCCCTGGCTACAGTGGCCCTGAAGTCCAAATCACACCAACACATCACTTAAATAAGATTAAAAAGGCAAAATAAATAATAAAAATTTGTTATATTTTTTAAACCAGAACACTATAGGAAAAATGAAACATTTTGGTAAAAACAAAAGTAGTTTCCAGAAATCAAAATGAAAGGAAACTAGAAAAATGACCTATTTGGGGACATCCCTGATTGGATGATGATTTTTTTCTAAATGGGTCTTCAATGTTCTTCATAGTAAAAACTTTTTAAAATTAGCATAGTTTCTTCTTTTGTTTCATTTTTAAACATTTAATTTTGATTGCTCTTTTGTACACAAACCTGATAAGGTAGATACTATGGATGATGATTGTCCAACATTTATATTGAAAATTGTTTAGCGATTCTAGGAATATTCCGTATAGATCATAAAACTTTTATTGGTATGCAAACATTAAATACTCATTTAAAAAAATAACACAAACATAAAAGCTTAAAAGTCATCATCTAATCAGTACCTATCTTTTCCAGTTTATCATTGAATTTAGTATTTCTAACATTACACTTTCTGGAAATTACATTTTTTATCCATAACATTTCCCTTTCATTCATTTTTCTGGTATTGTGTTTTGGTTTCTAAAACATAACGCTGTGTTTTTGCGTTGAGTAATTTGTTGGTGTGATTTGCACTTCAGGGCCACCGTAGTCGTCAGCTAATGAAGCAATGACACTTTTGAGTTACAGGCATTATGGAATCTCAGAAGATTGTCAAATCAATCAGATCACACATTATTCAATTGAACAATCACCTTATGAGAGCTCAGTCGCCCTCCTCCTCATTTAGCCAGAGTGACGCATCCTGCAAACAGGAGCTCATGAGTGGTGCAGCTGCAGTGCCCATCATGGATGGTATGGCTTGCCGCCCTAAAGCTTGTTAGGTCTGGCATGACCGATGATCAGAGGAGAATCCCAAACACAGCCCTCAGCCCCAGCTAGCCTTTACATTAGTCCACGTCTGTGAATCTCTAATGCCTGACTAGATCAGTGGAATGCCACTGCCTCCAAATGAGAAGACTTGTTAACTAATTCCCCAAAGCTCCATTCCGCTCACTTCTTAAATTTGTTTTTCTCTCCCCCCTCGTCTGTCTCCCCTCTGTGTTTTGCTCTGTCTCTGTGTTCTCCTCACCCTGAAGGGTACACCATTAAGTCGGGCAGATTTAAGGGCTGTCAACATCAACCTCTGCGACATGTGCGTAATACTGTCAGCCAATCAGAACAATATCGAAGATGCCTCACTGCAGGATAAGGAATGCATCTTGGCATCACTCAACATCAAATCTATGCAGTTTGATGACAGCATCGGCGTCTTGCAGGCTAATTCCCAAGGTAAGAAGTGTCCTATTAGACTCCGCGCACGCTGCTGCCCAAAAGGGACAGGTTGTGGCAGGGAGGGATGACAGAAGTCAAGAGAAGAGGAAAAGAGTTGGGGGGCGAAGGGATGAGGAGGCCACACAGGAGGGATTGATGTAGTTTGTCAAGCTCAGAGTGTGCTAAATGCTCCTCATCAGAACTCTCTGCAAGTCTGCAGAGTATTATCCATCCTCTGACATTACAGTGACTGCTAAAGATGTGCGTATGGAAAACAGTGTGTTGATTGCCTTATCAAGCCTTTAAAGAGTGTTTACCCCACGTCATCTTCGGATGATTTCAGTGTTGTCCCCGGTAATTAGATGCAGCCAAACCTCTCTGCTAATACTTTTTAATGATGTAATCAACATGACTGTGTCATTTGATGTTGTTCCCCCTGATCTGGGGGCCTGGAAGATCGTCTGGAACAGATTGTTGATGTTTGCAGACAAACATACCAACCTGGCATCCCATCAGGCCTCATCATCATTAAGCAGCAAGTACAAATCACCAGGCAAGCCAGCTCAGCTGCTCCTCATTAGTCACAACAAAACGGCTATGAACACACACACAGACACGTTTGTTTCGGCATCCGTGCCAAGGCGGTTTATCCGCAAACAGGTATTCCTCGGTACATGATTAGCTTGAAAGCCCTGCCTTGAGCTCAGCGCTGTGTTGTGCCACCACTGTGACCGTACGAACCACAAATCAAAAGATGAAAGTTCAGGAGGCCATTACTTTTTAGTGCAGAACACTTCCACATGTTTTACTAGAGCGCCGATGCTGTTATTTCTCCAGTCAAGAGTGAGTGATACCATGTCAATAGAAATGCCAACACGGAACGATAAAAAAGAAAAGAAAAAGTGGGAGTGTGCAGCTCCGGGGAAACACTCGTCGGGCTGCATCCTCGCCAGGATCGATGGTTGGAGCAGAATTTTTATCAATGATTGGATTTCAGAACTCTAACCTGCCATAAAACGCCAAAAAAAAAGCACCCATTTAACCAGATGCTGCCGTTATTTAGGGATTAGGTTTAGGGCGTCCTCGTAGCATCGCTCTCATTCAGACGCTATCTGTGGAATTTGGAAAGTGTAAATGAATAAGTAAACACGTCGGTTCCACAGGGAGAACGTCTCACGGCTGCTGTAGCATGTAGGCAGCCACGGAGCATAGCTGTGCCTGCAGGGCTACAGGGATAAGGGAGTATGTAACCCAGATCTCACTTGTCTATTGTACACTGTAGCCAAATGCAGGAAGTGTCAGCCTGTGTGAGGCAGCAGACAGCCAGTCGAGAGGATTCGATGGCATAAGGGTGATGTCAAAATATGACTCTTTGGTTTATTTTTTTGACATATTTTCATATGTTGGGTGAAGTCCCCACTACACAAATGTTTCACCAATTGTAAAATAATTTTCTGTGGTCTTTTATTATAATAATGCAGTTTTTAGTCAAAATAAAAGTTGTTTTTGTAGTTTTATTGTTTTATTTCTCCAAAGTAACATTAGCTGTGCAACCAAAAAAAAAATACTGGCGAGCAATATTGGAGCTGTCTAGCTGTACAGTTTTGAGTCAGATGGCGGCTCGGGCGACGAGGAAATGAAATCGTACAGGGGGGACTGAGGACGGCGTGAGACTTTGGCCTGCTCGTGTTAGTTACTATATCACAAACCTGAGCTTTTTGAAATGACACGTTTTATCTGCTCCTGGTTCATCCTGATTTGAGTAAAGAAATATTAAGAAATGCTGTTTTAACCGTGTATTCAAACTGGAAAAGTCAGTTGTTCCAGACTGAGTCTTCTTAAAATTGGTCTGGAACTTTGCATTTGGTCTGTACTCAGAGTGTTGTCTTCTAGATATTTCTGTTTCTAATTAAGCTTGTAAACAAAGCCATGTGACTAAAGATCTCTTCATTCATTGGCGAGAAATTACAAATCAACAAGCGAAGGAAAACTGGAACTCTTAAGCTTTGCACTCCTTGTCGCGATAGTTAACTCGTTCAAAGTTTATTCACATTTAGCCCACCAAAGGGAGAGTTTTGGGGAAAAAAAATTGTCTTCAAATTCGGACATCACTCCCACTTGATGATGTCATCAATAGTCGCTGGTTAGCTCCATTAGCACAGAGCTGCTAGCGGTCGGAAAGACACAACAACATCAGTTTTATAACTGTAAATACATCATGTTAGAACAAAAACTCACTAGTTACGTTTAAATGTAAACTTCTGTACTTCAGAGCACAGCAGCTCACCTGTGTCGCGCTATTCCACGGATAATCCTCGCCACGGAGGGCTCGGTATCCCTCTGCCACAAGGGTTAGCACTTAAAAGAACTATTTTGAACACCCCTACCACTTCTAATGCCCCCTTTAATTATACGCTGATAAGTGTCTATGACATGTAGATTGTCAGGAAAACAGCTGAGAAATTAGCTAAGAAATTGTTATAATTAGCCTGTATTCATCACTGTGTCTCATCATTGCTTCAGATTTGTCCACGCGTCTTTTGTTGCTTGTTTGTTAACATTAGGGCTGTGGATTGTTACTTAGGTGGCAATAATTCTCACTTTTTAATATAATGTTTGTTGCTATGTGTATTTCGTTTTACTGGATGTATGGAAATTAAAATTATTAGTATTAAATCACCATCATTTATAATTTTATTTACAACACAGTGAAAAATGTGTCCAATCTGAATACAGCCTTAAATTCTTGTATACATGTCCTACATCGTAAAAATAATTTTGAATAATGTTATTCTGCATTTTTGTATGTAATAATGAGTATTTAGTATCAGATTTCCCGCTTAAACTCAAGAGAATGTTTGTGTTTGGCAGAAAAATAGCTCACCAGCTCACTCAGACTTACAGCATTGGGCTCTAACCTAACATGTTGTGAAAGCAGCACAGCAGTAGGCCTCTCACCAACAGCGTCTACAAGTGAACGTTCTGCACAGAGAAAAAGGCCATTCCCAGACATCTTCATAGTGTTCACCGTGATGCAAGAGGAGCAGCATTTAAGAAGCAAAACCCCTTCTGCTGCTCCCCGGGGGAGTAAACATCCCCCTTTATGGACGTAGACAAAAATTATGTTCGTACTACCTGAGATTTTGCTCCCTGGTTGACTCGTGTTGTCAGACTCGTGCTGTTTCCTAGTTCAGTAATTGTTATAACAGAAGTTTGCGATCCCCTCTGATGCCGCGTGTTGGGGGACTTTCTGCTGCGCGCTGAACTATGTGCTGTCCTTTCTTTTGCAAAAAGGCTGAAAGATCTCTTTTGTAATGTAAGCAGCTCATTGGCTTGTCTTGACAGGAAAGGCACAAACACCCCCCCTCTCCCTCCCCGTCCCACACGCGCACACACAAAATTCTCAATCCTTTTAAAACTTTGTGACCTGAATATATTCTCTGCATTATGCTTCCTTGATGGCGGCACTATAAGCTGACATTTTGCTGTAGTCAGCACTAAATGATGGATGTCAAAACACAGTTGATGCATTATGCATATAGCATTACAGATTTAAGGTGTTTACTTGTCACTTTGAGGAAATGCAAAAATGTGAAGTCATGTGAATTCATCCTCCTGTCACTTGCACCTGTATTTCATGGTTCTGTGCAACGCCATAAAAGGTTTTCAGGATACTCTTCTCCAATTTTAGTGGAACAAAATGAACAGCATCTAAAATTGATGTCTGCCTGTTGATGGAGGGATGCGAATACTAAATATGTCTTAGCTGACCCCTAAAAGCAGACTCGCTGTGTTGCAACTTTTAGACAGTTGCTCACTTATCCCTTCTTTCTGTTTTTTTTTTTTTTTCTTGTCAATCCACAAATGTGAATGTTATTCTAAGAAAAGAAGCCTCCTGCTGAGGGAGCACTATGTATAATAGCACTGACAGAGATGTAAGTCATGTTTCCATGCTTGTGATACTTCGGCAGTAAAAGAAGGTTTTTGATGTGGGTGTCTCTTTCTGGTATACAATATCTTTTGTAATACAGCTAAGGAGTAAGTGTACCACTAATAAGTGCAAATCAGTTCAAAAAGTCCAAAGTAATGGCAAGAACTCTACAGTTCTGGTAAAATTCAAGAGGATCCTTCAAAATAATTAACATTTTTGTGTTATAACCCTTGTGTTATCTTGTGGGGTCCTGATGACCTTACCTTTATATTGATGTGTGAACCCTCCCGTGACCCCACTTTTAATGTAAACATGCCTAGGATAACACAAGGGTTTAAGGAAAGCCATAGTCATAATTGTCCTTATGGGTGGATACAGGCTGTCTGCTGGCAAAATATGAGTAAACTTGTCAAGTAGCCCGCACAAAATTTTAAGATCGGAGACCACTCTGAGAACCCGTAGAACAAAAATGTTCACATTTTTTCTATGGGCATGCTGCGGGCAACATTTAATATGAACTTTCCCCTTTCCCTACGGCTTCTCCCTACCCCAATATTTATCCCTCCAAATGGAGAGATATGGAAAAATATTGTCTTCCTATTCAGACAGCACTAACACTCGATGATGTCATCAATATTCGCCAGGCATCTAGGTTAGCGTGTAGCTGCTAGCCCTCAGAAAATACATAACAACATTGGTTTCATAACTTTAAAAATAATGTGGTCTTAAACAACACTTATGGAGAAAGTAAGTGAGACTCAGGAAAATTTGTACAAATTTTCATTTTTTTTTAACTACCCCAAACCCTGTGTATCGCACAAGGGCCCATTAATGCTGTTGAAGTGTTTAATGGCCATCGTCTCAAATATGCGACAAACTAAATCAGCCATAAAATTACTTACATGAAGCATTAGCTTAAAATCAAAAACTTAAGTGAATACAATTTTTTGTTATCAAAATAAATTCAGGCATTAAGGGGTTAAGTGCGTGCCCGTTACATTTAGCCTGACTGTTAGAAATTAGGAAATTAGACAATCAAAGCTTTTGTGTGGACATAACTGTATCCTATGGGCATGCGTGAGGTCAGTAAGGAGAAAGTACTCGCACCTTACCAATGACTTGAGTGCGGGATAAGGCCACCGTGCAACAGTATCACCTGTACATCATAAGTGTGTGTAACTCACATCATCTTTAAAAATACTTGACAATACGTTTACCACCGGCACAACAATCTTAGGTCCTTGTGCAAGCTTCAAGGGAAGTGCAAGGCATACATGTGCTTTCTTTAACCCTTCCGCTCTCCTTGGGGTCCAGATGGCTCCAACCACATATTGTTATGCGATTTTTTCCATGACAAATGTGGACGAAGGGGGACAGGATTTTATGTCTGCCATGGACATTAGTGAAACTCCGAAATCAGTGAAAAAAAAAAGTTCAGCGCACTGTCCTGTGGTGTCCAGATGACCCCACTTTTAATGTAAACAAGCTAAGGAGAACGGAAGGGTTAAAACAAGACCCTCCACAGGCCCGGACATGCCAAAAACCTGCAGCATCCGTAATACTTCATGGCTTGAAAAATATGGATATGATTGATGCTATGGCACACTGCTGTAAAGTGTAAACCAGACTTAAGAGTCAACTTTTCGGTTTGGTAATCTCTGGAATTTCTGACTATAGCTAAATTTCTATTTAGCTAATTAACTTTTGTCTTGAAAAAAAACCCTCAACTAATATAACAACATGTAGGGGTTAAATTAACGTGATGAAAGTTATGCCTTTATGTGTAATTTTATGATCAAGCATGGTTTGCCTTAAACTAAAGTTTTACTTTTTTGACTGCATAAAACATTTTCAAGGGAAACTCTTTGCTACCTGGTCATATCATTTACTAATGGGATCTGTGGTCCTTGTGCTTGTTTCTTGTGACGTGTAGGTTTCACGCCTCCTGGGATGGACAGGTCATCTCCAGACAGCAGTCCAGTACATGGCTTCGTGCGGCAGGCGTCTGTCACCACCGGCTCCAACATCCCCATCATTACAGAATTAGGTAACATTGTTTCCACCCGCCTCCAACACAGACAAATCAACTCATAATTCATTTTCAGATTCAGAAACATGGAATCGATGAACCCCAGCTTAATTCCTCCTCAGAAACTTTCTACTCGTTCCGTATCAGATGAAAAAAGGAATCCTTATGTAGAGCTGTTGTTCACTTTCATGCCCATCTTAACTCCTTATCTGGATTATTGAATCTGGCGAGGCGTCCTCAAGTGATGACTCAACTTGAAAATGTCAGACAGGCACTTTTAGGACAAAAGCTACATCTCCTGCAATTTGTCCTCTAATGGACAAATGAAACTCTGCTGGTTGGAGAGGCTGAGAGGGGGAGAAAAAGTAGAGAAAAAAGTGCCTTGGTTGCAAAATGGGTCCATTTATTAATAACAATGCCAGTGGTTGTATTCCCACTGGTGATAGGGACTCATGAAACTTTCAGATCTCTGAGGGGCCTTCTGAAACACCAGAGACCAGCTACTCCGTCTCCCCTGACCCAATTAGGAAGCAATGGAGCATGAGACCAGCTAGGAAATGGCCAGGAAGAGAAAAGAGGCTACCTAGAGTCACTCTTACCCAAGCCGAGCATTACCTGAAGAGAGCCTCTTCTGTTACCCTCCAGACCACATGTGTAACCGTCGGAGCGGGATAGTTCAGGATGGAGCCGGTGTCGCACACTCAGATGCCAAAAGCTCGCTCGCTTCCAGCTTTACAAATTTCCCAGCAACACGAGATGCGATAACACCGTCCTTCAGAGAGGAAGACGATACGAGTGTCTCCATGTCAACCGGAAGCATATCCCATAATTAAAATGTCACATGCTCAAGTTGCAGCGCCAGAAGCAGATTAAAGCAGAGTTTGAATGGGAAAACATGCCTTGTTTGCGCCGCATGATCAATTTGGTTTGCATGGCGCGTAAAGGAGGTCTGTTTGCAGATAAGACTTTCATTCTTCTCTCCTCGCTGTCTTAAGCTACGTACACACCGGGTATGTATGGTACGTTCAAGAACGCACTGACTGTGGATTGTTGACTATCACTACCTAAAACTAGCGTGTGTTCTCACAGTTGGAGGGGGCGAAAAATGCAATCATTAATTTCTCCTTTGTTATCGATTATTGTATTGTTAAGAACGCCAGCCATACGTCACAACCATTGACATATATAGAGATGGACAAGGCGAGGCTGTGACGTCATGAATAGAAAATGCTTAACCTTCAGTTCCAACTAAATTAAGTCAATTCAGTCGCCATTTTTATGTTGTACGGACTTCTCTGTTTTGGAACCAGACGACGTTAGGAAGCAGTGATTGGTCCAAGTAAGTCGGTCTGAGTCCTCATTTCTATGGCAACCACTCGTACAAATCAGGATTGAGTTTATTGGAAAGCCACGCGGCTAAAAGAGAATCTGACAAACATTTCAATTGTTGGAGGCAGTGGCAAGCATATGCTCTCAGTTTATAACTTGGAAACTATCAAAAATATGTCATGAAAAAATAATCAGGTTTAGCAAGAACATGCTAAAAAGAAACATCAGTTCATGAATGATTATTCCGACAAACAGAATGACTGAGTAATAGCTGTTTATTTTTCAATAGAAGTCAATGGGATTTTGACTTTTTAAGACCAAGGGGTACTTCCTGTTTTGAACATGAAGGGGGAGGAGCTAATCTGTCCAGTTCTTTCTATATACTAACTACGGTTACCACTAAATCCAGGCCCCTGGTTGGTCAAAGTTCAACTGGTTTAGCCTTTAGCATGTGTTCAATGACGGCACACAAACAGAAGCACGAAACATTCGCTTATATCGATTTTTCACTGGACGCTCCAAAGTGCATTTCCAAGCCCGGTGTGAACGTAGCATTACCATAATGTCATTTATTGTTGCTGCAGCCGCTCAGCACTGTGAGAGCTCCAGCTTTTTTTTTTTCTGTACTGTTCGCTTTAATCCACAGTGCTTTGACTATTTAGGCACCGGACAGCCACGAATGCTTCAGTTTCATTTTCGGGTTGACACAAGTACTCTGGGACGGCAATATGCCTTTGAAACTGTGTAAATAACCCCACCGTCTCTCCTCCTCTTTGCGCCGTCGCCATTAGCTAAACCTGGCAAACTAATGCCGCTGGTTTCACACAGTCAGGAAAAAAAAAGTGGAACCAGCATTCAAATGATAACAGAGCTGGGTAAGCTTTGTCCTCTGCTGCCGTCGCTCCTCCACTCTGCTCCTCATCAGCTTGTCTTGATTTATCTGGCTGCCATCAAGGCCCTCGCCGCTCCCATGGCTTCACTTTGAACACATTTTTATTCTTAGTTCTGGTTGGAATTGACTGTCTTGTTTTGACCCTTTAAATCTCTTTTCTTTTATTCAGAGCATCCCTGAGCCTTTGATCATGCTCTGTTTGTCCTTGTGGCTGTTTCACAGCAAACCCCTTCCCACCCTGGCACTTCACCCCCTCCGCCTTTTTTTTTTTTTTTTTTTAACCCAAACACGTCCCTCGCACTCTCCCCCGCCCCTCCACCTCTGGCCCGCTGTTCACTTCTATGGCTGAGGCCCGTTTGCATCAGCCACTCGTCTCTTTGACTGACGTTTCTGTTCCACAGCTCACAGGAAGCCAGGGATCAAAATAAAAAAAATAACTCAAAAACAAAGAAAAAGTCCAGCTTTTAGCCATTTCTTTAACAAACAAATTTTCCAGTGCTGCTGTTTTCTGGTACTGCAGCAACATATCTGTGAAGAGCAGACAAAGCATGTCAAAGGCTTGTTTGTTCTTTGTCCCATTGCTGCCCATATAACTGTTAGAAAAATTCATCCCACAGAGAATAAAAAGTCGTGCACAACAACACATTTTATACATTTTCGCCATTTTTAAAGTGTTAAAGACACAAACGTTTGTATTACACCTTGGCTTAATTTTGAGTTTCAGGGAACAGGTAAATATGCAAGATTTATTTCTCTTAAGCGGATGATGTGGAAAAACTACAAATTGAAGCATGACTTGATAAGTGCATGGGTTTTGTATCTAAACAAGTGGCCATTGTTGAAGTCTCTGTACTTATATTTACTGTATATTTATTTGTCTTTAAGAAAGGAAGAAACATTTTATATTTCACATGCAGTTTTTACAGTCAAAAAACTGACTTTTGTGTCTCAATTGTACTTTTTTAAAATTATTTTATTTTTTTTGCAATAATTGCGTTTTGTATGCCGTGTACACACTTGAGACCCAGCAGTCATTGAAAGATTAAGACAAGGGACTTCTGCAATAGCTATTTTTGTGTCCTTTAGATATGATTATTTCAAAGCTTTGTGAAGTGCACCCTGCATGTTATATAGAGACCATTTATTTTTACATTGAAGACCAATTTTTTTGACAAAAAAGTACAAATTAGATTAAATTACTTTAATGGCTGTAATTTAAATAAAAATACGTTTTCTTTCTCTTTAAGAAATATAATGCACTTAATTTATTTAAAGACCCACTCCAATGAAAATCATACATTTTGTGTTTTTAATATGTTCTTGCAGCAATTTTCTCATAATAGAGGACCTGTGTAAAATAATTTACTTCTAAAATTATGTTTCTGAATATTTCTTTATTCAAATGAGAAGCAGATAAAAAGCGGATGCTTGAAAATGCTAGAACTAATGACGCAGCTACTGAACATGATGAGCGCTCAACACTTGTACTGTAGCAAATTGCAATTCTGGCTCAGTTTGACTAAAAACTGTACAACAGGGTTAATCCGATATTGCTCACCACTACTTTTGCGTCGCTAAATTTAGCTTATTAGCACATATACAGGGCTCTCAGCGACAGGGAGAGAGAGGGGCGTTGTTGGTCTGTGCCAACAGTCCCGCCCACAAACCAAAATTGTATTTCTGAGCTACTGGTGGCATAAAATTTTTCTTGAAAAATGACAAAGGCATTTTTATTTTACTGAATAATCAAGAATAAAAGTTTTTTGCAATAGAAAAAAATCTGTTTGGAGTGGGACACACTCTTATACAAATTGGGTTTTTGGTGTTTTTCCATGTTCTTGTGGCACAAACTTAACCTTGAGGTTCAGTTTCCAAATGTTATTTTTACACAAATTATTGAGAATCGGGAGGAGATGAAAAATCCTATTGGAAAAACCTTGTATCAGTGACATTGGTCGACCACAAGCTTCCCTGCCCCACTCCATCCTGATTCATCTACTTTTAAACAAATAGATCCATGAACGTCTTCGTTTTCTTTGTCTTCCTTTGCTTGGAATCTCAAAACTGCATTTGGCCTACGGGCCACACTTTGGACATACCTATTGTAACTTAATAGATGATGGAAAATGGGGGCAGGGTTACTCTTCAACACTAATCCTGCTCATAACTCAGAGGCGAATTTCTGATGAACTTACTTAATTTTAGCTAAAATCTGAATAATCATAATTAGAAGGCCACTATTTTAAAATAGATCAAAATATAATCGGAGTGGGGCTAAATAAGACTAGCTGTAAAAAGTACAAACTTCTTAGACACTTGTAACTCAGCTGCAACATACCTAAAACTTTCTTCTTACATTTATTTCCTCAGTGGATGTTTTTTTTCTTTTCAGATAAGCTAAACCTCTAGCCTACTTTTATCTGTTGGTGTTTGAGTGTTTGCATCACCTCTCTTTAACTCACCCATGTTTACTTCCCCTCAGTGAATGACTCAAACGTTCAGTTCCTGGACCAAGATGATGATGATGACCCAGACACAGAGCTGTACCTCACTCAGCCGTTCGCCTGCGGCACTGCCTTTGCTGTCAGTGTCCTCGACTCCCTGATGAGTGCTGTGAGTTCCCACACACATCGAAACATTCCCTGCACATTTTTTTTTCCCTATTTTTGGGATATTATTGCCCGTTAAAGGCAAATTTGAAGTTGGTAAATGATCGCTTTGTATTTGCGTCTTTTCTGTAAGAGTATAATCTATTTAGAGACATCAGATAGCTGGAAAAAAACACACTTTCTGTTTTCTGATATAAACTGTAAACATTCCAGATTTCATCCTCAGTAGGCAAGCACTTATTTGGGTCGAGCAGACATATATTTCACTGGATGTACGGCGCCGGCTTTTCAAGCGAGCTAGCTGTTGAATGAAATGGTGTACGTTGATCAAATATGCCTGCCAACTCGGCTGACATCAAAAGGGAAATTGTTGGTATCGCTCCCCATCTTAAGTGTTGTGAATCTGACTTTCAGCGTATGTCTTAGATCTTTAAAGAAACTAAGTGTTGCAGGGGAGCACTGTGGCGCTAACACAAGCCAGAATATAACAGGGCAAAAAGTCCGGTGACAAAGTCAACGGCAGATGAGATGAAGGGAAAAAAAAAGAAATTCCCTCCCCCTTTTCTATTGTGATGGCTTAATTCCTGCAGTCCTCTGGGTGAATGAGGGTTAGAGGGGCCTGCAGAGCCGAGCCGAGCAGAGAGGAGAGCGGGCGTCAGCTGTAGTCTGGCAATGGTCAGAGGTGAAGCCGGCTAATGGACAGTGCTCATCCATCATGAGGCTCTGCAGGCCTGTCAGGGGCCCGGGGAGAGAAGCTGCCACTCTGCCACGACTGCTGTCTTCAAACGTGAAAAAAGCCAATTCTGATTGGCTTAAAGGACAATAGAAGCTGACAACCAGAGAGTGCAGTCAAATGGTTTTCTCTAAAGAGAGAATAGATGTTGTACAGTCGGTGGAGTGGTAGGGAATAAAAAAAAGGAAATTGTTCCAAGTCTTTTTGCTGAATGGAGGCAAAGTGTTGCAATGTGTGTTTTTTATCAAGTAATCTTTGCGTTAAAATAATTTTTCAAAATTAGGTTATAATTATGCTTTGTTAAAAAAAATATTTAATTTTTTTTTACCAACATTAATTAATGAATTATATTCACCTTTTGTTTTCGAAACATATATTTTAGAGCATAAGTTGCTTTTTCTTGCATAGTTTTGCAGGGGTCTAACTTATTATCAAATTTAACTTATATGTGATTTTTAAAAAATAAATAGTAACACCCTCTAGAGGGCGCTGTATCGATGTGCAACAGTATTTGTTACTGACAGAACCATGAAGACCAAGCATTTCTCAGTCTCAGTGGGCCTTTGCTCACTGAGCACGGCCCCTCCTAATCCACTATGCCATACTTTGACATCACAAAGTGAGGAACAGCCCCTTCCAGGAACAGCAAGCACTGCCCCCAGCCTAACACACATTTTCTCAGCAGAGCTAGCGGTAATCTACAAAAACTTTCATTTTATATGCACAATATGCACATTTAGCTTTGTAAAAGTTCAGATGTTGTTTGATTTTGTGGGTGAAACGCAGACACAATGACTCAGACTGATTCAGACTAATCACTGCTTACTGATATTCTCTGGTTCCGCTATAGTGTTGTCTGTATCTGCAAAAAATTGCCACAGAATTGACTTAATTTGTCAAAAGTAAGCCATTTTCTATGGGTGACATCACACTCACTGTCCAGTCCTCATATACAGTCAACTCTGGAAACTATACTTTTTCCACGACAGAAGACAAGTGAAAATGTAAGGATGATATGAATGCTAAAATCTGGCTCTCTCTGCATTTAATGGAACGGTAGTCTTGTGTTTCCTCCTCAGACATACTTCAACGACAATATCCTCACTCTGATAAGAACACTAGTCACAGGAGGAGCCACGCCGGAGCTCGAAGGCCTGCTGGCTGAGGAGAACGCTCTCAGAGGAGGCTACAGCACGCCGCAGACACTGGCTAATAGAGACCGGTGTCGTGTCGCGCAACTCGCCTTGTATGACGGTCCATTTGCAGATTTGGGCGTAAGTGTGTATTCAGCAAAGGTGGCACATTTTGACCAATTTTAACATCAAAAGTCAGTTTGAGTTGTATTTTTAAGTCAGAGTCCCATTAGTTTCAAATTTCTCAATATTTGGTTCATCCCCTGGGGGAGAGGAGAGCTGCAGACCCAACCGCGCATAGACTCTATTTGGTCGTTTAATCTGCCAATCCAACGCTTTAATACTGAGTGTCAAAAATTGAAGCATTGGGTCTCATTTTTGGGACACAAAGAAGTTATCATGTCCTTGGTTGAAACTATAATACGATTGGTGATGTTGGCTATCTGCTGCCAATAACAACATTTAGCCTTCGTGTGTAAACAGAGCAGATGTAAATCCTACTGTGTTCAGGAACATCCAGTACTGCCGTCTCAATGAGTGTGTCTTTATGTTCCTCGTCAGGATGGAGGATGCTACGGGGATTTATTTTGTAAAGCATTGAAGACATACAACATGTTATGTTTTGGAATCTACAGACTACGAGATGCACATCTCGGTGCACCCAGCCAGTGCACAAAACGGTACAGCTGGCTCATTAAGTGCTACTTTTTTTTTTTAGAAGGAGAATTTTGAAGTATAATTTTGTATTCTTTTTTCGACAGATACGTGATCACAAACCCCCCATACGAGTTTGAGCTGGTGCCCTCAGACTTGATCTTCTGCCTCATGCAGTTTGACCACAACGCTGGTCAGTCCCGGACGAGCCTATCCCACTCCTCCCACTCCTCCCATTCCTCCAGCAAAAAGAGCTCCTCTGTGCACTCGGTGCCGCCTTCAAACCGGCAAAACCGCAGCAGTAAGACGAGGGAGACTCGCGACAAACAGAAGTACGTGCGCTCGAAAAAAAAGTCCCGTTTGGTATTCCTGCATGCAAGACGTTTGTATGTATAGAGGTGTGCGTCTGTGTGCATAAAGCAGTGACGTGAGCACTGCTGGTTGTTGTGGTTTGTGCTCAGTGTCTGCACTTTTCTTTTTTTTTTATTTTCATAACCATTTGCATGCGATTTAGGTTCTCACTCAACAACTCTCATACTATAAAAGGAGAAAAGTAAACTGGAAAGCTAGGGTTGTTCACTGCTTTTCATGAATAATATCAACAAATTAGTTCTTTGGATGAAAACAGTGGTTGGAAGTAAAGTTTAAAGACTCAACCACTATTCTTGTTCTGTTTGGTGTGTTGTTTTTGTCTTAATATGTAGTCGTTTTGTGTCCTTATTGTAACAGTGGAGTAACTGTTGTTGGGTTTTTGTGCCCATGATCGGCGTTGTGATCATGGATTCTTAGAGGTTCAAGCAGATCAGGATTTTGCGCATATGACCATCCCTCAGTAGCACTGTTGATGTTCGTGTCATTCATCGTACATCTGTACTGCTTTTCTGCATGTTCATGTTGACTATAGGGTTAATAATTTAGTTCTTTCTTTATATTTGAATTTGGTGAAGTTCATGCTTATTATTCCCTAATTTCTCCCCCAAACAAGTATGAAAATCTGGACTTTGAAATCGTGACATGTCCTAAAAGCATGCAGATTTGTTACAACTGTACTGAATAATCCGCTACTAAAAGATGATAAACTCTTGATACATCTTAAAATGAAGATGTATTGCTGAAGTACTTTAGTAGAGTGGTAGTTTTTGTTCACATGTGTATTAACTGTAACCACTACTCACTCACAGTAGATTACTTACCTCTCTTTTTGAAGTGCAACAAGGATGAATAGAATGGGCCAAGGTATGCAAGTTAACGATTCTGCATGACTTAGCAACCTTTCCCTGGGTTTCTGATCATAACTGTGTCCTCTGTGGATATTGTTATGATGAGGGGAGTTTGTTTGATTTTATTCTGCTCTTCAGATGTTCAGGAAACCATGCCTCAGTTTAAGTTTTGCTTTCATCTGAAAAGCAAAATGTCTGCTGCTGCTGCCGCTGCCTCCTCCCTACCATGATCAGGCTCATCTCCACGTTGCATGAGATTGAGACGAATCCCCCCGCACCACCACCACCTTTATTTGTGCATTTACCTCTAATGTCTGACTGGAGTGCACTTTCCTCAAAAACGAGTACTTTTTTTACCCCCCTCTTTTCATTTTCTATCATGCATTTTTTGGTTGAACTTGGGATGCATTGTCTGACAGGTCTGTGTGTTTGTGCATCTTCCCTCCTACTGAATGCTGTCAGGTGACTGTAGCAGATGGCGCTTTCCTTCTTTATTTTTATTTTTTTTGTTTGGAAACGCTCACATTGGGAACAGATTAGCCGCTTGTGTTTTATTTTTTATTTTATTTTTTTTTGCAGCATTTCATAACAGCTTACAAGTAGGTCAGACCATTAAAAATCCCCCCGCACACCTGATGGTGTCAAGTTGCTCTAAAAACTTTAAGGATGTCTAGCCCGGTGCCATCGGTCACACCGAAGCAAAAAAAAAAAAAGTAGGAGGTGTGACTGATTTAAAGTTTAAATTGAAGGGGGATATGAGTCTGGAAGTTCCCCCTTGTAACCCTGTGCACCTGATATGGTGGTTTGAGGCAACATAACTAAGTTCACGCTATCAACAGCAGACTCTGGAAGGAGATGGCAGACATCTTGCTTCACCTCAGGCACAATTCTGCACATCAAATGTCTGTTCTCTAACACGCAGCCCCGCAGCCTTAAGCTTGCTGACACACACACACACACACCCACAGCAAATGAGTCTTTACACATGCTAGTCTGCATGTCCCACACACATGCAGACGCACTCTCAGTTTGCGCATATGGCTAAGTCAAAACTTGATATTACATCTTCACCCAAAAGGAAGTGACACTTTAAATGGCATTGCACGTTCCTCTGAAGTGCTGGGAGAGTTTAGAAACTTCTGACAGCTAACTGACGTGCATCTTTCCTTCTCCTCCAAAACAGTGCTCTCAAAGTTCACTTAAATGTGAAGATACACTCGAAACATTGACACATTTGTCTCTTTTTTTATGCTCATACTGACAGGGAGAGCCTAAGCTGTTAAAAATGTTACGTGTCGGGATTTGTCAACTAATTTACTCAAACTACAATTTGTTGTTGTTGTTTTAATTTATTTAGAACAATAATTGCTTTATTTCCTTTATCAAGCATGTTACAATTTTGTGATTTCTGGATCCACCTCAATGAACATCAAGAAAATGTTTTTTCTGCTGGGATCAGTAACCTTTTCCATGTTACAGACCAGTTTCATGTCATAAGCTAAAGTGGGCATCCAGCTTCCCTTAACTTTTTTTTAAATATTAGGTTTATTTGCATTTTTCATTTATAAACAAAACATGAACAAACAGAAGCTCTGATGTGCGTAAAGCATTGTGCCAATTTCAGAGAAAAATAGACAATAAATACAAAAGGTCGGCAGGATAAAATCAATCAGGTTTTTTTCTTACTTTTTTCCCCTCCTCCAAATATTTTGGCCTCAATCCAATCTGACCGCTTCCAGGTGAGATAGAAATGGTCCCAAAGTATCTGGAAAGGTGGTTAATGAGCAGTTTCTCGAGAAACAGAGTTTTTCCATTTGTTTAATAGAGAGCGTATCAAACTGTGATCCATTGTTGGAAAGAAGGAGCAACAGGGGAGTTCCATTCTTGTAGTATCAGTCTCATGGCCGCTATCATTCCCAGCTTAAGCTTTCCTTAACTTTTGAGGGGAAAGTTTATCTTCAACCTCAGTCAAATATCCCTCAAAATTTAGATTTTCCCTTAACCTATAGCTGTCAAAGTAGAAGCTAAAAAAAAAATTACAAACTTCTGACTTTTAAGGTGAGGCAATTGTTGTTCCAAGCTATGTAACCCCTGCCAGAATTTGTATGTCCTTTTGCAGCACAACTTCTGGGATCATTCATTTGTTTTGTAACACTCATATTTTGTCCCAAAAAGTGTAAAAAAAAAAAAAAAAAAAAAAAGGTGAATGATTACAACATAGTTTATTCTGTAGCTTTTCTGAGTTTATTTTCATACTTGCTTTTTTCCCTCCACATATTCTACGTAAAACAATGACAGCTTTTTTCTTAAAAAAAGGACTTTTGTTTGACTACTTTAGGATAAGAAATGCAATTTATGAAAGGGACTTTGTTGTGTAAACATTTATCAACAGACAATAAATAGGTAATTGTTGCTCCATTGAAAATTATTTATTTTATGTACAAAAGTTGGGTGAAAAATACTAATATGACAATAAACTCCCAAATTTCCCTGAATAAACTACCAATCAACTAATATCCACCTTCTTTTTACCCTTTTTGGGACAAAACATGATGCCAGAAGTTGTGTCGCAACAAAATATTCAAATTCTGGCAGGGGATACATATCTTTTCCCAACATGATTGATACAAAATAAGCAAAAAGTCTGGTATTCTCTAAATATACTGCTCACAAAAATTAAAGGAACACTTTTTTATTGGGCCTGGCATGAATTGAATGAAACCTGTCTGATCATTTTCTTGTTGGTTAAGCAGCTGAGGGCCTTGTTAATTAATTTCAGCTGTATTGGTGTTGATGGAATTAACAACAGGTGCACTTCAGTGGCAACAATTAGAAAACCCTCCAAACAGGACTGGTGTTACATGTGGAGGTCATTTCAAGTTTCTCCCTCTTGATCTTTTTTGGCTGGTTTTCCACTCGTGATGATTTTGGCTTGTGTAATTCTCTCTACTGGCAGTATGAGGAGATTCCTTAACCCTACAGAAGTTGCACAGGTTGTCCAACTTCTCCAGGATGGCACATCCACGCGACAACTTTCTTTTTTCTTTGAAGGCGGGGGCTTTTCTTCTGTTTCCTACTGGCTCTTTTCTGTGAAATGGAAATTTACAAATATGTTTTTTTTTTTTTGGATGTATACTTAGCGGTCCACGCAGCCACTTCAAAAGACTTCCTTCAGAATAAATAGAACAATTAAAAAAAATGTAGGTCCTGTTTTTTTATCTATTTGTTTTGTGGCCTGGTACCAACTGTCTTACACAGTACCAGGTTGGAGACCACTGATCTAGTCTTTGGTTAAAAATATATATTTTTTTGGGAAATGAGCAAATTATCTGTATTAGAACTTGGTTTCTCTGTTAAAAATATAGTTACCAGTTCGCTTTTTTATTGTGTTAGATGATCCTCACCCTCTATTGAGTTGTATGGACTGCAAACAACCACAAACAACATTTGCAACAGTTTTCAAACCATCAGAAGAAAAAAAAAGTAGTTTTTTTTAACTAAGTTCCTTCATATTATTCAATTATTTTAGGATTTTTTTTTATCATTTGTCCTTTAGCAAACTATGAAACAAAATGTTCCAAAAAGAGTCAATGTGACACATTTAGCCCATGGTGCTCACACTGGACAACCAGGAAGGACCTGCTTCTTCTTTTTCTCTTCCTACTGTTTACTAGTGCATGTCCACCACTTACAGTTAGAAGAGTTAATTATTAAACTATTAAATTATTATTAAACTTAATTATTAATTTCTCCTCCATGATTAGTTTTGAAACAGTTGGACGGCGTTGGACCTCACTACCAAATCTGATTTCCTGATTGGTCAAAGTTGAACTTGGTTTAACTTTCAACTCCGTTTTGTACGTAGAGCCAAAATACAGTCATAGGAACTTAACAAGTGACCAATGCGCATGTACAGGCGTTTACGTAGACTTTTCATTGAAAGACCAGAAGGTGGTGTGAACGTAGCTTGACGGTCATGGAAAACACAAGAAACATTTGCCTTTTTTTTTTTATTTTTGTAAATTACCCAGACTTTAGTCAGATAAAGAATACTACAAACATTATACTACAAACAAAAGACTGTTTCATCTTTTCTTTTTCTCAAAAATCTATGCATGTTATACCCCACCAGGGACTTATCAAGTTTTGTTCGGGAGTAAATGAAAAGTAATCAATTGATTTTTCTGTCAACATTTGCAACCGCAAACATCACAATGACCATCAAAATCAGAATGACACCAACACATTTATTGTGGACATGGATGGGTCCTCTCTTCTAACTGAGATGTACTAAGTATGTTTTAGGATCGGTCAAGTGAGCCAAATGGTACCCTTGGTTAGATGACATACTTACAGTGATTTTTCTTTTGTTGCTCAGTTTAAAGCGGCACGACCCCAACAAAGAACGCAGACAAAACAGGAAAAGAGGTTATTCTTTATGGAGCCAGAGTTGCTCACAACCTTGGTTAGGAAGATGAATGAAGAGGCGATTTCAGGGTTTCTGAGCGACAGGCAGCTGGCATTAATTCATCTGAGGGGAAATGATTCATGATACTAAAATGTGGGGTTATCTGCCAGGGTGACAAATATGGCTGACTGTGCCGGATTCAGTGGTGTCTGTGCTCCAACATACATTGTTTGACATTGTAGACTAGGGCTGCTACAAACGGATTATTTTAGTAGTCGACTAATCACTGATTGTTCATCAGATTAGTCAATTTATCGGATCATGCGTAACAATTAAGGCAATAGTTTATTAAGCCTTTAATGAATCATGCATCTTATTTCCTTCATTGGTTTCTGGCATTAAAACAAGACTGTTGTCAAATGAGCATCTAGTAGAGGTTGCAGGGATGCACAGAAAACATTCCGCTAAAAAGCTTGCTCTCTGTTTAATGCTAATGTTAGCTTAGCTTAGCTAACGTTATTATTCTCATTCACAGCGTTCTTGCTCTTCAGGTGCTCATACATCACTGTAGTTCTGCATTGGACACTTTTGTCTTTTGTTTTTTTTTATGTTTCCCACTTTCAAGCTACTTTGGCATGTTGTCATGGCACCCAAGTCGTCCTATAAATTCCTGTGACCTCACAACTGACCCGGATTAGCACCACTGCGCATGTGTGTCAAAGACAATGGCAGACGCAGCATTAGAAAGCACATACCATAGTTCTGAGATTGAAAACAAAAAAATACTATATAAAAAAGAAACAACTTATTAAATTGATCATCGACTATTTTATTAGTCGACATAGTCGTGACATATTTGACAAATCGTGACAGCCCTACTGTAGACATTTCTGAGATTCCATAAAAGCAATTATTTTTAAAAGGTTCTTTTTTAATCTTTTGGTACAAAATTTGTATTATTTTTGTTATTATTTCTTGGTTATATTTTGGTGGAAACAGAAATCACTATTACCTTAAATCATTCTCTTTATTATTTCAGTTTTGTTTGTTTTTCTATATTTAAATGAATCTAGTTTAATAGCAGCAAACGGTTACACATTTATATACATCTATCTGTTCCAGAAGAGGGAATTTACAGTTTGATTCGAATCAGAAAAGTCTGCAATTATTTATTGTACTTAAACTGAGGCAAAATGGTTGTGAAAGCGCATGTTTTGTCAATTTTTCCAAGCTAACACTGTCTTTTCTCCCTTTCTTCCCTTTTTCCCCCCTTCAGAAAAGAAATGGTTTACAGATGAACCAGAAAATGCCTACCCAAGGAACATTCAGATCAAGCCCATGAGCACTCACATGGCCAACCAAGTCAACCAATACAAGTCCACCAGTAGCCTGATTCCACCGATCAGAGAAGTCGAGGATGAATGCTGAATGCCGGATTATCTAGACATCCATAGGCTCTTCCAAAGCTAGGCAGAGACGACGATCCAGACGAGGATGTTCGGAGACGGACGCATTCTCCTCCCTCATAAAAACTTGGATTGGACGGAATCCCAGACTGAAAGGGACCTCTCTTTGTGTATACCTGTCAATGTTTCTTCCCTGCTTCGAACATTGTTCAATTGATTAATGTATCCATTGAGATGTACATAATGACAATCAAATATGGATTGTACAGCCCCTCCCCCTTAGCACTTTTTGAAATTATTTTAAGAGTTGACAAAAAAAAAAAAGAAGAGTACTTCCTGTAATTCTTTGCAATAGTTCACTTCTTCACATGGCAAGACTGTGGATCGGGTTGTTGTTGGATGAGGAAACGTCACATCAGACCAGCTGGGTTCCCTGACATGTCTCTGTTTCTGTTCTATTTGCACTAAAACTCAGTTTCTTTTGACAGAAATGCTGGAAACATGACCCCTCCGCTCCACCGTCCCTAGTCAAATGTCTCTCAGGAGTGGGGCAAGGAAGAAGGGAAGGAAGGGGCAGCTTCGGTGGCATACTAATCTCGTTCTTGGTTTGTTGTAAATCTTTTTGCTTGAGGTTTGCTTCCTCACCTCGACTCGTCGAATTGAGCGAGAGCAATCTGGGTCTGCAGAGCAAAAAAGGAAAAAAAAAAAGAAAGAAATCCCCTAATCTAAAACTCCACAGAATGGTGCAGTGTGGGCGTATGCTGGCTGAAAGCAAACCCTACATTTCCTCTGCAGATGTGTCAGATTCTAAGGCTCAGACTCAGTTTCAAGTTCGCATGCAATGTGCCTGAGCCCCCCTAATAACACACACAGTGCAGTTAATTAACCTGAATCCATGGGAAGGGGTTGCAAAAAAAAACAACAAAAACAATACCTGTGCATTCGGGAGTGTTTATGTGCGCGCTCAGTGTGTAAGTGCATTTCAACCACTTGTTCTTCTGGTGTTGTGCTCATCACTGTCACTCACCTCTCCTTCATTGGTTCGTATGTAACGGTGCAGCTCCGGAGAAAGCAGCATGTGGGATTTTCACTCTATGAAAAGAGTCATGGTAGAAACACAGTAATAATAATATTAATATGAATAATAATTGAAGATTTGGATCTACTAACACGTTGCATAAAAAGTGGTACCGCAACTATGATTGAGGTGATCTAACACGAATGGCAGCTCTGTGCCTGTCCTGAATGCATCGCCGTGACAACTGCGGCAGAATTGGGATCATTGATTGTTTTGTTTTTTTTTCTGCATTTTACAGAATATTTTGTGTTTTACAAAAACTTCCCGTCTGAGGAAGAGAATGCCACATATCGCCTAAAGTGGGCATGACCGGGCCCTCCTTTGCAGACGCCTGGCACAGGGTTGGAACAGAGGCAGTAAAGCGCTTGGATGTTCTCTGTTGCCAATCCAGATGTTTCACACCTCAAACACTCAGGAGTAAAGCTGCTGCATTCAAAGAGATGCTCAAGCATAGTTGGCGGTAACGCAACGGTGCCACCGCCTGCTTCCTTAAGCAGGCACCTGTAGATCCAAATCTTTCTCCGAATGACGAAAATTCATCAAAGAAATAAATTCTATTTAGATATTTAAATGTTAATGTTATTTTCTACCCATAAACATAATCAAATTGTACTTATTTTTGTAGTCAATGAGGAGACAAAGACTTAATCCATTCAAATATGTCATTATTTATTTCACATTCTACAAAAAATAGATCTATTTTTTTATCCTCTGGTCACCTTAAGTAAAGATCTCCATCTCTGTAAAGCAAATGTTAGCTTGCTTTGTGAAAACTAGAATTGGAGCTCATCTGAGGCCTCCAGATTAATTTAAGATAACCTATAAATCTCTAGCTGAGGACATGGAGAAGAGGGGGACTCATTTTTTTTGGGAGGAAGAGGAGGAGTGTTGTAATAATGACTTGAAGAATACAAAGTTGCTTCCACTGTGTGCAGGCCTGAACTGAGTGACCTTCATTAGACGTGTTTGACCTAAATTAGGTCTCCTAGTGTGTATGGAGAGCGTGTGTATACACAACAGCACAATGCGTCGCTGTTTTCCACAAAAAAAAGAAGAAGAAAAGAAAAACTACAAATATGACACGGAGGTCTGTTTAATCCAGAAAACCTCTTCTATAGACTGTAAAAGAAAATAGAGTCACTTTGGAATATGGAAAAATAACATTGTGCTAAAAATATGTTTGTGTATTCTAAAGAATACATTTTTTTTCCGTCCAACAAAAAGCTTCAATGTCAGTCTATCCAGTTGTGGTGCAGCTATTCTGAAGCTTCATGCACATCGTCCTGAGGTGAACTTTTCAATTGTGATTACATCGTCACACACACTGTAGCAAATAGATTTATTTCCAAACGATATATAGATAAAATGTTTGTATAATTAGGTTGTAAATGGCAGACTTGATAGCCTGAGAAAAAAAAAATTCAAACAGTATCAATGAATGGAATTATGTTAAAAAATAAAAAAGTGCAAGATTTTAAAAGGAAAATCACAGATTCTTGTTGGAAAAAAAAGTTCTATCTGTGACTAATATTATCTGGTTTAACAGCCATCAAAAGGATGGAAGGTAGCACCAATTCAGCAACTGTTAAAGTAAAAAAAAGGGGAGAACATCCGATTTTCTGTCTTTGTGTTATGGCAGAATTTACATTCCATATTTTTTGTTTCAAATTGTCAGTATTTGTCACAAGCTGTCAAACTAAGTTCTTGTTTACAGACTGTTTTTAAGAAAGAATCATGCAGAAAACTGGCAAAATATGAAGTACTGCACAAAAACGATATTTTCAACATACTTGATGACTCTACTTTTCCTTCATTGTGTGACTCATTCTGACTGACGTTTCCCTTACACTTTTAATGTTTTTCGGGTGTTTTTTTTGAAGTGCCATGATGCTTTTAGTTCTGCGAGCATCCTTCAGTCATTCAGGGGGGAGTCGAGTCCGAGGCTTTTCTACTGTGAGAACAGGGTCTTGCGCTGACATGGAGAACATCCAAGCCATCTATGCCTCCATGCCAGTGCAGTGCCAGGCAGCGAAGACGAGGGCCCGCTGTAAGTCCCACTAAAGCGAAAAGTGGCATTCAGTAAAGCTAAAGGGCACAAACCCCACCAATCAAACCACAAATCTGCCGTCCAAGGTGTGTCTTGTTGTGTAGTGTGATTTGGATGACTGAAAGATGCACATGGAGGCCCATATTTTTATTTTTATTTTTTTCCAAACAAAACCAAGAATTTGGTGTGTCACATGTTGCTTTATCCTTTAAGGTATGACTTTGCTTTTAGTGATGAACAAGGTTATTTATTTCCTGGGAACTGTAGAAGCTATAATATATAAAACAACACACTTAGCGATTGGAGGTGGGTCTCAAGTCTTAACGATACATAAATAAAGATTTGTTTATTTTGTTTGCCTATCAGTTCAGGAAGATTTCAGGTTCTTGCTCTTGCGTGTCATAGATAAGATTTGTTGGCATATCGTCACTGCAGCATACAGGCATTTGACTTAGCATTCTAATTAGTTTGGATGTATTCTAGAACTGATGGATACATGGATTATTTGATGGTGCTGAGTTGATCTACCTGACTCTGTCAAATATAATCTGCTGATAAATATACTGTCTTGTACAAAAAGTTTGTACATAGATTGTACATGGTTTCTTTTTGTATTTTCTCAAATTAAAATGGATGTATTTGTGTTCTAAATGTTGTAATTGTCTTTTTTAAACTATCTTATTCTTGACATGTCTTATTTTTCAGCTGACATACATAGGAAGAAGAATCTTAATGCATAATTAAGCATTAATTAACTATTGAATCAAGTGTTAGCCATTTTTAAGCATTGCTTTGCATTGCAAATTGTATTTTTTTATACAGTAGTTAACTAACATCCAACCATACTTAATGCATTATAAAGCATTAATTAAGATTTTACTAAACTGTTGCTTAACCAGTTAATATATGTAAAGCGTGATTGGATAACGTATTAAAGATAAGGAGAAACTAAATATGTGAAATGAATAAAAGTTCAACATCTGACATTTTTGTGGAAAAAGTGAAGATTGAGTAATATGGTGGATTTTTCCATCACCCCATGTTAAACTGTGTTGACCTATTTGAACCCGTGCCTTGCTTTTGCGAAACACGTTGTTAGACTAAACACAATGACCTCTTCGAGTACAGCAGCTGTTTGTGAGTGAAGATCCTTTATTCCAACAGAAGATACAATTTTTTACCACAGTAATCATTATTTATTTCATGTAACATCAATGGCTCAAATAGCAGTTTTTGCATTTAGTTGTATTAATTACCATTTTATATATATGTATGCTATTTACCTATCAACATAAAAGATTAAGAGTTTGTATGACTTACTGTTTTTTAGATTTAACTAGCTTTGTTTTTCCTTTCAGCAACATCTTTTAGAGGTTGACTAACTATACTGACTTGTGCCACCACGTAGTAGCTGTGACCTGTTGTATACTAGACAGTCCCAACGAATATCACTAATTCATTTTGTTATTAACTTTTTGTTTATCCCATCAGAAGTCGGTCACTAATTTACGCAGGTGGTTTGTCAGAAAGTTTTAAGGCACAGACACTCCGATATCTCTCATTACACGCTGAGGGAATTGAACCCAGGTTTCTTGCGTTCCAGTCCTCCCCCCAGCCAAACACTTGTCTGGGCCTTGAACTTTACGTACTCGGGGGTTTCATCCTACCAGCCTTCTGGATCCTTCCTTGCAGGTAGTAATCAGTCTCAGAATGCTGGATTTGGGATGGAGGAGCTTCACATAAGGTGAGGAACTTTTGTGTCTTAACATCCAGTCGGTGTTTTAACCTACAGTCTTGGTCAAATGTACTCTCCAGTGCCCTTCTGTACAATGATAATGTATTAATCAATGTTCTGTCTTATCTTGGTTGCATAGAGTCCAGACATGACCTTCCATAAGTCTTTTTTAAGAGACCTTATTCAGGATTTACAGTGGTCCGTCTGCAGTGTGTCTCCCTTGTGTTGCATGGGGAGACCTTTTTTTTTTTTTTTTTTTTTACCCTTTTTGAACCTATGTTACCTCCGTTGGGTCTCAAATCTGCCCCTCCCCCTACAACGAACAACGTGTTAACATGAATAATCGCGTGGGCACGTCACCTTTGATATAAAATAAAAGTTTATACCATTTTATTTTGAAAGTACAACAGAAGGTTTTAAATAAAACCTGGACCAGGTTCCTGTTCCTCTGAATTTTTGCAGTGAAATTGACGTGACTGACTGGAAATATGTGAAGCTTGCGTTGTGGACGGATGAGTGTCAGACGCAGACGTGATGGAGGAAGCATTTCAATTAGTTAATAAACGTATTGATCTTTTTGTTAAAATGCAATGGAGAAGTAAGAGATTATCTTAAAGCAAAAGCAATCAATTTATACAAAACAAGCACACGCTCTATCAACCAGTACCTTAAAATAACCAAAATAAATCTAACTAATTCACCCTCATGTCATCTGACTGCATTAATCTGCATAAAAAAGTGTTTGTGTGATATTGCCACCTAATTATTGTCTTATCTAAGGTATCTCTAGGAAGCCTCGGATTAATTCAAACTGTATTTTATTATTCCACATCCTCCTGAAGGGTTGGCGACCCTGCCGTCCAAGATGCACCACCGATCCGTTTTCCGTTGGATCAAGCATTAGTTTGGATTTACGTTCACTGACATGCTATTAGCTGCTCCATCACTTTCACCTGCCAGGCTGTCAATCAGTGGTGATGTGCAGTGATGGGTGGGGATAGCATTCTGTCCAAGCCGAATCATACATCTCCTCAGAGAAACTGACAGCTGATGAGCAAAGGACATCATACTGGGTTTCTCACTGTGCTGTCATGTCAGCAGTGTGGATGTGGATCACATCAGGATGCCGAGCACCTTTATGTTGATTTGGCCCACAGACATAGTTATAAATTATTGAGAATATGATCCTCTTCTCCCGATGTTAAGGGTAAAGAAATGTCAAAGTGAAGCCTTTACAGTGATAAGCATGTTATAAATAATGGTAACGTGAGAGAATTTTTAACCTTTGAGTGGAACAGCAATTTTCCAGCTCAATAATCTGTTTTATGATACACTGCACTAAAACCTGTGTCGCTTATGTCAAAGGAATGGCAATAACTCACAAAACTCCTTCAAACATCATAAGCAGCACCAATTTTGAGGTGTTACGATGAGGCAGGATGACTCCGTGGACAACGACCCACTTCTACCTCATAGCCAGAAATCATTGGACATCTCATAAGTCTCTGGGTCCTTTTCCTCCTCCTCTCTCCCCCACAATCCTCAGCTGAAGTGTGCAATTTCACACTCCAAAGTCAAACAGCGGCTCAGAAGGAGAATGTATGACCCACCCTGGCATTTGTCCTCATTTCTCTCTCAAATGTGCAAACACTATTACCCTTGGGTTATCTAAAGTGGTGTGGTGAAGATTCGCAGCCTCTCCTGTCTTCTCCTTGCCAGACACACCATCAAAACACGTCAAGCAGTGGGGACAGAGCGGGGGCAAGAGACAGAGGGAGCTTGAGAGGGGGAGAAAGTGCTGGAAACGGAGCAGATGTTTGTGTGGCTGCTGATTTGTGGCCTGATAAGGGTGCTACAGAGGCAGCTGGAATTGATGGCTTGTTAGTGAGGACGGGCCCCTGTGTGAGATGTTTTCAAAATGATTGATTTACAATAAAGTGGCTCCGGGTGTGTGCATGCAAGCAGAACTGATGCAGATCGATCCCACTGAAATTGATTGATCAGCCATTTAGCTTGGCAGTGTGTTTACCGAATGAAACCGAGCAGGAGTCTCCTCCAGGCATCTTCCCCTCCCCATGAAGCGAAGGAGAAATGCCACCTCTCGACCTGCCTCTTCTCACTCGTGGCGGCGGCAAAAATAAGCCACACAGGGAGCATAAAAACGTAATTATACATTGAGAAATACGGGCATGAACATTTATGATTATGTACTCTATTCAGCTATCACGGCGTCCTTCTGCGACATGAAGATATTAGGCCTTTAAAAATAATGATTTCTACCCACTTGAAGCGAGAGGAGCACTGCCTTATCACGGAGTCACATTGAGACTTTTAGAAGGAGGCGCAAAAACAAATAACAGTGGATTTATGTAAACAATTCTCTCAAAACTGACACATCACTAATCCTACACCTGGCTGTTTTGCTATCATTCACACGACTATTTTATATACCAAAGAGCTGCCCTCAAGTGCTATTGCTACATTTAGGGGTTGCACGTTCAAGCAACCACTTCCAAGGAAAAACCTTTGAAGATTTGCGTATATTTGCATTTCAAGCTACCACATTAAAGACATAAATATAGTAAATATAAGACTAATTTTTCTCTTAATATCACAAAAAAATCGCTCTGTTTGCCCATGAATGCTTTCTGAAAATCAAATTTTTTCAATTTTCACTAATTACTGATATATGCCTAAAACGTCCAGAAGGGGGCGCACAGAGCTTGTTTCACTCATTTGAGTAAAAACTCTCAGTGAGGTGACGCGGTTTCTTTCTTTCTTTTTTCAGGTAAATATTCATTTGTTTGAAATATTTCTTGAGTCTATGTCAGTTTGTTCTTAAAGTGTCACAGAAATGTTAGGTTTATGGTTAGTTTATGTGTAAGAAGTGGAGAAAAGTAAATTAGCTTGTTTGGTTATTAAGCACGGCGTTCACCTGCCATTTTGAATGTAGCGCCACAGAAATTTTAACGATGTTCTCTTGTAAACCATGTTCACCATTTTAAAGTGTAAGAAAATGCATTCGAGTAAAAGCTCTCTTTCTTCTTTCAGGAAAACATGAACACGTTTTTAAAGGGGCACTACCACAATTTTCGTAAGCCTTTCAGAGTAAACTATATATCTGATCATATATTAGATTAATTGGGAACACTAAAAAACAAGTTATTTATGAAATGAGTAATTTTTGTGGCCCGTTTTAATACCTGAAAGTAAAACGACTAATTTCTGAAACGCGGCACATCCATGTGGTTCTAATGCTGCAAGTCTCGCTCGTTAAATTAAAGACTTAATGTCATACAATAGACCCTTTTCGCGTGATGTCGCACATCGCCGGTCAACTGCAGAGTAGCTTCTGGTGTAGCATTAAAGTTGTGTCAATGAAAAGTCTATGTAAAATGTGTCAAACAGCGTTCAGCTGTCAGCTTTGCCTAAATGCTAACACCGGAAGTAACTAATCACTTTTCGGCCCTGTCGCCATTTTGTCTGATGTCACCGAAAAGGGTCTATTCCAGCTGGGCACGAACTGCTATTTTAAATTTTTTTCGTTATCACGTTTACAAAGGTTGATACTTAAGTGTTTTGAAAAAAATACTACAAGACGTGGTATTCTTTTTATCTAATGTGGTCGATGACTTTCGATATAGGTTCATATTGATCAATCCGATTCAATAACCTAACATCGATCCAGAACATCTTTAGCCAAAACATCAACCAGGGTGACTCAGAGATAAATACTGTACCTTGTACTGAACAGTCCAGATGAAATTTTCCAGATTATTGTATTATTTTGCAAGATAATCAAGTGTAAAGTTAATTATGTGTAAAATAACACAAGTAAATAATGATTAATGACAAATCCATTCACATTTTAGTTCTATAAAGTTTAGCCCAATGCTGTTTTTCCACATCAAAATAATATAAAGGGAATATTACTAGAGCATTCTTTCACGCTGTATGGTCACGTCCAGTGGCGTCTGGCCTGGGCAGTGGGTATTCCCGGCTCTAGCCCCGAATAATTATCTTCAAGCCCTGAATGTTTTTTTCGACACAGAACATAACGTTTGTGATAATTGAAGTATTTCATTTTTCTAGGTTTAGTGAATGCAACACGTGCAGCAGGCTGACCAATCAGAGAGGAGTTGAACAGAGCGAAAACCAATCCTCAGTGTTTTGCTCCACCCCGCCCTCCTTTCGACTCCTGAACTTTTCCGGCGGCCCACTTCAAACAACAAATGAACACCTGATGGTCTTTTGAGAGAAAGAAGCAGGAAAACTCTTCTGTTGTGGTGCTGCAGCGGACAGGAAGACTGCCCGAACACATGACACAGGTAAACATTGGAAATGTTCAAGTGATGTGAACACCTGTCTGATCTGTTGACAGTTTGGTTAGGTAATGCGTTAGCCTAGCATCATAATGATAATCATAGAGATGATCATTCAGTGACTTACCTCCATGACATGGAGATAAACTCACTAGAAAATGTCAGAACTTCTGTGTAACCACCAAGAAGAAAGTGATGTGTTTGATAACATTTGTTAATCAGATGGACAAAACATTAGAATGAAATAATATTTTTTTATTTGATTATTAGAATATTTTTAAGATCTACTAGTGGTGTTTTCTGGAGCTGTTGCTCATTTTTCAGGCTTAGACTGCAGTTTATTTTTTTTTTTCATGCAAACATTCATTAGTAGGATATAATCATTTTTAATTGCAACATTTGATTTGATTGTTAGATTTACTGTGGATGCTCACTACCACATAGTTGAAGGACTTATGTTTCTGCATTTCCATATATTTACTCAGGAGAATCAAACTTTTTGTTAGCTCTATTTAATTTATTTATTTAAGTGTTTACATGACGGCATAAAGTCCAAATATCCAAATAGAAGAGAGTTAATACTGTTTAACATTCAAGTTTCATCTATTTCAGAATGAAAACAATAATATTTAGAACGTTTCTCTTTAATTAGTACTTGAATGGTTTTCACTCTGCAAATAGCAGTTTTCTGTTAACTTAACGTTTTGTACATAACTATCATAAAATCAATCTGATGATCTTCTTTTTATGGAGATGACTGAGATAGGACAGATAATGAGGAGAAGAGAGCAGCAGAAGGATGGAGGAGTGAACATGAGTCCAATGAGGAACACAACAACAGCTAGAATCCTCAATGCAGTCAGTGATTTAAGGTCTGCATTAACAGGACCACAGCAGGAGAAACATCACTGCTTTCATCAAGTATGTTTAGAAAGTAGAAAAGAGCATTTCTATCAACTTTGTTTGCAACATTTGAGTGTCAGGAAGACTCTAAGCACTAAAGCAGCTTTTTGCTTTGGCCTGACACTTCCTCTTTCCTCTTTCGGATTGATCTGGTTGGATCATAGGAATAGAAATCAATTAATGGATTTATTGTTACACCCCTAGAGGCTTCCCGCACTTCACTACCAAATCAGAGTCCCTGATTGGCCAAAGTGTAAAGTTTTTTTCGATTTAGCAGTCAAAGGTTCAACTGGTTGAACTTCCAGCCCACAATCAACAAATGCCTGTTTTGAATGTAAAGCCCAGGATCAGGCTTAAACGTGCATACAGCTGAGTTCTGAATGCAGAAGCCAAAAACAAGGGCTTACATCCATTTACATAGACTTTTCATTGAAAGTGGCGAGTTAACCCAGACCATATGAATGTACCACAGAACTACATTCACATCAGCCATTTGTGGCTGTACATTATGTCATGAACGTGCATTCAGCAGGTGGTGCTCACACGAACAACCAGGGAGTGATAGGGACGGGAGTCGTCTTTTGTTTTTTGTTTTTTTCTGTTTACTAGCGGTAGAGGTTTGGTGATACTGCAAGAGTTCTGAACGCGGAAGTTTAAAACCAGGGCTTACGTGCATTAACATAGACTTTTCAATGATCATGCACCACTGAACGTGCATTAAAAGTTAAACCAGTTGAACTTTGACCAGACATGGAAGTGCCAATCATTTGAAATTGTATCATTTCTCCTTCATGATCACTTTTCAATTTGTGCCTGGATGGATTTAAATGACAAGTCTTTCATATATTGGAATAGAGCTGGGAAAGAAAAAGTCTGAAAGTCTTTTCCTACTGCGAGTACATGCACTAGTTCAAATAGTGTTAACACCATATTCTAAAAGCATGCTCAAGAATGCCTGTTTAGAACATGCTTGAACGCTCATCACACACCCGGTGTGTAAGTAATATAAGACAAGGCTTTTCTGTCTGTAAAGCACAAAGACTGTGCTGCTCATGTGACCTCTGCGACTCGTCTTTTCTTTGCTCCCTTTACAAACCATTCCACCTCTCAGCTAAGGTCTTAAATCACCTGTCCTGACTCCTTTTATTTGGATAATTGCAAACGAGAACAAGCTTTTCCATTCTCAGGGCAACATGCGGTGGGCCCATCATGTCCCTTATTAACAATTTTACACACTCCGTCGCAGCGAGAGAGTGTCAGAATGCCAATAATATTTACCGTCTGCTTTGCAGTTTATTCAGGAGAGCCTGAGTCTTGCTGATTGCCCTGACAGAAGCTGACAGCATCCAAAACCTGAGATCCCTACAAATCGAATCTAGAGCCTTTTATTTATTTATTTTTAAGACTAGTATTTTGGCCACCAACTACCACTCCTTAATGCAAATGAAATTTTTAAAAACCAAAATGAGTATAGGATACACATCAATCATAAATAGTTCTAAAACTTTTCAATAGGAAACAGCATTTTTTTAATTGTTGGTCATTTAATAAATCATTGAGCTACGATGCTTAAACTAATTTGCCAAAACAGCTGGGAGGCAAGTAAATGAAACGTCCATCATGGGAGTATTGAGCCTTCTCAGCCAATCCATCAAGTCTGTAATGATTTCCATAACATTGACTTAAAAGATGTTGACATCAATTACAGCATCTCCCTTTTGACCTTCTGACAATCTCAATTGGAAGTGTTAAACATTTCAAGCGGGTGGTAAACACACCTCAAACATATCAATATCTCTGGCATCATATGTGTTGAAGAGACGATTTGTTTGTTTGCGTTACGGAGACGGAAAGAAAGCGAAGGATCCGAGCACCGATCTCCGTCCCAATTCAGCTGTGATAATAGTTTCCATGACGATGAGGCATGCTCGGCACATCAGTTGCGGCCCAGATAAACAGTAATCCTTTACAAAGACAAGAAGGTCATTACAGCAGCTTGTCAAATCAATGCCCAGTGTGTCCGCGTTGATTAAGACATCTCCCTTCAGCTCTGACACTCCATCAATAGCGGCAGGGGTGGGGGTGGCAGAAAATGTTTGTGTGTACTGGGGAGTGGGGTTTCCTATTCTTTCTCCTTTCACACACACACACACATCATTGCAAACACTCACACAGCACTCTGATGATTGGAGTGAAATACCCATCAGTCAGGGAGCCGAGGTGGACTAATGATTCCCTGTGCTGCCTATTAGAACTACATGACAACTCAATCCTGCTCACAGAAGGAGAAATAGAGGAGAGGGTTAGGTGGGATGGAAGGGAGATGCAAGGAGAGGAGAATAAAAAAAGGGAGAGTAACAGTTGAAGAAAAGAAGAAGTGACCTTGTTGCAGCATCATTTGAGGCTGAATTAAATTGGCAAGAGCAGCTAATCTTTACCTTGGGGCGATTAACAAAATTAAAGCAGAACAACAAAGGAACAGGGGTCGGCTTTTTCCTTTTTTTCTGCCTGCCACTGCCATTTGTAATTTGTGTTAAATATTTTTTTTTCTTCTTGAGACGTTCTTCCTCCACGAGCCTGTCACTGACAGTGTGATTTATTTTTTTATTTTATTTTGTTTTTAACTTTTTTGTCCGACAACCATTTCTAGACTCCAGATTAAAGATGGCTTTTATCACCGTGCAAATTAATTTATTCTCCCTGTCACAACTTCTGTTTCAAACATTATTTAATATTTAGCTGAGGAATTTAGATAAGCTATCAAGTAGGGCCTAAAATTAGTTTCTTTGCTCACAGTTGTTGTCAAAGAGTTAAGTGCTCTAAGTTGTTTCTCTTTTTCTCACACTGTAGTCGATATGTTTGGAAAGGCAAGCGAGGTTAGGCGCATCAGGCTTACTAATAGAGTAGAAAAACATTAATAGCTGATTCTCAAATGTTGAGGCTCACAGCTGACTTTTGTTCACACATACAAGAGAAGAGCAGAAACCAATAAACCTTTAGCTCAGGGACATTCACTCAACTTCTGAGAGTGGATCAATACTTGGAGCTTTTGGCATGAAGTCTCTAAAAGCAAAAGTGAAATTATAAATGATCTTGGATAGTGTTTTATTGTTAGAGCTTTGATTGAGGTAATTCTTAACCCTGTATAACCCTATCTCGATACCAAACTTTCCTTAAAAAAACAGTTAGATATAACTTTGTCTATGTTTTCTGTTCTGTAGTGCATTATCATTCCACTAGAGGCAGTAGAGGGACTTTTTTTGGCTCATTTTAAAATGGCGGCCTCCATGAATACTTTTGGCGGTAAAAGTTTTGCTAATTTTCAATCTCTGGTGAGAAAAAACATATCTATTGTCATTTATTTTCAAAAGACCACCTGCTGCACAAACCCATTCATTCTCACAT
Organism: Oryzias javanicus; assembly: GCA_003999625.1. Taxonomy (NCBI): domain Eukaryota; kingdom Metazoa; phylum Chordata; class Actinopteri; order Beloniformes; family Adrianichthyidae; genus Oryzias; species Oryzias javanicus. The sequence goes on along the minus strand of CM012451.1, from coordinate 22,464,165 downwards.
TCACATCTAGGCAGGGGTGAAAGTAAGCCGGAACGGTCCGGAGCGGCGTTCCGGTAAATGATTTGAAGACGGAACGCCGTTCCGGCTGGAGAGATCAGCTGTGCGGCCAGTTTTCACTATATTACACATGACAGAAGCCGCGGTCGCTCTTATGGAAGAAAAATAAGAAAATTGACATTCGAGCTGAGAGCAGGCAGCGCTTTATTTGAATGTTTGCATTGTTTTTGTGGCGCATCAGACAGTTATTGAAACTCGTCTGTCTCTCTCTCGCTCGCTCACTCTCTCTCTCACGCTCACTCTCTCCCTCCCTCTCCCACTATCTCTCTCTCTCTCCTGGTCTGCGCTCTCTTGCGTGCGCCAAGCGTCCCGGGCGCTGCGGACCCCCGACTTTCTGAACAGCAAGCGCACCAGAGAACTGCAGCTGATGATACCCAGGAGTTCGTTCATTGTTCTGTCTAAATTCAATACACATTTATTTAAAGATTGAAAAAGTGAATCGTGACGTGAAATAAATAATTAAATTATTTAAATGAAAAAGTAAACAAAAAAGATGCAGAGAAAAGTGAATCAGATTTTTAAGAGGAAGATCCAAAAGTGAGGATGACGATGTGCAGAACAAATCTTCTATAGGAGAGGATGAAGAAGACAAAAGGAGAGATGGAAGTTGAATGGAAAATGCCATTGAGACACCAGGTCCATCAATCACAGATGAATTTTCTATGTTGCCAGATTATTCTTCAATCTGGACAACTGACAATAAGATCTGTTTAAAGTCCCCTTCCAAAAAAAAAGAAAAACTATTTTTTGAGTTTTTAACATGCCTGTGTGTCATTTTTCTTCTGAAAGAGAACAAATGTAATCATTTTGTTTTTGCATTTCCTTTTAATCTCTGTTAATCAAACTGTCACAGACAGACTCTGTGTGAATGAATGATGTTCTTTCCATCATAACAGCTCTGCTGGACTAAACCCTCATCTGGTCCGGCTAGCGTGTCTAGTTCAGGTTCTGGAGAAGAGAAGATGCTATCTTCACATTGACTGCAGTCAAATTAGCCGCTGTTCACATTTCTGTGGTCAAATCAGCATCACTGGATTTTTGGTGTGAGTTTCATCCAATACTTATGCTAGCAGTCCTGAGAACGCTGGAAAATCTCCACCAGACTCCACGGAGCTTCTTGATGTGACCACGGAAATGTGAACGGCGGCTCATTTAACCGCAGCTATAAAAGATCTGTGAAAGTTCGGTCCATGAAGCTCTTCCTTGTCCGAACTGATGTCCAGCTCAAAACAAAACTGCTAGACATTTTTGTGGTGCAGCGGTGAAGACTCAGAGCCACCATAATCAGACAGGGGAGGGTCCAAGACGTTGCAGGTCAGCTTTGCTCAGCTCCAGAAGCCACGCCCCCACAGAGGAGTTTTCACAGACCAACATTAAAAAATGAACTTTTTTAAGACGTTAAGGGTCTGGATTTTGGTTAAAAACAACATAAACATAAATAAAACACTCCTGTAATTATTTTTTAAATAAAGTAAAATAAAAATTACCATATGGGGACTTGTAAAGGTAAAGTAAAGGTATTGGACTGTGTGGGTGTGTGTGTGTGTGGGGGGGGGGGGGGGGGCATAGTACCGGCAAAACAAAAAATCTACTTTCACCCCTGCATCTAGGGGCAACACGGAGAGGTCAACGGATGCTGTTCCCATCACCATTCTGTCTTGAAATGAAAGTAACACAGCCGGATCGACTAACACTTTTTTAAATAAACTTTGGGGCCACTATTGGAAGATATACGATACACTAACTCCCAACCTTGATAGTTACACAAAAAAAAAAAACGTTACATATTAGCAGCATTACTGTATTCACAAAAACTGAAACTGCAAACCTTGTTTGCGACACGTGAAGAACCAGAATGTTGGTCTACAACTGAAACATATTTTACTGTGACGATGACTTAATCCATATAAGGTACTCTGTATTATAAGGTGTAATGTTGTAATCTGATAAATTACAGAAAATACAGTAGGCTACATATAATTAAACATTTTTTTTAATACTTTATTTCCTCCAAAAACTACATGCAGAAGAATATAAGTGACCACCAAAGCAGTCTCCGATAAAAGGTTGGCTATAAAGACAGCTCTCTGGCCTCTGCAGCGTTAATGATTCAAGGATTTTGTTTGTCCTCAGCTATACCCCAGAGGGGTGAGCTGAATCTCTGCTGCCTTTAAGAACAGAACCCCCCCCCACACACACACCTTTTCCTCACCATTACTCACAGGCGTGTGTCAAAATTTGGCTGCCTCAGTATGTCACTGCCTTCTGCCAAGGCCAGGTCGAGCAGTTTTAGAGGCTGCCCTCCAGAGGACCCTCAGAGATGTGCTCAGAGCGCCAGAGGAAATACCACAGCCTGACATGCAACACAACACAGCTCTCCCCTTAGGCCACTCCACTGTGGGCCCCTTACGTGTGTAATCATACAAAATCTATGAATATTGTTTACAGTTCAAAGACATTCATGGGAAATATTCTATTTCAAGTTGGGGGGGGGGATTTCTAAATCCGGGAGGCTTTTACCGTTGATCCAGAATGACAGCCATATTTATTGCTGCAGCCATCTGAACATAGGGCTGCGATATCATTGGTTCTCCGGGTACACATCAATTGGCTTAATATACAATGTGCTTTGTGTTTGAGTGTACACTTGAGTGGAGCTGTACATGCAGTACTGCAGAGGTGAGAAAACCATCCGTCTCTCCTGGAGCCTGTTTGATAGTTTTATGTTCATTTGTCTTATTAACACACAATGAGACAAAAGTTAAATAGCAATTGAGGGAATAAAAAAAAATGTAAAATAATGATTTTGGTGTTTATAATATGTTCTTGTAGCCTTTTCATGGACAAAATAATTTAAGATTTGAAACTTTGTTTTTTGAGTTTTTCTTTATTCAAATTGCGTTGGATCGGGAGCAGATGAAAACCTGTGGTTTGAAAAAACTCGGTGGGCCATAGTCTCCCTTCTCCACTCCAATTTTAACCCAAAAAAACCCAGAGTGACATAAGTTTAACAGAAAAATGTCTGAAATGTTTTCTGCGGTCAACTTGGTTTATGGTATTTTCACCATATTCTTATTTTCAAGGAAAATCTGAATTCTTCCCCTACTCCTATGGCTTCTCTCTACCCTACCTACAAACAGAGAATTATGGAAAAATAGTATCTTCAAATTTTGATGTTGCTACCCCTCGATGACAACATCAAAATTTTACCACTGCATAGCTCTGATTTTGCTCACCATTTTTTGCTACGCTAATGTTAGCTTGAGTTTGTGAGGTGCTACAAACTAGTGGGATAGAGTGTAAATCATTTAGCTCCATTTTCACTTTCTTTGTTTTAGCCATTCCAAACTGTACGACTGGATATCTGTGATATTGCTCCTCATTCTTTTGCAAAGCTAATGTTAGCTTTGGCATGTGAATTGCTATAGGCTAGCTAGCGGGATGGAGTGTAAACAACTTTACTGTCTTCGTTTTAGCCATTTAAAACTGTATGATTGGATAGCTTTGATTTTGCTCACCATTTTTTTTTTTTTGCTATGCTAATGTTCGCTTGGGCTTGTAAGGTGCTATAAGGTAGTAAACAAAGGGCTGATGGGACATTAGCATAGACTAACTTCCATGCTAACAGTCCCACACACAACTCAGAGGCAAATTTCTTCCTGCTGCTCTGCTGAAAAGAATGATATGCAAGAGAAAAAAATATAATTGGAGTGGGACTTGTTTGTATTTAATGTGACCTACTGTATTTGTATTTAATGTTTTATTTGATGTGAAGTGTAAGTGTAAGATTTTATATTCCACTGTTACAATATTTGACAATCTATTTTGCCTTACAATTATGTACAATTCCCTTACGGTTTTTTTTTTTGATTAATGCATTTGTGGTTTCTCGTGTTAAAAAGTGAATTAAAGATTTAGTTTCACTTGAAATGCAAAAAATGCAAAAAAATTACAAAGTAATGAGGCTGACATTTTTTTCCTATGTGCATTTGTTCAAAGAGAAAAAAAAAACAGCCAAGTGTTAATCAAAACATAGTTAGATTTGAACTCACCAGTGGCATCAAACAGTGAATCGCTTCTAAACAAACAAAACAAAAACATGTTACATTGTAGTCTTACAATATTTAGCCCTGACACTGACAATAATTAATATTCATGAGGCTGCGACTTTGCAGCCCCTCAGGATGGTTTAAATTAATTATGCTAACAGGGTCATTTAACTGCTTTATTCAAAGAAAAAGCAATTCTTGTGCAATGAATGACACAATAATTACGCACACAATCCAACAAGAGGACAGTGACAAGTGGAGGAGTGGCACACTCATCTCCATAAAGTAAAGAGAAAAAAAAAGAACACATTTGCACACAACAAACAAAAGACAGATGTAAAATCCATGCAAGCAAGATGAAAGAATAACAAAAACCAGTTAACAGTTTTACAACCACTGCGGCTTTCCTCTCTCACAGCAGTAAATGTGATTTGTTACTATGTGTTATTATTTAGAATTATTCATTTTCTCTGTCAGAGCACATAAAAGGGCAATAGAAATGCCAGCGAGGAGGCTAATTTACTTTGTAAAATTCTCGGCTCAAGGCCTGCGCGCCCCGATTGGAGTCCGCGCGAGTAACAGGAAATCAGGCATTATGTAGGCGAATCTGACACGACCTTGAGACTCTTCGGCGCAGACCATATATTACCATCAGAGTGACCTTCCCGTCCCGAAGATACATCTGATGTGTTTAAGGCTGCTTTACAATGCATTAGGATGGTTTTACATGTGCTGAGCCCACTTTATTTGCTCATACATTTCAGAGGAAGAGTTTAGTGTCAGGCTGATGGGGGAGCGTTCACAGTGACTGAGTCACTTGTCGAGACAAATGAGCCTGTGGAAACAGGCCAAGGCCCCGGATAATAAGCATTTCAGCGCAATATCCCACTTTTCCTTGCCTCCAACGCGGCATATTTACTATTCAGTGAACCCTCATCATTTATTCTCACTCGCTGCAATTGATTGACCTGCATCTTGCAGACAGGGAGTGGATATAATTTTTCCCACCACGCGATATGGCGCCAAGATCAATATTCTCACTGTTGGTTAAGCTTTTTCAACCTTTAGCATATAAGCTCAGATCAATTATTCCCCACATAAAAGTCAAATTTTTCAAACACATTTTTTCCCGTCTGTTGAGCATTTAAGTGTTAATTAAATTGCATCGTGTTATTGGCATTTGACCAGATAAAAGTCAAAACTACGGTGGCCTTGAAGAGTAGATCATATCAAGAAATCCCTCGATGCAAAAATATATTACGTGACAATTAAAAAAGAAGAATGAATAACTAAAAAACATAAATTTTTGAAATCAAAATAAACTCCAGAAACCAAAGCATATTTACATAAAATAAAACAGCTTATCTAGTATGGCAACTAACTTTGAAATGGACAAATCATTCAATCAATCCAATGATGTTTTATCAGACCTACTTGTTCTTATTTCAGTAAAATTAAAATAATCGTTTGGAAAACAAAAGTAATTTCCAGATTTCCAAATGAAATGCTAAAAGATGAAGCACAATAGTTGATTGATGGATTGATTGATCTGGTCTAATTCAAGCTTACACAGGACAAAACATGCAGAATTTTTAAACTCCTTGCAGAAATACTGAAATGCATTGATTTGAAAAAAAAAAAAAAGTAAACCATACACACTTATGTCACATTCAATTAATTAAATATAGTAATTATTACCTAAAGTCAATTCAGTTTGATTGATTGCTTGCAAAGGAGTGAGAAGAAGTGAATTCATATAATCCCACCACTTCTTAGTTTCTTCATATTACAGTTTTGCAAAGTTTTTGTAACCCCCCACAGACAACGAAGAAAGACTGGTTGGATGATAGCATTTGTCCAAAATGTCAAATTAATGTTATTTAACATAAAAATATACCTAATGTGCTTCATAGTAAAGGTATTCATAAAACTTATATTACTACTGACATGGAAAACTCAAACTTTATCAACCAATAAGTGATGTCCCTTAATATTTACATTTTCTGGTTTCTTATTTTTTGCCTTTTAATTTTAATTTCTGGGAATATTTATCTCATTTTTAATTTTTCTTTCACTTAATTTCTTTTTAACATTTTGATTTGATTTCTAAAATGTAATATATTTCTTTTATGAATTGTCTTTATTACCTTAAGTATGTATTGAGTGATTTGTTAGTGTGATTTGGACATCAGGAGCCACCGTACAGAATACATATTTCACATGGCTCCTTCTTCTTACTTTTGCACTCCTGTCCCATAAACAAGTAGTTTTTGAGGCCATCTTATATTTCAATGTAAAAAGCTTCATAATTATAGAGTGGACGAAGACGGTTGTTCTCCCTATCAGAGGAAATGATAAGGGAGTAGCAAGACCTGTGAAAGAACAAGGTCCATTTTGATATAATTGGCAGTGGAATTATTTATGACATTAATTGCCACATTATCGACTGGCTGTCAGCTCCTGTCTCACTCTGTCCATCTTTCTTAGCAGAAAGAGCCGGCTCAGCCTGGTGCCCACTGACAAGCTAATACTAGCCCACTGACAAACCCAGAAATGTAGCAATGTTATACCATCAAGACCAGAATGAACCCAGAATGACAAATGTTACTCATCTAAGACCAGTCAGGCCCGGAAATAAGGACTGCTCACCCTCCGCCCCCTCCAGCCTCACTGGCTCCCGTAAGACAGCAGTGTGCTGCCAAATGTAGTCATGTGCAGGAGAGGAAAATGTGCGCGTCAAAAACAGAGGGGGGGAAAAATAAAAAAAGAGAGAGAGAACGGAAAAGAAATTTCTAGAGCTAGTGAGACAGTTAAGTCTAAATTTCATCCCTTCCTGTTAGCTTCTCTGCTATCAGTCGCCACTTGTCACTCATAAAGACAACCCCCTCCCTTTTTTTCAAATCTTTTTTTCTTTTTTTACCTTCTCCTGACTGCTTGTAAATTTGCATTAGCTCTTTCCCATCAGTCACCAGTCTGAGAGCTTATATGGGGTGATTGGTCCTTGGTTCTTCTGACAGAAAGCTACACTGGAGTGTGCCTTTTGGGCTGGTGAACTGCACAATACCTATTGTATATCTGTGTACTGAGGGGCTAAAAGCCTTCACAGGCTGAAAAAAGATATTTAAAAGAATCTGAACTGAAAGCATAAACTAAAACCGGATATACAAATCTAAAGGTGTATGAGAGTTAACAAAATTATCTTAATTCAGTTTTTCTTTTAAAGGAGTTCCTCAAGGCTACGTCCCTGAACCAGATTTTTTTTTAATTTACCACCAAAATACTGAATCTTTTTTCATACATTGTTATTCCAATTTAAAAGACTGTCTTCCTTCTTCTGACCAGTCTAAATTAATTTTGAAGTGCGTTATTTGGCCTGATAATTTCTCTCCTTAAAGACTCACGCCAAAAATATCTTGTTTTTGATGATTTTAACTTGTTCTTATGGCATTTTTTACTGATGATGGAATAGTTTATTTGGGTTTTAAAAAATGATACAAGCTCCGCTTTAAGTAACAGGGAGGGGAATGGGGGTGTAGTTGCCTTGCTCAAAACTCAGAAGTGAATTTTTAATGAACTGTATGTGCATAAAGTATGTTCTAGAAATGGTTAAAAAAAAAAAAATATATATATATATATATATATATAATATATAGTCAAACCTTTCAACTGCATCCACCTAAATCCTATTTGGTGAAATCCTTTGATTTGATTTAGGAATGCAACAAATAGTGTGACAGAACTTGAGTTTTCTGTCTCAAAGCTAACTCATTTGGCCAATATTTTTTTCATCCAAAATGGCAGCTAATATGTAAAATCACAAAATTATTTTAAATAATTTTAATGAAATTCAGTGGCCTTGAACCTGACCCTAAAGTTCAACATAAAATTAAAAATAAATATAATTAATATTTCTCATTCAGTTTTTATTCCATATATTGGGTTTCGTACTAAGAAAACAATTGTTTTCTAACCCTTAGATCTAACATTTATTTACATTTTGATGTTACTTTAGTTTTTTTATAAACTTAAAATCTAGGTCAGTCTCATATAAATCACTTGTCATCAGAAACATTGACTCTAAGCAGAGTTTACAAGCATAGACAGACAACATTATGGTTCAATGCTGAACCATCTGAATGCAGGCGGATCTGCACATATTCATACCGCGGCTAATAGTGAAGCCTGCAGGCTGCAGCAGAATGTCACTGATCTGCTGTGATGAAGTGGCATGCCATTTATTCAGCCGGGAAGTTCCCGAGAAGCAGCAGAGACGGAGTTGAGGGGTCAAGGAGGGCATCACCTACAGGTAGAAATCTGGCTCGTCCGTTAATTAATCTGTTGTCCTTGGAGAGACCGAGCGTCCCATTAATCTCCTCCCATGCACGGCGATGCATTCGGAGCATATGCCAGCCCACTCTGGCACTCACCACCCAAGCACATAATGCAGTCTGTGTTGGTGTGGCAGCTCAGGATGCATCCCTGACGAGGATGGGAAGTGACACACACCAAACTCGGGTGTGTCCCCCAGCCAGCTCCGGTTGCTCGGCGCCTGTCAATTCCAGCTCCGTCAGTGGCACTGGCTCAATGGCAGTGCCTGTGACACATGTCACAAAGTTTTAAATGTCTGCTCTTTTCAGCAGGATGGCTGGGCGCGCGCCGCAGCCAGGGGAAGGATGACATTTTGTGTCGTGCGGGGGGGAACTTGTTGTGGCTTCTCTCTTCCTGCCTCCTCTGCCTGTCAGCCCCAGATTCCTCTGAGCATATCAAAACACAGACAAATAAACCTTGTCATTTTGAAACGCCAGCACTAGTGACCAGGCTCCTGAGCGGTATGTCATCTGGAATATGGTCATACAGTCCTGTAGGAAGCTCTGAGAAGTGTAAATGTGTGTATGCAAGCGATGACTCCATCTCACACACACATGCACAAAAGCTTGCCAACTAGAACAAATGTTTAAGGTAATAAAAATAAGAAATAGACAGAGTGAACAAACATGGCATCAGGCTATCTCTGACCTTTATCTGCCTTTGGATGAGTGACACTCAAACATTTTCTTCCAAGCCCCAAAGACAACAAACCTTTTCCTTCCATCTTCTAATCGTCCGCGTCTTCATCATCTGCAGAATGTAGTTGTTAACCACACTGGCAGTTGTAATAATGAGTAACACCGGGCTGATAAATGTTGATTATCTCCATGAGCTTTATGGGGGAAAAAAATATTAATGTGATGGACATTTCATCATTAGGCAATAAAGCAAAGTGCTGAAGAAGCCGGTGTGGACGCTCAATAAGCTCATTACCAAAGTGACAAGACACCTGTTAGTTCAAGCCTTTAATCACATCCAGCAAATGCAATTTTACCTGAGATCAGCTGTTAAACATCGTTTGCTCTTGTAAAATCATAAACTGGAGGGTTGCCTTGAAAAGCTTAATGGTTTTGAACAGAAAGAAAACAATAAAACAGGAAAATTGATGAGAAATCAAACAAATTTCTTGTGTTGGCAGGAAATAATCAGAGAGGCTGTGATTATAAACTTTCATTACAAGGTGTGAAAGGAAAAATGTACAAATGGGTGCTTTTAAAGTATGGGTAGCTGAATTACTTCTTCCATTTTAGTTGATGTCATTTTTTAGAACATCTTTGGATGTGCAAACTTCTCTTAGAGTCCCACTCCAATTATATTTTGATCCATTTTCAAAGCGTTCCCAGTGCTCTTTTAATGATGATTGTGCCGTTTTTAGTAGGGAAACATCAATCAGCGATATATCACGATATGTCATTTGGTGATATTTGTATCAATTTAATATGATGACAAGATGATATTTAATTAATTATACATCAGCATCTTACTTTTTGTTTCCACCTAAACTCCTGACCACTCACTCAGATAAGAATGCACGGAGCTTCAGTTTAAAAAAAATAAGGGAAAAATTGTTCTGGTATTCTTGGGATATATCGTGATACATATTATATTGTGAGACACGCATCGCGATATACATTGTATTACCAGACTATTGCCAATACGCACCACTAGTTTTTAGCCCCTTAAAAATAAACTGTCAATTTCTCAGACATAGTTTCTGCTGAGTGGCAGAAAGTACAAATGTTTGGACAGAGTAAACCCTCTCCCATGTCCCATTATCCATCTGGAGCTATTTATCCAGACGTAGAGGTTTGAAGCACATGCCAGGTTTACCTCAAACCAGGGATCTGTGGCCTCACTGGTTGTAGCACCATCATCACTGCTACAAGCTTTTCTGACGGTATTTTTTTCATCTGATCCTGATTCACAATTTAAATTAAAAAAAAAAACTCAAAAATTGAATAATTTTTTTGTTTTCCATCGAGAGAAAATGCCAGCAGAACATGTTAAGAAAAAAAAAAGAAAAGAAAAAACGCAATTTTCATTGGAGTGTGTCAATTTTACTCCCAATTTTGCAATTATGGCAACGACAAATAGACTGTACTCCTAAGGGACACAATAAAATTGTTGTGCTAAGTGAGGTAGCTTTGGTATTTGAGGTTTATTACTGATTTCTATGCTCCTAAATGAACTAGCCACTTCAATTTTGCAGTGAACACAACATTTTCCTTCAGAACTTGCAAATAGTTTGCCTAACTTCTCTCCTAAATCTCTGATAGACATGTGTCCCACCAACACTTATTCAATATCACTGTCCTTAGGTTTGTGTTAGCCTAAACCAATGCTGGTTATAGAATGTTTTTGCTTTAAAGGCACACACATATATATATAGTACACCAGTTGAATATGCTACAATTGATTTGTTTAATCATAATACTAGAGAAAAAATATGATACTAAAAATTACAATCTAGATACAGTAGCTCCAGTTTTCCAAACATATTAAGAAATGCACACTCTACAGACAGCTTTGAGTGACACATATTCACAAAAAATGACGACTCTGCAAGTGCTCTCAGCAAGAAATTAATTTAAACGAAACATTTAAATATAATTTATTTAGATTTAACTGATTCAAGCTAACTTATCCTTATAAGAAGAAATGACATAGTAATCTTTTTGGGAAGGTTTAACCATTGAATTACACCAGTTTTCAGTTTTCCTGTAAATTGAATAGACTTATGAAAATGAAATGTTTTTCTCTTTATGGTGCCTGAAATGACTTTTGATGCAAATGAACTGAAAACTGTCAGTTTCCTACAACAGTGTGTGGATGAGGGCGGCCGTGTGCAGCGGTAGGCTGGTTGACCTCTGATCAGAAGATTGCGGGTTCAATTCCCACCTTAGGTGCCAATTTGTCAAAGTGTCCTTGGGTAAGACACTGAACCCCACACTGCCTCTGGTGGAAGGTTGGTGCCAGTGTTCGGCAGTAGAACCATCACCAGTATGTGAATGGGTCTGTGACTGTAAAGTGCTTTGGGCCTTTGAGGAAGGTAGAAAAGTACACGCCAATTACTATGATATGTAACATGTACTTGCTGCTTAACATAGTCCCTACGCTCAGTCACGCACACACGTTCAAGCGACCACTCTCAATGAGCGCCCAAAACTCTTGCATTTACGCACATTCTTTAGGACTATTTTCAGGCACTTCTAACGAAATGCACAACCTTTGAACATGGGTTAAAAGTTGAACTTTGACCAATCAGGGAGTTAGATTTGGTAGTGATGTATGGATGGCGTTTCTTTTCATTCCTGGAAGTGCCAGACATTTGAAAATTGATCATGGAGGAGAAATTAACAATCAAGTTTCATCCTGGAATTATATGACAACAGGTCTGTCATATACCAGAATAGAGCTGTGAATAAAATACCTTGGAACCAGTGTCGCAGAGTGTCGCTGTCTCAACCCCTTCATGACTGACTTTAGGATTTTAAGATACTCCTTTTAGTTTTTAAATCTCTTGATGGCCTTAGTCCTTCTTATTTATCAGATCTTCCTAAACCTCATAAACCACCCAACACAAGGTTGTTGGATATTTTTAAATGCAAATTAAAAACTTATTTTCACTTAGCTTTTACATATTTGTTTCATTAATTTATTTATTTTAGGGCTTTTTATTTATTTTACATCATTTAGCATTTGGACACTTTTAAACATACCACATTATAGATGTATGAAGATATGTATGTATGGGTTAATATGTTCTTATTTTTAACCATTACCTCTTCATTGAGTTAATATTTACAATGTGTTTGTTACTTTTTGTGTGCAATCACTTTTTTGTTAAATGATTTTAACGCCCTGCAACGTCTCACTGTTTTACCCTGTTTTTTTTTTTATATCTCTTTTCTTTTTATGTTAAAAGCATTGTGCTTTACATATATACAATGAAAGGTGCTACACAAATAAAGTGATTAATTGATTTCGATTTGGATTTGAAAAAATCTTTTTTTTCTGTTTAAGGGGATGCTAAATTAAATGGAGAATTGGATTTAATGTTATGCTACAAATTAGCAACATACAGCATGAAGGGGCTAAACATCAGCTTTTAATTAGGAGCTTAATGTGTGTGTGTGTGGGAGAGAAGGAAGGAGAAGGGATGAATAAAGTAGATGAGTCCGTGTCAGGGCCCAGGTGTGTGACCGCCACCCCTTTCACCCTTGATTAGAGGTGGTAGTGGACAAGTGATCCATCATGGCTGTCAAAGAAAAGGAAGCAATTGGCTGGGTCTGTTTGTCGCTGACTGACTGTGAGACAATGAGAGACAGGAGGGAGACACTGTCCTTGCTTGTTGTGTGAGTTGTGTGTCTGCAGTTGTGTGGCGGCTGATGCTTAGAGGCAATCATGTCAGTGGGAGTGTCATGTCTGACTGTGAGTGGCAAGCAGGGAGCAGCTCGACACAGGGCGCTGTAGAGCCCAGGCTGGAACAGTGTAATACATACCAATACCACTCTTCTACTGGAGACAGTGAAATCATTTCGCCTAGCATGAAGTTTACAAATCATTTGTGGTTACAATAAATAAGAGCAGTGCATCTGCAGGTTTTTCCATGATCATCCGTCATCGTTTAAGCGCCTCGCATGTCCATCAAAGCTGGTCATTTCTGATGAATCTGTTGCCCTCTGAGTGCTTTCCATAGTAGATGTAGCGGCACTTGGCAAACACACCTAAAAAACAAGATTAGGACATTTTGTAAGGTTATTGCAATGCTCACAAAAAATATAAAAATTATATGATTCTTTAAACTTGGTGCAATAACATTAGTTTTATTAAACATGTTGATTAACTCTTTCATATCTATTGATGCAAATAAGCATCAAACCACTTCATCTCCAAAGTTAGCTTAATTTAGCATCTATTTGAAAGCAAAAACAAAAGGTCAAAAGGTTAAAGTAAAATTGATCTTTACAAACAAACAATAGTGTCTGCTCATTAAATTAATTGGCGCAGACTAACCAAGCCCCTGTTCCCAACATCCATCTGTTTACATGTCCTGTTTACAGTCCCTCACACCCCAACCTAACATCACAGGTGCAAAAAATATGGCGAGAAATATTGGAGCTATCAAGCTGCACAGTTTTAAGCTAAATGCTAGCATCTACGAGATCAACAAAGATGTACTTGGATCTTTTTGTCTATAAATGGATGGATTACAAGGGAGCAGAGCTCCTAATGGAAATGGAGTTCCTGGTTCACAACCATTTAAATTAAGAAATACTTAATAAAGCAATATGTGGATGCAGGGAGCTTATGGCGTCCCACAGTAGCTTCTATGTCACAACTACAGACTTTTTCAAACTGTGTTTTCACTCTTGATTCACAAAGATTTGGATTAAGACATAATCATAAATCCAGGTCTAAGCTTTTTTTTTTGTTACATCTCAAAAATCTTAAGACAAATCCACAAGAACACATAAAAATCATCAAAAACAGGATTTTTATCATCTTTAAAACATTATTTTGAAAAATGTTGCAGTTGCAATTTTTGCTTTGTTGGACAGTCAATCTTTTTAGATCAAAATGTTTGCCTTTTTTCTGATCAGACTAAACCCCTGTTACTCAGAGAGCATTAAGTCTATTTTGTAATCCAAAAATCTATAAAGCCTCATTTCCACTGAGCGCTCCGGAATGGTATGGTATGGTATGGTATGGTATGGTATGGTATGGTATGGTATGGTATGTTGGTATGGTATGGTATGGTAAAGAGTGGAACCAGTGAATTCTGGCAAGCGTTTCCACTTAGTTAAACCTCGCCTCCACTAAACAGTTTGTTTTCACAGCAAAGGCGTGGAGACCACTACAATGTCATTGTAGTGCGACCACTAGTAAATTAACAACAACGGAGGTCATCCGGCAGCTTGTCTTGTTCTTGCTTGACTTTTTTTACATTGTGTATAGTAGGAATTTTAATGTTATTTGAAGGAGGATTGCGGGTAGAATTTAAAGCGCAAAGCCCTGAATACTTGCAAGCATTGGACATGTTTGCTTAAATGAGTGCTATGTTGGCGCTTTCTAATGTTGTCAGCATTTTCGGCCAATCACTGGATGGCTATAGCCGCTTTGCCCCAATTGTTCTGTTCACTTTTCAATGGACCTGCAACTGATGGGGCCCCCCCAAGAGGTGCGTTTCGGTATTGTTTAATTGGTCCATTTAACAATGGAAACACTCAATACTGGACCAGACTGGACCATTCAGTGGAAACAAGGCAAAGTTTTCATTGGACCTCCCAAAATGGCCTGTATTTCATCAAAATTTGCACAACTGAACAAATATGTAATGGTTTAAGTGATGAAGACACAATCTATTGTCCCAACATATTTTATTTGGAGTTTAAAAAATAGAAAACCAAGACTGGTGCATACAAATAACAGCTACTGTGTATAGACAGTAAGCAACGGTGTACACAATTGTTTTTATTTATTTTTGCTGCAGCTTTTGTTTAGTATTGCTATTTTTTTTTGAATGATAAAATACCACAACCTAAAATTACCCAACATCATATATCATTTATTATGAAGAACATAAATATATAAAAAATAATAAACCCAGACAATGTGATAAGCTAAAAGGGTTAAGGGAGTTCTTGGTGTAATAAGAGGTGGCGCTGTCTCAGCAGAGGGCTGCCCAGAATTTTGTGGTTCGTTTGCTCTGATGCTGATGTCACAGCCCCTTGCATCGCCACTTGATGAATGTGGCTGGCTGCACCTATGTGTCACCTCTTGCCAAATGAGGCAAGGACAAGTGGCATTAGTGCTGTCAATGATCCTCTGACAGCAGAACAGATACAGCTTTCAGCAGTTTTTCTAAATAGACATCAAGTGCGCTACAGGAGGAGGGAAAGGAGAGACAGATGAGGGAGGCGGCGTCGCAGAAGGATGAGGGGTGCTCCAATCGTCCAATCACATATTCCAAAGAGACATTGTCAAGAGCGGGAAGAGAATGGCAACTAAGTGACAGAAGGGAGAGACGGGGACAGAGATACTGGTGCCATATTAGTGCCAAGCATATTCTGATGCCACCCTCAATTCTAACCAAACCTGACACGCCGCTCTCTTTCCCCGCTCTGTCTGACTCTTCAAAGTAGGCTCTACAATGTCTCACGCACACATATATGTGCTCGCATGCAGTGCACAGATATGCATATAAAGCGACACGCACACACCAGCTCCTCGCAGCAGTGGTGGGTGTTCTGTCAGGCGGAGGAGCAGTATGGCAGAAGCAGAAGTCCACAGGCCCGAGGACAAGCTCAGTCAATCTAAATCTGGACTTTGTAGTGCAGCAGTGCTCATTTCCCCTCATAGCACAGCTACTTGAGGTGATCCAAACACAAGCGTGTGAGAAGCTGTCACCTCAGATAAAATCCAGGACCAGCTCCATGCCTGCCTGCTCCCCTGGTAGATACATGAGAGTGTGTGAGTGCCGCTCTGACAACGAGGAGGTTGGGAGTGGAAGGGATGAATTCCAGCTGCCGCGATTTGCCTTGGGATATAGGTGCCACAGTTGGACTTGACACCACAGGACTCAAAAAAATCTCACAGTGCTCTGATCGCACGGTTGCTGGGATCTTTCACATATTCACAGCACACCCGGCGAGAAACTAACTCTCTCCAGAAGTCAGGCCCTTAAAGAGATTACCCGCTCAGACCAGAACCAGGGCTCCTATAAGACATTACCTAGAGGGGGAATGTTTGTAGGTTGCAACCAAAGCCTTTAATAGATAACCTTCACAGATGAGGGGACTAAAGCTAAAGGAGCCCGAAGCCTTCACACTCTGCTGAGCTTGTCACTAGCCTGTAGGGACCAAAAAGGATTGGAAGGACTACATTACGTGATGTTACAGCACCAAACACAAACTTCCATAAGACATGAGACCTGTAGCTCTTCAGTGGTGCTGAGGTCATTTTAATAACCATTCGGTTAATATGAAAACTTGTGGATGACGATGTGATTTATTGTTAATGTTGATTCATTCTGAAAAATCCAAACATTTCATTTTGAAACAACTCTATAATGGTATATGTCAATTTGATTGACAATTTGCCTAAGACCGATAGATGTGGTTGGATCATAAGAATACAAATCGATGCCTTGACTATGTCGTTTAACCGTACTGTAAGTGTGTGCAATTGAAGAGAAAAAAGCAAAAACATCTGAGGACTGAGGAATCAATCTGGTTCCCTGGAGGTTAAAAAGTATACAAAAGTGAAGTCCTTTCTTTAAGCATATTAAGCAGTGTTTTCAGTTCATAAACAAGCCACTTCGGTTCACTGGATTCTCCTCACAGCGAGAGCTTGCTCTCATTAGAGGAGAAACCAGGAGAGTGATGGGATAACTGGTGGGGGAAAAAAAAAAGCAAGATTGTCTCAAACAACAGCATGTGGGTAGAGACTCATACCTGTGGCGTTCTGTCTAATTTCTGCAATATCTTCTGTGTATCCCAAGCCACTTGAATCAAAACTTACACTTCCAGTAAACACACAAGCAAAGGACACAATAAAAACCAGTGGGAACTGCCACTAAAATGATGGATTAACTAGGTGATGAGAAGGCTAATGTTTCCATCAGTCCCTGGTGGAGGAATACTTAAGTCTATGTAGTGCATGTGTCATAGACTCATGTTCCTTTAGAGGTAGAACCTAATTCTTTGTCTTTATTAAAAGACTTCCTGGTATCCTTGTCCCGGGGATACTTGAAGTGTAGATTCATCATCACAAGTCATGTTTTTAGAGCTGATTACCCAAAGCATGCGCCCTCTCTGCAAGGGCTTAATGGGTATCATGTGAATAGTTGTATGGAGCACAAAGACAATATATACATCGCTTCATTATAGAAACAGCAGCAACTACAGCAAAAGATGTTTTCATTCTCTATTATGTGTTTCTGGAATGTGTTTGTTAAAATAAACTTAGGAGAGAAATTAGCACAGCAAAATGCCAAAGCAACAAGAAACCATAGTGGACTATAGCTCCAATGATGGAAGTAAGATTAAGGGAATAGGCAAAATATTAGTAATAAAACAACACTAGAAGGTTACTGAATGACCAATATTTCCAATGAACAGTCTATTAAAAGGATTTCTTGGGCTCAGAGTTCTTCAATTTTGTAAACTTGTGTTTTCGACCCATAGAGTCACGCAGGATTGAATTTTAATTAGGGGTGTGAGAGTTCATGTGAACAACTAGGGCTGGGAATCTCAGTGTAACTCACGATACGATTCCAGATACATGGCTCACGATACATGGCTCACGATTCCGATAGAATCTTGATATGGCAAACATTGCAGTAATCAATATATTACCTTGGTAATCTAGGATATATAACTATTTATAAATGTATGTTTTTATTTTTCTCAAAACCTTTTTTTAGAGCAATTTAAAACACAATATTTTCTTTTAACACCCTTTCCAACATTAAAATGAAGTTATCAATACATACTACTTATAAATACTTTACAGTATTAACATACATTTTAAGGTGTCTAATAAACAAAGCTTTGGCTAAGAACCTAAATGCACAGTATATCAAATAACCTTCTCACTTCAAAGAGTAAAAAATGTGGAAATAAAAATTCACAATGCTGAATTTTATAAATTGTATGTCAGATAATTGATTATCATTGAGGCACAGTATGAACTTTCAGCCTGTTATTTTATAATATTGGTTTTTTACAGTGCTGGTATCCATATTCATTTCCCCACTTTTTATTAAAATTTCCTGCATTTTTCTTTGATAATCAACACATTAGTCACGTGCTCCACATGTGTACTGCTAACATACACCTCTTGGATCAATAACGCCGCTAAATGTCTCATTTGGACGGTCAGAACCTGTGCACCTCTCTGCTAGAATCAGGGGGATTTTAGTGGAGTGTTTGGACAGGTTACTGGTGTTACCAACATAACAAATCCATGTTATTTATGTTATATTAGAAACAGTGCGCTGTCAGCATCTACTTTTAGAAAAATACAAACACAGCTCGGACATGTTTACTTGCGGCCACTCTGCCTCCCGCATGCCTTTTCATCTGTATGCGGAGCAGGTGGTGAGCCCCGCCCCTCTCCATTGCATGTGGAAAAGGAGCAAAGTGCACTCCGTGTCTGCACTGTACCCGTGCAACTATGTTTTTAGGCATTTGGGCTAAAAACCTATTGGTATAAATGGTGAAAACTATGACCATATCTCGACGGCATCCTTGTATTTCACTGTTGTGCTCACTCGAAGCGCCCCTGGTGGACTTTTTTGGTATTATTTTAGGAAACCGATTCAGGGAAAGAGAGGACCGATAATCGTTCGTGAGTTGAAATATTGCTATCGATAGTTCGCCATACCGATATTTTGTCCCGCCTCTATTAACAACGATACAACTCACATCATGATTTGTGGTAGATGATAGGATTCATAGTCTATACTGGTTCATTTTGAATTATCCAATTCACTGACCTAAAATCTAACATAGATTACAATCAATTTATTTCATTTTGAAATTATTGTATGATAGTGTAGATTGATCAATTTGTCTTAGACAAATTGTTCCGGTTGGATTGCAGGAATATAAATAGACCATACACTACCATGCATTCCTACTTTGTGCTGTTTGAAACCAATCAAGCCATACATTTGAGCCCACATTTCCCCTATAGTATTACAAGCACAATGTACAGTTTAATCATAACTAACTATTGTCTATTCTCGAGTGTACACTTCCCCTTCCATACTTCATAGGGAATATTACAATATTAAGGTCACTCTTACCCTTGTGGGCACATGCAGACAGCATGAACTGGCCTTTATAGTTCTGCTACCTGACCTGAAAGTGACAGGTATCTGCGAAATCTAATGTTACTCCTTCTGTTTGAGTTATCTTTAGCAAAAAAAGAATTGGGTTGCTTCTTTACATGAAATAGAATAGAAAAGATGCAGGAGAGAGCTTCCAGTCGGCATTTTACCAGAAGTGAACTTTGATACTTTTCCCTTTTTTTCTCTGATTTAAAGTAAATCAACATTATCTGCTTTATTTTATAAACTTGAATTCCCCACAAAGGGACATTTTCTTGATAATGTCGATGAGCACAAGGACATTATTGGTGAAAAAGACTAAGATTTCAGTATTAGTCTATAACTAATAGAGCAGATGATTGTCTTAGGAGGAGCTCAGTACAAGGTCTGCTTCAGGATAAATAGAACAAAGAAAATTCCAGAGCTATCATTCCTTCATGCTTTCCAAATATCCCTACTCTTCCCACTGCTTATTATCCTGATTGCTATCCTCTAGTTCATCAGAAAATGTTAGTACAAGCTTAAATGTGACCATTAGTGCCCACGACTTAACAATGATACAGGAGTCTTTGTCGGGGAGGCCGAGGAGTAAGATTGCAGGTTCAGATCCTGCCTTCCCTTCCCATGTATCTTTGGGCAAGACACCAAACCTCACTTTGACTCTGGTGGTTATAGGCTGGCTCTAGTGTTTGGCAGCACAGCCACCGGGGCTTTGGGCCTTCTAAGAAGTTAGAAAAGCGCTATACAAGTATATGCCATTAACCATTTATTGTACAATGCACAGGTCTGATATCCGATAGTAGCAAGTGTTTAATGTGAATCTAGTCTAAGCAAGACAAGTGCACTAAACATTTTGCCCTTCAGGCTTCATCTCTCATTACCCTGTCTTTGTTCTGCATATGTGTCTTTAAATATCTCTTTATTTTTATAGAAGTTTTTTCACTGTTTTCATAAATATTTTTCTGTCTCTCTGGTTCAAAAGATGACCCAGGATAAAATAAAAATGCTACCATTAAGACTTCATTGTTCATGGACTACATTTAGATGATGTGACTTTCTTTCTTTGTTTTTATCTAAGCCGCTGAGACACAACTGGCTTGTTTTCTAAATTACACAAAATCAAGGCATAACCCAACATTAAATCAGTGCACACTTAAAAGAAAATGTTCATGGGGAATCAGAGAGGAAGGGTGATGGAGTAGATTTAATGATTGTTCCCTGCTTAAATCCAGCTTGATTTATTTCAAGGGTCATCACTATGTCAAAGAAAGACGTATTCAACAGATGTAGCTGGATCAAGGTTATCTATTCATGGTATAAATTCATTATCTTTGGACAAGGTTTTTGTCTGATTTGCCCTCCGCATCTATTCTCTTCTTTGGCCCCAGCTGGTTCTTCTCATATTTTCCTTTTTTTGTCATTTTAGACTTGTACTAAATTGTTTTTTATCAACTGGCTACTATATTTCCGCTTCTTCCTTTAAATTCCATTCTTTCACTCTCACTGTTCTTTGATCTAGCGAAAACATATTAGACACAATCAGTTCATTTTTTAATCAATTTAAATTGAAAGGTTTGATTGTGTTAGCAAACAATTACTGCTGCTATGATAACAACTTTTAATTCTATAAACAAAGATATATATATATATATATATATATATATATATATATATATTATATATATATATATATATATATACTGCAGTGAAACCTAATGTTAGTTTATCATTTTGACCCATCTCATTTTAAGTATCAACTAATGTTGATGAATGTTTCTTGAATAGAGGTTATTGTTTTTTTTTTTTACTCAGATGTTTCTGTCTTTCTTTGCATTTTAAGGGTTTATAGTTGACTACTTAATTTTTGACCCTCAAGGTTGTCGATCAAAATCACATTTTTATTGTTGTTGTTTATTCCAAAACTTTCTCTGCATATGGTTTTAAGAATTCTTAAATACAAGGAATTTTTCAGTTATTACTTGATGTCTTATTTACAAAAGTTAAAAAAAATACTTTTAACTTAATTTTTTTTATCCATACTTGTAAAGACTAAACAGCACAAATGTTTTTTTTTTTTTTTTTCCACTTTGGCTATGAGTATAATAATTAATTGTTCTTGTTAAAAAAAAAAAAAACATCTGTTTTCTTAACAGCAATGTTATAATTAAGTTTGTTGATGCCTTAAATTATGTTAATTGCAAAAAAAGAAAAAAAAATGTCAGAGACCTCTTCACTTCAGCTGGACTTTTTTGTGCTGTTGTATAGAATTTATTTTTTTTTTCTTGCCAGCTGATCAACCCAACTTTTGGTTTTGATTTTCTGTCATCTTGTGAGTTATTTGGCAGTGAAAACAGAGTGCTTTAATGTTTTATAATTAAAGTTAGGTTTAAAAAAAATAGACAATCAATAGCAAAGAAAGCTTGATTTATTACTTTTAAAATAACCTGGACATGTGTCTCATTGATTGTGCTGTACAAGTGATACAACTTTGCTTTTTTTTCACTGAAAGTTAACACCTGCTGGTGAAGAAACACAAGAAAATTCATGTCATATAAGTGACATTTGCATCAAAATATTAGGAGCATAAAAATTCACAGATCACAGCACACCTCCTATGATATTATTTTAATGTTTATAGGATCTGATTGTATCATGCATGCACTGACTGTCACTGCCGTCCTGACAGTATTGATCTCTAAATGTTAGCTTTGGTTTGCTTTAACATACAAAGAGTGTTTGATTGTGGACATACTTGGGTTCCCAGGGATAACACACATTGCTGATGACAGGGGGTCAGAAATGAGTTTTAGACACTGGGGTAGTAACAGAAAAAACAACCAAACTCGTGCTATGAGTGTTTAACACATACGTAGAAAAGCATCTCTGTATAGAAAACGTGCTAATCACAGTAAACTTCAGAGTGGATCATAAGTCAAACATTGCACTAGTTGCCAATGCTGTTTATTAGAAACATAAAAAAATGTTAGGAATGGTGCCCTTAAAATTGTATTTTGTGTTATTTTTGCTATGAGTTTACATCATGTTGGGCTCACATTGTTTGATGGATCTAATACAGTGTTTTCTATCAACTAGTCACTATTGTAGTTCAGTCCATGCCTTTTTATTGGTTCATCTTAGCTCCTTCTATCATCACCCCTTTTTAGCCCTATTGGCGTTTAAAACATGATTACAAACAAAACTTAAGCTAAAGCAGGATCAAATAGAAACCTTTTCAAAGTTTTGCTTGGAATAATGTTTTAAGTTTATTAACCTTTTGCTCCAGAGCTTAGACCAAATTCAAATTCTTCCCTACCTCCACGGCTCCTCCCTACCCTTCCATTGTAGGGGCATTTAAAGCTTTAGTGGTGTCTGAAATATTGTTTTTCGAAAACACTATTTTTTCCAAACCTCTCCGTTTGGAGGGGTAAATGTAGGGGTAACGAAAAACGGTATGGGTAGAGGAAGAATTCAAATTCTGCCTTATATGCAGTTTTGACATTTTTTGACAACTGTAACTCAAACTATTTAAGAAATTAATGTTATTCCCAGTGATTTTGAATGGAGAAAAGTAACCGTGTAGCGATATACAACACTTTGCAGTCAAGTGTTTACACAAGCAGCGTTAATCAGCCGATTTTGTCATAAGAAAAACCTGCTTGGGGCTGTCAGGCAACATTTTATGTCAGTAATGTGTTGCATATTGGTGCAGAGCTAATTTAAAAATCCACTTTTCTCAGCTGATTCACATTGATCACATAAATAATCAAAGAATTATGGTAACTCAAAGAGCATGGGTTACTTAGGTGTCGACATTGACGATCTCTGGTTTTAGAGTTAATTAACTTTAGTAAAATTGACTAGATCTTGCATTTAGGTCCTACACACAGCTTCATTCCTGACAGAAAGTAAATAAAATGTTTTGAATATAAATTTAAACTTTGGTCTGAACATACAGTTTATAGTAAATTTTTGTTTGGTTCTTTAGGTGTCAACTCTTGCTGCCTGGCACTCCTGAAAAAAAAAGTATCTACATATTTGTATTTTTGCTAAAGTTCTAAATTAAATGTCACTTTTGTTGCTATCACACTCATACCAAATTCACTTCTATGAAAAGGCCCTGAGAAGGATCAAGAAGATAAAGAGAAATCTATAGTGAGAAATTTAACTGACAAGATAGGAGGAGACAACATAATGTCACCATATTGGTGGGATCGGCATGGGGTTTATCTCATTATCATTTTTATGATGTGAATTTCTCAAGAAAACCATGAAACTGTGATGTGATAAACTGTAACTGAATCATTCTTTACTCAATCTGTTCTCATAGACTGTCTCGTCCATTAGTTGCATGTTAACCGCTGGGGTGTCAATCGACTCTCTCGAGTCTCAGACACATGCGCTGTTTGCAACTTAAAAAGAAAAATTAGGATGACATTTGACCTTCACCAGTAAAAAATATTTAGTCCATTAAACATAAATACCTGTCATAATGATGCATGCCCCAGGGTTTATGTATTTTCTGTCCCCTTCTTGTCGGTTTACTGCGGCCAAACAACTGCAGCGCCTGCATGTTCTCAACTTCGGCGTATTGATTAAACTTTTAAATAGCTGCCATATAACCCTGAGACATCAGGAAGATTAATTTGCGTCAATGTTCATCTGTAATTCATTAGCCATTTATACTCTCCACATTTACACGAGCTATCGGGGAGAAGCATCCCATTTTTCACCAAGACAAAGACTGGGGAGAAGGCAGAAAGGGGGGAGCAAAGGAAGGAGGGATGGAGAGACAGGAAGAAGGGGATTATACAGCCTCCAACACAAGTAGTACTCCTGCATGTCAAGAATGAGTGACTGTAAAAAATAAAAACCTGTCATTTTGATTGAGTTCCTAAAAATATACAGTACAATTTCTAAAAGATGTATGGATTCTTATCAAACAGTATTTTCAGCACCATAGGGTGCACTGGGTTAAAAGGCGCACCATTAATGAATGGTCTATTTTCAAACTTAGGTCATATACAAAATGCACTAAACTATAGGGCGCATTAAGCAAAACATCAGAGATAATCCATCAGTAAAACTTTGACTGCGTTCATAGTAGTTCTAGTACTTGTTTGTAAAATGCTACACGTTAGCCATGTTAGTGTTTCACAATACCTGTAACTCTCAATCTCGTTTGGAACACTAACACAGCTAAAACAAACATTAATATGAACATGCTAACTCCCAAAGTTGTGAGTAACTTGTAAAAAAAAAAAAAAAAAACACACACACCCCGACATCGCTACACATTAGCCTTTTTAGAGTATTCACGATACATGTAACTCCCAACCTTGTTTGCAACACTGAGTATTCTAACTCCCAAAGGTGTGTGTTAGTAACACATAACAAAACCCATTCTGACACTATTACATGTTAGCAACGTTAACCTTGTTAGCTTATTCACAATACCTGTAACTCCCAACCTTGTTTGCAACACTGACACCACTAGAACAAACATTACTGAGAACCTTTTAACTCCCAAAGTTGTAACATGTAAAAAAAAATAACACTCTGACACCGCTACATATTAGCCACATTAGCCTCATTAGAATATCCAACATACCTGTAACTCCCAACCTTGTTTGCAACACTGAGTACAGTAATTCCCATTGTTGTTTGTCAGTAATGTATTAAAATTCTGACACTGTTACATATTAGCTACGTTAGCCTTGTTAGCGTATTCACAGTACTTGTAACTCCCAACCTTGTTTGCAACACTATGAATATGCTAACTGAAAATGTTGTTCGTAACAAATGAAAAACACTTACATGTTAGCTTTGTTAGCTATGTTAGGCTTGTTAGCATATTCACCATATTTGTAACACCCAACCTTATTTGCAAAACACACACATAAAAAACAAGCTGATACCACAAAACAAAGTACCGATCTAACACGTGAAAAAACACACTAACACTAGTATTAGAAATCCACGTCACAGTCATTAGCCTCATTAGCATATTCTCAATACCTATAAATCCAAACCTTGTTTGAAACACAAAACAGTCCGATATTGCTAAAATAAAGGTTTACTGTGAATATGCTAACTCCCAACATTATTAGTGGGAAAAAAAGTCAGTCTGACACTGCTACATCTTATCTTATTTACAAGAACTGACATTCTTGTTTACAACTTGCAAAAAAAATCTGACCTCTTAAAATCACTTCAACATCAGTTAACACAGACAGAATATATCAATATATAAAGCGCTCCAGATTATATTATGCATTGTTGGTTATTTATTTATTTATTTTTTATTTAAGCTCACCTTATAGTGCAGATAATACGGCAAGACTATGGACTTAAATACATGTAGAATATCTAGATGCAGGTACACACAATTTTTCATAAGACACTTGCATTGAATATAGCTTTTGTTTCTTATTCTTGATAAATAAATTAAAACATTTTAGTTTAAGTGAGAGCATTAGATGGTAAGGTGTTTAGGGCCTATGTTTGATGTGGCTAATAATAAAAAAACACACACACGAGGGCCACTGAAGAATAAAAATAGGGAGATTGTGTGTTTGGGTGATGGAGAGTTGAAGGATTTGCTATTACTACAGGTTGATAGGCTGTCAGAGGAGCAATGCTGGATTGTGGCTCAACCAGCTGCGATCAATATCAAGCAGAGTTTTGTCAAATGATTCTCCTTGGAGAGTAACAATAACAAATTCTTTATGTTTTCACGTGCTGTGAGGGGCAGTCTTGTAGATAAAGGCAGGGTGTGATTAACTGACAAAATAACCCTAAAAGTGTCATTTAAAAGACATCTAATTTACAAGCCAGATCAGGTTTAAATATGGAAAAGAAGTGTAAACACGCTAAACAACCATAATCAAACACTTAAATGATCATTTGATGCATACATTACAGTTACAACCAAACACATACCCGCTGGTTATCACTCATTGCACTTTAAACTCATGAAGGAAATTGAGTTTTGAGGCGCATGCACTTTAACTGCGCAAGATTACCATTGTAGGGGCTGATGGGGGGGAAAAAAAGTGAAATTAATTTCAGTGACATTTATTTCACACAGCCTTAGGAAAACAGTGGTAACAGAGGCTCTGGAGCCTCGAGATAAGGAGATGATGGTTTTTTTGGGGTGGGGGATTTTCAGCGCATTTGTTCTAAAGGCATCCACTAACATCTAGTCAAAACTTACCTTGTATGAGGCAGAAAAAACAAAACAACTCCTTTAAGCACAATCGTGACAAGCTGATTATTTACTGCTAGATTTCATTTATCCTTGAGGGCACATGAAGCCACTAATGACGCAAGTAATCATAAGTGCTCATTTTCTCTGTCAACATGTAGATCACAAATCACCACCCATGCACACCACACACTCTGACACTGATCGATTGTGTTCTTCATTACCCGCAGGATTTCTAATTAAAAGAAAACCACAGATAAGTGGTTCAAACCTCTGACCAAAATAGAAAGAAAAAGTGAAAATTGCAATTAGAGGTTTTACTGTGTTCGTTAATGGTGCTGTTAATAACAGCGACTGGTGAGTCACTCAATGAAGGTTTAATCACTGGGACAGGATTCAATAACAAAAGAGCATAGGCTACTATTAATCACTGGAGAGTTATAACTTCACTGTTCATCTCTTTGACATTGGAGAAGCCAATGAATTAATGATGCTTTCCATCTGAACACATTAAATAATAATTATCAGGCAAAACAGCATGAAAGAGACTTCATAATGAACCCCATTATCAGGTCAATTACAAACACAAAAACGGTTGGAAGCAAAGCAGCTAGCCATAGCAGAAAGGACAGCTATCAGGTGCTTCCCTTAAAACGTGTTGAGAAGTTGACAAACACTTTAGAGGACATTGGAACTCTGTCTAGATGGAAAAAGTCGGAGGTGTTCAGTCATGCGTTCAGTGAGCAACAGGGAGCACATTGAAAATTGGCAAGCAAAAGATAAATGACATGACAATGACAGTGTTTTGCTAGCTTTAAAGTAATGTCAGTCGCTAAGTGTCATGTTAACTAAACTCAAGTACACAGACAAGGGTGGACTTCATGCACCGGTGGAGAGAATGGCATCTCGCTGCTTGTCAGTTGCAATTTCTGTCAAATCGTAGATAGCCGGCGAACTCTCCCCGCTGGAGGTTTACACATGGATACAAAGGTGCATTGATAATTCAGTTGAATCTTTCAGTATTGTCCTTAAGTAACACATACAGAGGTGTATCATGAAGCTTTTCCCTTTCACTGCACTCTTTCAGTCCTCCAGCTTTCTTTTGATCGAGACATCAATTACTGCACGGCTGCTACCAGACACCCTCTTACACAAACAGCCTGTCAACCTCCAGCGGGACACATATCAATACTAATCCTAGGTTTTCACCTGCCGAACCCGGCTGCTTGCACATGCCACACCAGTGTGCCACGGGTTGGGTTTCACACTTCCTGTGCCCTTCAGACTTCAAACACTTATTTCTTTCCATTTTGGTCCTGCTAACTGACTGGCCAGTCAAGCCCACACTGAGAGCCCATTATTACAGTCATTTCAGCGCCCATCCTGACGCCTGTTAGGCAGTTCTCTACCTGGGGCTCCTGCTCTCTGCCTGCCCGACTGAGTGCCTGGCCAGCCAAACAATGATTGGACATGACATGGTGACAGAAAACAATTGAGAAGGGCAATAGAAATAAAAGAACAGGGAGGCACACAGACACAGGGGCAAAGGAAGGTGCGTATGTTAGCCTAGGCCCTTGTAGCATAGGGGTGTGCCTATCAACACGGATAAGCATTAGTTAGGAACAGCATGTCACAATGATGGAGTGGCTGGATCACTCACATCAGGGCTTCATCTGACTGGAAGATATCAATCTCCAGGCCAAATCTAAAGGGACATGGTAAAATATCCTTTAACATGCTCCTCACTCATGCCTTTGTCTGTCCTGTTTCTGTCTCTTTCACAGCTGAAAATGTGCGTAACCACCATTGTTGGAGGAAAATCGACCATGCTCATTTTCACATCCCATTTCCTCTGTCTATAGCGCTGACAGTCAAATGATGATGGGAAAAATGGTACCTTGACACATGGCATTTAGCACAATTTGTCACTAAATGTTGCAAAAGAAAAAAAAAAAGTTAAAAAAAAAAAAAAAAAAAAAAAAGCAAATCGTACTGCATAGGATCCATCTACAGTCAGGTCAGACAGATGAAGTTTATTGAAATCCAAAGTACCAAGACATTTCTATTCAATCGACATAATACTATTTCTGAAAAGCCCAAGAGTTAAAAAGGATCATGAATGAGATGCATTTACTAACCATCTTTGGAAGGGATGTAATATTCTTAACATTTCTTTAAGAAACAGATCTGCTCAACACACCAGATAAAGACAAAGACTGCATCTTACTGTAATCTTAGATGTAGAGAGTATTGATGACCTTAAAGTAAAAAAATATTGAATTAATGCAAAGGTACAGTATATTGTGTAACCACTGGAACCAATATAAAAGACAAACCGTGATGTAAAGCATCAAATACTTGAAGTGACAGAAAATACAATTGATGTCAGATGAAGCTTTGAGCCGTAGTCAAATGTAAATTGACCCATACGTTTTTGGGTTGTTGAGGCTCACAGATGGTCATTGAGAAGAGGGGTGCATCTTAAAGTACCTTGGTGGCTTGTATTAAACTTCAAGATTATGTATGTATCGTGAAACATTTGAATGGATAATGTAAAGTACTTATACTTATGACATATGGGTGAGGCTGTCTTACAGTGCCCTTATGGCAGATGCCAGTCGTTGGTAAGTTGTGGATACTGGTTACTTGCTGATTGTATGAAAATGCTGCACACATGGGATGTCCCCGTGCTTGTAGGATGGCCAAATAAATTACTATCCGATTGTCTAATTTCTAACAGCTAGGCAGGACGCACATGAACAGCACTGATTGGCTCCCTGCACAGTGCGCAGGGTTTGGGGGGTTGAAAAAAGGAAAAACCCATTCGACGTGCCTGCCTCTCAACCCTACACATTGTCATTCCGAAGTCATATTGTCGCATGGCAAAGGACCACTCCGCGTCACATAACTTAGGGGACCGGAACCACTACTGATTTGAGTTCGGTACGATCCGTGTCCGGAACAGACCTGCGTCTGGTACCAGGTCATGGTTAGAGTTAGGAGAACAGGCATTTGGATCCGACCCTCTATCAGAGGGCGGGGTCAGTGCACACTCCATACAGCCCCGGGTACCAGTGCAGTCCACATCCTGGTACCAGAACAGTACTAGTTTACCACCTGTAGTTTGGGGAGCCGTGATTTAATTGGAAAAGCCAGCCTGTCAAAAAACAACTAGTTGGGGACAACGAAAAAGTCAAATTTTGACATGGACGGGTCCTTAACCATTAACATGCAACAACTTGGAAATGAGACTGTCTCACTCAACCTTGCATGATCTATAAGTGTTCACTATGAACTATTGTCTATAAAATGCCAGCAGAAAAGAGGCCGCATGATCATGTTTTTCCACCCTTTGGGCTCATCAAGCGGTTTGCGAGCTTTATATTTCACATGGACCATCTGCGTCCAGGTTGACTTGTTTTTCACCTGCAGCCTGTATTTATCCATAAGGGCAGTTGTGACTCATGCACACATTATGTTGCAGTCAAATGTTGCAGCTAGAACTTTAAATAATGAAGCACTTGCAGCCAATCAGATGCATCTGTAAGTTGCTGATGGGTTTGTGTGGTGTGGAATTTCTCTGACTCCCCTGGCCTCCCTGCGCTCCTTTCAGATGGATGGCTTTACTGTAACTCCATTTCTTTTAATTAATGTGAAATATCCCCTGTTTATATGCAGAGATTAACCGGGAGGACAGAGAGATGAAGGTATGAAAGGATGATTAAGTGTGGATCCATTCCTCCTGTGAGAAATGAGCTCGCCTCCTCTTTTCTCTCGACTTGACCACCTCCTTACTTCTCCATCCTCCATCTCCCTCAGGTTCCCTTCATCATGTCTTTCTTTAGTCTTGCTGGTCCTTCTCTGTCCTCATACCCCTCCTCCCTTTTTTTTTTTTTTTTGGATTCACTGCCACCCCTCTCTCCTCATTTCTCCTCTCCTTTCCCTTTGACACTCTCGGACCGTCCTCAGCCCGTGCACATCCCCTGACAGGTAGAATAATAACGCTCGTACATCACTGCTCCGAAAAGTCCAATAACCTAAATCTTCACTTGCCACACACCCCAAGACTCAATTACTTTATTGACATGTAATCTTCATAAGGGGAGAAATATTGAGCATGTAAGGTCAGCCGGTTATGAAGACATATTATCATATTATCTGCATGAGGGTTGTAAAGGCTAGCACCTGACAAAGCTAATTATAATGGTACATGTTTCAGAGCTCAGAGCGTATTATCTGCTTGGCTGCTTGGTTGAGCCACAGCTGAGGTATAGATAAGAAGGGGATGAGATTTTAAACCTAATAGGGGTGGAATGTCATCTTAGGGCATGGGAATTAATGAAGCCAAATATTATCAAGTGCACATCACATCACTGATGTCCTTGATTTGTTCAAAGCAGGTTTAAGGATTAACTTTCCGTACACTAAAAAAATAATACAAACCAAGGAGAAATTTGATTTAAAAAAATGTTTTGAGCAGATAAAAAAACAAGAAAATTCCTGGTAGGAGAGATATGTTCAGTTTATTTCATCTGTTGTTGTGTCTTTAGAGTTATTTTTGTTATTAGATGTTACAAAATTCCAAAAATGGTGGGAATCAGTTTGCTAGTGCAGCCAAAGGTTACATGTTAAGACTTGTTAAGCATCAAGTGTGGAGTCATATTTCTGATCTTGGTCTTTTAAGACTCCACACCCCAAATTTTTGTGATTAAAGTGCAATTACATTGACTTGAAAGTTCTATATTCGTGCAGTTGCTTGAAAGAATAATGCAATATGTAGCATTTTAAGCATATATAAAATACAGGACTTCAGTGTGAGATAAAGATGGATCCTAATCCATCCTATGGTCATACCAAAGACAGCCCGAACAGCCTTTAGCCTCTTCCGTTTTATTATTTACATTTTTTATGCAAGACATTAATATTTGCTTATATATGTATCTCATAGAAAAATATGAAATTTGAAATAAACCAAACTAGTAAAGCTGGACTTATCTCTATAAGCTTTGCAGTTCCAATAAATCTTGGAGACAAAAATAATGTCTTGCTATATTGACAGACAATAATTAAACAAGAAATAAAGCTAAAATAAAATTAAAGAACACAATCAGTGTCCAGGGACACATAATTTAATGGAATTAGGATAAAAAACTCCTTTGTTTTTTTTTTTTAGGTAAATCTTGAAAGTAGCCTATAGACCAGGCATGTCCAAAGTCCGGTGTGCGGGCCAAATGCGACCCACGTTCTGGTCTTCAAATCAGAAACTCACAGTCATTTTGGTAAAAATATGTTTATATTTGATTCTGTTCAAAATGAAAAGTTCTCAATTGAAAAATGTTAATTAAGTACTTCATTTGCATTTAATGTTTTTATAAGAATGGTTATCCCTCACATGTTTTCACCTTAACAAATGTGGCTCTCCTTACAAAAAGTGAAAAAAAAAGTGAAAACTACCAAACTCAAAATGAATTAGATTCATAGTTTATTCTAAAATGGCTCAGTTTAGGGTAAGTGTTATTTGTGTTTGTGATTAGCAGAGAGGCTTCAAATGCATTTTGTGCATAAAGTAATCATATGAGGTACATGATATATTGTGCAGGTTTGGTTCAGTATTTTATCTTCAAGATATATATTTTCTAAAATGTTCTTAGAAAAAGGCAAATTTGTTTTAAAAAAAAAGTACTAAATTAAATTATCTTGAAGAAATAAATTTACATCTAAAAATCACATTTATTAAATTTCTTCAGTTTTAGAACAAAAAAAAGATTCTGTCATCTTGTCCTGTGGCGACATAAAATGCCAGTACGTATATTTGAATCAAATTTTGATGGTGAAATAACTTGTCAAGTTACATTATGATGATAGGAAAACCTGCTCTGTCTAGTTAAAGGAATTTAATAAGCAAATCAAAGTGACGGATTGGCTGTTTGGACTTGGATTCTGAAGTCTTTTTTTTAGTGTACCAGAGATATAAACGAGTCACTGTTCTCTGTATTTACAAATCTAAATCAAATCAAATCAAATATACTTTATTGTCCCGAAGGAAATTTGTCTTGGATTACACCGTGCCGGTGGCTGCGTGGCTACATTCACACATGCACACAAACTCCAAACATTTCAGTGAGAACAACAGCATCATACACAGTAAAAGCATCAGACAAGTATTAAAAGAGCAGTAGAGTTAGCGCTTCTGGAAACACAGTGACTTCATATTCAAAATTAAATACTAAAACCCAGAAATGTCAAGTAAAATGGTCTATAAAAAATCGCAGGTAAAAGCACAATGTACAAAAAACAAACATTTGCCAAAGTTATGAAACGGTGAAGGATAAGAATATCAGTATAACTAATAGGTACAACAGTTCATAAGTTAGATAAAAGATAAAAGAGCTCATGTGCTAGTCAGACTTGTTCAGTAGTGAGATGGATGTGGGAAGAAAAGATAGCTTGTATCTATTATTTTTGTATCTTATTGCTCGGTAACGCCGCCCTGATGGTAAGAGTTCGTATTCACTGTGTAGTGGATGGGAGGGTGAGTTTATTATTCTTTTTGCCTGTCCTCTAACACAGATCTCGTAAACCTCTTGTAGAGATGAGAACTCTTTTTTACCAATGATTTTCATGGCGTTTTTCATGACACTTCCTTTATTTTTGTAATTTTGTGTTAGGGGCCCGTCTGGCCATGCCGTATCTTTAACACTGAGTCAAGCACTGCGTTGTAAAACATCTCATGTAGTTTAGTGCTTACACCGAACGTTCTGAGTCTTCTTAGAAAGTGGAGTCTTTGAGATAGTTTAGAGCATAGGTGGTCCACGTGCACATTCCATTTAAGGAGGTTGTCTATGTAGACACCAAGGTATTTAAAACTTTCCACCTGTTCAATCTCTCTGCCGGCAATTTTTACTGGCTCATGGAGCATAAGTCCTTTGGGGTCAAAAATCATCTCCTTAGTTTTGTTCACATTTAAGGTCAGATGGTGATCCAGGCCCCAGGACTGGAAGAGATCAATTTCCTGTAGGTATGTGGACACTGGGTCCCCGACTCTTAATAAACTAACAATTATGGTGTCATCTGAGTATTTTAAAATTGTGTTATTTGGTGTGCCACTTCTGCATTCATTAGTATAAAGCGTAAACAGAATCGGTGAGCTCACGGCTCCTTGTGGGACCCCGGTACTACAGAATTTTTCTTTGGAGAAGGAGTTATTTACTTTTACTTGCTGTGACCTGTTTGTTAAAAGGGAGTAAAACCACTTTACTAAACATGAGCTTACATTTAAGTTAATGAGTTTCTGTATGAGAATATCAGGGTGAACTGTGTCAAAAGCTGAACTAAAATCCGCAAATAAGACTCGTGCGTAACTGTCAGTGTTTTCTAGATGTTTGCAGACCATGTGAGACAGACTGATGATAGCGTCCCCAGTGCTGAGTCCTTGTCTGTACGCAAATTGCATGGGATC
Organism: Oryzias javanicus; assembly: GCA_003999625.1. NCBI lineage: Eukaryota > Metazoa > Chordata > Actinopteri > Beloniformes > Adrianichthyidae > Oryzias > Oryzias javanicus. The sequence goes on along the minus strand of CM012451.1, from coordinate 22,430,191 downwards.
AATACGACCTGAGACTTCAGTTTTGAGTTGGTTTACCATAATTTTCTCGAAACATTTCATGACAATGCTTGTTAGAGCTATAGGCCTATAGTCTGAAGTTGAGGCTGGGCATGAGGTCTTTGGAATGGGTATTATTGTGGACTTTTTCCAAATCTGTGGGACTAAGCCTGTCTCAATTGACTGTTTAAAAATTGGGCACCATGCCTCTGATAGTTCTTGAGCACAGTTTTTCAGAAGGAAGGCTGACAGGCCGTCCGGACCGGCCGCTTTGTTTGCCTGAGTATTCCTAAAGATATTTTCAATACACAGCTGGTCCACCTTAAAACTGCAGGCATCACTTTGAGTATTAGTGATTTTTAACGAGGCTGATTTGCTATTGTTTTGTGAGTCAAATCTTAAAAAGAAATCGTTTAGGTTGTTGGCACATTCCTCTTCATTCGTGGCACTGACAAGATGACAAATATACATAACGTCTCCAAATAACAATAGATCTTTTAGACTTAAGTCACAGTTTCAAAAATTACAAGATATTTAAGTCAATAAGTTTTGGGGTTTTTTACTCAATTACATGTAGATAGAAACAACTGTAGTTTATTGCAATTTATGCCAATGACAAACCAATATGAAAAACAAGCCAAGATTTCTTTGTCTACTGAAAAAAAAATGGTGAAACAGACGAGTAGTTCTATCTGCATCATTAAAAAAATCCTATTAGACTCAATGGAGACCTTTAAAATTTCAAACTTAGAACTTCTTAATTTCCTCATATGGTTTCAATAATGTGTCTTTTTTTAATATTTGACAATTGCAATTACTGACAACATTTTTTGAATATCACCAATTAATAAGTTCCTCTTGAATAACATACCTATGTGAGACATTAACTGCTGGATGTAACTCTGGCAGTTATTTTTAATCAAACTATTTTATGAAACAAGACAATAAACAATCAACTAAATGAATTCAATTGTAATTTATTTTAGCCGTTAGGTGGTGCAGTGTGATTATGTTGTTAGATTGACAATCAGATCTTAAGTCTTCACACGCAAATTAAATGAAAAGTGTTGTTTCATAAGCCAAAGTGATAAACAAATTGAAATAGTCCCTGGTCCAATCTATGACTTCAACATGCAATTAAAAGCACGGCTTGTTATGTAACATTTCTGGTGATAGTCCATAACTACAAAGCCTCAGGGCTCACTATAATCTGATTCAGTCTCCGGTGGAATGACGACTCATCCACTTGCAAATGACTGTTCATCAAAATGAGCACATGCAGCAGACCCGTTCCTGTCCCACCAGAGATCCCAGTTCCTCGCTGACTTGTTGGTTTCAAGTTGCACTGATGCACTCCTCACACAAACACAAAGTGGCAACCACCTTCTTAAAACAAGTGTGATAGAATACACAAAACTACAACAGCCTTTCACCACAATTCGTTGATATCTTTTTTTTTTGTTTGTTGTTTTAACTTAGGATGATTTATGTTCTGCAGCAGTCCTGAGAATGACCAGTGCAGCTGAGGGAGAGCAATGTTTCCAAACAGTTTTTCCCAGACGCTCGGGCCAACTCTGCAGAATCGTGCATGTAGTTGTTCAGCTATTTGACACTTCAGCAGAAGCAGCCAAAACTTGGAGGAAACAAATAAATGATAAAATAACTGATTTTGACAATTACTTTTTAACAAAAATTGATGGAATAATTTTTAAAAATCGATTCCAGACTGACGTGGAAAACTTTACAATTTCTAAGCATAGAATTTAATTCTACAAAAGCCAGCAATTACTGTTTATGAGAAAGATTATGCTAAAGAATAATAAGGTTTTATTGGCTAAAATACAAACTTTAAGCCATTGTCAGTATCTGAACTTCCTGGTGCGTTTGTCAACCACATTAGCTTTTTTTCAGTGATGCCAACCCCTCAGTATTTTATTTCAGAAATTAACATAAAGGTTTAAAAAGATTTTAGCTTTCAAAATTTTGGTTTTAAACCAACATGAGAAAAGTTATGACACGTAATTGTAATAACCCTTGGAATAAATTGTAGAAAAACTGGTGATTTTCCTAATTTTTAGACGTTTTTCACATTGTTTTGACCTCGTCTTTACTTTGTTTGTGGACTTCTGCATTTCAATTTTGTCTCTCATGTTTGACTTTTTGTTATAAAACTTTTTGAAATTTTGACATTAAGAAATGACTAAATCTATCACTTGAAATTTATTTGTTTGGACAATTTTAGGCTTATTGAGGAATTATTTATATTTCTTTGAAAAAGGAGCTTGGGTTATACTTAAAAGATATTAAGATATTAAGCATTGCCACTAAAAACTATTTTAAAGATAAATTTGAGTAAATTTTAAAGTAGAAAAAAAATCTCAAGACTACTAAGGGTTTTAGGAAAAAAAAGTCATGGCTAACTTTTCTTGCAGTAGCAAAGAAACTAATAGAAATATTTTGGAATGGCTCAAAATCTGACATCTTTCCACTTAAAGTTCTTGCTGTATACAGTCAGCATCAGTTTCTGAACTCATGGCACTCATGAGACTCTTTCAGAAACATCAAACGGTAAAGAAAAAAAAACAATGGTGTCAGTGACACTTCCACAAACCCTACACAAACAGAATTATTCACACACTGCAGGAGGAGTACCATTTGATAACAGAGAGATAATGACACTTGGTGGAAGGCAGCTTTTTTAAAGCAGTTTAGAGATGGCTTGTCAGACTTTGGCAGTCAAGCCTGTTGTGAAAGTTGAGGAGGTTATCTTGGCATTTTAATATAGCCTGTCTCTGAAGGAGAGAACGTACAGGTGATATCTGGGGCTAGTAATAACATAGGCCAGTCTTTAAAAAAATATGGACCCTCACGCCTTTGAATGCTGGTGGTGTAGAGTTCGTAAAGTGAAGCTGCTATGAGTGATCGCAGGCCCAGCTCGCTTAGTCCTCCCTCTCATCATCCATCTCCATAGGCGGGCCTAAATGGATATTCATGTTGCTGAGCAAATCCACTCCTGGGTGGAACAATATCGAATCATCTGACTCAGATAAAGGAAATGGAGCCTGTCCTATGCGAAGGAAGCGCTGCGATGCACTGAGATGTGCAGGAACAGCAGCTGCACTGCCAAAAAAAATACATCACACAAATCGGGTTTAAAAATATACGCAAAGAAATTGGCTGAGCAACCTGAATCTTAACTTTGATAGCAAGTACAAACTTGACCAAACAATGTGATGTTTGTACTATTTAAAGATCCACTCTAATCATCTTTTGAACTATTTTAAAAGTGTTCCCAGTAGTCTTTTAATTATTATTTTTTTTAGCCAAATCCAAAAGACCCGTGTCGTTTTCTAGGACAGTTTCTGTAAAGCAGCAGTGATAATTAACCTCTGAGTTGTGGGCAGGATAGAGGTGCATGTCCCTGCCCTAAATTGTCCTCGACTTCTTGATCCCCTGCCCACGTGTGGGGGGAGCAGCCGGCAACATTTTTCTGGAAATTTGTTGTCACAGAAAACATGGATGATGTTGAACAAGTGGCTTGGGTTTACATGTTTTGGAGAGCTCTACAGAGGCGTTGGCAAGCACGTCGCCGTGTCTAGGTTCACCAGATCATTCAGGGTCACTTGCAGTATGGTGAATTTCACCATTAACTGCAGGAGCTGCACCTGGATGATGGCTGTTTTTAACAAAGATTCTGTCTTTCTGTGCCCCAGTCTGAAGAATTTCTTTCCCGCATTAACCCGAGATAGATAGAAAAAAAATAAACCCATAGGATCTATTTACTATTGTCTCGAAGGAAATAAGGAAAACACCATAAGCCGATGGAGCTGGAGCGATTGCGCTTGTTACGATAGCACCTGCTTCTACTCTCCATCTGCTGGGTTAACAACCGCTCAAGGGTGAGCATAGCGAGCTCCTCCAGCCTCTGGGCGGTGGGCCTCACTGGCTCTGCTGACCCCTGGGCTGCTAAGCTCACTAGCTCGCTATGCTTTCCATCGAGCGGCTGGCTAGCCTAGAGGGCTAGATCGCTCCAGCCCATGGGGCTGGACGACGGAACAACGGGCTAGCAACCTCTTCAGGGCGTATCACGCCTTTGCCCAACGGTAATCGGAACAGTATTCATCAATCCCACGACTTTAAGCGGGAAAAGAAAATGGGTGGAAGTTCAGAACAAAAATCTTTGCTTTGAGCAGCCAAATGGGATTTTATTTTCAACCCGCTGATCGAGTAAATCATGTTACATCACTCAAATCACGGTGCTGGCGGACTGACACGCCCCGCACAAGGGCTAAATTGGGGAACAGGACCTTAGATTGCTTCTGTACATTGATTTAAGATTGAAACTCAATGATCCTGCCACGCATAAAACTAGTTTGCAACATGCTACAAGTAGCCACGTTACAGCGTTAGCATATTAACAATATCTGTTACCCCAACCTTATTTGCAACACATAAAAAGACAAATACTGCTAAAAAAAATTTTTACCATGTTAACTTCTCCCAAACTTGTTAGCAACAATAAAAGGGTATTAAAAAACATACTTCAACACTGCTACATGTTAGCTGCATTGGTGCATTCTCAATAACAGCAAAACAAACATTTTGAAGGAGCACTATACTGCGATCACAGTACCTCTAAAACTTCTTTGCCACACGCAACACGTTCGAAGCCTTGGCGTACTCACAACACCTGCAATTACCAACTTTGTTTGAAACACAAAACAGACTGAGATCGCTAACTCCAAACTTGTTGGTAACAGGTAAAAAAAAACACAATCCGACATCGCCACAATACTTGACTTAGCCTATTTACAAAACCAAACAAATTTCTACAAGAGTATCATGTACCTCTCAAAATAGCTTCTACATTATTAAGCACAACCAGAATTATTCTATAAATAAGACGCTCCCACGAAGGCCCACTATTATCTTTTGAAAAAATGTAGGCTTTTCAATGCATCTTATCCAGCAAAAAATTCAGTGTCCTCCATCTTTAGAAATATACCACAAGAACATGTTAGGAGCACCAAAAACACAATTTTCTCATCAGAGTGGCTCCTTAAAGTAAATGATTATTTTTGGCAAAATCCCATGCGGTTCCTCAATGAGGTTTCCGTTTATGTGCATCTATTGTGATTTATGTGGCATCGTATGAGATGCCAATAGGACATAAAGTCATAAAAGCTAAACTTGGAAACTCCATAAGTTCACCAACTGTAAGCGCCGCGAGGTAATGAAACCTTCAAGCTGTGATGAGTGTTTGAGGAACACTTTTTATGAGCTCAATACCTGGGAAGAAGGCCATGTCTCCGCATTAATACACCAGGGTCTGATGCAGAGGATTGGCGTTTAACTGGCAGACGAATCTGAATGTATCCCACTCTGCACAAATATTTCATCCTGTCATTTGTCAGTGATATTGAGCGCACACATCATCTGCAGTTTGTTTTTCTGCAACAACTTACAGAAAACAGCCCTGCAAAGGATCCTGTGGGAGAATCGGAAGGAAAAGCTTACACGGCGCCGTTTCCATATGGCTCATTTTGGTTGTGAGGGGGGCAGCAAGACTCCTTTGTTTAAGAATGATGTTTATCAGGGGACAGATCCTGCTGTTATAATCATTATGAGGCGGTGTGAAACGTCTTGCAGAACACGTACGTACTGTCTAAAGGGAGATGTTGAAAGTGCTCTGTCTTTTCTCACCGAGCTCCAGAGAGGACATTTCCACAGTCGCAGAACACGCCGAGGCAGTCCAAACCAGAACGGGAAGATTGTCAGCAGAATGATGAAAGTTTTCATTGTAGCTACGGAATGACATCAAACAGAGCGGAGGTATCACTCAAGATAAGCATGGAAAACACTGGCGTGCTCTGACACAACACAGCGAGGAAGCAGATGTCTGAGCTAATGTTTCAATTAATTTGCAGAAAAATTACCCAGAAGCACGTGTGTTCACTTACACAAACAAACCTAATAGAAAAGCAAAACTAATTTGTGCAATTAAAGTTAATGCAATAAGCGGATAAACAAGCAACAACAAGAAGTCAAGGGGGAATTTGGTGCATTAACATGTTTTAAAACTCTTTAGATTCTTTTTTTTTGTTTTACAAAAACATTAAGTCGTCAGGCAGACAGGCAACCTTTTCTATTATAATGACAACGCTAAGCTTCAACACTCGCAGTTTAGTCATTCATTAGTCATGTATCCCATCCAGATGTCTGGTGAAGGAGAGGAGGGGCGGAGGAGAAAGCAGCAGGTGTAGATCTCTCTGAGCCCAGCTGAGCTCTAAAAGGCAGAGCTTAGCACCCACAGTTCTGTCATCTGGCCTCTCCCCTGCCTCCACCAACCTCACGACAGCCCATTCCTCATCATTTACCCCTTTTTGGCAAAGCCCAGAGCCCTTCTAATGAGCTGATCTGAACGCTTCCAGATGTTTGTTTATTTGTTGTGCAGCAACTGTAAAACAGTTTACTCTTGGCTTGGATCTGTTCCCGCTGCTCAGTTCGGTAAGGGGGAGGAGGGGCCAATCGAGGCGTGGGGAGCGGCGCTGTAGTCGGAGCGCACAGATCACCTCCATATGCAGCGAAAGCTAACTTCCATACAAATATGAGGCTCCCCATGGGGATCATCACATTCTCCCCTTTCTGTGCTGCGTTAAAAGCTGCCTTCCCCCCGGGATTTGAACAACAGTTGTGCCGTTTAAGATGCATAAACAGTAATTGGAAGCGGGCCTAGAACAACACAACTGAAAGCCTCCCATGGTTGGAAGACATGTTTTCTTGGAGTTTGATACTGTTGAAGCTAAAGTAAAGCTTTATCAAGTCTTTTCATGTACCCAAAAATAGCAATAAAAGTTGGTTTGATTCTGTATTATATAGGGCTGTAACGAGTGCACGAATAATTTGATATTTGTGATCTGGTTTTCAAAAATACAAGTACGAATATTTGTGACTTCGTAATATTTATAAATCTACTGGAGTATAGCAAAAAAAAAAAAAAAGTAAAAATATTCTATAGCTGTAACTGGTGTCTGAATGATTAGATATTTACAGTATATCCCAATGTTTTTTTTCCAAAATCTTAGGGTTTTTATCTGGTATGGCTTGTTGAATCTGATCTCCTGTTCTAAATAAAAGATATGAATTATGTTCATTAATTACAAATATTTATTTTTTTTTTCATCCAGCAAAAACACAAACATATAGCAACCATTCTGACATATTTAGAATAAATAGTAAGATTTGGTTCGATGTGTGAATTATTTGATCTTGATTTGTGAATCGAATCCGATCACCACCTATAACTAACTATTTACATTTTACAAACACTTCATAATGCTATAAAAAATGTAGGACATGACATGCACTGGGAAATCTTTGATGTCAACATCAATATTATTATAAAAGGTCAATTTTATTGGTATGAGTGAAAAATAGTATACATTTTTGACTCTTGCATAATTCTTCTTGCATTTTGAATGTTTTATTATTCGTCTTTTAACGCTAATAAGCCGCCGTTACTGTAACTGACAAAAGCCACAAGAATCCCATCATTCTTGCTCCGTTTTTTCTTACCTAAGCATTACTTCATTCGCCTAAATGGAGGAGTCACCTCCGGTCGAGACAATAAATTGTCATTGCAGCACACCAGGACTCACTGTGTCAGCAGCTGGGGGTTAACTATGTGGTGCGGCGCACTGAACTTGAGGCTGGGACTCCATTTTGGTCTGCTAAATTCAGAGTTGAGCTGGCAGTTCAACCAGCACTGAGAGTTAGAGTCAAGGTGACAGTAGTGTAGGATCCTCAGGCCCCTCTGCCAGACTGCATACTTCACTCCTATCTGTGTCACGGCTTTGCCAAAACGTACAAGGCTCCCACCATCCTCCTTCGCTGTGGCTTTTGTCTCATTCTGTCTCATCTTAGAGCTTCATTTTGGTTTTATAACTGTTCAAAAAGCAAATTTTCCTTTTTATTGTGTCTTATTTTTCTAGTTGGTATCTCAAAAAACAGTCCGTATTAAACTATTAATATTTTGTTTTAGTTTCCTTCAGGTTAACTCCTCTAACAAACCAGACAGAAGCTCTGTTCTTGTTTTCTACCCCTCCCTCTGTGACCTGCCTGTGCTGCCCTTCTTTGAGAGCTCATGCGTTGGTGTAATAAGCTGTGACACCCTGGCTCTGGGGCTTCAGGTGACATGGTGCTGGGGTTAGGTACAGACGACTGAAAGGAGGAAGGAAAAGCTCTATCCACGCAACCGGGAGGGGGATGTCTTAAATATAGCTTATCTGACAGCAACTGCAGAAGTCAGCATGGACAGTTTTAGCTTTTTAACTCTTTCGTAAGTCGCAGTTATATTGATTTTTGGGGCCTAATGAAGGCAAACCTAAAAGTGGATTTTATTATATAATCTCTCATCGTTATATGCTAAAATAAGGGTTTTAATTGTCATAAAAACCTCAAATTAAAGTTAATATCTATATATATATTTCAGGCCTGTGTAATAGAAAATTTATATCCCAGCTATGATCTTTTTCAAGCTGCCTTTCTATTTCCTGATTTGCTAAAATTTGATTAAAGAACCACGCAAATTTAATCTTAATTTTCTTGTCCTACACCATGTAAAAAATGCTACAAGAGCATGTTAAAAATACAAAAAGTGGGTCTTTAATTTACCATGTGTGTCAAAACAGGATTTACAGTGAACTACATAAGGCATTGTTACACATGGTTTCCCTTCTGTTCTTTGTTTGGAAGATTTAACTTTGCGAAGGCTTTAGTTTACTGTCGCCATAATTTTTTCCGCGGCAGCCCTGCTTTGTCATTGCTTTGTTCTCCTTAAATAGTCACACTGTGACCAACCCCCCGCACGCATAAAGAAACCCAACAACTTTTAAGAAGTGTAAATAAAAACGGGGGGGAACAAAAGGAGCGGGCGACGAGGCTTCAGACAGGGACATGAAGTGGAGGTGAAGGGCGAAGATGAGGGCTGTGTTATCTAAGACTGCAGCGCTGCATCATAAAAATAACAAATGGAGACTGTCACTGTTGCTCAGATCTTCAACAGAGGGGGAAAATATTTCATGTGTCAGGTCTCCTCACCTTTAAATGGGCCGTTCTTAACAGGTCTGATTTTGACAAAGCACAAGGCTCTCTGTCCTTACATAAGATAAGAGGAGCCACCACCCCGGCGTCCATGACACAGATCTGTCCATGGCACTAAAAATGGCACCGCTAGTCTCCTCCATTCTGCCGAGAAGGGCCACTCACTGCTTAAATAAGTTACACTCCTACACCTATAATTGGTTTGTTAACCTAGGATACATAAAAACGAAAACAAAGCTTGTGCTTTAGTGGTTTAAATTGGTAAATCCGTGTTTAAATGTAAAAGCCTCCAGGGGGGGAAACACCAGAGGATGCCAAAACTAGTACTTTCTTTACTTGCAGTTTTAAAACCTTCTTTTCTTTTATGTTGTTCTTCCTAGGACGAATTCTTAAAGCAAACAATCAATTTTGTATAAATTAAATTCCATACTAAGGTCTAATAATACTTCAACAATACTTCAAGAGCAAATGTAATATATGACTGAGGTCTGTATTCAGACGGGAAAAATCCATTGGTCTGGACGGAGTCCTGAACCTTGCGTTTGGTCAGTTTTCAGACTGCTGTGTACTGGACATTTCTGTTTTGAACCAAAGCTTTTGTGCTACCATAGGGCATTTTAACATTAAAAGTGGGGTCATATGGACCCTACAAAACAAGTTTTTTTTCCAAGCATTTTTTATCTTCACTGGTGTCCATGGCAGACAGAAAATCCTGTCCACCTTTGTGGTGGCAGGGATCACTCATCAATGTAAGGGTGGGGCCATCTAGACCCATAGGATAGCATGAGAGTTACAAAACCACTTAACTAAAGATCTTTTCAGTCATTGGCCAAGAATTACAAGGTTGGGGCAAAGCAACAAAAGAAAGCATAATGGAAGTCCTTTTGCAATCCTTGTTGGAATAGTTAGCACTTATTCAAACTTTACAACTAACCCATTTTTAGCATCTGTATTGATGTTTGTTACAACTCTTTTTACTGCTACTTTGGTATGGCAGAGGCATGCTGATAAGAGTTTATGACATACCGTATATCTTCCAATAGTGGCCAGTCTCTAATAGACACCGTCTAATAGACAGTTTCCAATAAACGCCGGGTCACTCAGGTGTTCAATACTTTAGATGCCATTCTCCAGTAGTGGTTGGGCTCCTTTAGGACACACACCACCCAATTTTATCAAAAAAATGCCCGATTTGAGTGGAAAACTGTTCAGTCTGCCAACACTGGACACCAGGTGTCTGTGGTATTTGTTTTGTGTAGCAATTGCCAAGAAACGCATATTTGATTGAGTGTTTAAATGTTGTATGGTTGAATAGACCAAAGAACACTCTGGTGAGAATTCTTAACAAGATTTTTGGGTGGATCCCAAATGTATCCGAGAATTACGCAACCAGATGGGTGATATGGAGAAGAGCTACAGAAACAAGAAAACAATTTCCAAGCGACATGTAGTATAAGCTTTCCAAAGCACAACTTTATACTTTCACCAGCCTCAAATCTTAGGATAGCATGTTTGAGCACTTTCCAGCATTAATGTTTCTAGCATTAATTGAATTAAATAAACATCTCAAGAAAATTTTTAATTTAATGTTTAGAAAATAAATGACCCAAATTGATAAAAATGGTTTTATTATTTCATGTTTCATGGCGAGATAACAATCTATGGAAATTAAGCTCATTCCTTTGGACTTCAGCTGGAAAACTTTTGCAAAAGTAGCAGATGGCCTTCACACATAATTCAGAACAATGTAGGATTTTAATGACTGTGTTGCATTCTTTCTCCAGTGAAGCATTTGATATGAAGAATCTGCTCCATAATTACATGAACTGACTACACCGGATCAATATCAGGCCTAATCAATGTCCGGTATCAGCAGATCAAGGATGCTTCGTCTTGTGCATGTACTCCCACGTATTCAGCTAAGATTTAAGCCAAAAAATATTCCCACTATCAACACATTGTGCAGATGGGATGGGGTTCAATAACATGATTTTAACTTCGTCTCAAGTTCAACAAATTCCCACTCTCTGCATTTAAAAAGGTTACGACTCTCCTCTACACATGGCTTTATTAATGTGTAATTATGTTTTCTGATGAATTTTGTTTGTTTAAAGAATTATTCTGGCTGAAAACCATTAAAATAGAAAAGGAAGTTTTTGCATTTGCATTACCTTTGTGGTTCTTGGCATCTCTGGACCCTCGGGGTAGAGGGGTGTAGGGCAAAGAACGGCTCTCAGATCCTGCCTCATTAGGAACCTGGGAGAACAAAAAAAAAATAGATAACTTTGAGAGAGTCTGGTAGATCTTCAAATGACAAAACGCGACACATGTAATCAATTTTGGACTTGTAGAAGCGCGGCAGACGCGTCTTGCAGCTGCAATGATGTAAGATGGAGTAAGGCTTTCATTCACACTCGAGGTGAGGACATTGCTTTCATTATCCACAGGGGTTTATGTGAATCCAGACTGACCTTCCCAAAGTCTTTCCAAGGAAATGCATGTTCATGTAATTTGATCAGCTCTATTTAATTAATGTTTCCCAGAGTAAATTTAAATCAAAGACGTGCTATTGATTGGGAAAAAGTCAGAAAAAGACAAATTAGAAGCTTCATTCACCAACGGCCCCTCAGAAACAGGTCAAGAGTTTCTCCATTGTTATTCTTCTGTGTACTTTCAAGGTCCAAAACATCCTCTTCCGTCTCTTAACCTTTCAGCTGGCGGAGGGAGCAGTTTATCACGACACAGAGATATCTGATGCCTTTGCAGAAATATTTTCTTTTCCTGTAGGAAGGAATTTGCGGGGCTTTTAATCATCGCAAGTGACTGAGCTGACAAATACATATTAGAGATGGTTTGGACCTGCATTTTTCTCCACTTTTATTGTTGTTCCTCTACATGCCTGCGCATAACCTTGAAAAATGGAACGGTCCGACCGGTTAAATGGAACCATATTCTTCATGTGGCAAAGAGAGCACCGGGAATCGAAAACGATCACATAATGTGCTTTCAGATAGCATCTCTGAAAGGCATTAGGGTCTGGCCAGCATGTGTCTCATATTACACTGAGGAGAAAAACTGTAAAAGAAGCCTTTTGCAGGATTTGCAGGATAAATGCTGGAATTACGCTTTTTTTTTTTTAAATATATAAACTGATTGGAATTAAATTATTGTTTGGACAGAATATCTGCTAATCTCAAACATTTGGATGGGGCATAAACTATCTAAATATAAAACTTACAAACTTTTTCTCTGATAAAATAAGGTAAAATGAATAACACAAGTATGACAACAAGGGTTCTTATTTATCCAGGTGACATTGTCTTGAAGTTGAGGAATGGAAACGGGACTTATAATCTTAGAAGACTAGTCCAGTTGCCATGACTCAACTTCAAGACAATGTCACAAGTAGTAAAGCAAGCTGCATGTAAGAATTGGACTAAGAGACCCCTCCCTCACATTTCAAACAGGAAGTACCCGCTGTCTCCAAGAAACCAAAATCCCATAGACTTTTATTGAAAAATAAATGGCTACTACTCAGTCATTATATTAGTTAGTCTGAATCTAACATGGCGAAGCAAAAAAATGGTGACTGAATTGAACTATTTTCACTGTAAGTAAGCCATAAGGTGATCTCACACTTACCCAGTCCAGTTTAGATACACAGTCAATGAAAGTGATTCATGATTATAGAAAAGAATATTCAATGAAAAAATTGTTGTTGATTGAAATGCTACATTTACACCAGGTTGGGAAATGTGAGTTCAAGCGACTTCTTCCAATGAAAAGTCTATGTAAACGATCACATATTTGCATTTCCGAATTCTGTAATTTACATTACTACAAGTTTTTAAGTCAGTTTGTGGCCTCTAGGTACAAAACATATGCCTGATGAATGCCTGCTAAAAGCTAAACCAGTTTAACTTTGACCAATCAGGGACTCGGAATTGGTAGTGATATATGCGTGCCCTCATTTTCAAGCTTTGTTCTCAATACCGGTACATAAAATTGTCAAAGGTTTGAAAATCCATTATGCAGTTACTGGCCTTGTCCATCATGATGGAGAAAATAATTATTGTGGTTTGTACCCGACCAGAGTCAAATGGCACCAAGACCAAATTGAAATTCTTCCCCTACCCCTACTGTCACACTTGAACCATCCTCCTCCACAGTTGACCACCAGAGGGAACCATCACCTGAGTTTTGACATCCTCCTGAACTTCTTCCTCACTGCATCTCCCATCAGCCTTTACTCTCTGCTCCCAAGTTTCACCAGCCATGTCACATCGGACAATCATCTCAACAGTATTTAGTCTGGCACCAAGCAGAGCTCGGTGCGAAGTTTTGATAAACACTGCTGACAGTCTGAGCGTTCTTCTAAGCCTGTTTCTCTGTGTTTTTTATTTAACCCCTGCTTGTCCGCACTCTTGCCTCCCCCTTGTTTTTGACTTTTGCCTGGTTTGATGTCTCCATTCTACATGCTCCTTGTCTGTTTATCATGACATTAAATACCTGTTTGGACATGATCCAAATGCATCAGCCTCTTCGTCACATGTACGACTTCTCAAATTGGAGGGGTAAAGTTGTCCAAAATATTTTTGCTAAAGGCTAAACCTCATGGTGGAGGGATACCAAGCCCTCCGCTAAGAGGATGTTATGGGTCACGCACTGCTGCAAAAGAGAAGCACTTTTCTTCACGTGGGTGCGCTCTGAAGTCAAAAAGTTTACATTTAAATGTAAGTAATGGATTTTTGTTTTAACATTACCTTTTTAAAGTTATAAAACTTATGTTTTTTTGTATTTCTGAGATTTGGTAGCTTCGCGCCAACCTAGCCAATGGGCAACTATTGATGACATCAAGTGAGAGTAACGCCCAAATTTGAAGACTTTTTTCTTTAACTCTCCGTTTAGAGGGCTAAGAAGAAACTGTAAGGGAAGAATTCTGATTCGGCCAAAGTCTTTCATATATCTGTATAGATCTGTGGAATAAAAAGCCTGGAACAAGATTTGTGAGATTTCCACTGCTTTGACATTTGGTACCAAGACTCTCCCAACTAAGTACATGCGCTAGTATTGCTTCAAGATAATCCAGTGTGAACACCATATACTAAAAGCGCATTAAAAAAATTGCATTCAGTACATTCTTAAACACATGGACAGTGTGCTTTAAAGAAATGGGAGATGTCCAATATGTCAGAGGGGACCAACAACTCAACCGTAAACGAAATAATCATTGCCTCCAAAAAAAGAAAAAAATGATTAAGGTTTAAATTAAATGATAAATTTGACATTAGCATACTCAAAGTGAGTGAGCACAAATAAAGAAACTTAGAGCTGCTTCCCTCTGATCTGTGTTCATGCTCTCCTGAGCAACCACAGAGCTGTGCCTCTACTTGCCTGATTTCCCGATCTGCTTGATAGATCACAAGCCCGGGCCTCTATAGACCTACTTGGTCCTTGAAAGCACCTCTTAGTCCTGCTACTAGCCCACAATAACTCTTTAAGTCCCCACCTTTTTAAGTGAATAGACATCGTTAGAGCTGTGACGGTGGAGTTCTACTAAAAACTCTCAGCTGTAGTCCCATTTGTATTCAACTTTTTTGCAGCACCCTTTTGTTTTCAACACCGCCGACCTCCCAGACTCAATGCTATGCACTCCCTTACCTCCTTGCCATCTTGGCTGCTGATCAGACACACCATCCATTCAGCATCTGTGGCTCATGTCACTCCTTTACCAAATAACCCCTCCCACAAAACATCTGTCAGCCAACTTCATTTACACTTTTGGGTCAACAATTGGACCACCTTGCTTCAATCAATCAAATGACCTTGCAGGAAGAAATGTATAAGAATGACCAACCACAAACAAAAGGCTGCTCTGAAAAGGTCCAAAAACCTATTAAATGTATGTGAAACAACTATAATATTTCTTTTTATGATATGAATGAGCATTTTCTCAAATCTTTTTGACTTTTTCCAGATTTCTCCAGTTGACAATTGTCAGTGTTTCACCTCCACTGACCAGAGGGAGGTGCTGCTGTGTCATCTATTTAAGTCTGGATGCTCTTCTTTCTTCTTTCTTCTTCTCCAGTCTCTCTGCTGTCCAGATTAGTCTACTCATCAAGCTGAGCATTGTTTTAATTTGCTGGGCCTGGGGCATATGCCGAGCGTTCACATCATTATTGTCTCCGTGCAACGTGAGTTATCACCACAGCTTATGATAATGTGGCACAAATTTACAGGCTGGGGAGCACCATGGATCCTGCGATAATAAAGAGTGGACTGAGGGGAGTGAAAAATGAAAGTGTGTGAGGGAGGGAGAGGAAGAGATGAAGGAAAAGGTGGTGAAGAGAGGAAGCTCTGTTGGATGTCATTATGAAAGATGATTCCCGTACTGGATAATACATCACGCGGGTGATGTCTGTCCTCTCCTTTTCAGTGTTGTTATGCGAATAAATGCTGATAAACCCAGAGGCAAAAGTGATTATTACTTCCAACGTATCACCAGGAGAGAAGAGAAGAGGCAGGAAGAGAGCGACAGGGGAGGGGTGGAAAGAGAAGAAAGGCAAATCAGAAATAGAGCCACGCGGAACACACAACCACCTCCACGATTGGGATCTTAAAAATGTGCAACGCTGAAAAGTGAGTCAGGGATGGCTGACGAGCTTCAAGATGTTTTTCAGATAGAACTGCCACAAAAGTTTCTCAAAGTTTTTGCAAGGTTAGCTGTCTGTAGAGGAGTTGCGTTCTATTACGGCAATCCGTGCCGGCCTCAGAAGAGTGAGAAAGAATCCCCCGAAACCCGATTATGATGTCGTCTGTCGCGGGAAACTGGTTCATACCGGCAGCCACCGGAGTCTCCTTCTGACCAGCTCGTCCCGACACACTTCCTATCTTCTCTCCTCAAGACTGACCAGCAATACAATCTAATTACAGCCACGCTACAGAGGGAGACCAGTGTAAACACCAGCTCTTTTTATCTCCTTATACATCTGGACAAGTAGACAAAGTGCTAAAAGGAAATAAATGTGGCCTGACAGCCACATCAAAGAGTTCAGCCAGAGGCTTACTGCTACTTAGGGCACAGGAATGTTGTTGCTAAGCATCAGCCCGCAACCTATCAGGGCGCAAAGAGGGCCCTGTCCTGCCTCGGAGAGGAGAGAAGGGAAAAGAGAGAAATGAAGAGGAGCGATGGGGGGAGGAAGGAGGAGAAGGGGGGTTGTCTTCTGACATTGAAAGGAGGCTAGGGACTCAAGGAGATCTTTGTAGCTTAAAGCAATTGTTGGAAGAAACAAGCTTTCTGTTTTGTTTTCTCTTGACACCGTTTCTGCTTTTTGTGCTTGCAAAAGACATGTATAAAAATGTCTTTTGATATGTTTTCTCTTTGGGTCTATATCAAAATATTTCTTTTGTGTCTGTGCATGGAACTTTTTTTCACATCTTGTCTCCATAAACTGGTGCTGCTTTCTGATCATGTTAGAGATCAGAGGAGACACAACTTGTGAACTTATTTGAGTCAACATTTAATGCCGGCGTGACACGTTTATTCCTTCACTGGATGGGACTTTTGCTTTTCTTTTTTTTCTTTTATTTGTGTGATTCATGTTACAGACTTCAAAAGTTGGAGTCGTTGCAAACAATGCAGCACTTTTTAGAAATAAACAATGAAAAATGAATAAGTAGCAGTAGCTGGGGGGCGGAACACAGTGCATGATAGCAATGATGAAGTGAAAAGTGCTTCAATTCAATCGAACATTCTCAGGATTTTTTAAAAATGTTTTTTTTAAACTAAGATGTTTATCGACAAGACGTTAAATTTTGAAGTTCAAACAAAAAAATATACATGTTTTATATCCATGCAGTGCCGCAACTAGAACATTTTATATGGGCGGGCAAGAGGGGGGAAAACGGAAGGGTGAATAATGAAAACATGTCTTTTAAAATTAATTTAATTTAATTTAATCACGCTGTGCCAGTAAAAAGCAGGGTTGTGTTTTGAAGGGCATCCAGCATAAAAACATCTGCAAATCAATGATTCACTGTGGCGACCCCTGAAGGGATAGGCCCAAATAACAATTCTATTTGTATTTTTAATGTTATAAAAACTTATTTGATAATTTCTTATTTTTGTTAATAATTTAAAAAATTGGGGCGGCAAGTTTGGGGCAAAGCTTTATGCCCCCCCCCTCCGTGGTTCCGCCCCTGTATTGAAGTTAAAATCTGTAGTGAAAAAAAGTATTTTCTCCCACTTATACATAATTTTAGCTGCAATGTTAATGACTGAGGCTTAAACATTGTAAAAGGGTTTAAAATTGCTGATATGTATGTCAAAAAATAATAATGTATTTTCGTAGGAGGAATAACATTTGATGTGTCTCTTCTTTTCGTTAGTTTTTTTTAATTGCTAACTGAGCGGCCGTTCAATGATTAACCAGTTTTACTTCAATGGACTTGCTCTGAGTAAATGGATCATATGATCAGTGATCACAAGAGCAACTGTTCTGATGTTTCGCTTGGGGCGAAGGGGCACATGAAGCGAACCGGCAGCAGTAAAAAGCGCCGTTCCGTGTGCGTCGGGGCGTCAAGGCAGGCAAACGCCGTGTTCTGCGGGATGTTAATCATCTGTAGCAGTGACTCACAGATTGTAATAAGGGCTGTGTTTGTTTTCAGGTTGAAAATTAAGAAGCCATTTGACCTTTCCTGACAGTGTGGAGGATTTAAAGGCAACATTACAGGTGTGCTACACAATTAGCTGGAGACTTTTCCTCTTCGAAGTAAAGTTTGACCTTTTCATCTGATTCGTAAACGAAGGCATCAGAAAATGATATTTAAAAAAAAAGATGATACATTTTAATTATTTTCAGGTTAAAGCAAAAAATTCTTCCATCTGAGCAGAATACTCCGGTAATTTTCATCCAGATCTCCTCTTTTTAAAAGCTGCTTGTTTAGCACAAACAAGAGACACAAACAGAGAAAAGTGCAGCAACTCCAAAGTGTGACATATCATGAAGCTTTCTGTTCCGATTAGGGGCTGTAGCTAACGTCAGAGCTGTTTTCTACAGTGTAGGATGTTAAATAATTGAAGACTCTCCGAGCGGGCCTGTCAAAGGCTTGTCTAGAATGTTTCCTATGCAATTAGACACTGAGAGACATTTGAAGAGGACCCACAAAAACAGCCACAAAAAGTGACATGTGAACTTAAAGGAAATTAGCTCTTTACACAAGTGAAATGTGAAGGTTACTTAGCAATGCTTAACTCAGACTGCGGCTGTGTGAAGTGTGTGTTTGACTCAGCCCCGCTACGAAGGCTGCGATTTTCTTTACTTTGAGCCTGCTTCAGTCAGTAAGATCACAGAGGGAATGAAAACTAATTTTGACTCAAGGCACACGGAGAGGAAAAAAAAAACCTGAGATGTGTCGAAATAATGAGATCTCTTGATGTTTTCTGGGAAGATATGGGATGATGCAGACAGATGCACAACTCACATCTTCAACCAAGGACACAGACGCACAAACACCCGTCGAACATTTAACCGCAACTTCAAAACACACAAATTTGTGCGTGTGCAAACGCCCTCACACACACAAACACCCATTTTATCTGAGTGCACGAAACACTGAAGGCATGTGGACTTAGACGTTTAAATATTTAATGCAGATATACAGTCATTTTAATTCAACTAAATTTAAATTAAAATGTTATTTACTTTTATAATTCTCAATATTAATATTGTATATTTTAATTAAGCACATAAAATTGACTCTAAAGCCTTTTTTTTTTACAATGAAAATCCATAATTGCATCATTAAAACTATATATGTACATTTACATATTAAACTATATATCATATCCGTATATTTTATACCGATACATCCCAAGACTGTATGTGAACAATTTTTCACTGTTTTTTCAAAAGTGCCTAAATATTAATTCATTGTAATAAAATAGTAAAGTTCATTTTATCAAATGATCACAACATTAATCAGTCTAACTGTATCTCATACAGTTTGCCTGCACCCAAATGTATGGTGTTTTTCTTTCAGCAACTTAAGACATTTTTTTTCCTAACGAAAACAATCAGTATCATCAACAATTTTCACAACAAAATATTTTGCAGCAGAAGAAAAAAAGTGAAAAACCAAAGTAAGAATAATTAAATGATTAAATTAAATGTAAAAGTAATAAATGATTAAAAATCGATACGTTTCGCGATATATCGCAGAATTGATTTTTTTCCTACACCCCTAATATATATATACAACCTGTAAACACAGATGCTAACCCATCAATTCCTAACTTTTGCCGCCCCCCCATCCCCTGACAACCTTTCAAGCAGCTTCTCACATCCTTGTCTCCGAGTTCTGTGATGCAGCGGTGAGGCTGTCATCCTCCACACCTATCATAAGTCACAGGCGAGCGACCCAGATCCTCTTTCGCTAGACAGAACCCTCTGTGGGCCGGTAAGCTGTATCATTACACCGTGTCATCTTTATGGCAAGGAGCAGAGCCCTGCTCTCTAATTACACTCTGCTTACTCCATTTACCCTGACAAGGACAGAACAGCAGGCAAATAAAGCATTCAAAATGAGGCGCTTCCCCCCTTGTTTTTTTTCTAATGCACATGTAGCCGTCGTCGTCCCCTCCTGGCCGTTGCGGTTTCTGTGCGGACGTGATAGCACAGTCCTCTCATCTCGTTCTTGACTTTTCTAACCCTTTCCCCTCAAAAGGACTTATGAAGGTGAGGGGCCGCGAATAAAAAGAGACAAAGGAGGGATAAAAATTAAATAAAAAGTAGCTGTCAAAAACAGTAATTGCGCTTCTTTGCTGAGCATGCTTTCAGATATATAAACCTGATTTACTGTCAGTGTCGCTGCCACAAATCAGAGGGCCCTCTGAGAAACACTCATGCTATGAAATTGTTTAATCTCATCAAGTTCTGCTTTCACAGCAGGCCATAAATCACATAGTCTTTGTTATCATAGACCTCCATGAGCGCCTGTGAGGCAGGCAATGGATCGTGGGTATATATAATCTTGACTGCGCAAACAGCAGGGTCTGTGCAGCCTGAAATACTTTCATATTAGCCGCGGTGCAGCTGGCGGAACACAAGCGCCCTGATGGATATCTCATTTCCTGTGCTCTGCATCTATTTCGAGCAAATTATTACTGCATAAATTTCTTGTCAACAGAAAGGGCCAATTAATTAGGTGAAAATGCACTCGTGATCACATCCACACACCAAACAGGGGGAGATGGGGGGGGGGCGATTTTTCACGGGAGCACATTTTTCCGCAGGGGTCACCGGCGATGAATGAGTCTAAACTTTTGTCATAAATTTGCAGGGCGAGCCAATATCTACACGGGAGCTGCGGCACAACCCCCTCGAAACATTTACATGAAGAAAATTTATGTAAAAATGCTGGAGGGACAAGAGCGAGGAAATAAAAAGTTTACGGCTGCAGAACAAAATGTCCGCCGACCCCGGCCTGTGCAGCATTTCATCAAAGCGGGGATTGGATAGAGATCATGGAAGCACCTTTGCCATTGAAGACACAAACTATCCAGATTTAACAGAGCTCCCGATCGGAATGAATTATTCATAATGTATGACGGGTTGGGAGTTTGTGGGGGTGGGAGGTTGGTGGTTGTTTATTCAGCTTGGACCGTTTATCAGACAGTGAGGATCCCACGGCGGGGATGAGCTTGGAGATTTATCTGTGCTCGGGTTCCAAAGCAGATAAATCAAGGAGTGTAATCATGCTCCTAGTGGCCTAGCGCTGACCTCGCGGTGAACTAATGACACGGGGATATCAAAGCCCCTTTTCCTGTTTCTGGGTTAGGCCCTAAGGTTAGTCCCCCTGTCAAAAAACTAAAGGAAGAAGGGAGAAAAAGGGAAATCTGAGGTCCTCCATGTCCCTTTGTCCTGTTTACACAACACCACTGAGGTGGATTGTTCGTCTTTTCCTAAAATTAACAGAGATCAGAGCAGCTCAAACAATGCCTCTGACTATCAATTGCAAGCGTGCATGCTTGCAAACCTCTATGTAAAAGATACTGCAGTTCAGCTGAGGATGTCTCCCGTTCCTCTATTGGACCGAGCCTGCCCTGATTTATCATGTCTTCTGCTAGCAGGCTGTCCGCTGATTAAACCAGTGGAACTTTGTTTCACTCTCCTCTCTCTTTAATCTGTCTCTCAGCGAGATAAATTAGCCAGTGCCGTGCCAGCTCCTGCTCTCTTTAGCTCCCTCCCTCCGTCTCTTCCTCTGCTTTTCCCTCTGTTTATCTTTTCTGTCTGTCACACGTTGAGAGGAGAGCAGACACATCTGCTCCTATACGCCGCTGCGGAAGATAGGGCTGGGCGACATCCCTGGTCCGATTTAGCTAGGAGTGTCTGTGAGTGAGAACGAGTGTGTTTTTCCTGTCTTTTTCTCTCCTTGACAACATTCTGTCAAACAATCTTTCCCCCTCTTTGGCCGGGCCTATGTTCTTTGTTGTTAGCTAATAAATCAGTGAGTATTTATGAACCATGATCCCCCATTCTTAGCCTTTAATGGCGGCACGTTTTAGGGTGAATTAAAGCAGGATTTTATTCGCCAGGCTGCGGGCCAAAGCTAGGCCTGGGCGCCTCAGCCGGTGAATGTTTTCCCTTCTCTGTTCCTGCCTGCGCTCTAAATCATACACATTGTCAGGGACTGCTAAGTTAGTGTATGTCATTGGGGAGAGCAGGAAGCACTGGGCATAATTCTAGCCGTCAGTTTAATTTACTGTATTGGTAGCTTTGTAATCTCCGCCTCATAAATTCCAGGAGCTGACAGACAAGAATTTCAGTTTAAAGGAAACATTTATCAGGATTTTGGATGTCTGTACTTTTTTTTTCTTGGTTCTATGCTTCAAAATCCACCCAAAAGAAAAAAAAGAAGGCAATTGCACTATTTCCTCTATGGTGCATAGATTTCATCAAGGTTATGTTTACACTAATGCATGCTAAGAACCAAAAAAAAATAGGTTGATAAGAGCGGAAGAAAGAAAAATAAAGTAAGGTTTGAGGACACAACCTCGCTAAAAGGTTTTTATTTCAGGTGAAATATATATGGCTTTATCCAAGGGCACTGCGGCAGCATCTGCTTTGCAGATAGTGCATTTGGCGTACAATCCATGCAAGCGAATATAAATCAGGTGAGGCATCTCAATGCTAAGCCTGACTTCCAGAGGCCAACAAATCTTTAACATGAGATTAAGGCCTCAGTGGAGCCATCCATCTCCGGCTGATGGAGGAAAACATCAGAGCAGTCTATGGGCAATATGGTTTCACTGAGTCAGGACTGATGTGGACCAGAATGTGCAAAATGCAGTGGTCTCGCAAGACATTTATCACTCAGCCTTTGAAGTATTTTCAACAGTGGTAGTAAGAGACATAAAAAACTATGCTTTAAAGCTGTGGTGACCAGTCCTGATCCATGGTTCAAACTAAAAAAAAAGCATACTGTAACTGTAGCAACTTTAATGCTTGACCAGACGCTTAGGCAGGTCCATTGATTGTGATGGAAGTAAGCAATAAACTCCTTATCCAACAAGGTTCTTGTTGTTCTTTAGTATAAAATATATGTAACAAAAAAAATACTAATTTCCAATGCTTCCAAAACCATTCCAGTGCTAAATAAAGTGGACAGCATAAACTACCGGGACCTGTACACCCTCTCCATACACAAAGTATCACAAAAGACCCAGCCTGCACCTGAAACATGTACTTAAATCAAATTCACCTCCTGATCATGTGACAAAATAATAATAATGTTCAGTAACATTTGTTTTTTCATTCTGTTTGTTTTCTGATTCTGAAGGGAGTTTTATTTTGGAAAGCTACCAGATTCTGTCCACCACAACTGGCTATGGTTGTATCCAAATTCTTTCTCTACTCACTACATAATGCGAGCAGAAGCATCCAAAGGGTTGGCCACCTGCTGATTTTCCAGAAACCCTGCCTCATCTGTCGCCAATTACCAGGATCAGGTGTGTATGGCCAATAAGGAGCTTCAATGGCAGGTTGTTTGGAAAACATGTAGGACACCAGCTCTCTAGGACTGGATACCCCTGGTATAGAGTGATCACAAGTTTGTAGGGTTTTTTGAATCTACAGTTCCAAAACCCAGTGCCAAAGAAATTTCCTAGAAAAACAGTTTGCATGGGGCTGTTCGTTAGATTGGCAAATATAGACCACTTTTGTTATGTGCTGTACAGACTTAAAAACTTGCGTAGTCATACATTAATGCAAGAGTTTTGAATGAAGAAGCCAGAAATGTGCATATATATGCATTTACACGTATTTTTTGTCAAAAATAGGTGATGGTGAACCCAAAGGCAGGAGAACTGAAAAGGTAGCAGAAAAGTTACATATTTAAAAAATAAACTGAAACATGACAAAAACCATGGAAGCAACGAAAAGGTGGCATAACAGAACAGATGACCTGTTCTGTTATGCCACCATATAAGCAGCTAACTAAAGTCTACAGTTCTCCCAAAAGGACAAATCCCAGATGCCCAAAAATAAAACACTTGGTAGGAGGGGCCATGGAGAAACAAAACAAAAACAAAGTCCAGAAAACATTTAGGGTTCCTGCTTCCATACGGGTGCGAGGGGTATCAGAACCCCTCAGAAACAGGCATGAAAGGAGCAGTCCCGGGAACTCTCCTCAGGGAGAGGGAGCAGGCCCAGCGACACTTCTCTGGAACACGAAACAGGGATGAGCGGTGCCCATCCTAAGAGTCAGAGAACATGAATGAGTGGTTCCAGTGACCCTTCTCAGGGACAGGAAGGATGGTCCTGATGATACCCCTCAGGAACAGATTTGAAACATGACAAAAACTATGGTAGTAATGAAAAGGTAGCAAGACCGAACAGTTGACCTGACAAGGAAGAACTGAAAACCAGACACTTAAAAAGACTGAGGGTAATTCCCTGAAATGAAGACAGCTGTGGATCATGACAAACCTGAAACTGGTGTGACTGAGGGTCAATTCAAAAAAGGACCTGACCAAAACCCATAACACAACTGACAAAAACCAAACCAAAGTCCACAACCCTCACACTTTTTATCAAAAGAAGTCGCTCAAGTGCGCCGTTTCGAACTCGGTGTACACGTCTCATCGGATTGGCCATTTTAAAAGCTCAGGGGAGACAACTGGGTAAACAAAAGAAAAAGAGTGGGAACCATATAGTATCTATAGTTGCTCTATATTAACATATTGAAGCCCGAGCTTCATATGCAAACCACATTCCATCGAGTGCCACCAGATACCATCGCTACAGCCAACAGGAGCACAAGACAAAGGGGACAGGACCTGAAAGAGACATCTCGTGTCATCACCCAGGAGAGATAATGGAATTGTTATACACTCTTGATCACAGACGCTCTCACGGCATCTCGCTCTGTTTTTCACTCATTCTCCGTCTCAGTGCTCTCAGAGTCCCTCTATCGCACAGACGCACGGCGCAGACGCAAAAAAAATTCCAGCACTCTTCAGTGCGATAGCTCCTCTTCTCTTTCAGGGTTTCATCTCAATAGCTTTTTTATCTGAGCACTTCAATTTGCAAGCCTAGCTGGAAGGCAGCTCCTCCTGATATGTTAATTGCAGGGTACTTAAGCACTAAAAGATTAACATAAAACCCTTTGGAAACAAGCTAATAGTTTATGATAATTCGCGCATGGCCTTTGTCTGTCTATCATTACATTGCCTCTAGCAGTAATTTTATCAAGGGGTTGTAAAATATCATTTAAACAAGTTCGCTTTCAGATAATTAATAGTAGAAACTGTATTATTCAACTCAGTCACAATGGCACCATTAAAAATACAGCAACTAGGCTATAATTAAAGTATTTTATTTTATTAACCTGTTCATAATGCTAAATGATGACACAAAAGGGCCTTTTCTTTTTTTTTTTGTAAGCACTTCCACTGGGGCAATTACAAGAGGCAGGAAGGCTTCTTTTGTTAGCTGAGCAGATAGAAGCTTTTCAATTAGAAGGGGTGTAGATCTTGAGCAAATAGATTTGATGAGTCTAACAAACGGGACATATCTTTCTGTGTGTTATCTCAAATGAGGTTTGTAGATTAACACAAGGTTCTAAGACAAAACCATACCTTCAGTTGGTTATTTTAAGGAGGTTAAAGGAGAGGAGGGTTGTATACAAACATAATTATGAACAGTGGTTAATATTAATTGAATAAAATCAAATGTAAATTGAAAATGTTTGGAATATATGGTTTTGTGCTGCAATAAAGCAGAAATGTTCGCACTACATGTGTCAACTGAAAGTGGAAGTGTGTGTTTGATGGACACGCTGGCTCTTGGCGCGCACATGCACACACACCCATTTCTCCAAGCAGACAGACCAGCCCTCTCATGAATAATACAAAAAGTCCTTTCAGCAAACAGCTCAAATAGCCATTCATTCATCTGCATACCTGCAGCCGTGCAAAATGATTGGTCTGCCATTACCGCTGGAATAAAAAGGACAGAAATGTTCTCCAAACAATTTGCCTCAAAATGAGACAGGAATGATTCTGTTCCTTTCAACAACAGAGACAGGCCCCTGTGCATAATGATGTTAGCGTAATGGGGTGACAGATAGACTGGGAGACCGTGACATTAGCATGAGAAACGCACCAGCGAGCAGCCGCTCAACTGTGGTCTCAGAGGGCCCTCAGACATACACTCTGAACATCGTTTGTCTCACAGCTCTACGAGCCTGACAAATGAAGACACGCCACGTTTTATGTCAAGCAATATACCATTCTACTTTAGCAAACACGTGACTTAATGACACAGGGAAACCCCTCCACAATGGGCCGATGGACTATCAGTTGTCTTTACAGTGAGGAATAGCCTGAATGTTGATGTCAGAGTGGAAATCTGGTGACAAAATATTAAAAAAAAAAAACTATTTTTTGTCTTATAAAAAAGGAAGAAATTACAAACCATGGGGGTTATAAGATACGTAAATGTATTATATATATATAAATATATAAAATCTTAGTTAAAATATTAAAGTTGATTATTGAAAAAATGAATCTTTATCACCCATCAAACTCAGTTTTAGCTACTAACAAGATCTTGCAGTTTCCAATTTGTGTTCTGTGTCCTGATTGGCTGTTGATCTTGTCAATCGATCTTCTCTATTCCATGTCTCTACAGAGACCTGACACAAATCTACATATATCTTTTATTGTGGGAAGATCTTTGTTTTCCTTTGGGACTTACTTTTCTGCAAAGGTTTGAACATTGATACTACGTTCACACCGCTCTCGGCAACTCCCGTTCAAGTGGCCACTTCCAAAGAAAATTACATGAACACACTTTTAGGACTGTTTTTCGGCTCTACATACAAAGCCATTGAAGTTTTTTTCGGATTAGACCGGCAAAGCGGACATCTGAATGATGAATAACAAAACTTTCCGCAAATAATAAAAAGTAGCCTTACCAATCGTAATGGAAAATTGTACAATATTCATTTTCTCCTCTTAGATCGCTCACAAAACATAAATGTCAGTAGTCCTGCCTGCAGGACTCTGTTAACCTGCTTATCCAAATTCCTACGGACAATACTAAACAAATTAGTTAAGATTTTTTTCTTCTAGTTCATGCTAACGCTAATGCTAGTTTACCACAGCAGACATGAGACGTAGAGCTGCAGAAGATCTTAAATATGTTTAAATTTCCATGTTCACAAAATCTCTGAAAACAGAGTAAAAGTGAGACAATTTCAACATTAAAGTAAAATTAATTGCTGTTGCATTGTTTTCTAACGTTTCTTCCTTTTGCTTTTTCTCGTAACCGTGTGATCAGCTGGAAAATAAAGGCAAAAAAGGATCAAATTGATTGGAAACCATCAAAAATATATATACAAGAATATTTTATATTTGAAGTTGTTTCAAAATATGGTAAAATATAAACTTTTTTCTTGGCTGCTCTTATTTTGAAAGCGGAAAATATGTGGCTTAATAGCCACACTTAAAATATTTGCTTTGCCACTTGGTAGTTACTCCTGTTTTTACAATTACTCCTTAAAAGAGTCCATAAAACAACAGATACCCCTCAAAACAGCAACAAAATGTATCATTAGATGCAATGAAAAATGAAATTTCCATGAATTTCCATCAGTTTTTGTGCTTAGTCACGCATAAAATATATGTGAATAACATTGGGTAAAATTGAACCAGTTAAAATAAAATCTGCTCAAATGAAAGGTTGATATTTTCAATAGACCCTCCAATACTGGAGGATTATTCAGATTTGTATTTTGATTTGTGAAGGATAAAAAAAAAGAAACTGTTAAATAGGATATTTTTAAGTTAAAATTGTACAAATTTCTTTTAAAATTGGAAAAATTACCTGTTATTGTTTAAGTTAAACTGTGTTAAACAGCGTACAGCTGTCAGTTTTCAGGTCTAAATCCGTAAACCACTTTACACAGTACCGGCAATATCGCCATTTTTCGTGGCGTCACCATCAAAAGGGTCTATTAAAATCCAGCTTTTGAGGGCCGCTAAAATCTACATTGTCAAAGCTTTTTTCATCTCCTATTCTTTATGTTGTATAAGTTGGGATCAAATTTAATACTTTCCTCTAAAAACCCACTGTCAAAGTCTAGATTCTGCAGAAGTCACCCCCAACCCAAACATGGTGGAGGTATGACACTGCAGAGGGCTTGAATGGCTGGCGTAAACATTTATCTTCCCCGTGAGTGTATGTCTGTGTGTGGTTCAGTTTGGCGACAGCAGCTTCTCTGAGGCTTTATCTGCAGCATGACAAGACAACCTGTAATATACGAGCATCTGGTGCTCCTCTTCAAACATAGCCTTATCTCACGTCAAACATTCCCCCAGGCCAGAGCAGCAAAAAAAAAAAAAAAAAAAAGAGTGACCGGGACCAGACCAGACCTCACACTGTCTATCCGCATCCCATCTAACCTGCGAGCCGAAAGAAGCCACTACAAGCTGGGAACAGTCCATCAAAGCGTGTGTTTGTGTTTACACTGAGTGCTGTATGAGTGCAGGCCGGACAGCTGAGAGCAACGGTGCAACATTAAAGTGATGGATATCATCTGCTCAGAGTTTTCCTTCCATCTAACTAATCGGCTCGTAGGTTGATGGCGTTTCACTTAACACAAAAATAAAAACACTCGAAATTTGTTGACTTGAGAAAATCCGTTTAAGACAAGAAACTTTGCGTCCATTAACCCTTCCGCTCTCCTTGGGGTCCAGATGGCTCCAACCACATATTGTTATGTGATTTCTTCCATGACAAATGTGGACGAAGGGGGACAGGATTTTACGTCTGTCATGGACATTAGTGAAACTCAAAAATCCGTGAAAAAAAAAAAATTTCAGCGCACTGTCTTGTGGGGTCCAGATGACCTCACTTTTTATGTAAACAAGCTAAGGAGAGCGGAAGGGTTACCTTTGCATCAATCTTGAAGATAAATTCTTACGGACTTCAGAGCGCCGAATTTTCTGAAGGTGACCTACGAGTGCTGCGAGGTCGTTAATAAACTTTATCAAGACAGATGCATCCTTGTATCAACACAACATCCCTAAACAATTTAGAAATGTTTTCAAGTAAAGGAAAGTGCATCGCCTTCAGCAGTCTCTCAACACAATCCCTTTGAAGCTCCGTAAAGAAGCCCCTTATGTTGCTGCATCCTGAGCTCTGCTCGGACCACTCCCTTTAGCCAGCCTATAGGGGCGGGGTGCAGACATGCCCCTCTCTGTGGGCTCTACATACGGCCTGTGTTTCACTTCAAAGCGAGGGCATAAGGGCATTGTACTTGGATTCATTCAGCTCACAGCTGATTCCTCCATGTGCACAGGAGTGTTTGTCTCACTTTGACTCTCATGGGGCCCCTCTAGCTTTCATTTCAGACTGCTTTCTTTTCTCCCCCCCTTTTAATTTTTTTTTTTTTTTTTTTTGGAGAAGGATAAGGGAGGCCCAGAAGAGAACATCCCATAACTCGTGGCTTTCAGTTTGTACATCATTCTTTGATGTCTGATAATGACGGAGAACGCTGTGCAAACTCCAAACATACTGTCAGAAAGCTCCTGTAATGGTTCATAGCTTAACGCAAAGCTTGCTGATATTACAGCAAAACAAGGACGGCTCGCTGACCTCTGCAAGCCCAGCGACGACTGAGGGAACAGCAGTGCATAAAAGGCAAAGAGGAATGCCGCGCAAGAGACAGGAAGTGAATCTGAAAAGGATAAAACAGCAAAAGAGGAGCAGAGTGGCGGTGCAGGGAGGTCTACCCCTTACAAATCCTCTCTTTTTTTTGATCTCTTCATCCACATGGAAGAACAGCGGCGGGCGGGATTATACGAGACAATTGAGCCTTCCCCACAAGCCCTGACGTGATCGGCTTTTGCGAGAGCTCTGATCATTTTCAATTATCTCCTTACATCCTCTAACAGCTACAGTCCTGGTCTTGGACTCCAGTCACCTTTCTGCTCCCCTGCAGTCCAATTTTTTTCTTTTTTTTTGCTAAGCCTCTCATTCCCAAACTGCATGCCTGTGGTGTCTGCTGGGAAACTGAATGGCTTGAAATACCAATTTTTAATGAAGGGTCACAAACCCTATCAAACTAGTCTTAATAAAAAAAAAAAATTCTTAATGAATAATTATCCAGGCCAGTTTTATTTAAAAACACATTTGCTTAAAGTGCAGGAATATTTCTATTTCTATTAAACAATAATTTGTTCAACAGATTTCCTTTCTACGAAAATCCAAAATGACCTCTTTGAACACGGTCACTTGATAGTTCTAGTTGATGGTTAATTCCAGACAAACTTTGGGGAATTTCTGCCTCTTAAAGCTTTGTGGAACTTGACTAAAACAGACAAGAACACTGCAGGGCCTCTGGGCATTGACAGTCGCTCAGTGCTGGCAACAGCCAACAGATGAATAGATCTCTTTTTGATTTAGCCAAAATAAAAGAACGTCCATCACACACACTCACTACCTCACAAAATGAGCTGGGTTTTTTTTTTTGCCCTATTTTTAAGACAAACTGACAGCATACTAAGGCAAAACGCCTGTCAGTCAATTTAAAATGAGTTATGCTTGACAGAGATGATGCCAAGTAATATGAATGCTGCCTTTGACTTCTTCACTTATGTACCAGAGCAGAATGAAAAATCCTGTGAAATGATGGAACATATAGAAGAAAGTCGATGTGTAAAATATTCAGTGCATCCCCTGATGCAATGGTTTCCAGAATCCACCTTCAGCAACAAATAGAAGTGTTTTTTCCTTTTTTTTGTTTTTTTTGGAAGAATAACATTCTTTGTCACTGTGGAGACACTTTGGTTCTATCTTCCCTCCCTTACAGTGGACAATACAAGATTGCGCAAACTAGTCTTGCACATCTCAAAACACAAAGCACAAAACAACAGGCCCAAATTATGAAAGTCCCACCACCGTGCTGCATTGTGGGGGATAAAGAAAAAGAAACACAGGAATATGTAGGGTTTGCAAATTCAGATCTGGGAGAGTATCAACAGTTTAAAAAGAACTAAAGATTCAAATAACCGTTTATGTCATCTGTTAATTTTCAAACTTTTCTGGTTAGTAATGCTGCAACATTACTGAAACACACGAGTGTTAAAAGTTAAAAGCATCATTGTGTATAGAGGCTGCAGCCACATTTTGCTTTAATTGTTTCCTATAAATGTTGCACCTTTTACTTTACCACAGCCTGCCTTTGTTTTGTACTGGCAGAACTGTGGAGAAAACTGCTGTGGAATATTGTCCCATATCTAAGTCATTATTAAATGTATCACAGGACAAAGTAGCAATAACAAAAGTAACAATACACAGTAACAATAAGAAACTCATAAGATTTACCTAAATGTGGTGCTACTATTACAAATGATGAATGAGAAGTTTGGAAAGACCTGTGTCAATACTGAACTGTCCTCACAAACAGAACTGCTTAAACTATTTGTTGCAAACACAAATGAAGCATACAGTTAAACAGATTTTAGGTTAGTAAAAACAACAAATTTGATTCAATAAATTTTATAGCAAATCCCTCCCAAAGAAAATAACTTATAGTAGCAAATAGAAAAACTAAAATAATTATTTTAGCCTTATTGTCCATGAAAAATAAACTGCATCCACTGCTGCAGAGTATACATATTTCTATCTAATTATTTTTTCTTCGTAACTAATAATAAGAGCATACTGATAAATTCCAGAAGTTATGCTGTTACTTCTAAGCAGCATCACATATCAACTTATTATTTTTACCAGGTGAATTCCAGGAATTCTAGGTGAATTCCAGGAATTTACAAATTTGATTAAATATGTTAAAACTGTTTACTGTTTAGATAAATATGCCAAATATAGCTTCAACCATCATGTTTGCTCTTCTGCCAACTGACAAGCTGTCATCGTAAACTTTAAATGTATATCTAGTAGTGCCCTCCATAAAAATCCCTTCTCGGGTGAGTTGGATTCCCCATGCAGCGCTCTGCAGCTCGTTGCTTGGGGCCTCCACTTCTAATCACCTTTCATTACAGCTTTCTGATCCCCCAGCTTCCCTTTGTACACCACACTTCGTCATCTTTATTTTCCAGTCTAATTGCATGTGAAAGATGCCCCCTTTGATTCTGCCTGCATGCCAAAGCGTTATCAGGGAGAGAGTGTCGAAAAGTGTCATGTGTGTCTGTCTGCTCGCAGGCTGAGGGAGCTGCATATTCACTTGCCGAGGACAAACCCGTTTCTCCCTGAGATATGACACGTCTATCACCAGCTCAGAGAATATCAGCGCTATCTGTCAGGGTAATAGCGAGGGGTGGGGGGGGTGTTTCAGGACTGCAAAGGGGAGGGATGGAGAGAAAAAAAAAACACGCTTTGATTGTGTTCTTTTAACGAATCACTCAGATGTGTGCGCTTCATTTTCACAACAACGTGACCCCGATACACTAGTCTTGTCAAGTGTAGCTCATTTAACCCACTCTCTTCTGTGTCTTGTCAAAAATGTAAATAAAAGAAACCAGACTGTAACCTTTTTTCTCTCTTTTTCCTTCTCAAATGCCATCATTTGTTGCCGTTCTTTGGAGGTTGTGTACCCACCATGTAAGGGTTGTACGCTGTCAGTGTGTAACCTTTTCAAAATGATGCCTCTAAGACCCTCGGTGGTCTTTGTACAGTTCAAGAAAGGCTGGTTGTCCGTTGTTTTTATTCTCTTGTATTTTTTTTTTCGGGAACTTAAATGCCCCTTGGAGCAGGAAAAACCCAAAGAACAAGAGCAAATTACACAATGTTGGCTCACCCTTTAAAGAAGCATCACCCTAACAAGGCCCTTATTTTGGTAACAAATTCGGGGAAGGGCCCGCTATCCGTTCATTGCGAAGCGTGTTCCAGGATGAGGACTCCGAAACGGGAGAGACACAAAGAGACCTCACCCTGACAGAATCTAATCAAGAGTTGTCCTAACATATTACAACTGACTTAAGCTCTATCTTCTCTTCCAGTTAAGTCTTAGTCACTCTGAATCAAAATAACCAGGGAGACAAGAAAGAAAAAAAAGGAGAAATGGGGGGGAAGGTTAGGAGGTGGCGAGGAAAAAAGAACAACCACACATCCCTTTCTGACTGAAAAAGAAAATTACTTCCGGCTCCAATTTCGGCATATGCCAGAGTGAGCTGCAGAAAGATAAATGAGCTCTCCAGCACCAGGGAGGAAACTGATTCTTCATGTGGCATGGCACTATTTACTGACATTAAGAATGATAATATCAATCAGCAAGCTGTCAGCAACCCAAGTGGGCTGTGAGGAGAACAAAGGCCCCACTGTCTCTCCTTTGATACAATTACAAGGCGATGTTGATGTACCTGCCATTCAGGTGCAAATAATGTCATCACCGCATGGCAGGATCAGGGTGTGCGACTCCACGGTGATGAGTAAAACCGCCCCGAGCCCCTTTCCCAAAGCTATGAAAAATAAACCTGACGGGTTAATGAGCTAGCAATCACCACAAGAAGAAGAGAAGCGGAGCACCAACATGTCTGCACTCACCCTCTCGCTGTGAAATATAGCTGTGGGTAACAGAATTGTCTTTTTTTTTTTTCTTTTTCTAGCTTTAGTGGTGATGAGCGAGAGAAAACACATGGCTATGGCATCGGGGAACCGTCTGTGTAATTACTTCTGGCCATCTTTCAAACCTTTCTCTCTTCGGAGAGAAATGTGTGACAACATATAACAAGAAAGCCAACAGGCTTTCCATACAGAATAATGGAATCCATCATCACTGAGCCAGACACACCTGTCTGGTTTTGAGAACAATGCCACGCTGCCTATTTATTAGGTGCCAGAAAAGTTTATGTTTGTGCTATGACAGTGACAGCAACTTGATCCTTTACATTCTTTGGAGGGGGACTCTCAAGCTTCGGGGAAAAAGGAGGAAGGGAAAGACTGACTCGCATATTTTCTTCTCTCTTGGTTCACTGTGACTTTTCTTTCTTCCTGAAAGCTGTCTGCTAAAGAGTCAGAAGATAAAAAACAAAGACTGTCACTCGCCAGGAGGCTTTCACTAATTCATTTGTCCCACACTT
Source organism: Oryzias javanicus (assembly GCA_003999625.1). Classification (NCBI taxonomy): domain Eukaryota; kingdom Metazoa; phylum Chordata; class Actinopteri; order Beloniformes; family Adrianichthyidae; genus Oryzias; species Oryzias javanicus. The sequence continues at coordinate 22,396,485 of CM012451.1, read as the reverse complement.
TGAAAAGATACACGGAATCACCGCCTGATAACTCAAGTTCATCTCTTTCTTTTTCAGCTTTTTAAACACGAAACTGTTAAACAAATGAGATAAGAATGACCTAAAAATCTACCATGTTTTCCGCACTATAAGCCACATTTAAACCCTCAAAAAAAAAAGAAAAAAAACAACAATGTGGCCTTATAGTCTGTAGCGCCTTATAATTGAGCTTACTGATATTGAAGCGATTTGGAAAGGTACATATCACGCTTTCAAAGTATCAGTGTTTTTTTTTTTTTTTCATGTGTTGCAAACAAGTTGGCGTGTCACTGTAAATATTCTTATGCGGCTGACGTGTGGTGGTGTCGGACAATTTTTTTCTTTTTATAAGTTACTAACAAGGTTTTAAATTAACATAGTCACAGTAGCGTACCGCTTGTCTTAATTGTATCAATCGGTTTTATTACATGTTGTGAACAAGGTTAGGTGTTATTGAGAATACGCTAATACGGCTAACATGTAGGAGTGTTGGACTGTATTTTTTTCTTACGTGTAACTAACAGAGTTGGGAGCTAGTAAGCCTACATAGGATGTGTTTCACCAACATCATTTTTACCTGAGTAGAGAAGGTTGGAGAAATTGTAAATATGCTAATGTGGCTAATGTGTAGTGTAATCGGACTGTGTTTTATTTACTAATAAGATTAGAAGTTAGTATTGTCACAGCCAAGTTTTGTTTCAGCTGTATCAGTCTGTTTTTATGCGCTGAAAGCATGATGTTTTTGTTGATATGCTAACATGGCTAGCGTGTAGGAGTGTCAGACAGTTTGTTTTAGTCGTGTCAATCAGTTTTATTACATGTTGCAGAGGAGGTTAGGTGTTATTGCAAATACACTAACATGTAGCAGTGATAGAATTTATTTTTTATGGGCTATTAACAAGGTTGCAAGTTAGCATAGTCACAGTAGTGTTTGTTTTAGCTGTATGAGTGAGTTTTTACATGTGTAAAGAAGGTTGGGTGTTATGTATGTGTCAGAGAGTTTTTTTATGTGTTAATAAAAAAGTTTGGAGTTAGCCTAGTCACAGTGGCGTTTGTTTAGTGATATTTTATATGTTGCAAACAAGGCTAGGTGTTACTGCTAATACTCTAATGTGACTAACATGTAACGGTGATGGAATCTATTTTTTTTGCATGTAACTAACAAGGTTGGGAGGTAGCATAACCACAGTAGGGTTTGTTTTGGCAGTATCAGTGAGTTTTTTATTATTACGCAAATGTGGCTAATGAGTTGCAGTGTCGCATTGCGTTTTTTTTTCAACTTTACTAACAAGGTCACAGCAACATTTGTTTTGGTTGTCTCAGTCTGTTTTTTAACTAGTTGCAAATCAGGGCTGCAACGATTAGTTGACTAATCGATGACTAATCGACTATTAAAATAGTCAACGACTACTTATATAGTCAATTAGTCGTGACTTTATATTGTATGGAGTCAGAGTGTAATAACATTGAAAGTTATAATTGTATTCTGCTAGCTTTTTGGACTATTTCAGCATTTATTAAGGTTTTAAGGCTATTTTGGAGTTTAACTAACATTTCAGCTACATGTTACTTGTTTTGACTAACTTAAGCTTTTTTATCTTAGTATTTTAGGCTACTTGTAAATTTAGCTAATATTTCAGCTATATATTAGCTGTTTTGGCTAATTTAGGATTTTTCAGTTTTTTAAAGCTAATTTGGAGCATAGGTATTTCACCAACATGCTAGCTATTTTGGCTTATCCAGGTTTTTTTTTTTTTTTTAGGGAATTTTGGAGTCTCGCATTATCGCAGAAAATTCTAGTATGAATATATCTAGTTTTTTGTTAGTTTAAAGCTATTGATGATTAAGCTATTTGCTTTACATCCACTTAATGCATGACTCGATTAGTCGACTAATCAAAAAAAAAGAATTGGTGATTAGTCAACTACTAAAATAATCGTTTGTGGCAGTAGTTGCAAACAAGGTTGAGAGTTACTGATATTGTAATTATGCAAACACGGGCATCGTGTAACGGGTCACAAACAAATTTTAGAATTACTGTGAACCCATTAATAACTTCAGACTGAATTTGTATTTATCTCTGACTTTTTGGTCTTTCTTAATGCCCTTCATAGTTCGGTGTGCCTTATGATGAAAGTTTAAAAATTGACCATTATTACTATAGTGTAGAAAATATGGTATTTTTTTATTGATCAAACACTGGTAGTCATGACTAATTTTGTTTAAAAAAAAATTTATTTAAAAATAGTGACCCACATACATAAATTCATGTCTATAACTAACATCTGGCTTTAAACTAGAATCATATCCCAAGGTTTAGGCAAACTGATCATTCCTACATATTTTTGGACAGTTTTAAAAATGTGGGTCAGGATTAGTTTACAGGTGGTGACTTTCACCAATTGAGAAAGTGTCAAAATATACTTAGAAAATTAGACAGTCGCACATTGTGCTGCTCGTTGGGCTATCACCTCAGTCTGACTGCCAGCCAGCCATGTCGACATGCTTCTTAACTGTCCTTACTGCTGGCTGCCATCTTAACAGTTAATAATTAGGTTTCTTCCTGCCACAAAACACAGTGCCATGGTGACAAAAGCCAATGGCAACCAAGGTGGCGGCTCGGCTGCCACATTATAAATAGACTGACCGAATGATTAATGAGAGGGGCCACTGAGCTGGAGCAGCAATCTCGCACACAGACAAAAGCCGCCTGCACACAATAAAAAATTAAACAAAACACAAGGAGACAAGCTCTGTCCTCGGATGGAAACAAGAGCCGAGGCGGAGCGGCGGAGAAAGTGGAGACCTGCCAATAAATTACAGAATTTCAAGTGAAAGCTTGAAGACTTTATTTAACCCCCAAACCAATTCCGGAGGGGGGCGGGCGGGTATCCTCATTAATGTTTTGATACGTTCAGTTAAATGGCAGGGCCAAGCAGGTTTCAAATGCAGGGGGAATTAGAGTAGAAAAAAAAAAGGGAAACGGGGGAAGAAACTGAACAATGCAGAGGTCTGGAAAATTAAATTATTCGAGAAGCAAGAATTTGTGCCTGGGTGAGCCATGCCAAAATCGAATTTGTTTAGGATAGAGATGCGCTTGCCAAAAGAAAAGTTGCCTAAAGAGCACGTTAACAACACAACAGGGGACTGCATGGACTGCTTGATACCACCAGAATTTTTGCATTGCATCAGTTTACATCTTGTTTAACACAAACTGATATCAAAATCTCCCAGAACTTCTTTGTCAAGACAAGGGTTCACAATAAAACCGCTAATACTTAATTCAGCTTTTTTTTTCTCATCTACATAATTTACCGTCATGCTTTTTCACGTAGATATCTTTTATTTGTTCTGAAATTATGGATTTTAAGGTACACCAGTCAAATCAATTATAGCATAACGACAGTACAGTTCAGCGAAAACTATCATTTTCTGTTTCTATAGTAAAGTTTCACATAAAAAAACAAAATTGGAAACTAAATTATCATGAATATTTGGATGTGCTCTTTCTTCAAGTATTTTTTCCCCTTTTTTTTCATTTGATCTGCCACCATTTTAGCTCTAACCGGCTGGCAGGGCTCTCAGTCGTCACAACATCTCCTTTTAATGCCCCTGACAGGGGGTTATTTGCTCCCATATATGTTTTCTGTCCAATTACCACATGGCAGGCTGGAGGCTGCCAAGCCACGCCACCGAGATGCTGATGGTCACCTCTTTGACTAGTCCTTTCTGCCTCCTGCACTATATTTTTTGTCTTTTTAGATTCTATTAGAGAGGAGGGCTCTTATTTTGCTGTCCATGGTTGAAAGTGTTGTTTAACATCTGACAAGCATCAGCACCACAATGTGTGAGCCATTATTGGGGATGGATAGGAAGTGTTGAGACTTCAATTTCTTATTTTTCCTTGAAGTTACAAGTGTCGCAAACGCACGCTATTAGCGTTTTACACCAAAAGAACGTCGAAAAGGTTTGGCGAATTTAATGTACATTGTCAAACTGAACAAAGAAGCTCCTGAAAAGTCGTGGGAGGCTGAATTACCACACACGCTTTCCTAATAAGGTCTGAATGCTTCAGCTTGAATATTTAATACACAACACACACAAACTATACTAATTAGTATAATTAGCTTAAATCTTTGTGGCTGTTCAAATATGATCTGAAATGATACTGAGGGAGTGATGTCTCAAATACACGAGTTCTAACCTTCTGAATCGATAGAGCAAAACAGACGGCATTTGTAAGTATAGCTTTAAGCTAAGTGGGATGCCAAATGCAAAGCCAGCCATTGATACCACAATAAAAAATGCATGATTGCAGAGGGAGCAGCCTTTTATCTACAAGGCAAGATCAATAGTGGGAAGGGGTTATGGAATCAAAGTTGTTTTGCTGGTGCAGTTGTTAACTGACACGCTCAAAAAACATCTGCACACAATTTGAGGGAACAAAGCATTGGAAGGGAGGGGAGGCAGGTAAAGTTCTGTGTTTAAAAAAAAAAAAAAGAAAAAATCTTTTCACTTTTAGTGAGGCAATATCAAACGTTAAGTGAGGAGGGCAACCAGAGTCAGATTCTTTCACCAATGATGAGCTCCAAGCAAGATCAGTTAAATATTCATCTGGTTTGTTTTCGGCTTGAACATGAAAAAAGAAAACTAAACATATAAAAGTAAAAAGACAAACCAACAAGTCAAGACACTATTTGTGTCAGACAGAAATTCAATATAATTTATTGCTTTTGTTTCAGAAAACTCGCAAACAGTGAAGATATACATGCATACTTAGTTGGAAGTGTGGAAAAAAAAACAAATGTAATAACTCAGTTTATAACATGTATACATTAATATAAGCAAAATGTTCTTCAAAGTGAGGTTTTTAAGTGAGTTTTTTTTCAGTTGCCAACTTTTTTTTTTAGCACTTTTTAAAGTCAAAATGTTGACCTAGAAGGACCATCAGTAGCTGTGTTTCCATGACACATGCGCACAAACTTTACTGAAATTTCACATTTAAAGTCTCTGCCACGACACTAGTGCTCCTCTTCATCTATCAAAGGAGATGTCGGCATCTTATTCAAGCCATGGAGGGGTGAGCTACGTGGGAGCAGCTTCGGATGAAGCCATTTAGGGAAATCGTTGTTGGTGATTTTACAGAGGAGCTGTGGATCTCACAATTCTGCAGGACATGCTCAACTTTTGATGAACTGTGCGATCACATGGGACCTCTAAGCCTTGTAACTGGTTGTTGGTCACTCATTTAATTAAATAAAAGTAGGGCTGGGTATCGGTTATAATTTCCAGAAACAATTTGATTCGTTAGCTCTTCACTTACATTTTTTTTAATTGCACAACAAACGTGATAAAAATTGCACAAAAAAAAAAACGTTAAAACCAAAAACACTAATTTTTTTTTCTTTTTAATTGAACACAGATAAAATTAGAATGATGAACACCTGCTTTTTACATTGAATACAATATGCTTCTATACAGGTGATCTGTTTTTTTTTTTCTTGAACACAATACACTTCCATAAAGTTGAATGAAGGAAAAAAATGTAGCAAAATCCATCTGGGTATTTTTTCATCCTGGATTTCTAACCAAATCAAAGGTAAACTCTGTATTGATTTACATAAATCCTTTGGTCCCCAATCTTTGATCATTGATTTCAACATGACACTGACAAAGCTAATTATTCTGTAACTCAAGCCCCACCGCTCATGACCTTCGCCCTGTGAGTGGACTGAAGAAGAGGCAGCAGCTTTCAACAGAGGATTGGGGCTGTCTGGCCTGAGAATGTGACAGGATAAAGACAGAAAAGACAGGCAGGAAAAAGGAAAGGGTCACGGAGCAGAAACAGAGACACAAGAGAATGAGAAAGAGGGCCAAAAAGGAGACACAAAGAGAGAGGGAAACAGGAGCAACAGAGGCAATGAAAGTGAGTGGAAATGATTGACACGCTGTGGATTTGTTACAGGTAAAGAGTGAAGGTTCAGGCCACAGAGGGGGGCTGGTGAGAAAGCTAACGGGGAGCAATCGCAGCGTTGACTCTGCTTCGCAGCTAACAGCTAGCAGCTACCCTGTCACTGCTGCCTAAACAAGCCCAGTGTTTTCATCTCCATATACGCAACGCAGCACTCTGTCTTTTCTTCTGATGGAGATAAGATGTATAAATTATGAGCAGCTGACAAAGTCTACTCCAGCGCCCCCGGCGTCTCATCAATCACTAGCCTGTGTGTCAGCAGGTAACTGACGTGGCCCCCGGAGGCACAGCCCCCTCTTTAGGTGTGTAAGTGTTTTTGTGTGCAAAAATATGAGTTTGCTTCTGTGCAATTGAGCTTTGGTTCGTGCTTGAGTATCATGCACATGGAACGCGAGGGGTTGCATGAACAGCTGATTCGGTTTTCACTTCAAGCTCCACAAAACAGATAAAGTCTCCAAACCCTTTCTGGAAAAACAACTTCTGTGTATTTGTGAACTTTTACAGTTTTACCTTGAGGTAATTCCAAGGTTCTCTTGAATGGGAAAAATAAATGCCAAAAAAAGAAATCATACTGCCAAAACCCATGTTAAAAAAACAGTGGGGAGAAGCTGAGGTCTTTGAAGGCCAAAAGTAGACGTCCCAGCAAGAATATTGGTGTCAAAAGTGCTTCATAAAGCTCATTTTCCACTGACTGCAAATATAACATTGTGTGGGCCTCAAACTGTCAGTGTAGCAGTGTAGTCGTGACAGAATTACATTACAGACACACTTATTCTGTCTTTTCCGTGTAGGAAATTCCAATTTATTTCCCAGAAATTCGTCTGCAAACCGCAATAACAAAGTGTTCAAAACCCGCTGTTTAAAGAAGAAACATAGTAGCACTCTGTCATCATAACAACACAATTACAAGCTACAACTTGTCAGTAAAGGGTTTCATATAGCTTTCATTTATGTATTGTTTTTCTTCATCACCCACTCACTAATAATCATGTTTTAAGTGGTTTTTTTTTTTTTCAATGTGTTCTTGTGATGTTTTTCTTCTGATGGAGGACATACAGTAAATGAAAAAAAATTAAGATTAAAACCCCATTTCTGAGTATTTCTTTATCTAAATTGTGATGGATCAGGAGCCGACAAAAACCAGCGGTTTGTAAAAGCTCAGGTTTGTGAGACAGCAAAAGCCACGGGAGGGCCAAAGGATCTATTTGTCCACTTGAAGACAAATAAATCCATTAATGTCTTAATTTTCCTAGTCTGAGCACGCATCTAGCTCAAAACTGTACAGTTGGATATCTCCGATAACTCACCATTTTTTTGCTATGCTAAAGTTAGCTTACGGTTTTGAGGGTCTACAAGCTAGTGGGAGATTGTAAACAAAGGAATGCTGGGATACAGTCAATGGTTACTTCAGCACCAACAGTCCAACCCACAATCCAGAAGTGAATTTCTATTGAGACCCTTCTGTGCTGCGAAAAATGTCCTAAAAACAACATAGGCTTTTGGCTAAAAACTGCATAATCCTATTTAAAAGACCAATAAGAACAATTCTACAACTGATAAAAACATAGTGGAAGTGGGTCATTAAGAGACCAGAAAGAAAATCCTTATTCAACGACTATATCTTTTGAGCTTTCAGGTGTATTACAATATTTATTCCTCACCATGAACAACCCCAAAGCATTATTTTGATCAATTCCTGCATTTCTGAGCATTCTTCTAAAAACCTGAGCTCTGAGCACCAGCCCCTCCCAACCCTCAAAAACGAGTGGGTTCGCACGAGCTGATGTCACAAAATATGGACAGCCCCTTTCAGGAAGAGTCAGCGTCGCAAACGCAAACACCCAATTTCTCTGTGAAGCTAGCAGTGCTCAGCCACTAGCTTTGCCACTCAGCTAGCAGTTCTCAGCCTTTAGCTTCACCTCTCAGCTAGTGGTGCTCAGGCGCTAGCTTTGCTGCTCAGCTGGTAGTGCTCAGCAACTAGCTTTTCCATTGAGCTAGCTCAACCATTAACTTTTCCATTCAGCTCGCAGTGCTCAGCTCCTAGCTTTGCCGTTCAGATAGCAGTGTTCAGCCACTAGCTTTTGTCAATAGTTTTGTCACTCAGCTAGTTTAACCACGAGCCCCGACCATCGCTTCAACTGTTGTTGCGATGGCTGGGGCTACAAAAGGCAGAAATATGGGTATGCATATCAGATTTGCAAAAGTTTAGATGTAGGTTGTTTTCCTGAGAGAAACAGACACTCTGCCGAGGCCAGCTCTACGATGGCATTATGAAATGGGGGCACCTGCAAGGAGCGGAAGACGGAGCCTCAGAGATCGAGGCGTCTTACTTCCTGATAGAAAAACACACAAAATAACTCATATTTTATTCAATTGGTTCCTTTCTGAATCAAAGGTCATATATGGTCATATGTGTGGACATAGTTTACTCTGAAAGACTTAAGCAAAAAACGGTATTGGTCCAAATGAAGTCTGGCTCTCTGCTATCACAGACTGCTACTTAAAAAAAAGAGAGCTACAAGATAATTCATAAAATAACGTGCTTTATTTAATGTAGAGTTTCCATTCAAGGACGCTTAGAAGTGCAGAATTTTTTTTCTACACTCAATAAAACATTCATTAATTTTGAACTCAACTGCTGTATAACCTCTAACTGCATCACTGCAAAATTACACATGTTTCTGCAGACGGCCCAGAGCAGGTAGCGTTCTTTCGCTTTCACAGTATCGATCTGCCGTCTTGAAGAGAAGTTCAAGATGGGGAGAGTCAGGGAAAAAAAAAAAAAAAACTCGGACTCCCCATGGGGACAAGAGAAACGGCTCATCTCAGCATCAAACAGGAGAGCTATCATGTTTTCTGTGATGAGCTCAAACATGAGACACGGCCTGGAGCACCGGTGTAGTCCATCCACATAAACAAACCTCTATAAACAAACAGTTCCACCCAACAGAGAAGGGAAAGAGCCAGCAAGACAAGAGGCCAGGACAGACAGATGTCAAAGAAGGCTGACGTCTAAGATGGAGTGGAGGTTTGAACAAACTGGAACGAAAAGGGCAAGGTGCTTCATTTAAGAATAATTCTGTCTTATAGCTTTGGTATAGAACTTTGTGGAGATGGATGTCTAATGAATTACGTATTCTACACTACTGAATTGGTCAGTGATGACCAAATCAAAGACACTAGTTTAGAGAGATGGTCAGATCTTGAAAAATCCCTCTTCAGAAAGTGGAGGGAGACATCTGGAATTCAGATGACAAAAGCCAGCAGCTGTCTTGAAGTTGCTCGATAGAATGTGAGTCCAAGTGATTTACGGACCGGCTAAAAGACTGCCATCTGTACCAAAAGGTGCCAAAAACACAACAAAGGCTCTATCGTTTGCTGTTCCTGGTTGCATTTTTAAATATCTGTTTCATCATTTATTCGTGGGCCATGGTGCAGAGGTAAAAGTGGTCGATCTCTGATCAATAGATTGCAGGTTTGGTTCCTGCCTTGCCCGCCCATGAGTCAATGAGTCCTTGGGCAAGACACTGAACTCCACATTGCTCCTGGTGGTTATAGATTGGTGCCAGTGTAAGACCACCATCAGTTTGTGAATGTGTGTGTGACTGGGACTGTTACTATTAAGCATTGTATGTCTTCTAAGAAGGTAGTAAAGTACTACATAAGTACAGTAGACACCATTTACACCAGTGGAGATGGTTTATTTCTTCTCTCAGTTGCGAGACACATCACAGTTTCTCTACATCAGTGATGGAATGTTTTTTCATTATGTTTGTACATTTTTGTTGCAATTGATATAGTCTCAAGGCCTTTGTTTTACCCAGATATAGGATAGGCAATTCCAGACCTCGAGGGCAGCATTCCTGCAGTTTTCCAACTACTCTTCTCTGGCATGTTCTATTGGCTGGACACACCTGAACTAGGTAATCATTAGGGCTTAGCTATCTGGAAATCATGCAGACACAGCGGCCTTGAGTTACCTATCCCTCATCAAGGTCATTGGTCACCAAGCATTACCACACAATTATTCATAAATTGTAACCTTAAAAAATTGAAAATTAATTTTAATTTACTGCATGTTTTGCTTTGTAGTGGATGTGTGACTCATTCAGGGTATAACCTGCCTTCGCACAACAGTGGCTGGGATAGGCTCCAGCATCCCCAAAGGGGATCAAGGAGAAATATAAGAAAAGGATGAAAGACATAATTTGTTTTAAACTACAAGTCATTCAGATCAGAAGAATTAGTATGAACCTATCAACTTGGAGCTACATCATGTTGGCTTTGATAAACACTAAACATGGGTAAAATTTTCATCTTCAAGTTTGCATTAAGATTTTTTGCTTTATCTTAAATTGTTTTGTTACTGAGCTCTTACAGCAAAAAATGTTACTTTGTTTAATTATCAGCGACAGTGAAATATTACGACATTTTGGACACTTAATGGTCTACTGAAAGTCAATGTCTACCATTGATAAGCCACTCACATGATCCTATAAATGTGGGAAAAGTCCTGCCTAAGTGTCACTTGACCCATCCGCCCTCACGTGACCTCTGGTCAGCCCACACTCTCAAATATTTCCAGTGCTGAACAAGCCTGTCTCCTCTCTTGTTCTCCCAGCATCAATTGATTACCTGTATCTCTTTTCTTTGTCTATTTTCTAACTACTTTTCAAAACTTGAGAAAAGAAAAAAAACAGATTGCAGAACAAAAAGACGAAAGGCCTTCCTCACTGAATGCTGCTGTAAAGGCTTTAGATTGGGACGTCTGAGGAAAGTGTCAAAGAACTCCAGCATACACAACTTTGACTTGATGAACCACTTTATTCTCACACTATATATCTGTAAATAAGTTTTTTTTCTTGAGTTACCACAAGAATACCAATTTACAAGGGTGGAATTTAAACTGCAGTATCGTTCCGATATGAATCTTTTACTTTGTGTTGAAAGCTGTGCTGTCACTATCCCGGTTTTCCATTTCCTATCCAATATTTAGAGATTCAAGTCCAGCAAATATCTAGCTTTCAGTTTCCCCAATCTAGAGTCTTTCTAAATAGAAAAAGGGCCTAATTTCTTATAAAAATTGATGTTCCAGGACACAAATATGGACCACGGCAAATGTTAAAGTATTTCGAATTGATACAAAAACCAGGACTTGAGAAGAAGTGATTCCCGCAAGTGAGGAAAAAAATAAACTTTTGTGAGATTTCATCTTTCTTTGGTTTAAAAATTTAAATAAAAGGAAAACTGTGGATGTTTTAATCGCACAAAAACGTAACAAAAAAAAGGCGGAAGAAGATGGAATACTAGTTTTGGACAAATTTCCTAAAAAACATGTGGTGCTCATGAAATGAAAACTTTGTGATCTCTCTTCTTTTGTCAGCTATAAGGTTTGTAAAAAAAACAAAGACTTACTTTTCTCACCTTATAAAGTCAACGGTTTCCTTCAACCTACAGAATTTGTCCAACCTAAGCCTCCAAACTAAACACAAGCCTCATCATCAGCCTCCTGTGCCCCACCTCAGCTGTCTACCCATCCGCGTGCATTGGCTACAAAGCTAAAGGTGTCAGGACTACTTGTCTCAACAGCTCCCCCCCTGCATGACCTGCAGATAGCCTTCAGGGACATTAATTATAGAGTAGTCTGACTTGTTGAGTGGAATGAGACAGACAAGGAGAGAAGCACACAGAGTGAAAGGGAGAGCCAAAAAAAAAGAGAGATAAATGCAGAGATGTTTTTACAAAGGCTGTCACCTCCTGATCACGCTATCCTGCTGTGCGGAGGTGAGGCTGGGACTTCTCTCGATCGGGTTTCCTGTCCTCTATCGGGAATGTGTGGGGAGAATGTAAACCGGTATTATCGTCTCACCCAAGGAGTGGAAATATGAGTCCCATTTATATATTAAAGATGTCAAAACAGTGTGGCGTTCAGATTACTTTGGATTTTGTGAGACGTCTGGACTTTTCATTGCATGAACGCAAATATAAATCTAGCTGATTCCTTTAAGGCAAAACTAAAAAAATAGGGGTGAAAGGAAGATTTGAAAGCAGCATCAGAGTTTGGAGTGTTCAGAAAATATGGATCTAAAACAATATGACATTTCAGGATGTGCTATCAAGATTCTGTATGGACTTAGAACATTAACAATGCAATTGAAAAGAAAAAAAAAAAGTCTAATTGTGTTAAACCTGAGCCTGCACACTACTGTGTTACATTAGGTGACACGGGTTTCTGTATCATCCTAACAGCTCCTGTTTTAAATAGACTGAATGCAATTTTAAAATGCACACACACACAGAACGGGAATAGGTCAATGTGTTTGAAGGTTACCTCTGTCGGGAAATCAAAATAAGTAACATTCAGGTGTGTAACTCTCTGTCAGCCGAGTGTCTTAATGATGCCAAGTTAACACATCCTAAATAAGTGGCTCCCTATGCACTGACAGCCTCAGAAATAATTGACCATACTCCAAACTGAGACGCAGTAGGCAGAGAATTCAATCCTGCAGCTGACAAAACCCATTGAGCATGTCACCAGATTTTTGCATTATACACAAAGCAATGTCAGGTCAGGGATGCGGCCTCCTGCTAGTTCGACGCGATTGCATCTCTGAGAGTAAATTACCTAATCCTCCATAATAGGGCCTAGTTAACTAATTTCCTCAGCCGCCCTATGGAAACGCCGACATGTCAGCATTATGACGGACAATATTTCTATTCTTTTTTTTTTTTTTTTTACCACAGAAGCGTATTCAATTTCCTCACTCGGCGAGTTCAGGACATTCCTTAAAGCAGACAAAGGCAGAGAAATGAACAAAAAGACAGAAACATAACCTTATTATGTTTGAAAGTAACCAGCAGTGTGTCATTTCATCCTGCTCAAATAAAAAAAAAATTGAGGTTTTGTCTAAGAGCGCTCCTTCAGTAAACAGGGAAATATATTACCCTGCTGCCCTGTGCTCACTAACAAGTCGGCAAATACAGAAGCGGCGTCACGTCATTTTGTTGCTTTACATGTGTAAATCACTCACTTTTCTGTCAGGAAACAAAAACTCACCTCAACAACGGGGTCACGGCGAAACCCAATCCCACACAGACAAAGCCTAGTTTTGCCTGCCAGAGCACGGCCTGCCACTGATAGCAACAAACATGACAATAGTTCGCTGACGATGTGAATGCTGCCTTCAAACTGTGTTGAAGAACGCGCTCTCCCACCCTTCCAGAAAGCTCTACATTGTCTGTTTTAAAGTTCCCCCAAAGCGCCGTCCTTTTCTTCTCTGCTCTTTTTTAGTACATGTTGCCATTCAGCCGGACGGTGTGGCTTATCGCCGTCTTGACAATGACAGTAGCTTTCATTACACAAAGCATAAATAGTGTAATCTATCAGCCCTGCCAATCAGAATGATTGATTATGGGCTGTCATGGTGGAGAGTGACACGTTGGAAAAGTTTGGTTAACAATGCCTGTAGCTGGTGCAGGGCCGCTGCCACCCAGCCCAGTGATTAATGTGTTGTCAGTCTGTATTCCCACACCCACGCTTAATGAGGCAAGAATTTATCATCTCTGCAGAGTGGCAGATGTCAGAGGGAAATGAATCTAAGTGGCTGGAAACAATATAGGTTTTCGAGCCTTTTTTGACACGTCTGACAAGCTCTAAAGACCACAAAAGCGGTCCGTGGAAGCACCAACTTTAGGACTTTAAGCTCTGACTTATTGCATGAAAGTCACCGCTGCTGGATTCAAAAAAACAAAACAAAAAAAAAAGAATGCTGTGCTCACAAACACTGCACAAGAGAACAAGCCGAACTAGTATAATAGATCAGACTTGAGATCTGACACAGCAGAGAGGTTTTCAGAAATAAAAGTAATCTGCAAGGACAAAGTAAAAACATATTTCTAAAAAGAAAAATCTTTCAGTCCCTGTATGGATTATATATCCGCTTCATCTAAAACGATTCAAGCCCTTGAGTTTATTTAACTTCCCAAAGATCTCAGCTACTGTAAACAAGTTAACTTATCTGATAAAAAAAACTTTTATGTAATTTAGACCAAAAGCTCCGTTCAAAGTCGACTATTAAGCGGCGCGATAATAATGAACGTCTTCGCTTTAAAAGAGGCATCTCTTTAAAAGATTTAAAGTTCTGAGTGGTGGAAACGCCCAGTGGGAAAGAGCAAGAATGAAAGCAGGATTTATTTTTTCTTTAGTCGAGGATGAAAAACCCTAAGCCAGCTGTCTTTCATTAGACTATCACCATCTTTCTGTCACCAAGAGACCAACTGGGAGGATTAGCTGTGATTGGACCGATAGGCAGACACACTGGGACACTGCACTACTGTTTAAAGGGGATCAATTGATAAGAAGTGTTAGTAAAAGGATTTGCCTTGCAGGAATCAACATTCTAGCTTAGTTTTTAAGAAAATATAAAAACTAAGAGTGTATTTAGACTTGGAAAGTCAGTTTATCTGGATTGAGTCCAATTAATTTGCTCCAGATCAAGTCCTGAAAGATTGTGTTTGGTCTGTATTCATACATCTGTCTACAAGAGATTTTTGTTTAGAACCAAAGCTTCTAAACAAAATCACGTGACTAAAGACCTCTTCATTCATTGGCCAGGAATTATGAAGTCGGGGCAAAGAATAATGGAAGTCCTAAGCTTTACAATCCTTGTTGGGATTGTTATTCACACTTTACTGTATATTTCATTGACCAATTTTGAATGTCTGTATCAAGGTCAGGTACAACACTATTCAGAGCGAACCAGAGGTTAGTCTGATTGGAAATGCACCAAGACCGCCTCAAAGATGGGTCCAAGAACTGTTCCTGGTCCACTAATGATCCAGATTGGAGCACTTTAAGTTTTCCAAATATGTCCAGTCTGAATAACTCTATGGTTTTTAAGTGTATTCAGACAGGGAAAGTCCATTGGTATGGACTGAGTCCACGTAATTTTGGTCAGGATCGAGTCCTGAAGATTGTGCTTGGTCTGTGTTTAGACTGGCGTCAACTGGGGATTTCTTTTTCGGACTAAGGCTTGTAAATAAAACCAAGTGACTAAAGATCTCTTCAGTCAGGGACTATGAGGTGGGTCAAAACAAGAAAAAGTTGGAAGTGCAGAGCTATAAAATCTGAAATGTTAACTTACTAAAACTTCATATTTTTATAATCAGTTTTGAACCTCAGGAACAACAATTCTTGCTTGTTACTTTGGTACGTAATAATATAGTACAGCATATTGGTATTTGGTACAGCATAATGCAAGACAGTTACTGGCAAGAAGACGTGCCGTGTTTCCTTTGACTCAGAAGATGTTAGCAGCTGCAGTACCGAGGAGATGTCGAGTATGAAGGCATGCTAACAAGTGTTTATGAGGTATAGGTTGTTGGGAAAACAGTGTGAGGAGCAATGTCTATCATGTTGAAAGTTGCTTTTATGCACCTGCATTCACCTGACCACATTTCATTGAGTTGCTGTGTCTCATCGTTGAATTACAAGCTATAAGGTAGCTTTTGGGATGACGTCACAGCAGCGCCTGGCGCATGCTGGGTTACGACACACCGAAAAGCAGGTGTGGTCTTCGGCGCCGTCAAAATAAACATCTTTAACAAGTTAGCAGTTGGACCAATTATTTCCTTTTTGGTAACACGACAATCTATGCTTCACATTTGTCCGCGGCTCAACGGTCGCTTCAATCCTAATTTGTTTTATTAACGTGACCACCGGCTACAGTGGCCGTTTTGGTCCAGTTATTCCACTCATATTCAGACTGAGTAATCTCAAAGCAAACTGAAGCCCTACCAATCGGAAAGAAATCAAGACCACCTCGAATGATGGGTCGGAGGAATGTTCCTGCACGGACCAGGATCCATTTACATGTATTCAGACTGAAAATTTGTTCTGGAATGTCAGTGGAAACAAACTCTGGTTGACTATAACCCTTATTCTATCCTAGGTATTTTACGTTGGCAGTGGAGTCATCTGGACCCCATGAGCCAGTGCGCTGAACTTTTTTGCTTTTTTATGATTTTCACTAGTGGCAGAAATAAAATTCTGTCCACCTTCATCTACAGTTGTCATGGGATGTATAACATGTCAATTTAAGGCTTGGGTCATCTGGACCCCATAAGATAGCACGAGGGTTAAGCGAACCAAATGTGTCCAGTCTGAATACACCCTTTGTGTCCTAATCTGCAATATTTTCCGAAGAGTCAACATGCATAACACAATCCAAGTCCTTGCTAAAGAACCTGCCAAGCCTAAATACACAATAAAAGTCCTAAACGTAAGCAAACGAGGATGAGTGATTGCATTATTTGTCAAAGTTTATGAAAACTCCTCATCAAAACGCAGAAAGGAAAGGCTTCAATACAGCCGGCCAGCCTTGGCCTGTTCTCTGACAGGACTCAAAGTCGACAGCTACACACAAGAGACGGCAAGACAACAAATACTTCACCGCAGAGGCATTTCTTCTCTGTACTGAACGCCAGAAGAGGGGGAGTGGAAATCAGTTAATGCAATAAGGCAATTTTACTGTCTCATGCTAAAGATGATAATCATTATCCTCATGCATTTAGCAAAAAAATGACCTGAAACATCTATTTTCACATCAGTGACACAGCAGTTGGGTCAGCCTGTGTCCAGCCTCTAAAAGAGCCCATAAATCACTATTACTGTGCTTACTTACAATTAATTGAGCTTTAAAGTTTTATACAGTGTTTATGATATGTACAGCCAGAATGATTTATGTGTGCAGTGTGAGTCACAGTCTGTAATTGCTATTGTTTTCCCAGCTTATTCTGTCACCCCTGTGTGAACTCCAAAGCAGAGGCTGCCAGAACTGAGCCTGTTGCTCCGACCCGAGACTTTCTCGCACTCAAAAACTGCTAGAGATGGGCCCGACACGCACTCGGACACTGAGACAAACACAAAGGTTGAGGGAACCAACACGTGTCTCGCTGGAAATCTTTCTAAAAAAAAAAACATGCATTTTGTCCATCACACAAACTAAACACTTCTAAACAATTATACACAGCTGTTTCAACATTTTGAATGTGTTAACACTGAAAGAGAGAAAACAGCAGCGTCAAGTGATGGAATGAGTAGATATGAGATGATTTATGAGTTGGAAGAAAAAACTGTTTGAAAGAAAGCAGATCACAACCTGTTAGCAAGTTTGTTTTTTTCGTTAAACAAAAGAGCAATCGAGGACGGCAGTGCAGTTCTGATGGATACTTTTCTCGGAAAAGTGTCAAAAGAGAGGTGTCACATATGCTTTCTGTGTGTTATAGCAAATATCAAATCAATCAGAGAGCAAAGAGCAGAAACAAACTTCCTTCCACAGAAATCTGCTGGGTAAAATCCCCTCCTTGTGTTGACAGCCACATTCGTTGAGTTTTCTCTAAGGAAACATTTGTCCAGCAAAATAATTCAGCAAACCCACTGAAGGGCCTTTCACAAAGAGCTATGATACACACTGTTTATTATGTTTAAGAGCTTCGGGGAACTCGTAACTCTCCGGCACAAAAGTGAAGGTGGCAACACACTTTTTAAATGGTGCATTTGCCAATCGGTGGCAAAAGAAAAGCCCTTTCGTCTTTGAAACGGGGTTGGAGAAGGAGCCGCATCCATGCGTCATATAATTCACAATCATGGCTTTCAAAGCATGAGGGTCCATCTTGTAGTTGGACCGCTTCCTACGGTGAAAACTCAAAATGAAGCGCTTCCTGCCGCAGAGTAAAACAGGTTAGTGTCAGGGGAAGAAAAAACATATATGAAAAGATCCACTTGAGGACTTTCCTGGCTCTGTCACTGTCGATTGCCTTGAAGAACCGTTGCCCTATGTGCAAAGACCCGTGGGACCCAGAAGCTGGCTACAGCCACCTCAGAGTGGTCTGGTTTTGATTATACTTGGAAAAAACTATGCTCAAGCGTAAAAATCAAGTGACTTCTGCAGAGCGTCTATATCTGCAGAGAGAACTACTAAGCTATGCTTAGATTAACTGTAAGTCCCAATCCAATCCTCTTGTTAAAATGTTAAAAAGCATGTTAAAAAGAGATACCATAGCAAGACTGGTTATTCTAACAAATATGATGACTGAGTAATAGCTGTTTATTTTACAATAGAACTCAATGGGATTATGGCTTTCTGGTACCAGTGGGTACTTCTTGTTTGGAACGGGAGAGGGGCAATCTGTCCAGTTCTCTGTATATATTGTTTATGGTTGTAGGCAGGACTGTTGGCTCTGAACAACTAACCACCCCGGTTACTGAGCTCTCTGTTTACACTTTCTCCCTCTAGCTTACAGCCCCTCACATCCTAACATTACCAGTGGAACAAAAATGGTGAGCAATATCACAGTTATCCAGTCTTACAGTTTTTAAGCCAGATGCCAACTTGTACAAGGAAAAAGAAGACATACATGCATCTCGTCATCTACAAATGGATGCATCAGAATGGGGCGGAGCTGGGAGCATATGGCCCGCCCACTGCATTTTCTAGGTCAGAAATATGGTGTTTTTCAAGCAGGCGTTTTTTTGTCTGCTCCCACATCATTTGAATCATTTACATTAAAAAAAAAAACCTCCAAAGATACAATTTTTTTATCATGGAAATAATTAATTAAGTTCTCAACTTTTTCTTTTTTTACTTTAATCACAATCTGAAAACAGAAGATCTCTGGGTTTTGACAGATGCCAGTTTAAGAAATTTTGAAAAATGTGGGTTCCGCAAACAAGACAAAGATGGAGCATTTGGACAAAAAGAAGTACCATGTTTATTTACCAAACACAGCCTAACGCACGCTTTCCGTGGTTTAATGTGATTTCCTTCCAAGACCACTTGAGTCCTTAAAGAGAATTATCACATTATGGCATTCCAGCATGCCTAGTTTTTCATAATAAAGTCGAAAGCTTTACCACTCAGATTCTGTATAGTGTGTGAGTAGGATTTTTTGTTTACTTTAAGTTTTTTTTTTTTTTTTTTTTTTTTTTCTTATTTTTTAGCTGCTTGTCAATTGTTTGAAAAAGCAAAACCTAAAGGAAAACAGAGATTCCTTTTGTCTCAGCATGATGCAGAAACGACAGCAGTCAGCACTGATTGAAACTAAATCGGTGTGTTATTGACAAAAAGTTTCACTTCACCACGAAAGAAAGTTCCGAAATGTGTGAGCATTGACTCATTTTGTGTCAGTTTTCTCATTTTTCTACATTTTTCTTAAGTCCTGGTTTTCTGGTAAAAAATAAAAAGTTTTTGTGCGACTCCTCGTTTTTCTTCAGACTACAGGCCGTCGACTGTCTGGATGTGATTTAAGCAACATGGAAAACATTGGGAACGCATGAAAAGTTATGATGTTCAGATTGTGCTAAAGAGCGTAACTGCTTTATCAGAGCCATGTGCCGTCGCTCAGTGCCGTGCCACAACAGCATGATTAAAATGGAGTTTACATTGCGGCCACCCTCGATTCCGATATGACTCAGAGGTTCTGAAAGTTCAGTGCTGTTTCTTTTCCAACACATACATCATGCGAACAGAACAATCTGATAGAGATGGGACTTTCTCCTATGATCCATGCTGTCAGGAGCCGGCGCGTTTCGCTGCAACCGCTGCTGAAACTCTGGTTTTAATTTTTTATTCTGTTTGCAGCTGGGGAAAAAAAAAATCAGCTATAAGCTCTCACAAAGAAGGAGCAAAAACCATGAAAAAAAGATACAATCTGACCTAAACATTTTACTCCAATGATTTCTTTCAAAGTGCATTTTTGTCTCCAAGACTTACCCTAATTGAGACTCAAATTGTAGCATAAGCGACAGCGAGACAGCTAATTACTTTCTCCTGGAATGAAGCTAATGGCAGACACTGTACTGTGAGCAGTATCCCGCTGTAGCGCACATAAAAGCAAACACAAATATCTAATTATGCCATCATCTCTCCCTTCTTTCCTGCTCCCATTGCAGGCGTTTCACTAATTGGTGGGCCGCACCATCGGTCAGCTCACAATCACTCTGATGATGTGGACAAATAGAGCCAGGAGGCACTCATGGCTCATCAAGTCAGTGATAGTTGACACATCACATGTAGTCTAAAAAAATGAAATAATCGTAAAGATTTGAGGATGAAGTATAAAATATTGTTGCTGTGACAAAAAGGAATAAAAAAAAAAAATAAAAGTAATTGTACCCTCTGCTAATAAAAAGCTCATAAAAGAACAACAAAAATCTGTTCAGTATCAGACAGCTTTTTATCAAAGCAGGTTCTTTTTTTGCATAGGGAATAAATAATCATATACAGTGAGTTCAAAGACACCAAAACACACACGTAGTGTCAGTGAGAATCTGTGATTATCTCTTCTTTCATCTACGGCTCTGGCAATAAAGGCTTTTTTTGTGTGTGACAAGCTACGTAAATAAAATCTAAGTGACTTTACCTGCCAAGAAACATTGTAGAGGTCCCTTTTTTTGTTTCATTTAAAGTGGATGAACACTGTTTTTATCCTGCAGTTGCTCATCTACCAAACACAGCAGACGGAGGTTAAATTACTTTCGTGCTTTGTTTGCCACCTGCAAGAAGTATCAAAAACAAAACAACTGCAGGAAGTGACATTTAAAGAGAATGTTTTTTTTTTCTTTTTTTTTACACATTGTTAGGAACTCACATACTGTCTTTCTGCACAATAAGGCATACTTACAAGCCTTCATTATATAGAATTATATAAATCATTTTGGTTGGCTGCTGTTGTTAATATGCTAACATGGCTAATATGTAGCGGTGTCAGACTGTGTTTTTTTTTTTTACGAGTTACTTAACCATGCTAGGAGTTAGCATAGTCACAGTAACGTTTGTTTTAACTGTTTCAATCTGTTTTTTTTTTGCGTTTGGCAAACAAGGTTGGGAGTTTAGGTATTGGGAATATGCTAATGTAACTAAGACATCAAACACTTTCTAATATGTAGTGGGCTCAGACTGTGTGTTTTTTTTAGAGTTATTTAACTATGTTAGGAGTTAGCAAAGTCACATACTTTTTTTTTTGTATTTCTGTTGCAAAAAAGGTTAGGAGTTACAGGAATTGTAAATTGGCTAACGCTTTTAACATTTAGCTGTGTCAGACTGTTTTTTTTGTCGTTTTTTTTTAAACATGATACTTTAAATGCATTTAATTTTTGTTTTATTGATATCTGTTTTTTATATGTTACAAACGAGGTACAGAGTTCAAAATATTTTAAATAAGCCAATGGAGCTAGCACTTCTAACATGGCTAATGTGTAACGGTGTCTGTCTGCCTGTGGTTTTTTTATGTGTTACTAACAAGGTTGGGAGTTAGCATATCACAATAATGTTTGTTTTAACTATATCAGTCTCTTTTTTTGCATGTTGAAAACAATGATGGGAGTTACAGGTATCATAGGCTAATACGCCACAGCAGCTAACGTGTAGGGTATTACAACTAAGTACAACTAGAATTACTTTGAACGCAGATAAACGTTCGTAACGTAAGTTTTAAGCAACGTAAGTTTTACACAGGAGTTCTATTTCCAGTCCATTAATGTGTCACGTTTGCGTCAAAAAGGCAGAGATCCAATTTTACAGAGAAATACACCTTTATAAGATTTAATTTCACATTTATTGTGACATACTTGCTCGATAACGCATGTCATCAATGCAGATAAAACCACTATGGATGACGAAAGTTTAATTGTGAAGATTCAAAAACATAAAATCATTACACAAGACATGCATTTTACAAGGGTTCAGCCTGATTGCTTAAGTTTTTGATGAGCAAAGAGAGCAGGACAAGCTACTTGACACAGGGGTGGCAGGACAGGCCACTCCTCCTGGGGGCTGACCGGAGACACAACGGAGTCTATGTATATTATTAACTGATGAGTTGTGGTACAGAATCTCCACGCAATGTAACAAAGACACACCCCTTATTATTTAGTGCATCTTTAACACATTGACGGTGTGCCCTAAAGTGCAAAAGATAAAATACTTCTAAATTATTTTGGAAGGTTTATCTATAAATTTTTCAGGGTAAAGAAAGCCCGAATGACCCAAACATTTGACATTCCAAACCTTTTCATTTATAAAATTTTAATTAGCGCCAAACAAAAGGTTGAAGTGGTTTGACAGATGAACCTCTCAAACTCTAATTGGTTTAGCCTAAAACAAGAGACAGGCCAATAAATGCACGGACTTAAGATAATGAAGCGATAGTGTGCAGCGTGTACACGAGCTGTCACTCCAATCACCAGCCACGTCACACCAAGCAACACGAGTGCGACTGGACAGCCGGCCGTCGTCTTTGATCTGGGCTCATGCATACAAAATCAGGTCAAGCTGTGGTCATGGCGCTTACACGCACGCACACATTAGGAGAAAACATGCACAAACGTTTAAAGCTGCAGAAAAAAAAAACCTGATTCCTTTCAAAGGCCCACACCACTAGGACTATTGTAAAAGAAGACTGACAGGCAAGCATGCACATGGAGAAAGAAGGGATAATGGAGCTGAATGGAAAAAGAGAATGAATGTGGCAAACCTACTCAATACTTCAGAGGGACTACAGCTTCTAAAAGTTTTTTAGAAGAAAAAAAAAAAAAGACTTACAGCTTCTGATTTGGGTTTGACCACTTTCATGAACGCCCCCCTTGCTCGTGCCTCCATCAGTTCCGTTTTGGTTACTTTCCTGGTGTCCAAAAACTTCAACTGGGGCAACTTGTAAAGAACAAAGTACCTGTGAGACACAAGCGACAAAAAAAAAAGTCAGTTTGGAGGCTGATTCTAGACAAAAACTGAGATTTTAGGGAAGAAAATGACTAATCACCCTGACACAAATTCTAATATGTAAATATGCACATCAGTGAAACTCGATTAAAGGGTGATGCAGATTTAATGGTGATATTTCCTCACATCTAATAACCTTCAAAGCTGATAAGAAAAAAAGTATGCCTTATAAATAGTACACAAGAAGATACAACATGCCTGCCAGAGCTGTCATTCTAGAGGCATCAGAGATATCTCTTTAAGCCTTCAGACGCACTCTGTCTTTCACTGGGAGGGAGAGAAACGTCAAAAGATAATGGCTGGAATACAAAGATGATAACAGATTCTTTCACTGGCAGCCATAGTAAGAAGACCCAGTATGTCAGGGCTGAAGCTGGGAGCCCAGAGGAACGCGCATGCGGCGTCTAAGTGGAGGGTGACAAAGGACGGGGAGGGGGGGTGGACGCGGGCACGGACACGACCTGCACGCAGAGAGCTGTGACAAATTGATGATGGCGATGGCGATGAGGGAAGATGGCAAGGTTTCAACACCTGGGGATAATAAGGAGGGTAGCAGGGATCAGATTTAGACTGACACCGGACAGAAAATATCTCAGTGCAAATTAGAGAAAATAACAAGGGGGACATGCCAATTAAGTTTCAATAGACACAAAATTGGATTACTGTTAATTGGCTAACTGAAACTACTTCCTATTTAGATTTATACATGCTAATATTTTAATATAATAGAACAATTTAAATATGACTTTTTATTCCTGATGAGATAACCACTTAAATCCACGAGGCCCCATTCCCATTCCCTGCCTCCCTCCATGTAAAAGGACTTTGTTCAGTCTGTTTCCATGATGAAATGTGAAGATGCCCTTGGGAGACATGCAGAGAGGTTTTTCTCCATAGGTAACCTACCATCACAGGGTCAGAGCGGATGACAAGGCTCTGTCAGCCAGTGAGGATATTAATGATTCAACTCCAACCACACAGGGAGGATGAAAAAGAAAGGGAGGCACAGGGGGTAGGTTGGAGGGCGGGTCCCAAGAAGGAAGTAGGGAAGGCTAGTTTTGTTTTTCTTCTTCAGTGAAAATGTATTGAGTAAAGCCAAAACATTACTTATACACCTGGTAATCATTTTACACATATGAAGATATTGGTCAAAATATTCACATAATAACTGAATGTTTAAAATATTAAGAAAAAAAAATTTTTTAGCAGCTGTTTTTAAAAACCCTCTCCAAATAATTTTTTTTTTTAAGATCTCCTTAATTTTTTCTAATGATGGAGGACAAATACAGAGAGAAAATTACATTGAAAATTAAATTTATATATTTTTTTCTCAAATTGTTGTGAATCTGGAGCAGATGAAAAAACATGCTGTTGGAAGAAGTTGTGACGCATAATCTTATAAACATTTTTTTCCCTCAAGTGAGTCGGAGTGTGGATCAAAACTGATAGCTCATATATTTTAATTTCACTGGTAATGCTAGGCTTGGGTTGTGAGGGGCTGTAAGCTAGCGGAAAGTGTGTCAACAGAAGCATGTCGGGAGCAGAGAAAAGCCTTTATCCCCACTGACAGCCCCGCCCACAAATCAGACATGTATTTCTAACAAACTAGTGCCGCTCTGCAGAGAATATTACCAAGAAAACGACACAGGTTTTCAAATTTTGGTTTAAAACAGCAAAATCATAAATAAAAGACAAGTGGGATCACCCTTACAATTGATTAAAAGAGGATTGGAGTGGGACTTTCAAGACTTTTACTGAGAAATTGACAGATTATTAACCATATTTAATAAACACGTAATTAAGAAATAACTTGAATTTCTCTTTTTTTGATTAATTTGATTATTTTCAAGCATTAATTTTAGAAGATGCAAGAAAAAATATACAAATGTATTACCAAAATAATGAAATACATTGATTAAAGAAAAAATACAAAAACACACTTAAGTCACATTTGATTCTTTTAATATAGTGATTATTGACTTGAGAAGTAGAGTTTGATGTATTGCTTGAAAAGCAGTGGGAAGAAATAAATTCATATAATCCTGCCCCAAATTAGTTATTTCATTTAATGGTTTTGCAAAGTTTTTATAATCCGGTTCAGCTCTTGAAATCAACACCAATTTTATTGTATATAACAAATCCAAACACATTTAAACATCTGTCATAAACTAAGTCAAAAAACTGCTTTTTGTTGAAGCAGATTCTTGGTAAAATGTGGGTTGCTCTTTGATCCGCCATAACAGCAGATTGTACAAACTGATAACGCACTAAAGGTTAGGAGGTCAGAATGCCAAGAAAAAGTTCATTTATCTTCATAGATCACAGAAGATGAAACGAAAACTGGATGAATGACACATTAAGCTGCATTTTTAGGACAATTCAGTGGCTTTTTAAAAATATTTTTAAAAAATAAAATATTGCAGGATTCAAACGGCCACTGAGTTCTCCAAGTACGGGACATTGAAGATAGCTGCACACATGACAACGCTGTGTGAAAGAATACTATATTTCTATGTCACTGCACTAATTGGGGCACCGATGCGGCGTACCAGAGTATTTCACTTGAGAGACTAAGAGCTCCTGAGGCGCTGGGCTGGGTATTTATTGCCCAAGGCCAGTACTGTCACGACCTGCATACAGCCTAGTCTTGTCAGACATGAAATCTGCATCACGCTCAAATTGATGTTTTACTATGTGACACATAATGAATATTACATTACAGGACTGTAGACAATGTCAGTCAAAACAGAACAGCTTTCATCACCAGTTAGATAAGGATGTGAGGAGAGGGGTTGGGGGGGGGGGCAACAAAGAGAGACGCAAGATTATTCAAGAAAGGCGCGGTTGGTAAATGATTAATAGGAGACGCAGAGTCAGAAACAAGCACTTATGGCTAAAACAGACAAAAGAGAGTATGCTTTTCGCCTTTTATCGCATTTCATGTAAAGGACCCTGACAAATGGTGGTCATATCGCAAAGGCTTGAGGCCTAGCTTGATGTTTAATGCATCATCTGCTCTGGTAAGGCAGGATAGTAAACACTCATTTGTGGTGGTGACTAGTCACACATGAAATCCATTTTGCAAACTGGAGAGTGGGGGTGGGCGTGGAGGGCAGCTGACAAAGCTTTTAGGGAGATGTGGTCGAATCCACAGTCTGGTTATGAAATACGGAGTTTGAGAAACAAATCTAAAATGAGAGAAAGACATGTTTTCCTTCTAAGTACTCGACCGTACCCCATCGTGGGATAATGTTTATTTTAGATTACTCCATAACAACCAACCTGTATCTCTGGTAGTCGTCCTCGTCCTTATCCGGGCTAACCAGCTGGTTAGGGCAGGCCTCGTTCCCCAGCAGGCTAAGGTACTTGAGAGATGGGGTCACATCAGCCAAGTGTTCCAGCAGGGCTTCGATATCAGTCAGGTGTCAAAGGGCGGATGTCAAGGACCTAGTGCTGTTAATTACATTAGCATTTACTACCCACACAGCCCCTCCCGAGCCTGTCTACACTAAAACACATCACTGTCAAATTTACCGAGGTGCTCAAAGAGGCTAGTCAGTGGCTTTGTGAGGCTGGGCAGACAGAAGGGCAATTTAAGGTGCAAGCTTTGGCATATGGCACTGACACAATTTGGCTCCTGCACTCACTCTCTCTCAATCTCTTTCATTTCCTAGGTGGCCGGGCGCAGAGCAGTGACAAAATGATGGATGCCCTGTGGTTCAAACAGTCCGTGCCTCTCGGAGCTATGCTGTGGAAAACTTTAGCGAAAATGTGGAAAAAACAAACAGCCCCTAAGCAGGCGCATTCATCACTAATACATTCGCTTGGAAAATTGAGCCCCAAAGTGTCAAAATACAACTGCACTAATGCGGTGCTCGAGCTTTAAAATGGCACCGTGCCACTGCAGGATGTACATAATTGGCCTATTAGCATGTGCCGACCACTTCACAACCAAACTCAGCACACAGTCCCAGATGCACACTTCAAGGAGTCCCAGTTTTCATGTTGACTCTAGAAGTGAGCGAGTGTGTATGTGTGAGCATCGTTACCCAGCAGGATCTGCATAACCAAAGGAAAACAGGACACATTGCCGATCCTGTTCTGAGGCTTGGAGAGGAAGTTCACACTTCTCTGACTGATCATAAGCAGTGTCGCAAAAAAAAATCCCCGGATTAAATTTGCAGCAAGTGTGCATGCTCTGGTTTTTTGAGATGTTTACACTGCTGCAAAGAAGAAAAGCAGGACTGTTCAGAGAACATACCCTGCATCAATGGAAGAAAATTAAATGCTTGGATTCCATCAGATGTTTATAACACAAACTGGAAAAAATATATACATTTTTTTTTTTATCTAAAACTAATATATCAGATTCTTTCTTAATCATTTTCGTACTCTGAAAATGAAATCTGTTATGTTGGCTGTTGAACCACATTCCACTAGAGGTCCCTGTGGTTCAAAAACCAGTTGTGAGTAGTTGTGCAAAAGCCAAGTTCCTTTACTCTCTTTTGCAGCTCACAGTGCAGAATTGTGGCTCTATAAGAGACAACAGAGTATTGTACTGCTACCACAACAAAAGCTTTAGGTAAAAAAAAAAAAAAACAACTATTAATTCTCAACCGAGGCATGTAATTTATAACTCTGGAATTTACGACCTATCCAGACCGGAGTGATTTCTCAAAAGGATATTTGGTTCTTATTAAGTGTAAGGGTGTGAAGGTTGGGTAACCTGGGCAACTGGAGGTCATTTCCAAGCAGATTGTTATCCACGACCAGTTCTTCCAGCTCAGTGAACATTTTGAGGCCTGCCAGTGACCTGTAATGATAAGGAAAGGAGAAAACTGTTATGGCTCCGAAATCTGGTCAGCTGTTATTGTGCAGAAATAAATATTTCAGTCGTTCTCTTTCATACACCGGGAGAGTTGGGGTCTGGGCCTGTCAGGGAAGTGAATGACAAGAATTAGTGGTGCTGAGCTCCCCTGGCATGGTGAGGCATCCTTCAGTGGCTGGCAGGATGAAGGATGGGGGTCACTTGTGAGTAGCCAGGATTCAAAACAAAAGGCTTCAGAAATGCGGCAAGCAGGATGAATTTGTCAATGTCCTGTGCCTTGAGGCGCCCAGTTTCGCCTGACCCTAACCCTCCATTCCCAAGACAAATCACTCTGTCACAGTTCACCTTCACTCCCCAGACACAAATTTAACTTGTCATCCATCATTTTCACAGAGGCACCGGAATACACTTGCAATCACAGATGGAATGGAGGGGAAACTTTTTTTTTTTTTTTCTGCTAGTGATGCACGAAAGGGGTTGTCATTAAAGCTTTTTTTTTTTTTTTTACTTTCAACTCCTTTTTTGTGACACATCTTAAAGAGGTGAGGGGTCATCTTAGCTTTTTTACTCCCATACATTTATTCACATTAGGACAAGACATAAAATTGACAGAAGGTGGTGTTAGAAGTTGGGGCCCTAAAGTTCAAGTCATACGAGCTACTAGGATGGAAAAATTCCTTTTAGAGTGTCATCGAACACTCTCACTGTCAACATGTCATGTTTAAAGGGTCCTGACGGAATTCATCGATATTTAAAGAGGACAGTGTTCAGGCAGTAACCTGACTGAGCCTAAACTGAAGCGATTTGGTTGATCCTTCAGTCAGAAGTTGTGTTTTTATACTTTAACTTTAACCTTGTAAACCCCACTACATCAAAGAATTTGCTGAAAATTCAAGATGTTTTTAAACCATTTGATGAAATACAAAAAAATAAAAATAATTTTTCAAAATTAGATTTAGATTTGTTGAGTGATTTGGTAAAGTTTTTGCTTATATTAATGTAAAAATATTGACAAAAACACCTTATTTACCCACTGTCTCAAATTTGATCCAAACATTTTTAAATAATGTAACTGTTTAAAAAACAATTTATTATCAACAGTTTTATATTTCTTTAAAACAAAAAAATAGACATTTAAA
Source organism: Oryzias javanicus (assembly GCA_003999625.1). NCBI lineage: Eukaryota > Metazoa > Chordata > Actinopteri > Beloniformes > Adrianichthyidae > Oryzias > Oryzias javanicus. Next base: position 22,367,751 of record CM012451.1, on the reverse strand, counting down.
AAAAGAAGAAAAATAAACAGTTTAACCTCACCAGAAATTTTTGAAAGTTAGCAAAACTTCTCTAGCCAAAAGTGTTTAGTGGAAACAGCCATTCTACTGCCCCAAGTGGAATGATAATGAACTACAGGACAGAAAACATGAACCAAAATATGGATTTTTTAGGAAAACTGTTCTTTTATGCACGAGTCCAACCCAACGATAATAATAATAATAATAACAATAACGTTGTTTGTTTGTGATGCATGTAGGACTGGTTCATTAGAAACCTGGGTTTGTTTCTCAGGATGTATATTGGGCTTATTCCAATGTAGATCCCTAAGACCCTTCATGCTCCTGCCTAACTGTGTAGCCACTAGGGAGCATAAGTCAGGGTCTCCCTATGCCGGTCCCTAGCCCGGATAACATACAGGGTTGTATCAGGAAGGGCACCTGGCGTAAAAATCTCTGCCAAACCAAATGTGCGAATTGGTGAAAGCTGATTCGCTGTGGCAACCCCTGAAAGGAAAAGCCAAATGGTGAACAGCTATTGTATTGAATGTCAAGTGCTGTTCATTATACTGTAGCTGTATTTTAGAATAACCCCTTCACATCTGCTCCAAACTTTTTAATTTTTTTTTCACAGCTGGAAATAAATTCAAGGGGTCCTGAATTTTTTTTTTGGTAAATAATCTAAAATGCAATGTTATCTGAAGTAGCACAGAATCATAAATGTGACTAAGCTATTTAACAAAAACAAGGATTTATATATGTACTCATCACTGCTAATATGTCACTGACAGGGAATTCAGAGAATTAATGTGCCAGAATAATCTTTGTTTATGTGAAGCTAAGCACGATCCTCCAGCACTTCGAAAATACATTATTTCATTTACTGTGAACAAAAGGCTGCAAACAAACTGCAGCCACCTGTGTATGCCTACATTTGTCTGTGTGTGTGTGTGTGTGTGTGTGTGTTTGTCTGTATGATGGGCTGCAGTCCTGTGGGTTATGTTATTAGCTGCTCGGTTAAAGGGAGCCGCATGGCTCAGGAGGGAGCCTTATTAATTGTTGTTTTCATGTCACCACCACTGCGTGCACTGGCTGATTTAATCAGTTAAATTCACAGCCAGGGGAGAGCCTCTAAGTCCCATCCAGCATTAGCTACAGTGCAGGGATTGAACTTCTAATACATTCCAGCTTTTGTGCTCCCTCTGCAGACTTCCATCTCTGGTTTCATTACTTTCTATAAGCTTTCTTGTTTAAATTTGCTGGTGAAAGAAGTAACAAAGTTTAGGCAATGCAGCAAAAGTACCTTCCGTCCATTATTTAAAAAAAAAAGTTGCTTTAATAAAACTAATGAGAAAAGTTGACTTGAGGCTACAGAATAAGGAGAAGAGGCAAAACATACAAAAGTCTATCTATCTATCTATCTATCTATCTATCTATCTATCTATCTATCTATCTATCTATCTATCTATCTATCTATATACAGTATATATATATATATATATATATATATATATGGAAAGTCTATACATTCTTTACAAATGCATTGATTTTTTTCTAAAAAAAAAAAATATATATATATATATATATATATTTTTTTTTTCTTTACTGTTTTTATAGCTGAAATGGCCTTTTCCCAAACCTCTATACCGAGCAGAAGAGGAAGACAAAGAGGCTGCAGCTTTAACGAGGTGAGGCAATGAATCTTCTCCTTGTTAAGATAATTATGATCAGCCTCATTGTCAGAGCTAATACTTCACATGGGGTGTCTTTACGCTTTGACTACCACTTAGCCTGTGTAAGCCCACCATTATACATCACACATAACTGTGTGCATCAGTGTATGTGCATCGGAGCTTGCCTAAGCAGTGCGTGTACGTGCCGAAACCGCCATTATCTGCAAATATCCAGTCTACTGAGTACAGAGGCTGGATAGAGTCATTTTAGCTGGGATAGAAACTCGGCACAGGAAGGAGGGGAGGATGTAAGACAGCAGACAAGGACACTGAAGAGGAGACACTGACATTGGGAGATCAATAAACTAATACTGAAGCCGACATGGTGATTGATAAACCACTGCTGACAACAGAGGGAAGAAAACTCGCGACCATTATTGGCTAAAACGTCAGTCACTCCTGGCAGTGGTGTGCACCGGTGTCATGTCGGATATCCGCAGGCAACAAATGAAAAATTAAGAACAGCAGTTTTGTCTCTTTTAAGAGCCTTATACACCCTTGCTTTTGCAGCCGTGTTTGGAATTGTTGCCAAAATTGTTCCAAATGGGTATACTTTGGAGGCAGGGGGGCTGCATTCGCGAATAACTGATGTGCTCTTCTAGATTTCACTTTTAAAAAATGCATAAAGGTCCAGAGCTGCAGAATGACTGGCAGACTGTCATTCTGTGCAGAGGGCAGCAGATAAATGTCTGATGAATTGACCAATACTAGGACCAGGATGGTCCTCATATGCACATAATGATGTGCATAATGGACTCACTACAGATTGCCTGTCAAGATATGGGGGCAATATGCATGGTTAAAAGAAATGGGCCCCACCATCCTTGTGTGTAGAATTTGTTTTGGTAAATCTTTTCAATGGAGTGGCACAGAGTAAGAGCTGGACTATTTTAACAAGTGAATCTGTTCATTTTCATTGTATTTTCATTAAACCAGTTAATGAGTCATTAAAATACAATATACTTTTTTTTTGCAGTGTTTGGTCAGGAGTACAACTTATACTCAGACTTGACCTTTAGGTGTGCTGTTTATTCTATTTTAAGACGTAGCAACAACCTTTAGAGGGCACTGTAGGTGTCTGCATCAGTATTTGCTATTGACAGCAATGCAGAAGAAGAAAAAGTCTTACATCGGGCTTGGCAGATTTGTTCCAAAGTGACATTTCATAAATTGAGTGGTTGGACGTGATATAAAGAGTTTAGTTGACTTGTCAGCACATTCTTTATGCTATGGTTATCTTAATAACAGTTCCTATATTGCGCTAATATACTAGATTCCTCCTATGTTTCCTGAAGCTAACTTAGCATCAATGTGCTATGGTAGAAACACATTCTATTATTTTTACCTCTTCTGTTATTATGATTTGCCTTTATCTGTAAATGTGTGTTCTTGAAAAAAAATATTCCCAGAAGTCTTCTTTAATTCCCGTCCAGCTTGTATGTTTAATTTTATTATTTTTTTATTATGAATTTTTTCATACACTCCGCGACTTACACTCCTGAGTGACTTATATTCTGAAAAGTACAGTGGTTTAAAACTTATTTATGAAGAATAAGAAGTAAAATAACTTAAAAAAAAATGATACGACTTCTATAAATGAAAATAAAAATATGTCAGTGATATTAACTCTTATAAAGATTTTTCTTGGAAAACTGAAGAATCAAATGTCTCCATACATGTGACCATGTTTTATTACAAGCCACTGATTATTGTTGAATATATAAAAAAATAATTAAAAAATGCTGAAACATAAAATTAGTTTTTAAAGTCCCACTCTGATCATTTTGTGAACTTTTGTAAAAGAATTCCCCTATGGTCATTTAATTACAACTATGTTGTTTTAGCAACAAGAACATCATTTTCCATCACATAATTTCTGCAGAGTGGCATTAAATCATTAGAAATTAGTCTCTGAGTTGTGGACGGGATCAGTGGTGCAGAGAATCCCGCCCCCTTCCCCTCCCCACCGCTTAGAACTCGGGAGCTTGTGAACAGCCCAGTGTATTTTTTACACCTCAAATAAGCTTTTTCTCAAACTGCATTATTTTTGTTTGCTCCTACAATTTGAGTTACGATATTAAAAGAAATGAAAATTTGAGATTAATTTCCTTTATATATGTTCTCCATCATCAGAAAAAAATGCCACAAGACCACGTTAGAAACACCCAAAATCTAATTTTCATTAGTTTTTAGGCTAAAAAAGAGACATCAATATTTTTATGCTAGTAGTAGGTGGAAAATTGTCGTAATCCATGACTTTCTCCATCGTGTTGCTTTCACAAACATATAAAAGCAGAAGAAGACTCCTTTTTGCTCCTGGTTATGTTTGCTTACAGTAATGTTATTCATTACTCCTGTTGTGACTGTAGTAAAAAAAATGTAACAAATTATTTAAACACTAACCCATAAATCTGAAAATAACACATCAAAACACTATCAGAATTAGCCTAAATGAAATGACATTATCTGCACAGAAAGTATGCCCTGTAACCCTTCACGCATCCCTCCCACAAACTCCTCAAAGCTCTGATCAGGTCTGTTCCAGCTCCTTTCCCCTCCAGCTACAGTGTGAGGCCTTTGTATGTCTGCGCGCACGCACATTTGAATTACAACGTCATTATGTGAGTCCATCTAATCCACAGATCTCCTTTCTCGGGCCGGGTTTTGTTCACATGTAGACAGCACACCCTGTCTGTGCATTGCCAGGCCTCAGGTGGCAGTCATTTAAAGATCACACATCCAGGACACACGTAGCCTTTTATGAATGCATGTCAATTCACACATGGAAAGGGGATTACATGTCTCCTCCCAGGCAGTTGCAAATTACTATTAATGGCAATGCAAATCATTAGAGTGCACTCGGCGCCGCCAGCAAATCTCCCTTTTTAGGTGGGTTCACTCTAATCGGTTTTGAATTTTGCTCCACACTTGCTCCTGATATGTGTTAAACCACAACATTTTTAGAAAAAAAAGTTCAATTGATTACGGCACCTCAGATTTTTTCTCTGCAGACGGTTACATCATTTGCTAAACAAAAATATGTTCAGTAGCAATTTTAACAGAGAAAGCATCAAAGACACAGAATAGGCAGTTTGTTGTGATTAAAAAGTTGAATAATTCTGCTCATTATTGAACTCTATTAGGGATAATGATGTGAAAGCAGATTCTAAAAATGTCGACATCACGGAGTGTCAGACGAAAACGTAAAGCCGGCTCTGTGAGTGATAATGCCACCGTGAATCGTACACTGTCTGAGTTATAGACTACCCCCGTGGACGTTCCTGCTGAGTGTGTGAGGTTAATATTCTCCCTCTCAATGTCATTAGTGCTGGCAGAGGGGCTGAGAGCTCTGTGAATAAGACAAGCCTGATCCTATCAATTTAAACGCAGCACTCCCCTCAAACACACACACAGCCAAAAACTGACAAATCAAAGCCACTGTACCGAGGTCAGCGTATACCTGCCCTCGTGCTTCCCTTTGCACCTCAAATCCCTCTCTGATTAATGACCCTGGGCTAACCCCGACAGGGGGATAAGGACTTGACAGACATTCCTGTCACTTTCAACCTCATAAGCCTTGCTTGACCCCAGTTTGTCCTGGGATGAAAATTAAGCTCTAGCATTGACCTAACAGAGAGGTAGAAGACAGTTGCTTATTTCACATTGAAGAATGACATGGAAGACTGCGCGGTGGGTAACACTCCCATCATGCACTATGATTTTGACTGGGACCTTAATTGCTCAAGTTTGCATGCCATCTATTCCTGCTCGTGTTTTCCTGACCAATGCTAAATCATTCCAAAGATATTCATGTTCAGAGGAATGCTAATCTAAGGGAAGTTTAGCACGCTTTTATATAATATAGTCTTGTGAAATTAGTTTGAATAGTTTGGAGACAGCTATTAAAATTCAGAGCGTCCACCAAAGAGGACCAAACCAAATGAAAAATACTGGGAACAGTAAAGTATCTTCAAGCAAAAATGGCAATCATACCTCTATATCTTACTACAAAACATTAACCATTCAGCTATTTTCAAACATTTAATCAGGATGTTGTTCAGAGATCCTTTTCTTTAACCTACAGAGTTGACATAATTCTATTTCTCAATCCACACAGAACCCCCATCTGCAGGATGAACCAGACCAACCAGGGTTCACTTGTTTAATTCAGACTGAGCTGAACTAAGCTGACAAATAAACCTTATGTTATGTTCATACCAGTTTAAGAAACACGAGTTTGAGAGACCGTTTCCAATGAAAAGTCTATGTAAATGGGCGCACTTGGGGCCAATAAGATTTTAAACCATAAAATTACTAGAAAAATTCAAATTGAAATATTGGTGTTTGCCTTAAAAAAAAAAAAGCTTCTGAAACTTTCTGCAACTCCAATATAAACAATTATTTTCTGTTTTTAAGCTTCTAACTCAAAATTTCAGTGTCAGTTGCAAATCTTTTTTTCACTTTCAGATCTCAAATTGGAAAATTTCACATTTGAAAAGTTTGGCCCCATTCCGGCACATGGGGGCGGGGCTAAAAGAAAGGACTAAATAAAAATTGATGAGTGTGGTAAACTCAATCCTGGTGCATTCATAGATTCTGGGAACCTGGAAAATTACAGTCAGAAATTGTCTATAATGTCTGTACTATCATAATCTTGTTTTGTCCCAAGACGTGCATAAAAAGCAGAGTTTTATTGCATCCAAAACATATAGCACGTTCAAAGTGCCGTTCTGGTTTCTCTCATACGGGTGTCGAAAACGTCATTATGTTTCTATAAACTGGCTGTACGTAGCCTGCACATATAGTCAGAACGACCATTTTGGATTTTTAAAATGACATACGATTATTTTTGTTAATTTCTATTAACTAATTTCTATTTTGGTAACCTCTATCAAAGTTGTATATTTCTTTTGAAAACACATTGGATGTTTGAATAGATCAGAAACCATGAACACTAGAGGGCGCAGACCCATTTTTTTCATGTTGATGTAAATCATAGATGTTTTGATGTTCATGATTTAATCAATGTATGAATAAAGATTAGCGGAGTGGCAAAAGTTATTCTACAGTGTGCGGCAACTTCAATAGTTGTCCATAAGAGTAAAAACATTCTCTTGGAGGTTAAAAGTGATAAGGAACCTCTACAATTTATTTTTCATTTTTTTAATTGGCACATGGGTTGAACAATAGTGGACTAAACAGAAATTCAAATTTGACTTTGTCCTCTGTGAAATGGGCGGAGCAAACTTTGATCAAAATGCCCCTCCCACTTCACGCTTTTTTGTGGCCATGCAGAACCCAATGTGTGACATCAGAGATTATTTTAAGATACATTTGTCTATAGATGGTAAACTTCTGAGTAGTTAGTCAGGCTCTTTTGGAAATGGCGACCTTTGACCCCATATAGAAACAGTCAGATCCCTGCAGAAGTGTAGATGTCGATTTTTTTCTCCAGATTTAACCGGTTTCTTGTCAAATTACCAGACAGAGTGTCAGCTCTTTACCTTGTCCAACACTTGGAAATCATAATCCACATTGCTGGAAAATAGATCACAGGCTGTGCAATAATTCCCTCCTTACAGCCCCTGGACTGTGCTCACTGTACGGCCATGTGTCTTGTGAATGTTTGTGCTGAAAGATTGGTTGTCTATTCTCATGACAAACACCCTCCTCTCTCAGTGAACGGGAGCTGAAAATCAATTCGCTTATGGCATCTGAGTCAATGAGCACATCAAAGTGACACAAACGAGCGCACGCCTCTAATACAAGCTAATGCTGGTGATATAAAGCTGTAAGATTACCTTAGAAGGGTCAATCAGCTAATGATATTCACATGTGTTCAAAATACAAATTTAAATATATTTAGGAAAGCTTGGATTTTGAAATTTTGTAAATTCCTTGCCATTAAATTAAAAAGGCTCCAAATGATAGAGGCTGTGATGTCTGAGAAAGAATCCAAGTTCACTGTCTGTTTGTGCACTCTGTCATTACAGTGTTCAGGCTCAGTGCTTGTCAACATTTCCCTGAGAGGGGGAGCCAACTCGCATTACGCTACACTCAGTTCAACTGTCAACTGCCAGCCATTTGTATGCTTCAGCATCCACCTAATAGCAAATAATCACTACTCCGCGCTCTCTTCATGGCAAATGATCGATGTTGTCTTGATGTCTGATGGATGACCCTGCCACAGTGATGTCCAGGCATGCATTAAAAACCACCTCTATGAAAAGCCTGTCAGTCTGATCAAGCGGCGCGCACAAAGTCTCGCGCAGATGCTGAGGAATGCAGGTGGAGGGGAAAATGAGCAAAGCAATAAGACAGCCGTGATTCAATTCAGCCAGACAAAAACTAAAGTTCATTTCTATGTATTAGCGGAGAATTTTGAAATGCGACAGGACCTGTGGTGTGATGGGTAGACAGCATTACTGGAGACAGACTACTCTCGGACCACCTGGGAGGATTTCCCCCCTCTAACCCTCTCTAACACACAAACAGCTACCTATTACCCCTCAGTGTTCAGATTAAAATGCACAGCACCACAATCTTTGATCTCCCACTTGCTGACACAAATCCTTTCAAGCCTCAACATTTTCCTGCAAAGGTAATTAGTGCTAATTAAAAAGTTTCGAAAGCAGTCTAGCGCTGATGTTGATGCCGCGCGCCGCTGCTGCTGCTGCTGCTGGTGCTCGGGCTCGCCCGATGTCAGATTACCCATCTACCCCCTCCCCAGGCCCTGGGGTGGAATGTGTCAGCTACGTTCCTGCCTCTTTTCTGTACAAAACCTCATAACTAGACAACATCAGCCTGCCTGGAACATTTGTAGGAGCAGGATGAAATCTGGAAGCCCAGTGAGGGGTCTAACTTTCGGTTCTTTCCCGCTGACAAATCTGTGCTCTTCCGGGGAAAATCCAACGACACATGTAACAAATTCCAACCCTACAAACATTACAAATGTAATTCTTAATAGGGACATCCTAGCTTTGGGGGGGCTTTTTAAATTACCTCCAAAAGTACTGATCAAAACGACTTCTTGTGGACAGGTTTATACATAAAGCCAAACATGATGACCTTTAGTGGAAAAGCAATAGTTTGTGATGACTTCAGAACTTGAGCAGTCTAGTGGTGCCATCACTCATTCAGCAGCCTGCTGTATTGCTTTCATCAAGCCTTTATTGTGGTATAATTAGCCGCCTTTGGAGCATATTATTAAGTGGCTCACTGAGTGTCAGGTACAGCAACGTCTTAGAAATGACACATACACACACAAACAGAATTTTGCTGAACGGTGTTTCAAAAAGATAAGTACGTAATTTAGAATGAATTACATGTGGATAAATAGTAATTAGACAAGAGCTCTTGTCAATTTTAGTGCTTCACTCTACACGTTTAATCCTTATTGTTCTAAAGGTGCTTAAATTCATCCACATATTAAGTAGTAAACAAACTAGAAGTAAAGCTGTGGGCGGGGTTGTATGGCCCGCAGGCCTGTCAATCTCCCTTTCTGAATTTGCCAAATTCGTTAAAGCTGTTGACTACCTTTTGGCACAGTGAATCAGATTTCACTGGTTCGCACAGGTGGTTTGGCAGACAGTTTTTCCCTTCCTGAAACAACCCTGTACTTTATCCAGGCTGGGGACCGGCACAGGGAGGCCCAGGCCTGGTTGTGGCTACAGTTTAGGCAGCGGTGTGAAGGGTCTTGCATATGGACACACATTGGATTAAGCTCATCGTGCACTCTGGGAAGTGAACCAGTACTACATCCAGCCAACTGAGCCATCCAGCTACTCATCTTAGTGCAACAACTGACAAATTCTTGAAGAAAAAAAAATGTTTTTCCCCAAATGATGGCTTTTATCGCCATAGCAACCATTACATTTTTTTGTTCGCCTGCAGGTGATGAACAGATCTACGTAATTTTTTGAAGAATCTTCAAAAGTAAATTTTTTAGATTTCCTTGGCAACGAAGGCTTTTTGCTTACCACATGTCATATCACATATATCATTTCACTTATCTTAAGCCAACGACTCAAGATACGGTGTGGAATTCGAACAAGCTTACTCGTGATTGGTGACTGTAGTGCCCAAAAAAATGTGACTCAGACTCAAACCAATTACAGTCCTCGGGTTTCAAAATGGCGGCTTTCGTATCAGGAAGCCATGGTGACAGATTTGGACTAATTTTGCAAGAGCCAGAGGAAAGGCATTTTCTATGGGTGACATCAACACCTCACACTGGCCATTACTTTCTATGGTCTTCGGTTGGCCCTCAGTTCTGTCACTGTTTTGGGTTTGGACTGTTGAGCTATTGGCTAAATAAGGGAATTGGAGAGGGCTGGTGCAAGAGGTGGCGATAAAGACTTTGGGAGGGTGTTTTTCGGTTGCTGATAAAAGTTGATGGGCAAGCTGTACAGCGTTGGTTACAGCCTACGGTAACCGCGAAATAAAGCACCAAGATCAGATTACCTCGTGTCATCTCAGTGCAGGAAAGGGATGCTACAACATAACCAAAAAAAAAAAAAACAATGGCAAGATTTTTAAACAATGTCAACATAAAACAAAATCCTCTCAGTTAATTTTCTCACATAGTTTACTTCAACTTAAGCAGTTAGCTATTCCTTAAATATGAATGAAAAAGCATAGAGTGACTTATTTTCAAAGAAACCTATTAATAGGATCCAAGAGTGACACGGAAGTGTGCCAGATAGAGGAATAAAAGAAAATCTGACAAACAACAAAACTATTGATTTGACCTTTGGGATGGTTCCTGCGCTCTTCATTGTTGTTTTTGTCCTGTCTTACACAGCAAAATGAGATAATAGGACATGTCACCGCACAAGGCGGTTTGATACTGAATGCCATCATTTTAATTCAAATGTTACATTCTTGGTGACATCTCTGTCGATGAATAATTGGCACTGAATCCCAGTTTGGATGTACATATTTATCATTCAGCGCCAGACACTTAAAGACATCGACAGATATATTACTTTGATTGGATGACAGTTGAAAGCAAGTCAAAAAAACAGAACTGCAAATCAACTGTCACACTGTCAGTTGAGGTTTTTGTCACAAACTTGCACATAAACACGCGGGATAAGAAATAGCAAACAAGCTGCAGGCCTGAATCAGTGTCCTTGTTCTTTTAGGAATGTAAATGGGCTCTTTTTGATCCAAGCAGCATGACATTTAAACAACATGCATCAAAACATATCATGAATAACAGATATCTATTGGAAAAACAATCTATACATTCTGATAGAAACACTGACGAGGTGTTTGGCACACGTATTACCTATTATATTATGTTGCAACAGACTAAAAATAAAACTATTTTTGGAAGAATAATGCATACACCTATGAATAGGATTAGAAAAATCTAAATGCAAATACACATTACATAAGATAATTTAGTGTATTTTCATAAACTGTTTAGGGGTTCTACATTCTCCTAACTAGGCCACTTAAAGTCTCACTCTATTCATGTTTTGATCTCTTTTAAAAGTGTTTCCAGTAGTGTTTTATTAATAATTAAGCTATTTAGCCCAATAAAAAAACAACAAAAAAAAACTGTTGTTCTAGGACATAGTTTCTGCAGAGCGGCAGTTCTTTAGACACTTAGTGGAGCAACGCCACCCCCACATCCCATCACCACTCATCTATTTACATGCTCTTTTGTAGCTTACAGCCCCTCGTAGCCCCAACCTAACACTACTAGTGCAACAAAATAGCAAGAAATTGATGCTAGCTCAGAAGAGGAAATTGAAGCTGAACATAGATCTTTTTAAGTGGATGCATCAGAATGGAGTGGAGCAGGATGCTTGTTGCCCACCCAATTATCTATGTCACCAATAAAACATTTTCCCAATTGCATTTTTTCATCTGCTCCTGATTCACAATAATATGAATAAAAAAAAAACTAAGAAATTACATTTTAAGCTTAATTTTCTTTATATATGTCCTCTATCATCAGAAAAATGCCACAATAACATATTAAAAACCCCAAAAACATCAGTGTGTGCACTTGTCCAGATATGTTGCTTTAAATATCGAGTATCTCACTCGTCAGAATTTATTTCCTTTTAGTGTTAAAGTTATGGTGAAAAAAGGCCGTGTTTAACTGTCTAGCATTGTTCTTCCCAAGCCTCTCATCGATGGCAAACTTTTTTGAGATCTCGCACTGACTTAATGAGCCCTCCCACACATGCAGAAAAGTAAAGTCAAAGTTAAGGAGTTTGGTGAAAATTTGAGTTTTGACCTTCACTACTGGACAAGACACAGGTTTTAAATGAAAAAAAATCTTAAAATAATATTTCAAGATAACAGCTTGCTGCTAAAATACTAAAAACATGGAAATTGACCCCTCAATCCCTCGTCCTCCCTTATGGGGTCCAGATGACCCACTTTTAATGTATACAAGGCTAGGATAGCACAAGGGTTACCACCGGAAAGAACACATACTTTTGAAAAGTGGTGAAGATTTTGAAAAGGTGGAAAAATGAGACAAGCAAAGTGGAAATCCATTAAAAAAGAAAACACCCAAAATATGTAATTCAAACCATTTATGTGTAGTGTTATTAATATTAGAACAATCATTATTTTAGCTAAGGTGCTATTACTACTGCTTAAAGGCTTGTCTTGAAGATTTCTTAATCTTTGTCAGTAATAATTCTAATATTAATTTAAAAATTGGGGGTGAGACAAAAGTTTTTTGCATGGGGGTAGCTGCCCCCCACCCCGCTCCCCTGTAGCTCCGCCCCTGCTCTTGAACTACCACAACTTTTTAACCATTACTGTAATTCCAATTAATTCTGATGTGGAGAAAAACAGATTTATGTTCAAAAAGTTGTGCATAACGTCGCAAAGTAGCTTCAGAATCTGTAGGCATGGGGTTAATTGTGTCATCGGTTGAAGAGTTACAGCAGGGGGTCTGAATCCAGGCCTCAAGGGTCGGCCTGCTAATGGTCTTCCTGAAGCTCTGCCTTATCTGCAGTTAATTACCTGGATCAGGTGTGTTCAATGCATGTAGGACACCATCGAGGCCTGGATTCGGACTCCCCTTACAGCAATTCAAAGAACATCAACACTGGAGCTACACCTCCAGTGTTAAAGGGTTATATTGCTTATTCAATCTAAATTAATAACTGTTGCAAAGGTAATAATGATCAGAAACACTTATTAATAAAATTATAAATTAACGACACATAGTAATAATTGTTCCACTGTTTCCAGATGTCAGAAGTAGACTGTTGAAAAACAGGTTTTTATGACACTCTAAAAGAAACTTTTAAACTGAATAGAAATGCTGCCCCACTTAAACTAGACAGTTTAAAGACTGGTTACTCAACATCCTAACTGCCCAGCTGAAACCACAGGCTGTGGTGGAAGGCCTTGAATAAAGGATTAAAAGAAATTCCTCACTTTTTTTCACATTGTCTCCCCTCCTTGCCCTTTCTCCTCGTCTCACTGCTGGCCCATTACCTTTCCAGAGTGATGCTCATTAAAGAAGGCAAGTTGAGTCAAATCTTTCTGTAATTCGGCAGAGGTGAATTGCTGTCAACATCATTAACCGTCATTTCTCCAACTCACTTCGGTACTTATGAAGTGTTCTTTCTTGTGTAATGATCCAAATCTGTTCACTAAATCGGCCCTCTTCAAAGGCCCTGGAGGACATACCACCCATGCTGCCGCCTGACATGCTAGAGGGCCAGATTAACCGTGGCTCCATCGTTATGTTCCTCTTTGTGGTTAAACGGATCCAGCGTTTCATCCCGCACTTCATCTAGCAGGTTCTCGAATGAACTGACCAGACGGGAGAGATCAGAAGGGATGGAGGTTTTTTTTTTTTTTTTTTTTCCGCTTGCAGATTCATGTGGAACCACATCTTTAACTAATAACGCAGATTTTTTTGAAAGTGTAAAGTACTGGTCATAACTTTCACATTTTGTTTTTCTAATTTATTGATTTCATAAGACCACTGGCCAAAGCTGGCTCCATGGCTAATTACAGTGAGGGCTGCCCTGCTTGTCATGCTAGATGTCCTCTGAGTCCTGTTTTAAGAGAAGCCTCCTTTGTGCCAAAGCCATTGTATGTCCCCCAGTGCTCAGTATCATGCTATGCTATGTCCTCCAAGCCTTGTGTTGAGGAAAGCCTCTTTTGTGCTGGCACTATTGTGCGGTTCGGCGCTGAACCCCCTGCTAGGTAGGAACACAGACAAAGTGCAGCGGGGGAATGCTTCTCAGAGACCTAAGACCTACAGTAAATCTTCAAACAATTTAGACAAATAAAAAAGGCCGCTGTGCTGTGGTGGGAGTAGACAAGGAAAAGCAGATGAATAAGCAACATCAATTACTGAGGCTTTGACCTGCAAGCCCCCACACCATGGCACACATTTCACACCAAATCGCCCCAGATTGAAGCTGACACTGCTGGAGTGGAAACACTGACCCCTTCACAAAGCTAGCGCTTCAAACTTAAGAGCAAAGAAAGGCAGGGGGCATTGACAACCTACACAGACCAAGGCCAACGTGGAAGGGAGAAAAGGAGGAGGGGGGTCTGGATAAAACAAAAACACACACACACATAATAGGCCCTACTTTGTTTCAAAGTGAGACAAAATGGCTCAATTTGAGCACTTAGGCCATCGAATTGGCCCGGCTGAGGTACAAGAGGAACATGCGAGGGGACAACCGCGTCAGGCCACTAATGATGAGCCTATGAGAAGAACAAAGCTGATGTCCAACAGGCTTACTAGTGAACCTGAGCAGGACTGGACCTTCTGTTTGAGCATGTTTTAGCCTCCCATCTTTGCCTTCCAAAAGTGCCGCTTTGCTAAAGTCTTTTTACGGCGGCACAAAAAGCTCGCCTCTACTTTGTCAGCTGGGACAAAGGAAAAATAAACACACGGGCCACATTTGTTTAACAAACCCCAATAAAAGAAAAAAAAAGTTCTTTTAAGCTATAATAGAAGAAGAAATGCTGACATTTACTCTTTTGCTTTTCAGTCGAGCATTTTCAGTGAGGTTTTTAGCATGATTTTAAACGAACTGTGATAATCTTATTTATATAGTTTTAAGACATTCAAGATATTGTACCAGGTTTTAAATTGTCTTAACTGATCTTTGATCAACACCTTTATAGGATTTTCTCGATTTTTTTCGACCCATTAGCAACCAAAACTTCCCATACAAACCCATTATATAGAACTTGGTGGATGTTTTCTGCCCTGCAGTGCATTTTCATTGCACTAGGGGCAATAGAAAGACTGCTCATTTCAAAATGGCTGCCTTAAATCTCAAAAACACTTTTGGTAGGAAAAGTTTAGCTAATTTTAAGACTTTATGGTGATAATAGCTCAACTGTTGTTATTCATTTTTTAAATGATTGTATGTTGTACTGAAATAAGGCTAATTTTGTTGATATATAATTGCTTATATTCCAGTTATTCCATCTTAAAAATGGGTGTATCAAATTATAAACAGTGAAACTCTTAGAAACAATATATTTTGTATTCTTGTGAGCAAAAACGTCCTACATCACCCAATGTATTAAAATTCATACTATGTACATCTCATAAAAACATTTTTTTGCAATTTATTGCAGATTTTATCAGTGTTTTGAAATTCTTAATTCCATATAAATTAAATCTTTTTTAAGTAATTCATTGTAATGGGCTTTAAAGGATTAAGAGCTACAATCTAGAAACAATGACATTATTATCAATTTTGCTCCATATTCTTGACGATAGAAAACTTGATTCAAGAACACCCCCCCACACACACATACACACACGAACTCTTTGATTTAAGAATAATCCATTAACAGTCAAAGTTTTGATCAGTGTTTACTTCATACATTTTTCTTTATATGTAGTCATTTTTCGTTGATGACCACAAAAAAAACCCCCAAAAATAATACGGAAAAGCCAAACAAAATTTAATTTATATTCTTAAATAATAAAATGAATGTATTTTCTATAAGTGATAAGAAACACGGTTCTTTTTGGTTTTATTTTAAAAATGTAATTTTCAAGTTCAATTAACTATAAATTTGTGCAAATTGGATTCGCAATAATAAATTTGCTTAAAGGAAAAATAACAATTTTGAAAAAAACTTACATTTGTTGATAAAAAAAAAAAGTTTTTGCATTTGGGAGAGGAGGTTATTGAGGTTTCTCAAAATGGACATTTTTGGAAAAAATGAGATGGAACAACTGGATACCACGCTTAGCTTCATCCGTAGCTGTTCCCTAGTAGCTCGCCGCTCCATGACCTGACTAAGACGACGACGTCTCCTTTGATATGTGATTATGAATGCTAGTGCCATGGCAAAAATTTGAAAGTACCTACTTTAAATCCAATTATTAATCACATCCGTCGCCGTGTTTTTAGAATTAACTATCAAAACTATCACGAGTTGGTACGTGTGTATTGGCATAATGATTTAATAGAGACCGTGTAATTGCAAAACTATTTTTTTTGTCATTTTTAGAATTTCAAAGTTTTGCGCACATGTGTAATGAAAAAAGAGCTGTTTTCTTTGCTTTGGAAACAAATATTTGGATTTTTGTTCTAAGAATAAGTTATAGTTTTAGATTTCATAATGATTTATTAAAATGGTCCACCTTGTACTACTGAGATATTATTCTCATTTTGTTCTAAAAGGAGTTATTTCCATTCATTACACTGGTTATTTTTATTAATTTAATCAAAATAAAGTATAATTTGATACAAAAACGCTCAAAAAATGCAAACCATTTGCTTAGAAGTAAAAAAAAAATTCTTGTTATTTTGTTGTGTGGCATCAAATTTTAAGTAATTCCATCAAACAATTAGGTTTTTTCCTTTTTTTAGTGCTTGTGTTTCTAGATTTTGATCTCCTAAAATTTAACTTGATCCTACTTTCTAGTGATTTTCTTCTTATGAAATTTTAGGCTACCTCTTTTTGCAGTGTAGAAAACAAAGGTTCATAGAGCTTTATGGGTGAAATAACATCCCAAATACTAAATACATTCCACATGTGATATAAAGCAAAATTAGATGCACAAAGTAAGAAAATGTGTTTTTAAGTGACTAAATTTATGCAAAGAGGAATGTTGGAGTCACAAAATACAGAGCTAAAAGAGCCGTTATAAAAAGGAAAGAAATGTTACAGTATTCCATTTATAATAAGCCTGAATGTAGGGAAATTAAAGAGCCTGAAACCATTTTAATGTTTGCAATACTCTTAATTATTTCACAAAACATATGTACATGCATAATAACATCACTTGTTCTGTATTTTACTAAATCTGGGTTTTACATTCCATTCTGCAAGATAAATTAAAAGCACTTTCTTCAGTAATGCTCTAATAACTGGCAACTGTTGGCTGATCACTATTAAGGTTAAAATGTACATTACTTTCCACTTCCTGTTAATTTCCTGTTCAATAATATGAACATTATGAAAGTCATTAGAACATTTAATGAGAGCCCAAAACTAATTTTGCCTCCACAAAACCGTGACACATTGACAGACAGACCAGACAGTTTGTCAGACAGGGCAAAGTGTTTTCTACAAAGACAATCAAATCCCAACACTGTCACAAAGTCCGTCATCTGAAAGCCTAATTTATGGGGCTTTGCATCAGAGGGCCCGTTCTAAACGATGGAGACCACCACCTGACACCGACAAAACCCCACCCCACACGCAACGCGCCCTCCCAAAGCCACACATTCAAACAGAATAATAACCGAGCCTCTGCCAGTCAGTCAAGGCAGCTGTCTTTGCAAATGGAAATCTGCAGAAAGGTGGAGATGAAAATCATTTTATCTGGTTGACACACATTACAACAGAGAATTTCAAACGAGTAAGATGGAAGCTCTTAGGTCAATTACGGTGTCGAGGCTGTCATTTTGCAATGAAATATATACCTTTGAAGAACACTTTACTCCAGGGATGGGGAAAAAAGGGTTGGAAGATGTACTGTTTAACCCGGGGAGCGCATAAGAATATCAAAGATGATGGAGTAAAATGGGGAGTGATAATGGACCATTTTTACCCAGCTGGCTTGGCCAGGAGTGACTCATGGTGCCCACGCAGCAAGAATGCAAGAAACGTAACAAAACGATAAGGAAGAGGAAAAAACAAGCAAAACATTCAATCAAAGTTTTTTTCTTTGCATTTTTAAAACTGATTTACACATTATCGTTTACCTCTCCTTTTTGCAGTGCAATAACTTAAAGCTAGGAAAATAACATTATCCTGATCATTTACTCTCCATTAGAGATTTTATGAGTCATTTTAGGTATAACTTTACATTCATTAACTTACATCCTGCTCAAACTGGGATCAACAGCAGATTTTTGCACACAGAATTTGAGTCTAGACTCAAAGACAGTGTGGTAAAAATCTCCTGAGAGGTTCTGCTGTATGAAGATGAAGATAAAAGTGTTTCAATGACATGGTGGAATAAAACAAGACTTGTCTGTAAAGAATTGTAATGCTATGTTCACACCAGGCTCGGACACACATGTTCAAGCAGTCACTTCCAATAAAAAGTATATGTAAATATATGTATACGTGAGTTGTCAGGTTCAATGTTCAAAACTTTGATGTTCACAAAACAGCACCACATGCTAAAGTACTTTCAAAATGTGAATTCACCAAGTTCTTGAATGTGTCATGACACTGGTTTTAGATGAAAGTCATAAACAGTCTACGATAACACCACAAATAACTATATTTTCTGCTAGTCTCTTTTTTATTTAATAAAAGTCCCTTTGGAATAACCATTACAGTGGCAATGCTGTCTCTAAGTTTTAGCTTACAGTTTTAAAAAAATATATCAATTCAATTTTAACAGGGCTGAAAGCTTTGATTAAACTGGTATCATACACACTTAAGCACCATGCCACATAATGCCCAGAGGCGATTGACAAAAGAGAGTAAAAACATTGTTTAAAAATAAGAAAAATCCAGAGGACATCAGTCTGGAGCAATCAAGTGAAAATCACATCTATATGTAACCCTATGCTACCATTTGTTTTGTTTTAAACACACATTTATATGACTTCTAGTTCATTAGCATGATAAAAACATTCCTTAAAACAAAGTGTATATAACTTGGTCCATGTTTTTGGGCCTGTAGTTCACTATCATTCCACTAGAGGCAGTAGAAGAGATTTTTCTGCCCTTTTTAAAATGGCTGCCTCCTGAAATCTCAAACACACTTTTGGCGGGAAAAGTTTAGCTTTAGTTTCAAAACTTTATGGTAAGAATGACTCCTCTTTTGCCATTAATTAAAAAAAAAACATGAAAATAAATAATTACAAAACAATGACACCCAGTTAATAATGAGTATCAAATTTGGTACAGTGGGTAAATAAGATTTCTTGAAGACTTGTCAATTTTTTTGCATCTTAAACTAACAATGTTGTGAGCAAAAACTTACCAAATCACCCAAAGTGTCATCATTGATTCTACTTCTCATTTTAAAATTCTGAATGGATTTATAAACATCCAAAAAGGAATTTTTTGCCAATGCTTTAATGTATTGGGCTTTAAAACTATAATTTTAATGTATTATGTTTAATGTATAATTTTAAAATGTATAATTTTTAAATTTAAGACAAAATCCAGCTTTAACCCTCTGGAATCGACGGACACCCTAAGGTGTGCTGCTGTGACATCAGCGTGATAAAACTCAGTCTAAAATGAACTTTCATAATTTTATTTTGGCATGGGGTTCGACATGAGTTTCTACAACCACTGGCATTGTCCAAAACTGCGGAAACTCTGCTCTGCGAAAGTCCCACCCATCACTGTTAAGAGAGACGACCAACAAAGTAGAGAGACACGCCTCCACCTGTGAGCAGATTCCAGCTGTGCTGACCTGAAATCCAGCAGGATCAAACTTCTCCCTAATCGTTCTTATTATTCCTTACAAACATTAGTTTGTTGACTAAATTTATACTTGTTTTTTTTTTTTTTTTTTAATGAGAGCACACCTAAACCTTCATTCCATGTTGTTTAAACAGTTCGTTAAATATTTTTGGGGTATCCACAGCAAAATGAACCCCATTATTCCAGAGGGAATTTTCTGTTTTTTCATGATTTTGTGTCTACTGTGTGAATACAACATGGAAAAATAACAAAATAAAGATAGCGTCACATAGGACAAGTTGTACCGATTAAAATGATACCAAATAAGCTTGCATTTAGTCTTTCAATTTGAAAACACAAAGGTAAAAGTAGACAAAATCTGAGTTTTGGGTATAGGTTCCAGAGGGCTCAACAGGCAGAGTAAACATAAACCTGATGTATAGAATGCATCAATATATAAATAAATACATTTTCCCCCCAAGCTTCCAAATGATAAATGCTACTCTCTCTTCAAAAGATCTAAAAGTCTAACTTTGTGACTGTGACTGACAGAAAGGAATTATGGGTAATTGTAGTGTCAGAAAAGACGACAGCTGTATGATGAGATCCTGTGTCATTAAGGCAATCAGAAAGTTAAGAGGCAGTGTGACATGTTTCTCCCCCTCGATGTGACACGGCTCCTGACATGGCTGTTGATAACTTCCAGGAGAGAGAAAAAGACACTGAAAAGAGTGAGTACAGAGAGCACAAATGAAAATGGAAGTCACAGAAAAAGGGGTGTGATTTTTTTTTCTTTTTTCCATTTTTCCACCTTCCATAAGCAACGTGTTTCAAGTGACGGTGCTACATTCGTGTTCATTGTACACGTCAACCTGCCAGGAAGATAAGAAGTGTCTGAGGTTCTTTATGAGATTAACATTTAAAATCTAGAAATGCTACAGAAATGAAAAAGTAGACTTAAATTAATTTGAGTGATGGTATAAAATCAAGTGATGTCGTCTTCCTGCTATAAGGCCCGGTTTATTGCTAGAGATGGGCGATGCTGAGCATTTGGGTTTTGATCCGATGCCGGTCAATATCGCCAATATAAATATCTAAATCAATATTTTTCTTAAATGAGGTGGATGTGACATGAACCTCAAAATTTCAATTATTTTAATTGCCGTGAATGGTTTCTTTTAAGTGGGCCTTTTTTTAATTACTTGATGAACATAAAAACAAAATTAGGACATAGTTTTCAATTAAATGGAAAATAGTTTTTTAATAATAAAACTTCTTGGAATTAGATAAAAAGTGAGGAAGTGGATGCAATAACAAATGAAAAAAGGAACTATGATGAACTATGACATTTTTGCTGATAAAGAAAAGTTTCAAACAAAAGTGGAAATATCTATATCTGCTGGCTGGTGTCGATCCGATACAACTTGAGATCGATACTATCAATATTTTGGATCGATCTGCCCAGCAATTATAATTGCTCCATAGAGCGTCCATAACAATGGACAAGAGTGCAGTCCTTAGCTGGCACTTTATTAAAATTTATTAAAAATTAAAAAAAAAAATAAAGGACAGGAGTTCCTGCCTATAACATATTTATTTAGGAGTGATTTATTCAAATCTCTCAAATGTAAAGTTTGATCACATGGAGTTACCCTTCTGTAGAAATAATTTTTATGGTAATCGGTGAAACTTTAATTTTGCCATATGAAAGATGATAAAAATGGAACTTTGGAATTACAGGAAGGCAAAGAGAAATCGTAACATTTAAATGTTCATAAAACCCATTAGTACACATTTGTAGCAGCATTTAGCCAAAATTATGGTTTTTGTTAAACATCCAGTGATGTATACAATCCTATGTATAAAGACTATAAAAACTGGCTTCATTAAATTATTTTAATTTTGTACTTAAAATGAAAGCATCACCAAATGATCAAATATCCTTTGGAAAATTGTTTATTCATCCTTTGATTTATTTATTCTCCAAAAACTAATAACAAGTAGAGTGATCAACCTCTGATTGGAGCCAACCTTATGTGCCAAAGTGACCTGGTTCAAGATACCGAACCCCACATTGCTCCTGATGGCTATAGGCTGGCGCACTGTGCAAATGTGCGCGAGTGGGTGAATGGATTTGGATCTTTTAAAAGACAGTAAAGCACTATATAAGTTTGTTCATAAATATTTGTCATTCTAGATCAAAATATGTCAAACATTTTAATTAAAAAATAGTAATAACAGAAGAAACTATAGGAGGACATTTCATCAGACATTCAATTTTAATTAAGAATGTAGTTCATAAATACTTGATAACATGCTGATGGGTTTTTACGTATTAGTATACTTATGTATTTGCATTAAAACCCCTAAAATCAAGATCATAGTATCGTTAATGAACCGATTTTTGTTTAAAGTCAAAATGATCTTTATATTAATGAAATATTTCAAGTGTCACAGTTACTTAAGATAGTTTGTTTGCTGATGATACTCTTGTATTTTATTCAGATAACTTCAATAACCTAACAAATATAATAAATTAAGAATTGATAAAACTAAAAACATAAATGGATATAATAAGCCATCTATCATCTTGGAAAAACTAATGTAGTCATGTTTGGTAATTATAAAGAAAATTCAGAAATACCAATAAACATAAACAGTGGTACGAGATGAGGTGAGAAAAGTTGTGGATTATATTACCAATTTTGCACAAGTATTCTCCAAGATTGTGTCGTCATTCAGGCTTTCTCAGGCCCAAATCTTCCATGTTTCAACACCAACAACCTTTTCAGTTATTCACGAGGTCACATAACTGAAGCAAAATCGCTTTAAAAATCCAAAAGCCAACATTTCCACCGCTACATTGATCCTTAATCTCTCTCCTTTGACTTGGCTTTGTTGTAATATTAGTTCATCCTTTTATTAGGTAAATATGAAATCAATCGATCTTTACATTGAAAGTTAAACAATCTTTGACATTACTTTTACTAAACAAACAAAAAAAATCAGGTTTGTGGTATAATTTCACACTTTAATTTGACAGAAAAAGTTAATTTATCGTTAAATTATTTGACTGGAAAGCCAGAAAAACCCTAATAATAACACAATATGACTTAGAGAAACCATTATTGATATGATCATTGTAATGTAAACAATAGGAAAAATATGAAATATTGACCATTAAAACCACAGACTGAAACCTGGCAAAATGAACCACTGTAGCAATAAGAGTAATATAGCTATGAGAGCAAAGAGAGAGAGCGCCCTTCTTTCTTTTTACACTGTTTTATTCCCTTCTATTTTCCTTCCCTCCATTCTGCAGTTGTGTGTCCTGACCTTGCAGCTTCTATGGCCCATCCATCTTGAGCTGCTTAGCCATTTCGCAGGCTTCATACTGCGCAGATTAACACAATTCATCACCACAATCATCCTCCATTCATCACCCTTTCCAATGAATGTTTTGACATCCAGTTAATTTTCTGCTGATGATTTATCAAATTATAATTACCATGCTCTGAAGGGCTCATTTATTATGTTGATACATGATAATGATGCCAAAGTGGATTGAATTTTAAGTAAGTTCTCCCTCCGATTATAACATATGCGTTATTGTGAATAATGCTGTGCAATTCGATTCTTTACAGCTTGGAAATTCCTGGTCCTAAAAAAATCAATCCAAAAAGAGAAAAAAAAGACAAAGTAAGACCGTTAATTCATTTTTAAATTTTATTCTTTTTTTTCCACAGAATAAATTGTTTGGCTGAGGAGCGGCACGCATGAAAAAGTTCAATTAGATTCAGAGCACCCATCTTAGATGCTCAGTAATTAAAGAGTGCACTAATTCAATCAGGGGCAAGACTCAAGCTGAGGGAGTTGGGCTGTTTCTTAATAGGTTATAGGTTATTTCTCACATACTGCCCACATAGGCACTTCATTAGCCTTCTGCTTTACAATTCACTTGGCTTTTCAGCCTCATTATTATCCAAGTTTATTAAAATCCAATGGGTGCCTATCTGTTTCTATTACAGAGGAGTGGAGCAGGAATGCACCGGGTGACTGTTAAGGGCAAACACACCAGCTACTGTATACGGGAATTGTTACAACATTTGAAAATGTCTGTTTCCTCCGTCTGTATTAGAAAACTGTAGTGAGAGCGTAACTAGGCCGATGTGACCTTAAAAAATGCTCATCCATTTGCCCTCAACAATAACCTTTCTCCATATGATAGATGATTACATTTTCCAACAGAGCAGAGAATCTAGCAGGTTTTGTTTGGTCAGTATTTTTTTTTTTTTGCCGTTTTGCACAGATGCTGGCATTTGATCCTTTAACCCATGCTTAGATGCCAAGCTAAATCACTGGCCAAAGGATGGAGGCGGTTTGTGCAGAGCTGCAGTGCATTCTGGGGGCCCCGGCAACCAGCTCTGGGAGATGAAGGCTTAGGAGGTGTTAAAGGTTATTGAATGCTGGAGAATTCTCCTGGCGGCGGAAGCATTGTTTACAGCTATCTATTTTTTTGACTCTTTGCCCTTGGGCCATGGCCTATAAACAGAGCCGCTATCCCCGACATCCCAGCAAGTGGAGAGTGCAGAGCATAACTGCGAGTCCCCTTTGGATGTCCCAAAAGTGAAAGATGTGTCTGGTAAGTGAGAGAGGTCAAACACGAGCATGGATATTTATTACATGCGCTGCAACCAGATGGAGGCAGCCCATCCATCAAGCACAGCTGTCACGCTGGTCACAAACGCTTCCCATAAAGACACCCCAACACCGGCACCATCCTGCTCGCCTTTGCACATGCTCTATGAAAGCACACGCTCTATCTGCATCAATGGAAAAAAGGAGAGAATATGAAAGAGTAGAAGTTTTCACTGAGCTAATTGCTAGTTTACAACTCTTATGCTAGTTACACGCCGGTAAACACACAAAAATGCATACTTTGGGATTCTATATTCAAAACTTTTGAGTTCATGTATTGCAACGCAAGTTTTTTAAGGCTAGGCAAGTTTATTTTTATAGCACATATTTCTACAGAGACAATTAAAAGTGCTTTACATAAAACATTAAAAGAAACAATCAAGAGAAATAGTAAAGGTGAGATCACTGAAATACAATTAAAAGAAAGTAAAAACAATTGAATTTAAAACAAGGATAGATAAACAGTGCGGATCGAAACATTTGAATCCATCTTATTCAAATGCAGCTGAGAACAGGTGAGTCTTTAACCTTGATTTAAATACACACTGTTTCAGCTGATCTAGGTTTTCTAGAACAGTGTTTTTCAACCAGTGTGCCGCGGCACACTAGTGTGCCGTGGGAGATGGTCAGGTGTACCGCGGCAAATAACCAATTTTCACATATGTAAAACATTTACCATCACTAGGGAATCCGCTCTGCGTTCATCCAAACGGGCCCTGATTTAACTCTGGTAGATAGTTTAGAATATGCAAGATTGTAAAATATTTTTTTCAATGTTTCTATAAATGACTTTTAATCAGAATAATGTTACCGCAATCTGGCCGCAAAACCAGCTGTAAACTAGGCTTTCAGAAAAGTTCCGCCCCCTTCAACTGTCTCCACCAATCATTGTTGGAGGCTTGATCACATGTCATAAATCTGACCAATCAGAAGTGGTTAACGTTCTCACTTCCTTGTTCCTTTTCTGCTCATAAAATCTCTCGGTTCTAACAAAAACAGCAGCTACAGCTCGTGTTTAGCGGTGTAACTTCCTGCAGGATCCGGTTTCAGACAGTTTAAGAAGTGAACAAAAGAATGAAGCTCAGAAACGTGAGTATATCCGGAATGCGCGCGAGTTTATGCACTACATCCCCCAGGATGCAATGGGGTAAAGCAGACTTTCTCAAATGGTGGGGGCGCGGTGCGACCCAGGGATCATACCATTTATTTTAGTTACTAAACAGTTGATCGGAGGACAGACAGTGACCGGGATATCCACACAGAGAGAAGAATATTGAATTAAACCTCAAGACTTGGGATGGAAAAATATTTAACGGAGATTAAAAGAAACAACGGAGAGAAATAGAGTGCGCGTGCTGGGGGGAGGGGGGGATGTACAGGAGCGCAAGAGCTGAGGAGAGAGAGAGAGAGAGAGAGATGAGAGAGAGAGAGAGAGAAGAGAGAGGAGAGAGAGAGAGAGAGAAGACCGAGAGAAGAAACCAGATTTCAATCTCAAAGCTGAGACTCTTTTGTCTTTCTTAATTGTATTGTGAATAAAAGCCCTTATTTATTAGTTTTTCACAATTTAATTTGTATTTTTGGTTGTGGTTGCAGAGTTTTGTGTTCACTTCAAATGTGTTTAAAAGGAAAAAAACTTAAAATGTATCGAGTTAAAAATTGAATAGTTAATAGTTCTTTTTTTTCATTGATTTTGTACATTCTGTCTGGAAGGGATAAATAACAATTTGGACACATTATGGACTTTGTGCATAATCTTATATAATAGTTTATGATAAATTAAATAAAGCAAAAAAAACATAAAAAGTCATTTTGCAGCTGAAAAAGCCGCTGTTTTCAGAGAGCTAATGCAAAAGAACAGAATTTTTGAGAAAAGCCAGAATTCCCATCACGACTGTGGAGGGAAACAAGGAAAGATTGTTGTTTTTACTTTGAAAGTTTTGGAAGTATTCTTAAAAAAAAGAAACATTAATAAAAACGGATTATTTATAAGTTTTTTTAAATATATTTTTTTTAATCATTCTTTAATGATAATAAATGTAGACTGTTTTGAAGAGGTATAAGTTTAACTTGAGAAAATTGACTAATGGTACCAATGATATTCGCAGCAGAAAGTTGTATTTGTGTGTGTGGAGGGGGGTACGAGAATTGACATTGAGAAACACTGGGTTAAAATGACAGCGCCTCTGTGCTGCAATGACGCTTCCCACTAATTTAAAAAATGTAAATTAGATTGTACATCAATACCGATTAAAAATTTTTACCTTTGGGATACTAGTGTGCCGCGGGATTTTTTTCATTGAAAAAGTGTGCCTTGGCTCAAAAAAGGTTGAAAAACACTGTTCTAGAAGTCTGTTCCAGATCTGTGGAGCATAGAAGCTGAATGCAACTTCTCAATGTTTAGTTCTGGCTCGTGGAACTGATAAAAGACCGGATCCAGATGACCAGAGGTCTGGCTGGTACGTACTGAGTCAAGAGGTCAGTCATGTACTTCGGTGCTTTTCAGTCTGTTTTTCGGCTCCACATACAAAACTTCCATGAATTTAAAAAAGATGCTTTCTATATGTCAATACCAAATTCGAATCCATGACTGGTCAAAGTTCGTCTGGTTGTACGTTCAACGAGTATTAAATGGCTATGCTTTGAAAGTTAATTCAGTTGAATTTTGACCAATCAGGGGCTCGGATTTGGTGACATATGGGTAACATTTGTTTCAAAGCACAAAGCTGCCAACTGTTCACAAATTAATAAATGTGGTTTATGCCCAGTTTTTATTGTACAAAACCAATGCCGAATCCAAATTCTTCCATTACCCCTCCAATTGTAGCAGCATTGGAAGTAATGGGAGATGTCCAATGCTGAAGAGCAGGGGTCCCAAACTCGCGGCCCCTGGGCCGTTCGCGGCCTCCAAGTCAATATTTTGACCCGCCTTATTATGAAAGTTCAATATCTACTACGCAATATCTTCTTCATGTCCACGCTTCTTTGATGATAGCTTTGTATTTTCTTCGTGATGTTCCAGCTTGCTTTATGCTAAAAATTTTGCATTTGTTATTGTCTTTGGATCTGGTCATCAGAAAGGTCTGTAGCAAGAGTTGCTAGCATTGTTGTCGTTTCACTGGACACGCACAAGATATTGGTTAGTAGTACAAAGACATGAACAAATGTTCAATGAACCTTTTCAGTAGACATAGGCAATAGCCCAAAGATGCAGACAGTGGACGCAAAAAACATATTTTTGGCACAAATGGAACACCATACAACCCAGGCTCAGTCTGACTCTGCCTTCAGTGGTCTTTAAGGTAAACAGAGTCAGAGAACCCTGCTATAGAGGGAAACAAAAACTATCGAGAGTCTAGTGTGAAAACCATAAGCTAAGAGTGCGTTCAAGAATGCCTGTTTACCGCGTTCTTGAATATGCATCACGTGTACGTAGCAACGAAGTTATTTAACAGAACTGTCTCCCCATCCATTTTCCCCAAAAAGAACTAGTTTAACTTTAGCTGATACTTTTTTGGGGTAGATAAGGGATCGGCCGTGTGAATGGGGTAGGGAGAAACTGAAGAAGAGCTTGGACTGGAAGGGCATTTCTGACACTTGCTCCCTTATTCATCAGACTCTCATAGGCCCATCGGTGACAATGAAAAGATTTCACAATACAGCCACAGCAGAAACTCATTCTAGCCCTCATCCATCATGCTCAGCCCACTAGCCGTTCCACTGACCTAATCTGTGATGCCTCACTGCCTGCACCCCATTCCTTAAAGGCAGGCTTCATTACTGTAAGGGAGAGTTGGAGATAGAGGCCAGGGGCCAAGGACCTGGGGAAAAGTGCGCTATTCAGATCCATGCAGAAACTTGAAAGTACATGAAACATCGAGACAGTCGCACGTCTCACATTTCACCGCACCGAAGATGAAGGTCTTCACAGGGGGGTGTTGTCCTCAAAGGTAGAAATAGCAGATTGTGACAAGTGTCTGTCTGTGCGAATGTGCCTCAAGAACAATTAAAAATAACTATATTAAGGTTAGGTGTGACTGCGAGTCAATTAAGTCTGACTGACTCTGAAAACGGAATCTAGCTGTCATGGAAATTTCATCTAACAATTTAAGCGCCTTCTTTCCATCCATCAATCAAGTGATTAGACAGCTTGTTACTGTCGCAAACAATTTTCAAGTCCGTGACAGACAGAACTTGAAAGAGAAGTGCCAAACTCACAGAGCCACTTAGTTTGCTGAAATACAATCACTGCATGTGCCTATTGCTGACACTTCTGTCTATTTTTAACTTACCCTGGATCTCTTCTCATCCATCCATCTATCCATCAACAGTACAGTGTGTTCCTTGCTCTGGGTTACTCTGGCTTGCTTAATCAAAATGGAGTCTGACAGTGGGAGCCTACCTGACCCTGGACCAGCTATTATAAAGCATTATTCCCTAAACTGCTGCTCTGACTTTGAGGCTGGACTGTGCTGCCAACTCCCCCTCTTTTCTCACTAACTGGTCCCCAGGCCCTGTTACCCACGGGCTAATGGAGTCTGTCGCTGCACTGAGGGACAAATTCAATCAGCCTCTCGCTAAACATCTTCAAATAACATTGCTTCAACTCTGTGGGAAAGGGAACACTGTTGCTACTGGAATCGAGTGAACTGTCCATGTTGGAATACAACATGTTGGACAAGACTGCAAATGGAAGAAAGAACTTCTCCGATCTTATTGGTGGAGACGTAACTTGGGGCCTTCAAAGAACATGATACTGAGGCACATCTTTATGCTTTAAGTACTTTTATGTTTTGTTTTTCTCAGTGGTGCCAGAGAATCAAAACATAGAGACTTAAAAGAGAATTTAGAATAAAAAATTGGGATATTAGCCAAGTAGTAGTGGAGCAATACATTGACAAGCTAAGTAATGGAAAATTCTAGAGACAAGTATGTAAAACTAATCGGATGTATCTCTATCAAAGTGAATAAATTAGGACTAAATATAAATAAATAAAGGAATAGAAGAAAATTAAAATAAAATAGAAAAAACATAAAAGTTTGTGGTAGACATCATGACACAGGTTTTTTTATTTTCTTATTTTGGATTAAAAAGAAACAAGTAATCAGAATACTGTTACAATAAATGTAAAGGTAATCGTAGCGAGATTTTAAAGAAAAATATAATTAATAAAGTTATGATAAAATAGAAATTGTAAACTAGCTCCAAAATACACTCCATAATCTGCATTTCTTTTTTAATATACTGTGTTACACAAGGCATAAGTCAGACATATCTGGAAAAAAGAAAAAAAAAACGTAATCTTGCCCCCTTGATATCAGCATCCACTGGGTAATTATTTTACCATCAAATCACGGTTGCATCATACCTTCTCCCATGTTGGGGACTGGAGATTAAAGAGACAACTAATTGACAGGCGATGCTGCCCAGGAAACACCAACAAGACAGATCAAACTGTTGGGAAATGTTTACTGGCCTTACATCAGCATGGATAAGATCTGAGGAAGGAGCTTTCCTGAAAGCTCGCTAAAGGAACAAATCTACCCAAATATTGGTGTTTTTTTTAACCACACAAAGTCAGAGTCAACACTGCATATAAAAAGTAAAGACATTTTATTATTAGTTATTGTCCTAATAACTAATAATCCATTTATTGTCTACAATTATACGTTTCTATTGGTGGATATTAAATTTTGTGTCTGTTCTAGTAATATACAAAGTGTGTTTTTTTGAATAGACTACTATTTTCCAAGAGATATTTTTATGAAAAAGTCAAGAAAGGCATGAAGAGTGTGCAATTTCTGCTTTGATTCCAATACAACAACTTATCTTACATCTTCAATTTCTTTCATATTCAAATAACTTTTTTTAAATAAAGGGAAGTTGAGGTTAACCCACAAATGAAAAAGGAGTTAAAGACCAATCCTTGCCCATTCCTTGTGTTAATTACAAAAAGAGCTTGTTCATAGATTTATAAAAAACAAATATATAAATATATCAACAAATATATTTGAAAAGTAAAACCGCCCTTGCCGCTAGCCCACCTGTATGCGTCAACACCGCCAATCTTTGGCCAGTGGTAAGTTTTTAAGCATGTGGCGAGGGTCAAATTCTCATTTTAAGGAAAAAGTCTATGCTTCCTGTGTCAAAGTCAAGGCCCGGGGGCCGGATGCGGCCCTCCAGGTAATTATATTCGGCCCTCCAGATAATTTTATTTTATTTTTATTAATTGCCCGATGTATCCTTGCGCTTATTTTGAACTTATACAATTTGACAAACTATTTTTTTACTGGGTAAATTATTGAAAGTTATTTAAAGTTTAAGGTGATTTACTCTGCACTAATATTCTTGTCTGTTTTTATTCATAGTAATGTTAAAACGTTACATTTTTAAAGTTTAAAAAATTTAGTTTCATTGTGTTCAGTAAATGTTTATCTTGCTTGGCCTGCGACATAAGGTGTGGTTTTGATTTTTGGCCCCCTGTGCCATTGAGTTGGACACTCCTGGTCTACGGTATGAAATTATTTCACGGAGTTAATAGAATTAAGTTGTGTTTTTTTTTTTTTTGTTTGTTTCTGTAAAAAAAAATATTTCTGATAAAAAAATGTGCGAGCTAGCTATCTACGCAACAGTTGCAAGCTTATCACGTCCATGTCGTTCAAAATCTACAACTTTAATTGCAACATTTTTTCCACAGTAGCTTCCCGATGATGCTCTTGAAGTTAGGAGACGATTGGTAAAAAGCCCTAGGACAAGTTTTATTTTCAACTACTACTAAAAGGTCAAAGGTCAACAAAACTTCTGTGGTCGTTGTAGACTTAAGCTAGTGTGAAATTTTGTAAAGATTGTTTGAAGATATGTTTTTTCCCATATTGTGGGAAAATATGAAAATTGGCAAATCTCACAATGACAAAAATGGCTGCCGAGCCACATGTCAAATGGCTATCCCATAATAATTTCAAAATTTGCTTTGAATATTCCAGACACGCATTTTTTGTTAGTATGTTCTATATATATATATATATATATATATATTTTTGGTTTCATAAACGATTTTCACACCATTTATGTTTTACAGTTTCACCCGCTTTGATGTCATCGTTTTGGGGGTTGGGTCGTTCACTATGTCCACAATTCATTTTCATCGGGAACTATGTGTGTGCAACTATTGATGAGGGTTGCTTGAGTCAAATTTTTGCTTGAAGGTCAGAATTTTTTCAGTGTGCAAAAACAACATGGTCCTTGCAGTCAGTGACTGCTGCGGATCATAAAAACATGACTGCACAGAGAAAGTGCAACCTTTCCAAACTTGTCCTGAAAAGATACCTCATAAATAAAGATATAAAAAGAATCTGGGTCACATATTAGTACTATCTTATTATTATGTATGTATTATTACACAATCCAGTGAAATTTAGTAAAAAAAGGCCCCAATTTGTAAATGAGAACTAGTAGCGTAACTCCGCCCACAGCATTTCAGCCCCACAGATTCTACATCGACGTGAAGAGGAGAAAACAATTAACCAGGAGTTTAACCTGTCAGTCATGTCCTATCAACCTATCACACTTGTGCTCCCTGGTCCGCCTCCTACTTAACTCCCTCTGTGATATGCTACTGGCAGTTTGGATAGCTGGACTGACAGCAGCCCTGATCCCTCTGCCTGTGGGGGGAGGGGGGTGGACTATGTGGACAACTTAAACATAAGAAAGGGAGATTGTGGTGGACGTGAGGGTAAAGTGAGAGTATCAGAGATGAAGAGGGGGTTGGAAATCTGCTTTTTGTCCCAATTATTAGAGCAAATTCCCACATTGACAAAATAATTACAAAGGAAGAATCATAATGAAATTTTCTTTCAAATTAATTTTTTCCTATTTTCATCTCTTGAAAAAAAGGTAGCAACCAGACTTTACATAACCTCTGGATCAAACAGATTTCAAAACAAAAACGTTTTAGCAGCTGTCAGGCTTTATTAGAACTTCACAATCCGGGACATGTTCGATACAACGCATATAGTCAGGAAAATGGGATTCTCCCGTTAGCCGCGTATTCCATTACTTTACTCCCCGACTTCCATCCCTTTGGGTTCCACACCGTTCTGTTAACCATCAGCAATTATATCCCTGTCAGAGCTAAAGGTAACAAATATCCCCCCCATCCCGCCATCCGCTATCATCCTCTGGACACCAGCATCAATTGACAGCAGCTAAATCACAGCAGCCAGCCAAGACTCCTGACAGACAAATGCACTGCCTTGGAAAACCTGGGCCCATCACTCCAACAGGGGAGGGGTAAACCAGGAGAAGCTCTCCCTGCTGGCCTTACACCACCCCCTCCAACTCTACCCCAACCTGCTATAAGAGATGGACTACCCTAGATTCTGTAAGGCCTGTTCCCAAATAAGAAACTTATTGTTGGAGCTTTTTCATGGCTCTGGTATATCTTTCACCTACCATCACAGCAAGTCCTAGTTTCCTCCTGTAACAGATGGAGTGGGGGCTATAAGTTATCCTAACTACACCCAGCAATCGCTGAGCAACAGTGTGGCATTGTCAAATTCATGACTTTGTAACAACTTGTTTTTAAAGGAGGAAACATGTCTCTGTTCTCAAGCACTAGACATAAACTTTAACATGTTCTCGTTCACAGCTTTCAGACTTTACCTCTAAGTTAACCTTTAATATTTCTACATCATGATCACATAAGACGGATGTAAAACATGATTTCTGTTTTGTGAATTACACAGTTTTTTCGTATTTTCTACAATTATTATGCACCACGTTACGCAATTGTGCTTGATTTTTGCGATGTGAATATGCAAATGTATAGTTTTCCACAATCATTCTATGGATGCCCATGGATGTCTGAAAGACTTGTGATGCTTGTACCACTTTTATTTTACAAATACGGCACATATATCACACTAAAATAACGTAATTTTTTTTAATATACAAATTTATTGCTTTCCACAATTGTTCCATGGAAGTCCACGGATGTCTAAAAGACTTTTTATGCCTGTACTAAATTTATATCACATATACGGTACACATATCTCATTAAAAGTACGT
The DNA here is from genome assembly GCA_003999625.1 of Oryzias javanicus. Taxonomy (NCBI): domain Eukaryota; kingdom Metazoa; phylum Chordata; class Actinopteri; order Beloniformes; family Adrianichthyidae; genus Oryzias; species Oryzias javanicus. The sequence goes on along the minus strand of CM012451.1, from coordinate 22,334,409 downwards.
AATAGATGCACAAATCACTAATTAATTGCATATAAACAGCGCAATAATCATATACGGTTTATGCATGAAATGGGTTTTGTCTGACGGGTATGTATCAGCTGGTCTTCCACCCCTACGACTTTTTATACAGAGTGGGGGTCTTCTGCGGTCTCTTGCTGGTCGATGTTCGGCAACTCGCGAAAGCTGGGTCGGGGAAGGGGGCCTGATATGGCTCTTTTTCAGATCACCCCAGCATCAGTGGCTCATATGGCCGGTTCTGACACGATGTGATTTCTACCCAGTGTTCTGAATGTCAAAGTGAAGAAATTCAATGAACCACAGGTTTACCTGTTATTTCATGGCTTATTCGTACTTCTTCTATGGTTCATTCGTTGTGATAAATCTGTGAAAATATCCCATAAAAGACCCCAACTTTTTTCACTTTTATAAGTATATTCACGTATGACCAGCTTTCATCCGTGCAATATGGGCAAAATTTAAGTAATGGCCATGTGACATGGTCTTTAAATCAGCCCAGAATTAATCAGAAGCAGAATCCAAGCTCATGGTTTTACTTTATAAGCTGAACATACTCAGTAACTATGATGTATCAATCTTGCACTCAAATGCTAATAAAATGTAAAAATAAAATATTGATGTCCATTGGTACAGCAATACAAACAGATCTGTCCAAAAGTGACAGAGTGACGAGTTAGGTTAGGACTTGTGACAAGATGATTCCAGTTTTGACTGACATGACCTTTCTTGTGAGTCAAACATATTTAGTACAAAAATCTTTGACATGTTCCTGCTGCTTGGCATAACACCTCTTTTTCAACCCGGCTGCCACTTATTTTGTTATTTGTTCTATTTTTTAACTTAACACCTGAAATTAAAAAAAATCCTCACCCAGGTATGTCACTGTGCAAACAAGGTGAAATAACATAGGCAAGTGTAAATCCAGTTTTCTTTGCATACCGTCAAGTCGTTTACAGCTTCAGCAGCTCTTCCTATCAGATTGAATTAGCATAGTTGCGGAGGTAGATTTCTGTGTGTGACTTCCTGTATCAGCAGGGGTAACAGGGGAGGGAAGCTGTACCTGACAGTGACCTGTCAAACCAGATAGGATGTGTTTAACAATACACTGTCTGCCCGCATCACACATGAACACATGCACAAACGCATGGTCTTGTTTTCAGCACAGCCTATAGAGAGCTCAGTGACATTTCAAAAGCTCAAAGGTTACATGTAAGAAGCAGAACACATGCGATCTGACTTCTGTTTTGCAAATATCATCTGTCATCACTTGCGATATATAATTTCATTAGAACATTTTATTCAGGAATGCAAAACAGGTATATTTGAGCATGCAGAAATTGAAGGAAAGCTTGAACTCCTTAAAATTTCTCCTGAACTCAAGATTGAATTTTTTAAAATGGAAAAAGTTGTAAAAAAGAGAGAAAAAAAAGCCAAAATGTAACAATTAAAGGGAATATTATCAATTTGATTGTCTATTTTGACTGAAAAACACATTTTAAATATAACCCAGTTTCATGGAAATATTCCAGGAAAAAAAAATATTTATAATCAAACTATCCATTTTTGGGGTTTTTTTCTGGACATAAGAAAACAATATTGGATTTTTCACAAAGACTAGACTACCACTTTTCCCTTAATTACTACTTACACGCTGTAAAAACTTCATAAAAATATATAAACCAATAAATTAAGAGACTCTAATACAGAGGTTGGCAACCTGAACTCTACTGTGGCTCTTTGGCTAAAGATTTTAATTAGTCATGTTTATGAATTTATGCTTGAGTGGTGATTTTTTTTATTTATTTATTTTTTAACACAATTAAATCATGAGGCTCTATGTGAAGAGTCTAAATGCACAGATTTAGAACACTGAGTAAAACTTTAATAAAATGATTAATCTTCTGTAAGCTTTGAAAAGCACTTATTTCTTAACTGTTGCTGCCCAAGGAGGTACCAAAAATACAAATTTGTACATGCTTTATAAATGTGTCTGTTAAATCATAAAGCAATAAATTCCTGACAATATGCAGGTCAACTGGAGTAGTAAAGAATGATAGCAAATTTAAGGTGTTTTATTCCAAAATACCAATTTTGATTTGTGTTTTTTAAAATGTACGTACATTTGAAGCAACCAGGAAACTTCTTGGTGTGACTGGTTATTAAAATAATTGTACATTTCGTGGTACAAGCACCAAATTTGTCATGGATGTACATCAGGACCCCCTCTTTTAGAAAAACAAACACACACACACCCACACTGTCACAGAAATTATATGTATACGTTTCATCCTTTGAATCTTCACTACACTAAAATATCTTTACAATTAATGTGTCTAATCTTTGTGCACAGCTTCAAGGCCACAAGCTTTGTTTTCTTACTGTCAGAACGCCCTGATCACAGTGTGTAAACATTTTGATTTCAATAGAACATCTTGTCCGTATTAGCTATGGCACTTAAGTTCCTATCTTAAGTTCCTGATTAAAGTTGTTTGTATGACTCTATAAAATACGAATGTCCTTCATCACAGGCAGAACTCGGCAGACTTCTCCATGCTTGAAAAGCGTGTACCTTTTCTCCACTCTGTACTTTTTAAACAATTGAGTAAGTTGCCGCCATCTTCAAAAATGGCTGAAAGAGGGGATTCTGGTGTATATGTATAGCAAATTCTGTGCTTTTACTACTAAATTAAATATTTGTCGGAAATACCAGCCTACCTGGTTCCGCTATCTTTGTTGCACATGTAATTTTAAAAGGAACTCATGTGACCCTCTGTCAAAACTAAATTAAAGATTTTATATTTAGAAAATAAAACATTTTCTCTTTATATTTCTGTTTTTGTTAATGTCAAAAAATATAAATAATAAAATAAAAAGTTACATAGCCAATAAATAAAAATACATCCATAAAATCACTTACCACACAGGTTCAATCCGCGAACTATAAATATTTTTATTTCATTTTTATTTTATAGTCTTTAATTCATGTAATAAAAAACACATTCACAGAAAGGACACATTCAAAAACTATAAACAACCCATGAAATATTGCTTTTTTTAGTATCAGTTGAGGGTATTGGGTTTGTCTGTAAAATAAAAACACAATAAGCCATACTTTTCCAAGCAAGAGTTGCTTGTGATTACCTGTCAAACTCAATCAATATTCATGGAAAAAAAAACGTGTGATTTCTGAATTGCACACTGCAAGGACCTTGGTTTTTTTAAACATCTAATACAGAGACTCTGGTGAAATCTAACAGTCCAAGGACAGAATGCACTGTGGGATACGCATCAGCCCTCAGGCTGCACTCCAAAAGAAACTTTTATACCACCTCGAACAACACTCCTCTGCAGATTTGAAAGCGCTTAGAGAACCAGTAGCTGTGATGACATAAATATTTAAGCTTAATGAAATAGCAGATATAATACACACCCAAAAGTACCGCAAAAGAAAAATCCATCAGAGTTTATTGAGCTACCTGCAGCGACTTTTTTTTGGCCAGAAATGTAAAAGTAAAGTGAGAAACTTGAAGCTTAAAATCACAGCAGGTGATGCAGTGACCATCTGGCTGTGAAAGAAAGTCAGCGGTTTAACAACAAGAGAAGATGTAAGGTAAAGACAGGGATGCAACTGTGTAACCTACCAGGGATCATTGGTTTGACTGTAGTAATTGGAGGTGTACACAAATACACACTCGCACACAGCACGGCCCTGGGCTGGATCAATATTTGTTGGGATTGCACCTTGTTCCAACAATGTTAGATTTACGGCAGATGTGGGGGATTTACACTTTGTCTTCCATGCAACTCATCAGTGTAACCCAATCACTAACTCACACAGAGCATTTACATGGTCTGCCTCCCCGGCCCCCCACATTCCGACCTCTTCTGGTTCTGCCACCACCACCTACTCTTGGTCTTCATTGATCCAGGTTTGATTGACCTCACATCTTTTTGAGCTTTTAGACAAAATGGCATCAAGTAAATGACCACATCCTGCATGCTTGTTTCATCACTGGGGGAGTGAGGCAACAGAGAAAGAATAAGGGGGAGCAGCGAGGGCAGAAAGGGGCTCAGGTGTGGGTGCATCTCCCAGAGTGAAGATAAATATCTGCCGCTAAGAATTACTCTCGTTATAAGTCTTATAAGGAATGAATTTATTCAGATTTAACACTAAAGAGTTAAGAATCTCTACACTAAAAAAGTCTTGGGTGTGTTTTAGATCGGCAAATGCAGCTACAATTTAGCAGTAATAGAGGCATTGCAGCAGGCAGTGTTCTTTATGTTACTAACAAAGTTGGGAGTTAGTAGAAATGTTTGCTTTAGCCATATTAGTCTGGTTTTATTGCGGAATTGAAAATATTGATGGATTTTTTTTAGATTTAGAGCCTACAATTTTGGCCAATGTCTTTCCCTTTTGACTCACTTATCTTACCTTGTACCTTGCAAGATACTGATTTATTTTGTTATTACATTGTTGAGTTAGCCTTATTGCAAGACGAGTTGGAGCAGTCTTTATTGGAACTTCTTCATTGGTCCACCAGTTAACAGAATCAATGTCAAGAATCCAAATGTTTTGGTTAGCATTTAAATAACTCAAATCATTTCAAAATGCAAATATTCAAAATTCAACAATTTTGAGGATTAAAATGAAATGATTAGGATCAAACTTATAAATTGCATTTATGGAAGAGGTTGGTGGAAACGTTTTTTTATCATTAGTAGTACTCTGGGAAAACTGAATTTTTGCTGGCTAATTTGCTATTGAAAGGAATATTTCATTGATGTAGGGGACAGTTAAATAATAATGAGCGCAAAATTTATTTTAGACACTTTTATTAAGTGTTCTCGGAGTGTTGGGGGCCCCAGGCAATTGCCTACCTTTGCCTAAAGGTAAATCCACTCCTGCCTATATTCTGTGTGCCTGAAAGAGATGTCACATCTCAACTCACTTTAGAGAAGTTTAGGGCATTAGCCATGTTGTGGGGTTTTCCAAATCTACAATTCCAAAATCCATTTATCTAGAACTTTCCCAGAATTCTCTGAGAAAAACGTTTGTGTCATTGATTCCCACTAGATTGGAAAATATGAACTAAAATGCATTCCATTTGATAAAAAAAATATATTAATCATCCAGTTTTCATTATCAGTTTCAACACAACTTTTAAAAAGTACATATTTATTACATTTTTACTTTGTCAAATAAAAATTTTGAATGATTCTTGAAAGAAGATGCTCAAACAGGACATTATTTAAACATCATAAACCTATGGCATCATATAAAACAGTCCAACATAAACAATAGCAAACATATACATGCTCAGAGGAACCCCTCCCCCGAACCGCTATCCTTATAATTTCCTACACCCTCTGTTGTATTTCAGTTACTGATAACTAAGAACATTAGTTTTACGCCACTTGCCAAGCTCAAATGAAAAGAGAGCCGACTTTAATGACACTGCAATTAATCGGCTCAATAGACATACAGCGAAAAGACGAGATATTGACTTCATTAAGGATAATGTATTATGTCATTAAGTCAGCAGGGTCACCTTGTGTATCATACAAGCTGCTTAATATATTGGCATTTGCTAAGAATAAGACAAATGCAGATGTGAAAGATAAATCTGATTACCACGGGCTTCACCTAAGCAGGTGGCGTGCATCTTGTCACAGCGGCGGTGGGAGTCGATGATTTCCAGAGAGAGAAGAAGTTTGTTACAAATCATACGTTATCGGGAGCCAGATTGATTGGCTGCAGCAATTTAATCATTATTGTTTAGCTCTAATCTACAAAGAGGAACACTCCAAGCATGAATGTCTTTATAGGAGCATGTCAGCAGCCTCATTCTTTTAGTGTTTTTTCTCACTGTTACCGCTGAAACGGTGAAATATTGATATGCATAGTCCATTCCAATTAGTGCTTATTTATTACACCATTTCATATGCAAGTCAAACTTTTCAAAAACCTAAATCGCACGAGCGAGGCTTTGGAAAAAAGTGGGTTGTAATAGCGGTGAATGTTCATTAAAGGCATTAGTCAGGGAGTTGCAGCTGTCTCTTTTCCCACAACATCTCCCTCAGGAGTATTGAGAGGTTTCACTGCTCTGTGCTGCGACCTTGCTAGTTTCTTTTTTGGAGGTCTGTGTGATTATTGGCAGTTCCTCATCTGGTGGAGGCTCTGCTCATTTGTCATGATTATTGCTGAGTTCTGGCTTGTCATTGGCTCCACGAGATCAATGGCATTGCACTCTCCCTCTGTTTTATGGGCAGGCCAAACAGCCTTTTCTTCACTAAATGAGGCTTTCCCTTTATCTATCCATCTATCCTGTCCATACAATCCTTCTTCTCTCCATGTCTTTCTCTCTTGAGTCAGTTCATCCATTTGGCGGTCTATACATCTTTTTTTTCCCCAATCAGTGCTGACATAGTGTCTCTCAGTCTCTCTCAGGTACTGAAACTGCCAGTAAGCTATCAGACTTTTTCCCCTTGCTATTTTACATTTGGAAACCCCGTCTATAATATGAAATATGTGTTTAATGAGAAGGGTTTTATTTTTTAAATAAGACTGCTAATGATTTATTACAGAGTGATAAATTTAGGCATCCAAGATAATACAAGTTTGTATTGATCTAAAGCTTTTCAAGATCTACGTGTTTAAAAAAGGTCTAATCCAGAACCCACTCGAGATTTTATTAAGATTAACAAAACACAATTTTTTTTTTTACTTAAAATTCAGTGAAAAACTATTTTATATATTTATAAATAAGGTATTTTTTATACAAAATATTCATATTTAAATTATTTAATAGTGACAAATAACCAAGAAATTCAGAAGTGTTTAGTTCCTTCACACTAGGTTTGCGATTTTTGTTGAAATTTCTACACACAGTAAAATAACATAGCCTTTCCTTGCTCTAAATGTATTTCGTATACACGATTAAGTCTGGCGTTTAGCTTGTTTTGGGAGGTCGCATCAAAAAGGTTTTAGGGTGAATTTACCTGATAAGGGAAGGCAGAGCATGTTTAGATTGGACATGGCAAGAAATAGACCGGTTCCATTTCCATTGTGTTTAATTGTTTTTGCTTAGTTTCCAGGTTAACAATATGATTAAGTCAGTTAATGTTGTCAAATTGCATAATATGTTTGAGTAGTTTAATTTTAAGTTGACTTTTTCGAAGAGGCCAAGTTTTTGCTTGATTTAGTTACAAAAAATAGTATTAGTATTACATTATTTACTACATATTTTTATATTGTGAAAAATATGTGTGTATCTATCTATTTATGTAATGTTCTTTATGTTAAATTGGAGATATTTTAACTCATTTCTGATCATTTTTTAAATTTGATGCATTAAGATTTAAGCTTTTTTGATTATGCATTGGTATGTAGGCAGCCTCCACTGTCACAAACCTTCTGCCCATTTTTGCACAAATTTTCTCAAAAAAAATCCTAAAGAAACTAAAAACTATTTTATTTCAACTGAAATATTTAAGGATTTTTAATTTTCTTTTTTTTTTTCTCAAAAAAGTAAAATCTTCATTAAAAAATGACAAGGAATGCAGAAATGTTTGGCCCCAGAAATGCTTGTCACAAGCTCTTGGTAGTATAACTTCAAAATCTGTGTCTCCTTCAGCAGCTCAAATCATGGCTGGAACCTCTAATGTCCTCATTAAAATCCATACATAGCCTCTCAATCAACTGCTACTTTAACACTTTGCCTGACAGAGTATGAAGTTCACAAGTGAGTACATCATTATGCCATGATCTATAATGATAAGTTCTCAGAGTAACTTTCTTTTTTTCTAATGATGTGAGCCAGTGGCCCTTTAAATATCACAGTATTTGCAGAATATTAGGCTCTAATTCAACATTTGGAAAAGCAACCAAAAAGAGACTTTTAATGATGTGCCTTTAATGACAGATAAACTATGGGAAGGATAATTGCTTATGAATGTGAACTCAACTGATCCCAGAGATTTGGTTATAAGTGAAGCTGATTGTGCAACGTATGCAAACATCTTCAGTATTAATGCAGTCATAGTGAGTAAATATAGGTAAAACATTTTTAAATTGAATTGGAGACAAAAAAGGCAACATGATGTTGTGTCTAAACCTGAAAATAGATGCTGTTACTATTGAATCATGACGAACAATCCCAACATGCACCAGCATAACAATATACTAGACATTCTCAAAATATCAATGTGCGATGCAATACCTTTTACCTTTTGTATGGCTTAATTCTGTTTGTGCATACTGATGTTGAAGAGGTTTTAAGATGTATATGGTGCCAAAAGGTTTGGTTGGGTGTCACCGTAAATAAACTGACAGCGTTGGACTGTTATTTCTTTTTTCTTTTTAACGTTACTATTAAGGTTAGGAGTTAGCATAATCCCAGTAGGCTAATGTTTGTTTTAGTTGTATCACTCTGTTTTTTAATGTGTGTCTAGGGTTAAAGGTTAGGGTTAGCGTTTGAATACGCTATCGTATCTAGCGTGTTGCGGAGTTGGACAGTGTTTTATTTAGGTGTTACTAAAGATTTGGAGTTAGCGTAGTCACTAAGACATTTATTTTACCAGTATCACTCTGTTTTTCAGGCAAGTCAAACAAGGTTGAATATTATTTCAAATATGCTAACAAACCAAATGTGTAACAGCGTTGGACTGTTTTCTTTTTTGAACATGCTACTAGCATGGTTAGGCGTTAGCATCAACTTTGTGTGGCTAACAAGGTTGGGACTTATTGTAAATATGCTAACGTGGCTTGACGTGTAGCCGTGTCAGACTTTATTTTATTTATGTTACTAACAAGGTTTGGAGTTAGCGTAGTCAAGGTAACATTAGTCTTAGCAGGATTAGTCTGTTTTTTTGTATCGTGAATAAGGTTGGGAGTTATCATAGTCAAAGTAACATTCATTTTGGCGGCATCACTGTTTTTTAGGTAAGGAAAACAAGGTTGAGTGATTTTGCAAATATGCTAACAAAGCTAATGAGTAGCAATGAGTGACTATTTTTTTTACATGCTACTAACAAGGTTGGGACTTGGCGTAGTAACAGTAACATTTGTTTGAGTGGCAGCAGTTTGTTTTTTATGAGTTGCAAACAAAGTTGTGTGTTATTGTCAATATGCGGAATTTAGCGGTATCAGTCTGTTTTTTAAGTGTTGCGATCAAGGTTGGGAGTTAGCATAGTCACGGTAACATTTGTCTTAGTTGTATAAGTTTTTTTCATATTCCGAAAATTGAGAGTTACAGGTTTTGGAAATATGCTAGCGTGTAGCGTGTTACAAACTAGTATGAGAGTTACTGTAAACGCAATATTTCTGACTGAGGAACCCATCTCTGACTCTTGTCTTGCTTAATACACCTTACAGCTTGATACAGCTTATAAGACCTTTCAAAAACAGACCATTCATTGACGGTTTGTCTTATAATCTAGTGGCTAAAGTAGGTAAAATACTGTAAGCCTTACAATATAGGCCCTAAAACAGAGGTGGCTATTCCCTGTGTGAAAAACCACCGAGCATAAAGTCACTGATCAACACATAGCTCTATCATCATCTTCTTGCGGGTCACAGAATTAAACTGGCTTTCACACAAGGTCAATAGATAGAAGACATGCCTTATTAAATAAGGTCTCCCACTTTATGTAAATGGAAAGAGGTGATCCAGTAGTTGTAATCTGCCTGAATATGCCTTCTAGTCATGTCTGTTCGCACAGGCTAACAACACAGAATTTGTCTTGGAAACACAGACGTATTTCAATGGTTACCAAGAAATTAACATGGGAAGAAGTCCTATTCCCTTCATGGATACCTCGGCAGGCTGTTAACAGCAGCCAGGAGCTGGTTCAGTGCTACCTGGAGAGTGAGTACAAGAGTTGATGAGTTTTATCACCTCGCCAAAGCCTTCCTCAGAAACTTCTAATTGACGGCTGAGCCTGTTCCACTGTCCCACACAATTTCCCATCATGCCTCTCCTGCTGCCACAGAGCTCTCACTACTCGTACCCCGGTTCTCCACCTCCCTCCTTTGTCAGTCTATCCCTCATGCTCTCTCCCTCTCTTTCTGTCTCTACCTTTGTTTTTTTTTTGTTTTTTTTTCTGTATCCATTCCCCATCCGCTCTCCTTTCTCCCGTTCTTGCCGTGCCTTGGCTTGGCTGAGCCGGTCTGACAGGCGGATTCCTTTGGTTTTCACCATATTAAAGCCACTTTCTTGCTCTGACAGCCTGCTCTCTCCTGCCACCTCACAGCTCTGGCTTCACACTTCTCTGGGCAGCCACTGCCTCTTGACAGACCACTGTCACTTCCCATCATGCTCTCTGCTGATGGTGCCTCCCTCCTCCGCTGCTTTGACACCCCCCATACCTACCCCAACCCCTTCTCGGCAAGCTTGCGCGAGCCCACTTCCATACCAGTGCAATTATTTTTTTGACAAGCCATCCATCAGCCTTAACTTTAAAAGCACTCTCCACTGATATCCATTGTTAAGCCTCCCTTTGCAGCTCCTGCCTTCTCTGCCTCCAGATAGAGCTTGCATGAGAGAGTATGATATCAGACATCACCAAACCTACCAAACCATGTAAATTTACTTTGTTCTCAGCTGTGTTTCCAATTTCACGTCCAATTTTTCGGTACATTATGCGTAGTTGTTGTGCCTAATACAGTGTTGTCAAAACTCATTACAGTTTTCTCCCTTAGTTGCCTCTAAAAACAGGTTACAATTGATATTCTATATGTGTAAGGCAGACGCATCTCACAATCTGCGGTCCTATTAAAATTATCTGTCCAATTCTCACGTTCTTGGGTCAGAGCAATTTGCAGGCATTAGCAAAGACACATATGAAAATGTCAGCATGTCAGCTAATAACAACGAAAGCAAAGGAGTGCATCGCTGTGAGTCAATAACGCTGCCTTGCTGGTGACACAAATTTGATGGTAATCTAAGAAAATGAATAAGGGGGGAAAAGCTCGGCGCTGTTTGAAAGGGAATCTTGTCCTGTGTTGGATCATTTGGCGCGCTTCCACTTGGCCTACATCTTAGCCTTGCTTTAGAAGAAAGAAGGGGAGGGGGGCACGACAACAAAGTGCTCTCCCATCACTGCTGTCTGGTGCGCTCAAACAGCACATATTACATGTGCATGATGAATTGCCTGCATTATGAACAGCTCAAGTAACTGCTTTGTTCATCTGACCAGTGCTGCCGTATGAACAATATGATGCAGCGACCAGATCCTGAAAAAGACTCTGAATGAGCTATGCAGGAGAAATATGATAGATGTGGGTTTTATAGTAAGTTTAAGGGTGTATTCAGACAGGACACATTTGGTTTTCTTAAAGTGAAACAGAGTTAATTTCATCTGATTAACCAGAACAAATTTTCAGTCTAAATACACCCAAGAAGACCCTGTTCTGGGACCAGGAACTGATTTAAGACCCATTTTTTAAGGTGATCTCAGTTATTTTCCAATTGAACTGAACTCCAGTTAATTATGAGTTTCCCCAGTCTGAATAGGCTCCATGCTCTGAGCGGAACAACTGGATCAAATAACCACTGTAGAGGGTATTATGGGATGTAAAAACAGAGAAGGCACTATAAGCCATGAAAAAACAGTGACCAATGATGAGAGACAGCAACTCATTGAAATTTAGTTGGATAAATGTAGACTAATTAAAACAACTTTTGACATGATACACATTGCTTCTCACATCAGTTTCCTAACAATATATATGTCATTAACACTTAATAGCATACCTTCGTCGTCGTCTCTCCAGTAACCGACTTGCAGCATGCCTCCGCTGTACCAAAGTAGCTACTAAAAAGTGTTGTATTTGACCTTGATTCAGACGTTCAAATTTGCCGGCAAAATATAGTTTGTATAAGTCAATTGCAAAGCTTAGCACTTACATTTTTTTCTGATTGTAACTTTGCCTCGCCCTTGTGATTCTTGACCAATGACTGAAGAGATATTTTGTCACGTATTTTGTTTACAAGCTTTTGTTCAAAACAGAAGTGTCTGGTTTAAAAAGTCTAAATACAGACCAAACACAAGGTTCAGGACTCAATCTGGACCAATGGACATTTCATGTCTGAATGCACTAAAAAAAAAAGTATAAAAATATACAAGGTTCACTCATACAATAAGAAGAATTTAGCTTAGACCCTCAACAGTCAAAAACCAAAAACAGGCAAATAAAAAGTGACAAATTAGTAATAGACGCACAAAATAGTCCAGAACCTCACATCCAAGCAAGTTTGTTAACTTTAAGCCAATTGTATTCAAAAACCACCCTTCAACAAAAAGGAAACACAATTAGCAAGCTGATGCCAGCATGTGTCTGACTGACTTAATGAATTTCATATTACCCAGAAAAACTTGTATATCATCATTATCCTGCAAAATTTTAATTGATCTCACAATTAAACATGACGAATGCTACCTATTGCAAATCTTTTTTTTTTTTCAATCTTTCCAGATAAGGGAGTATTTATTTCTCTCTTTATTTGTATGTCATGGCTGATCTTACAGTTCTATGTGCTGCTAATTAACAAGGAAACAGATCTGTTTGTTATCTTTCTTTTGTTTACAGCGGGGAGCCTTCTGTTTTAAATCACTTTTAACATGAATTCTTTTTGGTCATGATAATGTCTGTTTTTTTAAATTTGCATTCTTTTATTACAATTTATTTGATTACAAAATACTTTTTTGTTTTTTTAAATCAAGGTCATTATTTTATATTTCATTTATAAAAAATTTTTGCATTGTTTTGCAAAATTATTCTTAATATATCTTTTATCTAATTAATAAAATTATGGATTCTTTACTGAGCATCAGATTTGCATGTAGGGTTGGTGTGTGCGCAAGAGTTGACATGTTTATTTGAGCTGTGTTGTGTTTACAACTTATGCTGAGCCTAATGCGCCTCAGACACCTGCCACTGTCTGTGGCCCTGACAGCTCTGGTCCCAACAAAGTGAAGCAAGGCACCAGCATATGGTTATCAGTGATCCAGATGGCTCATGCTTGTCTCCAGACTGACAACTTTGCTCCTCCATTATCAAACACTGGCAATTAACCATAATCAAGTAGGTGTTAATTAGACATAATGAAACAATTTCTGTTTGGTCCGAGCCTGCTATTTGCCAATTACTTATAATTATATGCACTAAGCACTTCAGTGTAATCTCTGTCGGTTGTAGATCAGGCAGCCAGTCAAACAGCGGGGGCCATTTCTCTTAGCTAAACTAAAGAGTCTTTTGTTTTGCCTGAAAATTTGGCAAATTTCAACCTGCGGCCCTGTGATCGGCCAGCTTGTCACCGCCGCCTCGGCGTAGAACAAAAGGAGCGTCATACTACCTGATGACAGCACCAGGGAAGTTTGTCATCCCTGAGAGGGGATGGCTGTTAATCAGGGTGACCCGCGACCCCGCTGCTGACGCGTCCCGTGGCCACCTCCAGCTCCACACACCTGGAAGCAATGCACGCTTGCGGGGAAATTAAAGCTGTAAATTTGCCTAACGGAGATCAGAGAAGAAACTCAAGTTGGAGGTGTGGGGTGAAGATGGAAGGAGAAAGAGATAAAAGCGGACATGACAGACAACAGAAAGAAGAAAATAAAATGCTTTTTTCAAGTAGACGGGAAGAGGGAACTGTCTATTTAGATCCTGGAAGTCAACACATCAACAGAACCAGGAGCAGACTACTGAGGCTGATTATAGCTCATTAACATCAAAGAAGGTCAAATAATACTGTAACACAAACCACAGCGAATAACAGTAGACATCAGTAAGGATGGATATAGAGATAAGGTCCTACACTTCGCCAAGTAAAAAGAAACAATAAACCATGGGGAACATCTGAATATTTTAAGAATATTTGCGTACAGGAGACAAGAAACTGTAGATTGTTAGATGAGATGGTAGCAGAAGACATGGCTTACTTTATTAGTCAAGAGCTTATCACAACCCCACATAAGAATGATCAATCCTGTCTTAAAATCTAGATGCCTGTCTGTTGTGATTCTAAAACATCTGATGTCATCAGTGTGTTGAGATACAGTCTATGAGTATTAGCAAGTATTAACACTATAGAAAGCAGTATGGTCGGGCCTTAAGCTCTCTGTTCCACTCCATTGTGACGCATCCACCTACAGGTGACTAGATACATGTACATCTTTGTTTTCCTTGTCCAACTCGGCATCAGGCTCAAAACTGAACAGTTGCATTGCAACAATGTTGCTCTGTTAGGTTGGGAGGGTGTGGCTCTGTAAGCCAGCATGTAAACCGAGAACTCTCAGTAAGGAGGAGAGGAAGAGGTTGCAATGCAAACAATAGTCTTATCCACAGTTTAGAGGCAAATTTCCAATGAACTCCTCCTGCTCTGTGGAGACTATTAGGGTTGGGAATCACTGGGTACCTCATGATACGATGCAGTATGCAATACATGGGTCACGATATCGATGATTTCACTATAATGTGATAATTGATTAAAAAAAATCTCTAATAACTCACAACTTATAGAAGAACACGTTTTTTTTTTAAGGAAAATATGTATTTATTTTTTAGCTTGAACACAATCATAGTAAACTTGTCTCTAATTTTGGGCAACAAATAATGGAGACTTTGCTAAAATCAGTAATACTATGTCAACATACTAGTAAGAATGAACAGCAGTGCCACTTCTTAGTGCAAAATTGTTGTAAACAGCAGAACAAAAGTTGAATAATTCAAGTTGCTTCCAAGAACATTGATGCCCGCTACAGTCTCGCAAGGATAAAGAATATAACTTTTTACACCCTCTTGAAACGGAAATGAAAGACTGATACTTGGTGAGAACCCATCGAGAATCAATTGCAGGACTAAAGATTTGCTTTATATTGCAATATCAATATTTTTTGCACACCCCTAGAAACTATGTCCTAGAAACAGACATAGGTTTGTTCTATTTAGGCTAAAAAATGACAGAGATTTATTAAAATAACACTGGAAATGCTTTCAGAGTAGATCGAAAGATGATCTTTTGCAGGCCTTTAACCAAAACCCAGAGACAAAACTTTGAAATGATGACTAATAAAAAGGGCACTATTGTCGACAAAACAGTTTACTGGAAGGTGTGCAGTTTTCTTTACCAATGTTTCCAAAAAATAATGTAACAATAAAATTGTTTTCTAGCTTTAATTACCCCAAAAAAATCCTTATCTTGACACTTTTTTATACCAGAAAATGGGGTTCCACTCCTTTTTTGCTACTAGTCAGAAGAAAAGTGTTCTCTTCTCCAAAACCAGCATCTGTTTTAAAAACAAGAAGGACTCTTAAATATCAATCTCAAATATTCAAAAATGCCAAGAACAGCACAATAATACACTAGTTGCAATGTACATCATGGAAGTTAAAATGACACATCAGCTAGGGTTAAATTATACTTACAACATGCCAGGTAAGCAAACTATACATCAGGATTATTAAACACAAGCTATATAAAGAAATATCATGGAGGTGAAAATGAACAGTAATTTCCTCAGACAAGCAGCAGGACAAGTTGGTTTCCATAGCTCTAATCTGTTCATCAAGCTGGGAAAACACAGATTGCATTGCCACTTCACCATGAACGCGTTCGTATTTAACAAACACACTGTATGTTTTTGAAAGAGTATGTCATCTGTAATGACTGCATTTCTAAACCCAGATTCCACAAGTCCGTCGTAAAACTCAATCTCCCCTCAAACTAAAACCAGATAAAAGAGTGTGTTTATGCTTGAAGTTAGTCATTCGTGGAGAGGCTTCAACAACACTGTAAATGAGTCATTTACAGTGGGTTGGTAATCACAGAGGCCTTAACCCCGGACCGGCCCCAGCCCATAATTGCTGCGGTCCAGTGTAATCAACGGCACATCATCTGCTACGAACTGGAAAACTACTCACACTTACCCCGCCCTGCAACACATGACTATCTCCCATGGATGTGAACACAACCACCTACTGTGTGTCCACATATATTCTATGTCATGGAGGTTATTTCAGAACTAAAGGGCTTGACTTGAACACCCAAAGGCATTTAGCATGATTTTGTCAGTCTTTTTCATGCCTACTGATGATTAAACAATAAATTAGGGTGCCACTTGGTTCCATAAACACCATTTAACCCTTCCGCTCTCCTTGGGGTCCAGATGGCTCCAACCACATTTTGTTATGTGATTTCTTCCATGACAAATGTGGACGAAGGGGGACAGGATTTTATGTCTGCCATGGACATTAGTGAAACTCCGAAATCAGTGAAAGAAAAAAGTTCAGCGCACTGTCCTGTGGTGTCCAGATGACCCCACTTTTAATGTAAACAAGCTAAGGAGAACGGAAGGGTTAATGACTATATCTTTATTTAAAGTCCCCCACGACAATTTTTTTTAATTAAAAAAAAAACTTTCCCAGTAGTGTTTTAATTGTGATTATGAAGTTTATAACCCAAATCCCACAACCTGAAAGCCATTTTTCATGTTGATTTGAAGCCTCTTTTTCCAAACTCTCCTCTGAGGGGGCGTGGCTTTTGGAACTAAGCTGAGCAGCCCCACCCCTGATCCAGTCTGTCTGATTATGATAGTTCTGTGTCTCACTAGCATAAATCTTCACAGCTGCTGCATGAAAACGTCAAGCATTATCTGAAATGTCCAGCCGTGTTGTTTTCAGGCAGATGTCAGCTTCATGGACCGAACTTACAACAAAAGCAGGATTCAATCTCCTTCCAGTTAATGAAAGACTCTTTAAGCAAATTATTGAATGTTTATTGATGTTGCAGTGACCAATACATTCTCAGAGCTGAGTTCTTGGGAAAATAATGAAACCAAACATGGTCTGTCATTAATTTACAATTCTTTACAACTGTAGTCAAATGAGCCGCCGTTCGTATTTCCATGTTCACATCAAGAAGGAGTCTCTTGGAGATTTCCCAGCGTTCACAGCCCTGCTACCGTAAGTATTGTATGACACGCACACAAAAAAGGAAGTGACGGCGGATCTGACCACGAAAAAGGTAACTGCGGCTCATTTGACCGCAGTCAATAGGAAGATGCCATCTTCTCCGGCACCTGAGCTAGACACGCTAGCCGGGCCAGACGAGAGGTTTAGCGCATGTGCACCATAGCTTTCGTGACGTAGAGAAGACTCATTAATTCAAACAGAGCCTGTCTGCAACAGTTTGATTGACAGCGATTAAAATGAAGAAATACTTGGAAATACAAAAACAAAAAGATTTCTTATTACATTTGTTCTCTTTCATAAGAAAAATGCAACACATACATGTTAAAAACTCAAAAAAACATGATTTTCATTTGAGGGGTACTTTAAGTCCTGCTGGATGCGAAAAGCACTACTACCAACATTTTGTCCAATTCCCTATTTCTCACAAAGCAGAGGTATCAAATATTTGCCTCTTGAGGAGAACACAACATTCATCTTTTCGGTCTAGAGAGTGACGCACCTCCACGATCCATCCTCTCTGAATGGGTTAAGCTGTGTAAAACCTCACGGATGCTGTGATAGATGGCATGTCCGTGGTCTTTGAAAAATGGAGTCAACCTAAATTTTTACTCAAGACCAAAACCTTTCCCTGCTGCTCCTTTGTAATGACACCAAGTCATGAGGAGGAATGGATGGAGGTGCTGAGGCTTGAGTTGCTTGTCAGTGGCATGACTGATCACCGCAGCCAACCCTAAAAGGATTGCTGGTGGAAATAAAGACACCGGCGTGTCAGCTGTAAGCTTCTGAGAAGGACCCATCAGACAAGTGGATGCGTATTGACAGGCCAGAGACAGGAAAAGAGAGATGTGGGGAGAAGAGGGGAAGTCAAGGCAGGAGGAAGTGGCCTGAAGTCGCTCACCTTGGCACGGGCTGCAATGTCAGCCGACCCGGCGGCCATCATTCTCTGGCCATGTCCGGGCTATTATTTAAAGCCAAACAAATATCAGGGACTGAATGTCACCACAAGGACATCAGGAGCCTCATCTCCACCAATCAGTGTCCAGGGTTTCAAATCACCCTTTCTCCTTCCCTCACCAGCAAATCCATCTTCCTCGTTCCTATCCGGAGCTCCACACCCCCATTCGACCCCAGACTACCACTCTGAGGGTTGGTACTGTGCAATAGATTTACGATCCCCCATTTGAGGCCAAGCACGATTCATTGACATTGGTTGTCAGCTTTCTTTTGAGAAATTGCACGTAGAATTAATTTTAAGTACACCTTAATGTTAAATATCCTGGAAACACTAAATTTCATGGTAGGTGATGCTCAGAGCCGCATAAGCATATATCAGGTTCTTGGGCTACTGTGAAAGATCCCTCTTTTTTTAAATACTCTAATTTAATAAGAAGCAGCTCATAACTGCTTCATCTCAGCTGTTAATTGCACATCCTTTATGCTGAGGAATGATCTTGGGACACTATTTAATGCATCGAAAGTTTGAGTAATTTAATTTTATTGTTTTTATTGCCTAATCATGTCCAAGACCACAAACCTTCATGGAGAGCAACGTGGAGATGGTATTGCAAAGTGTCATTTACAAAGGGAAAAAAAATGTTGCAATAGCAGGTTTTATTATTTTTAAAGACTCATATAAAAATAAGCAATAAAATGTTACATAGTAAAAACAATGTTATTTTTGGTGATAAACATATAGATAGCAAAACTGTTCTTTTTCCTCTAATCAATAACCTGAAAATAAAAAGACCCTCAAAGCCAGACAAGAATACTCAACAAAATAAATCACAATCCAGGCGATAAACATGTAAAACTTGATAGATATGTGCTTGCCTTTTTCTCTTTTTCAATAACAGCTGCTGTAAAGGCCTGCTGAGCACAAGCGGCTATAAAAGTATGTAAAATAAATTAGGAGAGCATAATGAGAGGCTCCAGCAATTCCACCATAAATATAACATAACGACCACAACTAAAATGTCAGGGAATCCAATAAATCAATTTCTCGGAGACAGGTCGGCCTTTATGTGTAGAACACAGTCATATTTATTTCTTCTTTCTTTCTTCTTTTTTTTTTTTTTTTTATTTTGGCCGATGGATCTCATTTTTTGGAGAGCAGGCACCTAGGAGAGAGGGTGCAGCTCAACATGGGTCCCTCTCACACAAGGAGGGTTTAATATGTGCTCTGTGTGATTCATCACTGTGACATGGACACCTGAGGCCTGGGCCTGCTCCATTTCTACAGCCTAAATGGTTTCTTGGGGAATTTTCCGGCACACACCGTTGCCACACGTGTGCTGAGAGAGACAAAAAAAAAGAGGAGAACAGAGATGGGTAATAGACTGAGAAAGAGGGCATCCTTAAAACAAAAATGTTTAGTCCTAATCATGTTATACAGTCTCGGTTTGGAGAAGTAGAAAAAGTAAATCACTGGTGATGGAAGAGGCGACAAAGAAAATCCCAGGGAGAATTAAATAATTGGGTTTGTGGTGCTATATTTAGATAAACTCCAGACTAAAAGAAGTGTTGTCCAACAGTTAAAAAAGTAAGTACTTTTAAGTTAAGAATATGTTTTATATATATTTAAAACATGTACAAAAAGCTGAAGAACAGGTAACAGTTTACATGTTGAAGTATTAAAAAAAACAACAACACAAATTTGTATTAATAAATTGCAGAAATTAGGTTTTTCCTTTTTTTTGGGGTGGGGGGGTTATGGAAAATAATAAAATAAAACACCAAAAGGCTGCACATAAAACAATAAACATTGAAGAACAAATTCAAAAGTCGTTATAAGAATTATACACCTGAAGGTCATGGGTGGCGTTACGGACGGGGGGTGGGTGGGGTTTAATTGTAATGCCCTTCCTCTCTCCCATTTGCCACCTTTCCCAAGTCTTCTGCCCTCCCTCCCCATACAAAATTTTCAAGCTCCACCCATTGACTGTTAGAAAACTGGACTAGGTGACCCCTCCCCCCTCGCGTTCCATAGGAATGTCTACTGGTCCCAAAAAGCCAAAATCCCATAGATTATTCAGAAATAAACAGTTATTACTCAGTCATTGTATTTGTCAGAATAACCATTCTTGCTGTAATACACCTTTGAAACGTGTTCTTGCTAACTCTAATTTTTTAAGGATATTTTTGCTGTAGTGTACGTTTTTCAAGTTATAAAACTGACCAATCAGATGCCTCAATAAAAGTAGGTGGCCTCGCATCAAACATTCAAAGCGTTTGACAAAGTTTCCTGAGCCCGCTTTCACTTGAAAGGGTGTGGCCTTCTAGCTTGCCCCCTTCTGATTGGAGAGTGGTCGCTCTAGAAATGTAGACTAAAACCGACATGGCCCAATCACGGCTTACTGAGAACATCTAGTTCTAACATGGCGATGGACATACCGCGGAAAAGATGGCGACTGAATTGACTTCATTTGGTTGGAACTAAGCAAGTCATTTCTTATTGGTGACATCTCAGTCCAGTTCTCTTATACAGTTAGTGACTCCACAAATTTTCAATCATCATGAACTTTCTCTTAAGAAAAGATATAAAACATTGAACCTTTTTGGCTCTTGGATTCTCTCAGAATAAGGATTCCTTTATGTTTTATCTTGATAAATGTATCTTGCAAAATATATTAAAACTAAATATATAATGATTTATTCATATAAATCCAAACCGATCTCTGCTTTAATTAATACATGAGAAAAAAACTAAATTTTTGATTGCTGAAAATGTCGGTATAACAAATTACTGAAAAGTCACAAAAAAACAAACCCAGCATGGTGTGTGGTTTTACATTGACTATGAAAATGCGCAAATTTGAGCTACAATATTAAATTTGTCTAATAGAAATATAACAAATTAGAAAAAACATTTTTGCATTTGGAGGAGGTGGTTTTTGAGGCGTATCAAAATTAACATATTTTGAAAAACTGCAATGGAAACACTTCTTTTTAATTAAATGAGTCACGTGACGCCGATGTCTCCTTTGATAGATGATGATGAAAGAAATTTGAATGTATCTACTTTTTAGTTCACATACGTGAACAATACAACATTACTGTATGAGTTGGTTTGTGTTGTGTTAGTTTTGCATCATTATAATTTAATAGAAAGAGAGTGTAATTGCAAAATTGTGTTTTTTCAACATTTCTAGAATGTCGATAAAGTTTTATGTGTGCTGGAAATATATTTTAGACAGAATTCAAACTGACAACATTGTTTTGTCTTTTTTAATCACATCAGTTATCATAGCTATACATCATTTCATAAGGCTTGTCTAACTTAGGAGTCGAGTGACACTTGTAGATTCCAAGTATGGTTTATGCGCCGCAACCTTAACCCTTGTTTTTAATTATTTTCTTAAACTCTGTCCATCAACTCTCCTCTCCAGAGGTGGCTTGTTTAAGAAACAATTAGGGGGTATACAAAGCCATTTGCAGGCAGCAGCCCTTGCTGGGCAGGCCAGTCGACTGGAGTACCTTTCACAACTGATTTATAACACTGTCGGCTCTGCAAGCCAGCATAATTAATAGGACCATGGACTTCTAATTCCAATGACTTCTACACCAAGTGGTTCCATCTGATTTATGAAGGCTGGCAAATCTGCATTTTATCAGTTCATTTGGTCATTATTTATGTTGATGACCAATTTCAATGGGTCACAATCATCTAACTTGCTACTAATCAAAGAGAATTAGGGTTCACTACATTATTTAGAAACTGCTAATTTATCTTTAACATAGTGGAAAAAAAGGGAATGCTTAAGGGAGAATGCAAAGCAGTTCACCACAGTATTTTCAAAAACACTTTCGCCCAATGTTGCCCTGTAAATGAATGAGCTCTGTAAATTGGACGGAAGTCCAGAACTGCTTGTTGGGCATTTGCTGGAACAACACAAAAGTGTCAACAGAGTGCACATTCATTCAGAGTTTGTGGCACATTTCCAGTGAATCCAACACAAGTGAGGTTGAAACAGTCCACAAGTTCAGTAAACGACTGTTTCTGCGTAATGAAACATTAGCAAGGCCCATAAAAAAAAGGATGGTCCATGAACAGAACTTGTCAAGTTTTTTTTATATTTAAAATACACACTGAAAAATAATTTCATGTTGAATTTCAGAAACATGGACCTCCTCTGCAATTGCAATTCAAAGGTGACATATTCTCAATTTATCAATAATGAATTTTAATCAGGCTCAATTTGGAGAATCGGAGGGCATCATGTTGACCAGCCTCAGCCTGGAGGCATAGATGGACATATCAAAGCAAGAAATCTCAGAGGGTGTCAAGAAAAATCTGTGCTCATCATACCAACACACACACGCAAATCAAAATGTAAGGATAAGATGTTGCACAGCATCCCTGATAACTGTCTGGTGGATGATAAATTAGACACACTCATGTAGAATTCTTTACATGTTAACATAATTAAGTTAGATTTTAAAAGTGAAATTCAAATCAAGCTCAATTGTTCTGGATCAAGAACAATTAGCTACTCACATGAGCCTACCCTGACCACAGTGACATTCATTTTTAGGGCTAATTGTTCTTTTCTGCTGTTAAATAAATTAGATTTTTAAAACACACTGTGGTTTGACAGCCAGTTGTGTAGTTTGATGGGGGAATGGCAGTTAACACCACGCTACAGCTTACCAAAGTGCACATTTCCCTATTAAATCCTAAAAGCACAGATTCTACAAGTCCCTTTGAGACAAGCACACAACTCACAAGCGCAATTTACTGTACAGAAAATGAAAAATGCACTCTTCAAGCATTTGACAACAGGTCCAATTCAAATGATCAGACTCCATTTGTTAGCCTATTCCGTTCACCTGATTCCCTGAGTGATAAATTGCATTTAGCGAACCGCAGGCAGCTAAGCAATCTTGACATGTTTTTATTGATTTGCATGAGCTATGTGCATGTAATCCGGTTGGTAGGTAAATCATGGCACGGGCAAATCTGAGTCACCGCGGGTTTCGTCGGTGGGGAGAAAATTGGAGACTTCACATGGGAGAAGGAATGGAGCTGGGAAAGGGTGGGAAAAGAAATGTGGCCGCCCCCTTTGAAATCTTGGGACCTCTATTAAGATTTATAGGTGTTGGGATTCTATGGACCCGGAGCATTATTCATGGTAAAGCTTCTGTGTCTAGGCCCGTTTAATAGATGAGACAGGGTTGACAAAGATGGAACCCCTCTACAACACAGCCAAGCTGCTAGAACATGGGGCCCAGTCACCTGACGTGTAATCAGCTGCATCTCATCAGTGCAAAACGCTGATTATAATGCAAGTTTTTATTGGTTTTGAAGCTATTTTTTCCAAATGTATTTAGTCTGGTAAAGTAATTGGGGCCAATTAAATGCCTCTAGTGGATTATAATAAATATTTATAATAAATATTAAATGTGTTTTTTCATAAAAAGCCAAACAAATACTCAAACTTCAAATTTAGGTTAAAGTACTCAACAAAACATAATAAAATATAATATTGGACAAACACAACCCAACTCTCAGAGTAACTAAAAATTACATCAAACTAAACCGATTCCTCTGAATCTTTGTTTAAGAAGCCTTGACAATATTCAGTTTATTCAGCAATTTCCTGAGAGTCCCACCATACTTTATTTGGTCTTATTAGATGAAAACACAGGGATCACCTTCAACTTTATTAATGATGGTACTCTAGATGAAAGATGCTGGTGAAAATCTGCAGCATCTGTTTTCTGCATTCACTTCTCAGCGGGTTCCACCTATTCCTCATGCCTAATGATGCTGATCCTCTCGGCAACTTTTATGGACAAATGTGTATTTGGCCACATTCATCATCCTGAATGAGTGTTCCTGATGAGCCATCCCCCTGGCCTGTTTCACTCTTTCTACCGAGCGTTAACAAATGACAAATCCCGCCACATGTTTTCCATTTGGGATATCCATTGGAGCGCAGGGGGAAAAGGGGTCGAGACTCTCCGAGGGGCTAAAAGATGGGCAGATTCAAGAGGAACGAGTCAACGATGACTACTCTTGAAAGAAATAGCCATCCGTGTGCGATAAACTAACCATAGTGGCAATGAAAATACATTAATAATATAATGCTGTTAAGAAACAGCTGCTGGGCTGATTTGTGTCAACAGTTTAAAAGCAATTCATTCAGGAGTGACATGAGAACGTACTTTTACTGTAGTGGAAGAGGAATCCTAAAGGTTAGAGACTGTTTCCTAGTTGCAGAACCACATAAAAGAACCAACAGAAAAAAAAGAAATATGGACATGGTCAAGAATGTTAATTTGTATAAACAAGATTGTGGTTATTCCAAGTTCTGAGTTGCACTGTTAATAAATCATGTTCCTTTTGATGTGCAGCTGGACAAGAGTTCAGGCACCACAACACACTGGCCGCTTCTCTTAGAACTTCAGAATCCAAGTGTACTTTTATCTGTTGGGACATTTGAGGGTAGTTGATCAATCCATGAGCGATCAAAGCAACTTAGAGAAGAAAAAGTACATCGGTTTTATTTTTAAGATGAATAAAAATAAATTCACTTTCAGTTTGGAAAAATTGAATTGGACGGGCAGATGGACAGACTTTCTCCATATTTCGATTTAAACCTCAATTTTGGGGTCAAAGTTTTGTTTTTGTTCAAAATTTGATTTGTGTGTTACACAAGAAATACAAAAGAAATAAATAAAAATAACTTAAAACAAGCTAATATATCCTCTTTTCAAATTTTTTAACAAGCAAATATAATTGCGCCAAAATAGCTCCCATTTAAGCTAATGTTTCCAACGTTTGTAAGTATTCCAGTTTTGGGGGTTTCCTGTGGACTCTTGGTCACGATTCTATATTGATCATGCCTGCAGACAATAGACATTTTCAGTATGGTCTGTGGTAAAACTGCAAACGTTCCTTACCATCCGTGGTGATGGTGTGAAGGTGAGCTAGCAGCATGCTAGCATGCGCCGTGAAAATAAGCTTCCCAGTGGAAGCGAGGCTTCCCGTACGTACTGCACATACCGGACCACTCAGTGGAAACAAGGCTTTAGGTCATTTTATAGCGAAAGTCATTTGTTGGATATTTGCAACAACCCTATATAACCATTTGTATCATATTTGACTCAAGGATTTTTTTTGAGAGCCATATGTCATTCGAGTGACCCAAACTTTCCTTAAAAACCCATTGGATACAACTTGGTCCATGTTTTCTTCCCTGTAGTTTATCTTTTTACCACTAGAGGCAGTAGAAGAGCTTTTCCTGCTCATTTCAAAAAGGCTGCCTTTAGGAAATCTCAAAAAGAGACGATGAGATGGTGAGGGAAAAATAGCTAATTTTCAAAATTTAATAATGAAAATAAATAACCCATCTATTGATATTATTTTTTGAATGACTACTATTGAAAGAATGAAAAAAAAATAGGTTAATAATGAATTATATGCATTCTAGTTACAACATGTTAAAATGTGTGGATCAAATTTGAGCCATTGGGTAAATAAGATGATTTTTTTTTGTCTTTTTCTGCAGTTATGTCAATATTTTTTCTTCATAAACCAGCATTATTATTTTTATTTTTTGGATTTCATAAAAAGGCTTGAAAAACACCTTAATTGAAAGAAAAAAAAGCTTTTTTCTGTCAATTCTTTGATCTAGTAGGCTTCACTGGGTTAAGTGCCTTATAAATTTAGTGTAATGTTAATGAACAATAAATAATATTAAATAATCCTGGTATGCAGTAGTGATGCAACACTTCACGATTCCTACAGTTTGGTTCTATAGTGTACATGCGATTTGGTTTTAAACCAAATTTTCCTTAATAGATTATATCCCTAATAGATGATGTACATTTCTGTTAAAACCTTCCTCCTGTCAATAACTATTTAGATTAACTTTAGTTCACAAATGATAATATATCAGGGGTTTTAACATCTTTTTGACCATCTCTATTTTGTATAAATAACTTAAAGACTCACATCAGCCCAAAAGCACAGGTGTTTGTCAATGCCTGTTCCAGGGATTAGGACCAGTCCAAGATTCCTGTCTCGGTAGAGATGGATGATCCCAAAAGGCAAAGCATGTTCAGCCTGATCCAGTGCAAATGTATCTGTCATGAAAACAGCTGGACCACTTAAGCTGGACAGAAGATTTTCAGTTTATCTATGAATCCAAAACAGACACAGCTTGATACTGAGTCCAGGGCAAAAGCATTTGACAAATGCATGCAAACAGAACACAAGCTTGCTATCAGCTCCAACCTCACATTTTTCTAGAATTTTCTGCTCTCTGTCCCACTTTCATGCTGGACTTAGTCAACAGATGTCAGTTCTGTTTATTGCTAAGATGGTATCTCATGTAAGAAGGTTCTTTTTTTTCTTTCACCAGAAATAAAAATATAGAAATACAGCAAAAATGTTGCTGCCTCTGTTAAACTTTTGGAAAAAATGGGAGGAAGTTCCATGGTGTTGGCAGTAATTTGGCACATGTTCTGTGTTGGTGCTATGGATATTTAATTTCTCCACCTTACATTGCAGTTCTTTGTTTTTCTCTGTGCCTTCTTAGACTCGTGATAAAGACGGCAAACACTGGGTGCTACTATTCCCCAAATACATCAAAGCCAAACAGAGGTCTCAGTCTATTTGCGGTTATGATTTTTAAAGTCATTACTGGTGCAAATGAGTAGAGAACAAGTTCACTCAGTTGCAATCCTTAAACCCCTTCAGCTCCATAAAGCAAACCCTGTTCAGCTCATGAAGCCTGAAAAGAGAAGTTTGTCTTCCCTGCTTTTAAACTACACATGTAGCCCTTTTCAGCAAAGTCGTTCTCATTAATTAACATTAAAATCCGATTTTCTGACAGCACCTTCATTAACGGTGAAACAAACACAATCTTACAGTACAACATGAAGGTGGAAATGTTGATTACGGCATGTTTTACATTAAGGGCAGTGAACAACTATCAAAGAGAAGGCGCATTACTTCAATTTTCACTGGCTGCTGTAACAACGAAGTTCATAGATACCAAATCAGTTTCAAGGGAACCCGGAGGCTACAAGTCCAAGACTGCTTTATGAAACATTCATAATTTATTTATGTGGATTTGATTTAGTGATATGTAAAAAAAAAAAAAAAAAAAAAAGAACTTCAGAGGAATTTTAATGGGCTTAAGGCTTGAAAAAAAATCATTGAGGTTTTGTCATGCTCCTTTTTCCTGCATCAATCAACACAAAAGTAAACTAGAAAACAAATTACTTATTCTTCTGAATCTTCTTTTTTTTTCCATCAGCTAAGCATTAGCCAAGAGCAATGTCCATTTTGGTCAAGAAAAAAAAAGCAATTTCCACTCTGCAATGTCTTTCTTTATGAAACTGATAGAGATTGATAACATACTTCAGCAAAACCCCCATACTTAATTATAGCTTGATGAAAAACAATCCAGTGTGGGGACAACAGACGGTGTTAACAAGCAAGAGCAAATAAGCAAGAGCATAAATCACCAAAACTGGAAAGTCTTTGCCTTCTCTTTGAATAAAACCCTAATTTATTCATCTTTAAGACAGATGGGTTGTGCTTATATAGGCTATTGATCAATAGTAACAATTTATTATTGTTCTTTCTATTAGGAGGTGTCCATTAAAACAAATGAGGATTGTTTAACTTGGTAACGACCAAATGAAAGCACAAGCATTAGGATTTGAAAGAGTGCACGTTTTCACATGATCGTGTTGGAAAAATATACTTGGTGAATCGTGAGGAAAAATGTTTACAGATAGCAACCTAAATGAAACAGAAGTAGTTTTTTCGTAGAATTGTTCAGTCAAGTTGAGCCGGTGATTTTTTTTTTTTTTTTTTACTGCCTTTGTGTCTTTATAAAAGGTTGAAAGAAAGCAGGTTGATGAGGAAGGGCAGGCAGTCTTAATATGTGCCTGGTCTGTATTCAGATTGCCGTCGTCTGAACATTTCTGTTTCCAACTAAAGCTTGTAAACAAAAGCACTTGTCTGAAAATTATGGCCCGGTCCCGAAGGATTTGACGGCCATATCATGGGTAAAAAATTTGGAAAAATTTGCCACATGCGCTTAAACAGGCTAACTTTATGCACGTTCATGGAAAAGCAGTGATACAGACGCTGAAGTCCATTCCGCTGCCACTCCACTGCCAGATCACTGCTTAATCACGTGTAAGCGCGTCCTCCCACGCTCCGCCCCAAAAAAGCCACTGTAAGGAGTGGTACAAACACAGACTGGCCGTGGAAACAGCCATGCTGCAGCCGTGCGTGAACGCGGAATTTTGGCATCCAAGCGTGTGTGCCGGCGTTCATTCCACGGCCCGATCTCGCACTGAAACTGCTATTGAACTGCTGCTCCATGACCATTTCACGGCTGTACCACTCAGTCACCCGCGGTATAAATTTTTGGGCAGTTAAAAAATTATTTCCGCATGTAATAGCAGCCATTTTGTACCGCATGTATGTGCATCTTTTTTCCGCTTCCACACCTTGGCTGTTGCATTGCCAGTCCACTGCTAACAGCGTCTGTTCCACAGGGATGGAATTTCTTGATGTTTTAACTGAAACTTAAATACCGATATCTGCAAATATCGGCTATCAGGCACAGTTGCGGTTTTCGATATCAGCCAAAAACAAAAAAAATATCTGTCCATCCCTACTGAGAATCTCTTCAGTCATTAGCCAGGAATTACGAAAGGAGCCAAAGCAACAGAAATTTTAGAAGTCCTATGCTTTGCAGTCTTTGTCACTCACTTATTCAAACTTCATATTTCGGCGACAATTTTCAAATGTCTATATCAAGGTCAAGTATTACAACTGGTACGGTGGAGGCATACTGGAGCCCGGCACGGACACAGTACCAGATGTGGCACTGGACCCGAACCGGT
Source organism: Oryzias javanicus (assembly GCA_003999625.1). Classification (NCBI taxonomy): domain Eukaryota; kingdom Metazoa; phylum Chordata; class Actinopteri; order Beloniformes; family Adrianichthyidae; genus Oryzias; species Oryzias javanicus. The sequence goes on along the minus strand of CM012451.1, from coordinate 22,305,548 downwards.
ACCAGACACAGAACCGGATCCAAACCTTTACCAGATGCGGTACTGGGCGCAAACCAGGCCCTGGCGCTGTACAGGACATGAACCGGTGCCAGGCTAGAGTACCAGTATTGGGTCAGGGTACAAGTGCTCTCCGGGTCCAGGTACTGGACAGGTTCTGGTTTGCAGCCCAGAGGTTGGGGACACCCAAAATATCGTGGAGGGGACCTTAAAGGATAACCAAACAGGGAAGTTAGAAGTTGGCTCCACCCACAGTCAAAATTTGAAAATCTAGTCAGAGGGGTGGGGCTGGGGAACAGGACTGCTATCATTACTGGAGCTGCAGATCACGATGTGGGACTTCTGTAACTTACATGGTTTGACCAATCACAAAATTCAACGGTAATACCTAAATTCAACCTGTAGGGGGCAGCACACATGTGTTTTTGTTTTTTTTGTTTTTTTTTTTTTACAAAATTTTCAAGCATTAAACAATTTTATTTTAATTTATCAAAAATTTGGAAATGACCAACAGTCAGTACCTTTAAAGCACCATTTATAGATGTCAAAAGCCACAAAAAGTTGATTTAGGATTTGATTACCCTTTTACCAAACGTCAATATGTGACAAGTTGGGAGTAAGAATGTGTTGGTTTCACCCAGGCAACCCCTGAGCAACCAAGTACAATGTATTTAAAGTTTTGCCAATCTCCACTCCCATCATCACTAGCCTTTATGATGTGCACAGTAAGCAAAGCTGCTGCATCATCAGATAACCACACTTTCTCCTCTTGTACTGTACAGCAGGGTCTGCAAAGTCCCAAAACCAATATCCTCTGAAATTGGTCTACAAAGGCACGCGGGAGTACACTTTAGGAAAAAAAAGGCCTTGATTGCGCCACGTGGGATGAAAAGCATCACTCAAGCTAACCATTCCTCCATCTTTTACTGATAAAATTCACTTTCCATTCATTATCCTTTATCATAAACACAAGTCTGCAGGGAAACCAGGCTTAGAAGTGGTTAAGCCTGTCCCTAGTTTCAGATTTCTAGGGAGCATTTATCTGATGATATATATTCCTTTTGGTAAGTGTAAGGAATTATTCTGTTTCCATCAGGAAGGACACTGATGGCACATTAGGGATTTGTTTATCTCAACTGAAACCCAGAGCGTTTTACCCAAGTACATATTTTGCTCCAAGCTGAGACCAAATTATGTTTCAAAGCAAGATAAATCATAATGCACAAGTCAGAAAGCTGCGTGGTTTATGATCTTACACAATGCCGAGCTCCACTTTCCCCGAAAGCTGCAATGTGAATTCTGAGACAGCGGCCTGGTGCTCCCGCTTGTTTGTGACAAGAAACTGCGACGAATGTGACAGCTGTCATATGCGCATCAGCTGTCTGGGTTTTAGACATTCCGCAGAATGACGGGATTTGAAAAGAAGTTCATCTGTCTCACTAATAAATCCATTGTCTTGTCTTCCTTGAACAGAAGACGCGTTGATGGACACATCCAACAAACGGGCTTTAGTGAAATGCTGTCGATGCACGGGGCTCAGATTAACTGAGAGTGAAAAGTGAGTTGATGTGTTCGAGTAAACAACTCAAATTCGCTCTTCCTGCAAAATAAAGACAAATAGATAAATAAATAAAGACCTGACAGACGGGACAAAGTGCCAAGACGATTTAGAGATATAAATTACCGACAAAAATTCAAAAGCAAGCACAGAAAAAAAATGTATTTTTTATTTATTTGTCTTTATTGACAAGCTAGTCTAAAAGACAAAGGTATATCTGTTTGCCCAAATGACAGGCAAAGACAAATCCCAGCACACAGCCTCATAAAGTGCTGCTGAAACAGCCTGGTGTCTTTCACATGATCTGTCAAGAGACTCTGCCTGATCCCGTTATAAAGGCCTTCTTACGTAAACCCCTGAACTCAGCATCCCGCTGCTGTGACCCAGGCAACAATGCCTCCTTATACGCTTAAACAGAAGCTGTTGAACCAAACTCAAGGGCTTGTGCAAAGGGGAGTTTAAGGGTCATGTAAACTTGCTGCAGACTAGAAGGCCTTGGAATGAAAAGAGAATTCCCCACTTTGTTTCTTCAAATGGATCTCAGCCATCGCAGACATCCACCCAAAATTATTCTTTTTTTTTTTTTTTTTTTTAGACAAGGCAAAAGGAAGAAAGATGGGGGTCTGCAAAAACATGATACTGGGTCTGCACGTCTCTCCATTGAAACTAAGATCCAGCTGTCTTAGGTTTATCGCGACGGACCCCCAGGGGTTTGGAATATATTTTCTTTCCCTTAAAGGGTATAGCAGCTCTACAAAGAAACGCAAAAGCAGGTTAACGTCTTCTGACAACCAAACAGTCGGAATTTGATCCACACTGGCTTTGTGTACATAGATACCGCTCAGAATTACATTTGATAAACCTAGATCTCGTGTTGCAAAACTAGATCAAAAACATGCCGTGATGTCACTGAGTCCAGCATGTTGGGCCCAGGCTGCGGTGAAACTTCAACTGTTCCTTCACAATAAAAGTAAGTGTGACCAATTTTGTTTATTACGAACACAAGGGTTTGAGTATTAAATGTGTTTTTGATTACTATAAATGATGGAAATTACCAATTATTTAGAAGCACATTACATTTTTTAAACTAAAAAGAAGAAAAGAAACCCTCAAAATGTGTTGATTTCAGAATAAACAGACATATTAGCAAAAATAAAAAACAGATTTAAAATTTATTTTTTGGTAAGATTTCTAAAAAAAGAAAATCATACCTAAAAAGCAAATTTATCTTTGAATTACTAGCACTATTTTTGTTTCTCTATGTGGTTTTTGCTTTTTTTTTTTTTACTTTTAACAAGACAGAAAAATTGAGTGCCATTTTTTAATGATAACTAAAATAGAAATTGTTGTGTTTAACATAAATGATAAATATTTGGATATGTAATAATTTTTACAAAAACAACACTGTTTTCTATGAAAATCTATTCTAAAAATTCTAAAAAACAGACAGAACAAGTTTTATGCAGATTTTGTTTTTTGTTATCTGTACTATTGTTCCATTAAGCTTGTTGATTGTTTTATAAAAAAGAAACAAAAAGACAGAAATTAAATTTATAGCATATTGTAAAATAATACTACTAAATAAATATACTTGAGAAAACACTCAAAAGGGAAACAACTGAGAAAAAATGTAAATGTAATCCAAAAGTCAATCTGAATAATGTTTGAAAACTGACTATGAAAGCCTGGAAGCAATAATAATTAAGCTAAATTATGAAAAAAAGAAGTGAATAAATACTTCATGCAAAGAAAAGTTTTACATTATTCTAATAGTTGTTATTATTATTCTTGTGTGAAGCTACAGCATGTAAGGATGTTGTTTGAACATACTTCACCCAACACGCAGCGCTTGCTTCTGGTCAAACCTCTACTTGTATTTTCAATTCTCATATGTCCAAAAATACCGTTGGCTAACTTAAAATTGGATGGCTTTGCATGACACCATAACCCATGAAAGAGGTCGTAGAGGAAATGAGGACTAAAGTAACCAAAAAAAAAAAAAACTATACGCCCACTTCACTCTGCCATATGTTACAAAGTTCCTGGTGTCCACAGAGATGCACACATCTCATCATTAACCATCCAACCAATTAGAGCCCTCTGGCAATGTAGCAATCGTCTGTTTTTTATGAAATAGGTGGTGAATGAACCTGCAACCCTTGCAGACTTGCTTTTTCTCCAGGCCTCTTAATAATAACACAAATTCCAAAAATATTTTTACACTTAATGTAAAATAGATAAAGAAGAAAACAAGTAAAACTCAGACTAAACTGGGATCAGATCATTTGTATTAAAACAGTCAACTTTTCATCTTCTATAAAAACGGGTTATTTGCAGATACAGCAATCAAAGTCACTAGGGTTTGTGTGGTGCAACTTTTCTCCTAATCTAACAAAGTACAATACAGTTCACATGACTTTGCCCTTTAACAAAGCTTCCCTTTATAATAAAAGCAGCTGGTCTCAAACGTTTTTAAAATAAAATATTAGCTTTTTTTATTTTGCATGTCCACAGTTTGTCGTATCCTGTTCAAGTTTTACAATAAAACCGCCCAAAATTATAATTTAGTTCAGAAAATGATGAGTTGAGTCAAAATAGGTCCCACTCAAACTACGTTATTTTGTAAAATCAGTCCCAGTATACTTAATTATGCAGTTGTTAGCCAAAATGGAAAGCCCTGTGTCATTTTTTAAGACATATTTTCTGAGGAGTAGCAGTAGCTCATTAGAAATTTGCTTTTACTTTGTGGGTGGGACTGTTGGTACGGATGTTAGCCTAGACAATTTCCCAGCATGCCTTCATTTACCCTTCCTCCCGCTTGCGACAAGCAGTCAACCAGTCTAAGCTAGTGTTAGCATAGTAAAAAAAATAGCGAACAATATCGGGGGTAGCCAGCCGCAATGTTTGGAGCCAGATGGCAGCTCAGTCGAGGACAATACAACATATTGGATATATTTGTCTGCAAGTTGAGGTTTTAGAATTGGAACAGAGAAAGCCTGACTGTGTCCCCCCACAGCAGTAGCTACGTCACAAGTTCATTATATTTTCCGGTTTTCATCTGATTGTGATTTAACTTAATTTGAATTAGCAAACACTCAGAAACAAAGTTTTAATCTTAAATAATTTGATACATGTCCTCCATCATGAAAAAAATTTGACAAGAACATGAGAAAAACAACAAAAACACGATTTTCATTGGAGTGGGTCTTTAAAGATATTCCTGCAAACGTCAAAGAAATGGACAGAAAGAAAGTGAGAAGAAATTCCTGCACAATTTTTTGATCTAATAATTTTTTCCCCTAATATTATTTTAAGCGACGATGCTATTTTTTGTCTTCTTCCGAAAAAACCCAGGGTCCATGGGCCATTGGCTGCCGTGGACCTCATAGTCTGTGTGAAATCCAAACTGACTGATCCAGGACAGAGCAAGGATTACACCATTTCCCCCTTGAATTCTGCAAATCCCAACAAAGACCTTTCTGTAACCACAGTCAACTGAGTCGTTAGTTAGCCAGAGGAGACACAGAGCGGTGGTTCAGGGCCACTGTGGGAAAAGGCAGGACGCTCCAGCATTACGTTGCTATTCGTCGAATATAAGGCCCAGAAGCCCCAATCAACAGAATCACCGCCCACCTCCGTCCTCCATGTCCCTGAAAAAGGTGTCAGGTTCTGGCACTTGCTGAAGGACCTGGCAGGTTCATGCCCCAGGCAGTTCTGCATGTCACTCCAACAAAGAACCTGTCAGTGTCCCACTGGTCAGCTGGAGGGACCTGCAATAGCTATTTCCACCACTGGAGGCAATAGCGTTACAGCCGTCCTTTGCTAATATGTGGTTCTCCTTTCACAATTTGCGGAATTTTGGGCATGATTTTTTCTTTTCTTTTTTTTTTTAATAACACATTAAGTTCTGCATCCTGATTGGTTCTAGATCACTCCCAACACATTCAGCTTTCCAAATTAGCCAAAATCTTTGATCGTGAGCAGATAAATGGTTTCATTCTATAATCCCAGTTATTATACATAGGTATGAAATTGTGAGAGTGGTTAAAAAAACTTGAGAAAAGTCGGAATATGTTCATGTCTGCCTGAGAAAAGTTAATATAGTTTTTGGTCAAAAGGTTTTACATCCTTAAAACAGTAAAAAAAAAAATGTATTTTATTTGTGACATTTTTTTTAAATATATTTTTTATATATAATGTCAAAACTATTTATGGCCTTAAAAATGAGCAAAATGTACCATTTACTTTATACATGACCTCAGCAGAGGCAGCTCCAGGGCCCACATTTAACTCAGTATACTACAAATTTAGGGCTGAGGTCAGCAGGAACTGAAGGTCAGTGATACGGATCTGAACCCAGAAGAAAGTATAACTGCTGGCCACATCAAAAGTGACAAATTAACACTGCGGTAATGCAACACTGTAATCTTCTGAGAGGTATAAAGACCAGTTAGTCAGGCCTGGAATCTCACAGAGAAAATGAGAGCCACTTATCCAATAACGAGAGCTTAATGAGGGTCCCTTTAACTAGCTACAGTGTCTCTCTTTGCCGTGGAGAAACATTTGTCTTACAGTACAAATGTGGGTCATGCATCATTTCTATTGTGAAAAAGAGTGGCGTAATAACGACATAAATCACAAAGGGCCTAGGTCGGGGTAATGAGACTTAAATCTCTTAAAACAACACCATGAACTCTGCAGAATAATAAAATGATTTGGTGGGAAAAAAAACACTACCATCTTTGCGTAAAGCAACTGCACTCTGCACACATGGCTTTTGGCAGTGCAGAAGCCCTACTTCATTTAGCTCTGACAGGCAATTTAATACCGCAAAATTACTAACCTTAGCTTTGCAATTACTTTTCCAGCTCTGAACGTTTTCAATCCCTCTGTAGATGTAATCTTAAGGTTGAAATCCGTGGATAGGGCGGGCCCCAAGATCTGAAGTCGTGCATTTTAGTAAAGTTCTGCTTGAACAAAATTGGGAATATGTTGGGAGGGTAATCATTGATCTGTTATCGGGTCAACTCGAATGCATGATTCACTACAACCAGGCAACGTTCAGCAACGTGAGTTTATAAACCACATTGATTCTGCTATTAACAGCTTTTAAGGCAAAAGTTGTCAGTTGAGTGAAAATTAAACCAGGAAACTGAAATAACAAATTAAAACTTTTAAGCCCCTTGCGATGTAAATGGTGTTTATTAACATATTTTTGTGGTATCTTTCTCATGATTGTGGACATATAAGGACGATTAAGCTTAAAATTGCATTTTTGAATATTTCTTTGTTCAAATGATAGTGAATCAGGAGGAGCAGACAAAAAATGTCATTGGTTAAACCTTGTAGTTATGAGCTCCCCGCTCCACTGCATTCCAGTCTTTCTTGTGTATATATTCATCAATTTTATTTTAGATTTCAAAGTTATCTGTGAGTTTTGTTCATAAAAACAAACATATAGAAACAGTTTTGGAAAAATTTAAGGATAAACAATTATTTTTAATCCACTGAGAGACACTGACCATCTGCCTGTTCAACAGCTCTGCAGCCCTATCTGGAGTCTTTGCTGAGACATAGATGACAGCGTCATCAGCGTACAGCTGGCACTTAGCCTCTATGCAGATGTTTGGAAGTTCATTGATGTAAAGATAGAACAGCAGTGGACCCAGGATTGAACCTTGTGGAATCCCCATATTATATTCAAGAGGAGCTGATATGGTGCCATTGATGTTTACACTCTGTATCCTAGACTCAAGATATGATGTAAACCAACTGAGAACTTGTTGAGAAACTTGTATTTTTTATATGCAGAAGTTTGTCATGGTTGACAGTATCAAAGGCCTTCTTTAGGTCAAAAAATACTGAAAAGAGCGGCAATGGTTGCATACATACATAAATACATACAAAGAGTGTTCTGCCACGTATTCGCAGTTCTATATTCACACACATACGGTTTCACATATTAGCAGAGTCACGCGACTCTTTTGGTTTGTTACAAAAATTCAGACACCTCGTGACACTTGTATGAAACTATTGCGTCCAAAGGAGGTGCTGCAGTACTGAGATGTATCTAATGGTTTTCGCAGATTCAGGGTATTCGCAGACGTCTCCTGTAGCCAACCCCTCTGAATAAGAGGGAATACTGTACCTGTGATTTTAAGGTCACATCTAAACCTCTTCAGTACTATTTTGTCAGCACTATAAGACTAAACAATTTGTACCCTATGTTTTTTGCTTGACTCTGAAACCGCACCTTGACTGAGCGTTTGACAGATATGTCCCCTATCCTTCACACAGTATGGTATTTTAGCTTTTCATTTCTACCAAACTGACAGATGCTCCTCCAGTGTTTGTCAGTCTGCACAACACACACCGACTTTCAGAATTTGGCTTTAGGAGACAAAGTAATTTGAAAATGTTTAAAAACCAAGTTTTTTTTAAACATAAGTTTGTTTTTGGTAACCTTTCTGCAAATATGAATGACCCTCTCATAACATCTGCCTTCTGTGTTGAACAAGAGTTTAGGCCATTACCTCCCCGTGGCCTGTTTTTCATTTTCACAGTCTACCCTGCTGTGAAAAGAACACAGGCAACATGGTGGAAACGCTAGCTCATCTCTGACAAGCAGAAACTCAAACCCCCGTGGGGAGGCCAAATCCCTTTGCTCACAAAAATTAGGATATTCTAACGTCAGGTCTGTTTGTCGGGGTGTAAACGTGTGGAAGTGCTGGTATTAGATAGAATATCAAAGTCAACAAGTCTGTTGCTTTAAGCTGATCCTTCTGTCCCCTGGAAAAATTCCTCTCTGTGAAAGCCCAGAGGAGCCTTCAAATGTTTCCCCGAGTGCAACCTGATCCATAACAGACAGCCGTGCAGCTCCGTGTGCTTTCAACACCATGCACACAAGGGCCACTCGTAATACCCCACTCATGGCTGACAGGAAGCTTTCAAAAAATCAAATTTCCTATTTGTGTAAGTCTTTCTCTGACACTTTTTTGAACTTGAAAACTATATTGAACTATAAAAAAAGCTGCAAACAAAAACAACTCGAGCTGGGGCAAAGATTTATTGCCCTTTTGCACCCTCAGAAGTTACTGACAGAATTTATGAACGATAGCAAGCGTCTGAGTTTTGCACCTGCTCTTGCTGCACGCATGTGTGAAGTTTTCCAATTTGAGATAGAAATAGCCTCGTAGACGATCGCCTCAATGAATTATGATGATTGTGACTTATCTTCTTTTATTTACGGCTAAACGTAAATTCCTGAAATAATTTTTGACTTAGCAGATAGTTGCTACAGGGAAAAGGAACGAGTGCGGCAGGCAGGAGAGCACTGTGCAAAAGAAGTTATATATTGAACTGAAACTTGAACTTTGAAATCATTTAAAGATGGTTAAGAATCTTAAACTTGGGAAATAAATATTTCAATCAAACACATATTTAATTTTGTGGGATCAATAACAAAGTTTTACACTTTGAGAGAATCAATGTTTTCCACTTTACACAATAGAAAAATGAAATGTTTCAGTAAAGAAAAGTTTCATAATCAAAAAATGTTACAAAATGAAACAAAATAAACCGGAAAAGCAGGTAATGATCATGTTTACATTTTTTACGTTTGAGCCTTTCAAATGCGTCTACATTGTCAGTGTACTAATAAAAGTTAGTACACTGACAATGTAGAGCATTTCACTTCATGACAAATAATTTTTGGGTTGAAATGATAGACAAACTTCATGGTCCAATAAGTGATGTCTACTTTTTCCAGTTTTTCATTTTGTTTCATGTCTTTTTTTGCATTTTATTTAACTTTTTTTTTGGTATGATTTGCACTTCAGGGCCATCGTATTTTTTTGTTTCATTTATTTTACTGTTTCATTGTTTTTTATTTTATTGTATTTTATGTTGTTTAATAATTTTATTTAATTTTAAATACTACCTTCATTGGATTTGCTGTAAATAACATCAAAATTAAGTTAAAAACATGTATCTAAACTGATTTTATATTAATAATATTTTACTTTTTTCTCAATGTTTTGTTTTTGATTGGGTAAGATTATTACTCAGCAACAAAAATATACTGTATACTATACACTACAAATAAAATATACTACAAATAAAACTGTATGCTAAAATTACAGCGGGAGGTCATCAGTAGTAAGTTAAGTAAGTACGTTTTATTTATATAGCACCTTTCATAGACAGAAGTCACAAGTTAAAAACATAAAAACAAATACTTCAAAAGATAAAAATCATAAAAGACAAAACCTCACAAGCTAAGAAACATGAAAGGCAGGAGCAAGTACCCCAGTAGAGCATTCTGATACTTTTAAATCCTAGCAGCATTTTATGTAAGCATATGACTTCATCGCTGATCACACAAGTCAGAGAGCAGATATACAAATGTTTGCAGAGAAAAAGAAGCATGCAGGTTCAGACTGGAACATCAAGTTTGATCAAAACACCCAAACATCAACTATTCAACCAACTTAACACCTCACAAGTCAAGCTGGCCTTTCAAAATGCCATCATCCTCCTCACTTGTGCACAGGTCACAGCAGCACACCCAGCTGACACGCCGTTTTGTGTTTGAAGACGACGTTTCCGTCTGAAGTTTTATTTTTGCACCGCTCAGTGTCAGAAGAGTCTCAGTTCGGGTGGACAAAACGGACCCCTTCACGTGTCAAAACAGATTCCTGTCAGTCAAACTCAACCAAGAAACTGTCGCATCATATCATCGCTGTCCATCAACTCGCCTCTTTTGAGCGGCTCTCCGTTCAGAATCAACCACCAGGGCACGGCAAACCACCAGATGAGAAAAAGCTCCTTGGGTGATAAAGGTACTTATAACCCTACGTATATTTATGGATACCATTAAAAACAAAACTGCTATAAAGAAAATAGCTGACTGCAGAGCAAAAAGCCCGAAGGACCCAATTTCCTCCTGAAGCACCTGATGGACACTCTGACAGGCAGATTGCTTTCCAGCACCAATTTTTGGAGCATGTGAAAAATGGTCCACACAGCTGGTATGTGGTCTGAGATGAGTCATAAATCTTGTTTTATCTCCGCCGTGGTGGTAGCAGAAAGGGATGAGTTGCTTTTTTTTTTCTTTTTTCTATCTCATTCACATGTCTATCTGTCTGTTATCTGTGCCCTTGAGCAAAGATTACTGATGCCCTGTCTTTGATATATGACACATCACACAGTGCGGCTTTTCATCCTGCGAATTAATCCAGATAGGGAGGAGGAAAAATGCAAAACCCGACTGCCATCAGCCAGTGGGCCACTCTTACTGTTCCTTTGTGCTCTCTGTGCGACCACCCTTCACATCCGAGTGCTGTAGATTCCTCCTTTTTTTTATTCAATAGAAGGGGAGTAAAGAGGATCACGGGCACCCAAGTTAGGTGGCAAATTGTTTGTCTGACCTCCGCAGGTCTCCGTATTTTATAAGCTAGAGCAAGTCACCCTGTCTGATCCCCATAACAAATAGTCCCCCCGGCTCCTGCTTGTTTTATCAGACGTTAAGAGGAAAGATCACTGGGAGCAACTCCGCAAGAGGAAATCTGAACAGAAGAAAAGAAAAGAAAAGTGACTGATGGGAACAGATATTGCTGTAATGTTGCCTCAAGAGCAGAAACAGGCAGATAAAAGAGAGAGATTAAAGAAACAAATGGTGGGATATTATGTGTTAACAGCTTATGTATGACACGGAAGAAGAAAAAGACCACAATGGGCTTTTAGGAGAATAATACTCCTGTGTTACTGTCACTGGTGAGGAATGTTTTATTATTCAGAAAGCAGGAAGGCGAGCAGCACTGAGTGCAGTTTAATGTATCATCTTCTAATACATTTGAATAATGGCGTTTTAAATGAGTAAGATAAATAGCAGTGACCACTTTGTGCAGTCTAAAACAGAATGTAAAATAACACATTAGGCCCGACTGCTGCAGTCTAAATTAAAAGACTCCACATTACAGAGTAATAACCATCTCTCTCCAGACTCCAGACTTCATTAACCCGGAGCTAATCTCCCCGTGAAACTTCCCGATCTTCACGTGCCACGGGGAAAAAAATGTGTTCTGTAAATACTGGGTGTTTTGTGTTTTTGTAAGGAGCACGGAGCAAAAGACCATCTTCGTTTTCCTTTTTGTTCTTTTCCTTCTCACCCGTATAATCCAAAAAGGTCATAAATAAAATATTACGCCACGAGAAAAGTGCTGCAATCCATTATCATAATAGCAATGTTCCTGATCTTTTTCATTAACATGCAGTCTTTAACCCAAACAAATGTCTTCCTTAGCCCTGCGTTCCACTTCCATTTACAAGACACAAATGCACTCGTGTGTCTTAACCAGAAGAGTGGCAGGTGTGATGCATCAGCCAGAAACGACCCCGACGGAACAACATTAAATGAAAACGATATTCCTCAATCTGGGAAAGACAGGATATCCAACAATTATAACTGCAGAAACAAACCCAATAAAAACTCCATACACTGTAAAAGGTGAAATATTGGCTCAATTAACAAAATTAATAGTACATTTTAGTTTTTATCAAATTACATTTTTGAGTTAGCGGATGAAAACAAAACATTTTAAATTTAACAAGTTACAGAATTTTTGTTATTTGATCCAACGTTTCACTTTTTTCTTTTTTTGCTGGGTAATCTTACATCGGGAAAAGATAAAAAAACAAACAAACATAAAATGAAACTACTATATTAAAAAAATATGCATAATTTTGTTAAAAAAAACAACACCATAAACAAATCAAAATATGAATAAGAATGAAAAATGAACCCAAATATTTTAAGGGTGCATTAAGGAAATACCCTTCTTTTCGGGTGTTAAATCCATTTAATCCATTAAAATAATATCTTTTATTTATATTTTCAAACATTTTTAATATTTTTTTTAACTCCATACTCAGCCTAGAATTAAAAAATCCATATTTGAAAAATGCCAAAAATTGGGCGGGGCTAGTAGCTGAGCAGCAAAGGTGTGGCTTGGATCTATGATTGACAGTTAGGTTAGCTTTGTGTAGCGTACGCCGGGTCTTCAATATGGAGAGTGGTACCGGGCAAAGTGATGCTAGTTTCTCCACAGAACTTTCTGAGAAAGTTGAGGATTTTTCTCCTCCCCCTTCTCTCGAAGCCGGCGCTCATGGTCCAGAAGCTTATAGTTTCAAGTCGCTGGCTCAAGACGCTGCTTTTGTAATGCCCAACAGCGGGGCTGCAGGCATAACTGAAGTGGACCCGTGTCTGAGAGTGGTAAAATGCCGCTAGCATCATCGCTAATAAAGGCTAACGTAATAAACAATCAATCCTGAGTGAAATATTAATTGCAAATTCATCACCAGGGTGGAGTTTGCTGGAAATAATGCAAATTGCACTCAATTGCTGTTCACTAACTTCGAAGGCCACTGGAAAGTTGTGCAAGACCGTAGATTTTTGACAACTGAAGGCAGTACACTTGGCTATGAGCCACGCTAAAGCCAACAACCGGCCATTACAGAATCAAAGATGGGCGTGGCTTTTGTACTGGAGCTGTAGACCATGATGACGTGAAATTTACGGGACTTACACCAATTGACCAGTTAAAAATTCAATTGCAATACCTCGTTTCAACCTGTAGGGGGCAGTACACAAACCGTTTTTGACATTTTCAGAAATTAGACAAGTTTATGTCAAATATGTCAAAAATTTGGCAACGACCAACAGACGCTTCTAGTTACCCCAGTTATAGAGGTCAACAGCCAAGAAAATTAGATTTAGTGTTTGGTTACCTTTAAAGCATTGCAAAAGACTAATATATATATAAAATATATTTATTTTATATTTTTTTAAAGCATAATATGTTTTAGCTCCGCCCCCTATGGATTTATTAAAAAATTAAGCATGATGTGATTTTTAAAAAATTGAATCAACAAATAATTTTTAATCTTTTTCAGGTGTAAAACTTAAAAAACTTGAAGGTCAGGTTGTTTGATGAAGTCACGCCACTGGACAGATGGATTCCAGCCATGTGCTGACACCTGCTCTTTGTCAGAGCTGCTGTGTTTATTCTTCACGTCCACGCGGCATCATTTAGGCGGCGATGTGGACAGCAGCATCCATATGTGTGAATTATTGTAACATAAACCTGGAGGGCACTGAGGCCTACTTTCTGCCTGCTGTAAGTGCTAACATAACCTTTTCATCTGCTCACCCAATGTCTCTCTTGAATCAATTCCCTCTCAGTGCCCCTCAGCGTCTGTACAACTGGCACCTCCACAACTTGTTCCATTAGTTATGTTGAGCTCCATCTGGCCTCAGTCATTTAGCTTTTTAATATAGTTGTCTCCTGCTCTCTAATTTGTCTCACATTTACAAATGGCGCTGACTGTCCGCTCCAAGCTGCTCCTCGTCAGTGGCAGAAAATACATTTTCACCAGCCATCAGGGCAGCAGTAAATCTGTAATGTTGGATTATTAATAGATAGCAACAGATGTTTGCTGGTTGTTGATTACCGGGCATCCTGACCAGCTAAATCTGTTCATAAATGGAATAGAATTTATAGCAGACCAGAATTTATGCCAACCTTGTAACAAAGAAGCAGTGAACTCGACCCACTTTGTCCAACTTCTGCACTTCCAAACAAGAATGTACAATTTCATACTATGTCAGAGGTTCTTCTATATAGGTTCAAAAAGAAAAGTGATCAACTTAGGGCATTTCATAATTATCTTTACCACAAATTAAGAAACTGTCGTATCACACCTTATTTCATAAAAATGTAACTAATTTAGAAGATTATATATATATTTTTTTTGCTGTTGTTGTATAAAAAATTATATATATTATTGTATACATTTTATATATATATATATATATATATAATATATATATATATATATATATATATATATTATATATATATATATATATATATATACATATATGTATATATATACATATACACTCATGTTCGTGTACTTGGATACACATACTTATACAAAGCTGATTTTTAATTGAATTGCCAATTATTTTTGAAAATAATATATAGATTTAGGTAAATATGTAGAATTACAATAACAAAACCTTCTTCTGTCACTTTTATTGAGGAAACCAAAAACCTGTGTCGTTTTCTAGGGCAGGTGTTTCATCAGAAATTCTTCTCTGAGTTGTCCAAGTTGACCCTTGTCTTATTTCCCATCATCCATTTGTTTACACTCTCTCCTGCTTGTTCAAAAAGTGGATTTCGTATGTAATAAATGGAGTATTGGGTGCAAAAAGTGGAAAGTTTTTTGCAATAAATAAAATATTTTGTGCAAAAAGTGGATTTTTTTTGTGTAATGAATTTAATATTGTGTGGGAAAAGTGGACTTTTTTATCCAATATGTGGAATATGTTGTGCAATAAGTGGAATATACTGAATTGAAAATATTGTGCAAAAGGTTGACTTGTTTATGCAATAAGTGGAATATAATGTGCGATTAGTCGACTGTCTACTGAAATATGTGGAATATTTTGTGCAATAAGTGGACTTTTTGTGCAATAAATTGAATATTTTGTGCAATGAATTGAAAATACTGTGTAATAAATGGGCAAATTTGTGCAGTAAGTGGACTTATATAAGAGCAGTATTTTTCTTCTTTCATTTTTCTTATGTCTTGTTTTTTATTTTCTTTAAATGGTAAAATAATCTTTTTAAAGTTTTTTTTAGATGGCCCACAATCCTTTGTAATCAACAATATGATTGTGATCGATGTATTGAGCACCCTCCAGTTTAGAAATCTATAATAAAGTCACAGTAAAATGATGTTAGCATTAGCGTGTTTAGCTATTATAACAAAGTCTGTAAATGTTACCAATATCACTTTTCTTTAATCCACTTGCTTTTACAGAAAGGACAACAAACTGCTGCAGTTTAGTGTCAATCAGCCAGTGCATTATCCCTCTATTAGCGCTGGGTTCCTGTGAATGCTTTCTGATTTCTTAGCTTCCCTCCTTGAAACAGTAATCATTTCTGTGAACAATTTTCTATTTACAGACAGTGCGCCGGGAGATTGAGAAGCCACAAACAACAAGTCACAAACTGTGACAAGTTATAAAACTTTAAAGCAGGCAGTAAATAGCTCTGTCACTCTATCCGTGGTGTTATATTACCTGGACACATTTATCTGACGGGCGGTAAATCTCAATTCCTCTTACCCACCAAAAAACACAAGAGGAGACACGCAAAAAACAAATTGCAGATGCAGAGAAAAAAAAAAAAGTTAATCAAATGAACATGATGCTTTGAAAAGTGACATCATTAATAATGTCAGCCAGTTTGGGCAGATTTTTGGGAGGAACAGAAGTGAGATTAATCCAGTTTTTTTTTCCCCCTTCAGCTGTGCACTTTTAGCGCTCCCTGGAAATAGTTTGTATTCCCTAATATTTTTTACAGTTGCTTCACCTGCCTGATATCCTTCAGCCCTTTCCTTCAGAAGCTGTCAAAGCCGCCAAGTATAATATATGGCCTCTCCAATGAGAACAGCTGTAGCCACTCTCTCTGCTGCTGCTACCCTGCCCTGCATGAAATAATACATCAAGATTAATTGATTTCCCGTCACACTCTTAGAGAAAAGAAAATTAATTTTCATGTATCTTTTCTCTCCAACCCCCAGCATATGAATTTTGTACATGGCGTGTAATTTAAATTTTTAATTATTCATGAGAACTAAAAACATGATAAAGTGTTTTAAAGTACGCCCCAAGGCCTTAGCCAAAAGCTCAACATGTTCCGAAACAACTATAGCGATTCCTGATCCCTATATAAATAATACATGTATTTACATAGAAATCAGTCAAATGCATGTTGGGGGCACAGCGCACGTCTTTGTCTGCAGCTCTCTGGGGTGGAAGAGAGTTATGACTGGCTTATGAAATAATTAGCTAGATGCAACATTAAGGGAGTTCATGGATCATCTGTAGATGTTAAATATCAGGAGGTGATGAATAAAAAAGTTTTCTTGGAATTGCAGCTTAGTAGATGTTAATTTTATCCACTAGAACCAGCACTATTGTGACACAAAGGTTTATCAAATAGAGTTTGGATATGATTTTTTTACTTTTATATCAATTATTTTGTTTTATGTCTGTGAAAAAAAAATTGTGTTACTGCATGAATAACTTTAAAAATTGTCCAATTTAATTTAATCAGGAGTAGATATTTTTCTTAAGAACAATGTAAACGTTAAAAAAAAATCTACTCCTGAATAGTATAAAGTCCATAAAAGACATAAAAAATTAAAAATTAAATAATGAAAGTTCAAATCTAGAATTTTTTTTATTGCAAAGATGTTTCCAGTGCTCTTTTAATTAAAATTACACTGGAAAAAAATAATTTAACTATGAAATAATTGCACACGTAGAGGTGTAGCGTTAAATATTTTTTTTATATCTTCAAAGATTAATTTACGTATATACGTATACCTTTTCACCAAAAAAATACCCCTTTTGTAAATCAAACAACAGTCAAGCTATTCTTATTTCTAAACCAATTAAAATAAGACTTCATGTTTTAAGATAGAGTTGCCAAAATATTTGAAAATTCTGAGTCCAAAAACTAATTTAATCCGAGCTGTTACTGAAAATAAAATGTTTTTTAAGATTGAATAACACAAAAAGATATTCAGGTGTCTCAGCAAATTATTTAATCGTATTAAAGAGTCACTTGTAAGTAGTTTTGTCTTATGTCAAACATAAAAAGACGAGAAACTACGTTTTTTTTGTTTGTTTAAATTTAAGAGTGTATTGCCATTTGTATTTGTTAAAGCTGCAGAAACAAGTACATTGGAATTTTTCTTTTGCAGCTCCTGAGTCAGAATTATTATAGAAGTCAACAAAACTCGAAAAAGAATAATATGTAAAAAAATACAAATAAATATTAGAAAAAAGTTTTTAAAAGAGGAGAAATAAATGATTATTGCAGAGAAGGCTGTGATGCATCAGAAAATATTTCTTAGTGAGAATTTTTGTTTTTGCAGTGTAGCCATTTTTTTGACAAAATCCTAATTGTTATAGTTTCTGTAGAGTTGCAGTTGTTCATCTGAAATTTGCCTTTGAGTTGTGGGTGGGACAGCTGGTATGGAGTAAGCCTGCCTTTATTCCCCATCATCTCTTTGTTTACACTCCCCTGCTAGCATACAGCCCCTCACAACTTCAACCTAAGCTTTTCTTCATATATATGTCCTCCATCATCAGAAAAATACTAAAAAAGACCATTTTCATCGGAGCGGGTCTTTAATGGGGTACGTATATTTCTGCTGCAGCGTGCCGTTACTTTTCAGGACAGAATGTTGACTCGGCTATTTGCAAGTGATCAGCTTTCTGTGGTCAGACATCTCCAACCTTTCTGCATGTGTTGCAGCACTAGTAATACATTCATCAAAAGTGAGAAGTGCTGGTGACACAGCTTGAATTTAATTTGTTTCTGCATCTATCTATAGCCTTTTTTTATGTTGTCCACCAAAGTCTAATACCAGAAGCAGGAACTCTCTAATTATGTGTTTGACCTTTTTTTTTTAATAGTTATAATAGTTTAGCAGAAACCGTTTAAAACCATAATATAAAAGAACAACAAAGAGCACTGACATAAAATCTGGGCAAAACCTCTATTCGCTTCACGGTGTGTTTAAACAACATAAATGATCTATGTGACCGTGGATGATTGAGGAGTATGTCTGGCCTGTGAAGCAAGAACGCTGACCACAGCCTGTGGAGTTATGTGCTGGCCAAAGGAGGATGCCATGCCGCTGATGCCGCTGTAACTCACAGGAATGACTGGCAGCAGGGCTGCAGGCCGCTGTGCATGCTCTGCTCTTATCCCACAAATTAGGGGACGCAGTCAGAATGATCAGGAGCCATCTGGGTTTGCTATAAATTCGACTCCTCACGTGTCCGAAAAATTTGACCGTAAAAAAAGTTGAGCACTGAAACTGGACAACCCCCCAACCCTCCCACTCTGACAAACCTGTTTATCCGAGGTAAACACACCTTTTTTTTTTTTTATTTATTTTACGTGGTGTTCCCAATAAAACACCCACCCACACACTTTCTGTAAGCTCAAAAGAACAAAGGAACGATTAACATATTCAGTAAAAAGAGCTCCTGCTAAGCCCACATTTGTCTTGGCTGATGGTAAGAGTGTAATTATAAGGTGCGATGTTTGTGCATGCACGTGCGATATCACACATGCATGTGAGATTCTGAGCATACGTATATGTGTGTGTTAGTCTTTTTGGAGCTTTCACTGGTGCAAGTCAAATTAGTATGTCTAGCAAAAGGTTCTAATTATGACTGTAAAGCTTAATTAGCATTTACTATAACAACAACAAATGCTGCAATATCGCACAAATTCTGCAAGAAGTCGCCTTAATGCTGCACCATCAAGCCCTACAGCCCACTATTAATCCCAACACACAACAACAGGCCATTGCTGCACTCCTGCTGTGTGCGCAAAATCATTTCTCACTCCTACCAGATTGTTTCCATCAACAGCTTATTCCCAAGGAATCACAAGATGCCCATATCTGTATTAATATTATCAAAGGTAATTAATATGCAGCTCTAAAAAATGAATAGGACCATGATGGATTTATAGTAAACAAAAAACAATCATGATGCATTTTTTAAGCTATTTGTATGTTTGCAATAGTAGCCATAATTCATGTCATGCCAATTTTGTCTCTAAATCATTGAAACAATAAATAATTTAAAATAAAAGGGACTATTTTACACTTTTGTCATTTTTTAAGACTGTTTCCTTCAAAACATTTGATACTTCTGTTTTGTTAAAAAAAAAATAAAAATTGGCATAAAATGAGATCAATTTGAATGTTTTCTTGAGCAAATTTAAACTAAAAGGAACAAGTCTTCATATATATAGTTTAATTTCTCTTCAGAATAAGTTCATCCAAGATTTTTACTCAAGAGAAAAAATACTCTTTCATAAAAATGTCTTCATATTTAACCAAAAAATGCTTTGATTGAAAATCAATTAAATCGCTTTTTATTTCACTTTTAAAAACAAATACATAAAACTATCCCGAGTGAACCGCTCTAAAAATATATCAGTTAGACAAGTAATGAAAACCTTCACTCCTCAAGCAATGCCAGATGACAAACTTCTATAATTAAATTGTTTGTTGAAAGGCAATAAATTCATACTAATAAGTAGCTTCACTTTGCCCATCTGTTCTTAAAAAGGAAGCTCACGCAGATCTGATAAGAATGTCGACAGGAAATACAGAATTCTATTTGGAAAGAAGGTTATTTATCTGTGGAAGTTTTGGGAAGAATACAGTTTTTGATAAATAGGAAAAAAAAAGTGTCCTTCAACGCATGACATTTATTACACTCAACTGAGCTATTATTTAGTTTCTTTAACATCTGGAATTAATGTTCCTTATCTTGGTAACTAAAACAATTTGCAAAGGGAGTCAAACTTTAATATTTCACAGGCTCCTATCGGCTTTCTGTCTCTGTATGATTTATTTACACCGATGGATAAAACTTTAATTGATCCCACAATGGAGAAAATGGTAACCTTAAAAAATAAAAATTAAATAAAAAAAGATATTTAAAAAGACTTTCGAAAAACTTTAAGTTAAAAAAAAACAAACTTAAACTTAAAAAAACTGCTTCAGGAAAGTAATAATCCTGAAGCAGAGATGTATCACTGCAAAATAAAATGTATTTCCACGGTATCAGGAGCAAAAAAAGTGAAGAATTCTTATGGCTAACATGCACAATTTTAGCCCTTAATTTTTACAGTCCAAAGAAAATGTTTTGCAAGTAAATGAATCTGTTTGCTCAGCTCTAACAATTTACTGGACAGTAAAAAGCTTTCACATTTGATTGCAATGGTTAAATAGGAACAAAAATACCAGCTAATTTTTTCCATTTTTAGAAAACAAAAACGTAAACCTCAACTATTTACTTCAATATTTAAAAGGGGCTAAAATTAAATTTGCTAGGTTTAAACTTAGCTTAGTAATTGCAGGAAATTTGCTAATATATACATATAGAATCTTAGAATTTATAGAATATAGAATTCTTGAGGGTCAGAATCCATCTGACTGAATAAAAACACAGAAAAGTATTTGGAGCAAATTTCCCACAGTTAGCTAGCTAAGTTTAAAGCAAGTTCATTTTTTTAGCCCCTTTTAACTCTTAGCATTAACGCCGTTACTGTTGGCCAAGCTATTTTTCTTGGTTTTGATCAATATATTATAAAGGCTTGAAACGCTGCGCTAGCCTTCTATCATTGTTCCAGATACGTAAAGAGTGACGCCATATTGGAAAGGGCATTAAATATTTAGACATGGCTTAGCAAACACAGTAAAATGGCCATAAAATGCTTAATTTTGATACACTTTTAAGAAGAGAAAAAACTCTGATAATCACCAAAATAAGACCAAGATAATGGTATTAATATTCTGTACAAAGTGCAACAAATGAATGACATTTAAAACTTTTCCATAAATAAATGAATCCTTAAAGGAAACAGAATTCATACCTGACACATGGGTGTGATTATATTCAAATCTACACATTTACTGAGATTCATACAAACTGTTAAACTCCTTGATCTGTGTTTCAAGATGGGTCACTGCAGACCCCCATTACATGTGGCTCATGTCCAGTCCCCACCTGGGACCCACAGTCAAGCCGCGACAAACTCCTGTACCTAATGATCTTCGCTTGACGCGACCAATGGAATCCTGGTTAGTTTCTTTTTCTCCAATTAGTAATACACTTAATTTCAGCGGGTCATTCTCCCAAAAACAAACAAAAAAGATAGGTGGTTGTCCCCGTGGAAATATTGGTGTCTAAAGCTACTGCTGACTTACAAGAGACAACAAGATCAACGTAAATGTTCACAATTCTGAGAGTAAATTTACTCCTAAAATATATTCTATAAGTTCTTCTTTAATAGCTGACAGAAAGAATTTACTTGTGAAAACTCACATTCTTGGTTTTTGAGCTCTGCTTGTACAATTGTGGCTCAGCAGTGAGCCGGCATCTGGCCCTGTGCAATATGGCGTCCAACTTTGCATACGGATCAGGCTAGCATAGCACCTCTAGCCCTTATACCTCATCGGTTTTGATCCCCATAATAAGACATGCTATCAACCACATCAAACTGTACAAAAAAAACAACAACTTTTATTTAAAATAAAATTCTAAAAGTACGCTATGCATTCAAATCATTTAAGCTTACAAAAACACAAATTATACACACATATATATATAGATATATATATATATATCTATATATATATATAAAATGTGTTTTTCTTTATTTACCCACATGTAACTTGTAATATATGAATACCAAAGAAAATAATATCACTGTTGCTATGAAACACATACAAATCTGACCACTCACTAAATTCGAAAGCTGTCATAAAACACTATGTTTCTGATACAGTCGGCGACCAATATTTTTATTGTGAGGTCGTTCTTGTGAGGAGGGACTAATGCTGATGGTAATCTGGTTGCGCACACAGCTACGAACCCTGGTTTTATGGTTATCAGTAATAAGAAGTCCAAGGGCTAAAACATAAAACCGCTCAAGTCTGAGAGATCCCTTACAGACATTCTGAGAAGTTACCTTGCAATCTACAAGCTTGACTGCATCGCAGAAGGTCGAAACGCTGATGCAACCATTAATTATTAATCAAAATTAAAACAAATTTTCAATATCAAAGCTGAACAAGGCTGGTTCCCCAAGTGGAGCACTTTTGATTTATGAGATATTCTTATATTCAATGCCAGGATGAATGTGTCCAATTCTTCCAGAATTTTTCAGAGTATTCCTCTTAATGGTTTCTTTTTAGAGTTTGTTGTGAACAAGAAGGTCAACAATTTACAGACATTGCATTGAATGGCAGATCCTGCACTGTTCAAATAGTTCAGCAAACATCCTTTCATATTAAAGTACATGGAACAGTAAGATGCGGTATTTAATTACATAAAAATACTTTTGAAATTATTTACATACAAGTACGGTGGCCCTGAAGTGCAAATCACACTAACATTTCACTTTATACAAAAACGCATTAAAGACTAAAAAAGGCAAACCAAAAAACAGCATTACATTTTAGAGAGAAAAACAAAATTCCATAAAACAAAACCCATTTCCAAAAGAATGGAACAAGAAAAAAATCAGAAAAATGTCATCATCTTATCAACATTGTTCTGTAGTGCCAACAGTACTAATCATAGAACTTTTATAGATAACTTTAATAAGCATGTGGAGATTGAAGAAGCATTTGACAATGTCAAACTTCAAAGCTGAAACGTCATTCTCCAAACAGCGATGTCCCATAGTACCTTTCTTTTCCCTTTACTTATTGTGCTTTTTTTTCCTCTTTTATTTAATCATTTATGGATATTACTACTTGTTTTCCAAAAAAATATTGTAATTTTGTTTCATTTTTTTGCGTTTTGCCTTCTGGAATTTTTGTTTTGATTTCTAAAGAAAAATTTTATTTTTTTCAATTAATTGTTTTTGCCTTTTTTAATTGTTGTAGTAATCTCTATTATGTTTTGGTGTGATTTGTACTTCAGGGCCACCGTATATAACTGTTAACAACACAAGAGTTCTAATCCAGACATGTCAGGAATAACTATCACCTCAACTCCTGGTTCAAAAGAAATCCTTTACTGATGAGAATTACTTTCCTTTATGAAGAGAAATTTGACATTTTGGTCTAAAAAAAAAAGCTGCCTTTATAAACTGATACAATTCTAATATTTAGCTGCGTCTGCTCAGAAAAACCAAAACAGAACATGTTATTGTTTCATTACTTCTAGTCAAGCAAAAGCTGCTATTGCCCTTCATTTTGCTTTCCTGCGTCCCTTTAGAAAGGCTGATTTAAAAAAAATGGTAAGCCTGCTTCTCACTACCAGCTGACACGGGCATTTATAACCTTAAAAATGACTTCTGGGTACCAGGTATCCAATTATTCCTTACCCAGGAAGCAGTGCTAAATGGAGCACTGCAATGATTTACTCACAACCTCTCCTTTTATTAAAACACTTTGTCTTATTGTTTTATTGATTTACAATCTGTCCTACTTTTTTGGCATCTGAAAACAATCAAGGCACAGGGCTGCAGAATGTTTGGACATTAATCGTTAAAAGACAGTGTTTTATTCCTGGCCTGGGGTTTCCTGCAGCAGCTGCTGTGCATTCTGGTAAGAAGCAGTGATTTATGACCCGGCAGCAATAACGATGAGGCGTGCTCATTAACATATCGACAGGCTCCAAGATGGATCATCAGCATTGATTATTTCATGGCCTGTTGATGACCATTTGTTAAAGGAGAGGCAGGAAGAGGGAGTGCGGAAGAAGGCAGGGGGGGAAAGCGAGGGGCTGGTTTAGAAGGTGTGAAGCTTTCGTGCTCCAATCCTTGCAGCACAGGGGAGAAAGACAAAACCCTGACTTCTTCAATCACTGCAGCTATCACTCTGCTGTCAGTGTGAAAAATCAATGATTGACAGCATTTAAACAGTCCTCAGTACTTGGCAGATCCATACACGAGAAAAAGGTGCTCGGTGGAGGTGGTGGAAGGCGACTTGCAGATCTTTTTTTTTTTTTCTATGTATGCTGTAAAACATTACTTCACAGAAACACATCAATCACTCAACCAGATTTCACTCTTCAAAGAAGTAGGGCATACAAGAGCTATTTCGGTTATTTGGTAGTTAAAATTTAAAGACCAACTTCAATGAAAATTGTATTTTTGATGTATTCAATATCTAGCATTTTGTCTCATAATAGAGGACATACAGTATATAAAGAAAATTAAGATTAAAACTCAATTTACGAGTATTTCTTTATCAAATTGTTGTTGTTGGGAGAAGCTTGTGTTAGTGACGCGAATGCTTAAGTCAGTGTTTGTATTTACCACTACCACTTTGCTGAAACTACCCCCTTGAAAAAGACAGTTTTGCTTAAAATCAGCATAATAACATTTAAAAGACCACTATAGGAATGTGTTCACAACAGATTGGAGTCGGTCCTCATATCCGTTGGAACGGGTCTGTATATTTGAGTGGGTGCTATTATATTTTATTAAACTTTTTCCCCACAAAATGTCTTAAATTAAAACACTAGCAGAATGATAACCTCATCATTTACTCTTTTTCTTCTTAATTTGTCCTTTCCTATTGCTAAAGAAACAGACAAGAGCTAAGGGCCTCTTGTGTTGAACACATTTTACTGTTACAAAAGGTGGATCTTCTGACACACTAAGTGTATATTTGTATATACTCCTTTTGTAAACTTTATTTACATGGATTCTATTTGATAATCCCATGATTTAAATGTTTAAATGAGCATTAATACAGAAGTAATTGACCTTTTAAGACTTTGTTAAGATCTGTACGCTGCGCAACACCCCAGAACACAGAATTGTAGTCCGAGGTTTCGGCAAATTGCACTATCAACACAACATTATGTTCAATCTATGTTTTAACTATATATCTAACAACCAGATAGTTCACCATACGGCAAATCAGCTTTCATTGATTTGCACATTTTGGCTTTGGCTGAGAGTGTTACTCCGGATGCCCTTCCTGACCAAACCCTCTATTTTTTATCCGGGCTGGGGACTGGCACAGGGCGACTCAGACATAGTTCACCTTGTGGTAACATTGTAGACATTAGTGTGAATAGTCTTGCCTAAGGCAGCATACTAGATTAACATCATAGAATTGAACTCTGATTTCCCATGTGCCAGTCCTTTACTTAACTATCTGAGCTATCAAGCTACTTTAGAAAAACACTATTAGTAAGAAATAGAAGTCTTTATCTTTTAGGAGTCACAACACGGGTACAGAGCACGGCCACACAACAACCAGTTTAAGAAACTCTTTAGAAAAGTAAACTAACTTCTGGGGTGTTTTCTTTTTTTTTCCTATTTTGTAAATCAGACATCTTGCCTGCGACAATATTGAAAAATGAACCCTGCAGAAAAGTTCTGAGATTGTAAAATAAACCCCTTGTGTTCAGAGAACTAGACTATTAAACTTTATTTTTATTTCAACCTTAAACATTTAAGGTAATATATTTTTCTTTTTATTTATAAAAAGAAAGAATGGAAAAATCCAAACGGAGAAAAAAAAGTGCTACGTGGCCTACTGGTCACAATTTTTCATCTAATTGAGGTTTTTGGACCATTTTTCTGTATAATCTTCCGATGGACTTATCCAACCCTTCTACTACTGTTCCCAACCAGGAATGTGCTGCAATTCCTGATATCACCACTATAAACTGGTGGCAAAATAAAGCAATTTCCCACAAACTTTTAATATTTTACACCAAATTACAGCTTGGCGTCAACCACTTTAGTGTTATATTCTATTTATAACAACTATATATTGGTAAATTCTATTTCTCTAATCATTCTTATTTTTTCAGAGCCTAATCTAATTACTGTTATGTATCCTTGTTTTAATTGGCAGGTTCTAATCTTTTACATTTTGACAACTGATAACTAAAAAACATCATAATTATCCAGATGAATATTACAACTTTTTTTTTTTTGGCAGACAAAAAAAAAAAAAGGTTAAACTTTCACCTTTCAATCATAGCCTAATGACTGTAGTCTGTATCTGCTATGATAAAGTCGCCATGGAGATAGGTGCTAATTGATGGCTTTCTCGTTTTTTAAAGAGTGACAGCCACCCACCAGCTGGCTCTTATTGGCGTTTAAGACAGCTGCCACACAGTGGGAGTTGAGTTGTAATCAGGAACTCAGGAGCCACAGTCGCTCGGTTTATTTGTTGTATCCTTATAGCACTCTTTGCTTGATTAACCTTCCAGTATAAACAAACACAAGAAAACTTTTAGTTAACTGAATCCATGAATTTTACATCCAGTATGTCCACACAAAGCATATAAACATTGTAGGGTCATTTTTTTTTTAATGTTTGTTACGATCTCATGAGGAAAATAACCCATTGACATGATCTGGGACAGACACCCAAAAGCATTTAAAGCTCTGATCTGCACACGTACAACCTGTAGATATATAAAAGCAGTGACCACTACAATCACTTTTAAAGGCAGACAAAACATATTGACCACCTAACCTTTGCCTGAGGCAATGAAAGCATACAATCCACACTTCTCCTCGGTAAATGTTATAGACTTCCTTTTTTTTGTGTCATATGTGGGCTATCAGTTCGATGTAGTTTCAAGAAATAAAATGACAGATAAATCAGGGTGCCCTGTTTCACGTTCTTCAAAGGTTAAATAAATTAAAATCTAGGTAGAAAGAGAGTCTCTAAATTAAGTCACAGAGAGCCTGGCCTTCATGTGTCCTTGGAGAATAGAAGTGATGTGGTTTTTATATTTGTGTGTTGAAGTGCACAGGCTGGCCCACCATCCACTGACAATAGGGGCCTGCCCTGCCTCTCGTACTGTAAAGACTAGGGCTTTAGATTGCTTCCGTCACCGGAGCCCTGAGTAATGAGTGCGAGTCTAATCGCAGTTCCTGGGGCCATCGGCATTAGTCTTAATCTGAGCGGTGTGCTCCAACACCTCTGACAAGTAATGCAGAGCAGGTAGGAGTATAATGAGAGGACGCACGCACAAGTGCACAAGCGTACATACACAGGTTACCCCACCCAAGATGCAGAGGAAGGCTTTTGTAATAAGAACACAGTTACAAGAACTCTCTTCCATCTTCTTCCTCCAGGGCTGGTTAGGTAAGCAGGGGCTGTGAAAAATGACTAAAACCTCCCCGCATACGACCAGAACACACAACTGCAGTAGTTCTAGGTAGCCACAGACAAAGACTTCAAACTGTACATTCTTGGTTAACAAAAAAAATAATAATTTAGACATTAAGAAAAAGGAGTTTTGGCCTGAAATGCTGCAAAAAAAAACAAAGAAGTCCAAGCTTTGTTTTACATTTAAAACACAAGAATACTGCATTGTTGTTTTTTGTGGGCACTCAATTTCAGTGGTCTCTGCTTGCTGTCACAGTTGCTCATATGCACCAAGACCTAAACAAGTAGTGAGGCGAGGAGTCCACTGGTACTGGCTTAGTCGAGGGCTAAATTGCTGTGGGGCTGCAAGTGGCTGCATAGCCAAGCAGGTCGTTCCTCTCTGTCTGTATGAGTTAAACTCCCTCCCCTGACCCCATCCATTCCTTCATCCAGTCGCCAACTCTGTCCATCTATCAATCCCTGTACTTTGTCAAAGCCCACTCCATCCTCACTGCTGAAATAACAAAGGGAAAAAAAGGGGGGGGTATAGAAAGAGAGTGTGTTTAGGCATGTGAAGGAGGGGGACAGTGGAGAAAAAAAAGGTAAGAGTGGCCCAGTCTTCGCGCCTCATCGCCGGGGAGCTTTTCACCTCCCATCTGCATCAGTGCTGATCTGCTGACAGAAGCCCTGATGCGCGTCGCCTGCTATTGCAGAGGCAAGCAGAAACACTAATTCCGCGCTGCGCCCTACCTGGGCCATGCACCTCAGCTCAGACAGCCAAGACAGGCAGCTGGCAAACAGGAGCTGGAGGGAGGTTGGAGCTGAAAGGGTGACAAGAGGAAAGGGGGAAAAAGTACTTGAGAAGGATGGCAATGAGAGTTAAGGGCAGCTGAATGGCAAAACTGGAGAAAAGATGTCTGAAAACAGATGAAAATGTTGTTTTTTATTCTATTGTTCTGTGTTATTTACCTAGTTAAATATTTTAAATAAATTCCTTCCAATTTATTTTATTAAAAACATACACAAAAAAGTATTGATCTAGAGATCATTCAAACCCTGTGTTATCTTGGGGTCCAGATGACCCCATCCTTACAAACAAAAAATTATTGGGAAAAAAAAGTTCAACTCGCTGTCTTTTGGGTTGCAGATGACCCTACTCATAACGTTAACGTGCCTTGCATGACAGCACAAGAAATTTCTGTAGTCTTTATTAGAAAAAATAACTGGCATGGCGCATCGCAAAATTGACTTTTAACCATTTATCACTGGACCTTTAGCTCTAGAGTAGCTAACACTAGAGCTGGGTGATACGGAAAGTTTTATATCAGGATATCGTGTTTTCCATATTAGGCAATAATAAATATCACAATATTTATATTATATATATATAATATTTAAATAACGGTACAGTATTTTGAACGTTTCTGTTGTAAAAATTGACCCATTAAACAGGACCGAACCATACCTCTCGATAGCCCCTACCTCTTATAGGTCCATAAAAAAATGGAACCAGACAGTTGCCACCCGCTGATTGGCAGAAAGTGATGACGACATTCGTAAGCACCAATATAGCACTAAGCTAATGTTTCCGTTTTTCTCTTTACATCGGTATTCTTCTTAGCCACCTGCAAACTTCTTCCAAACTACATTAAATTCCTGTTATACACGATGTACCATAAGTAAATCAATAAAAAGAGAAGCTGCTGGAAGACCTCCGTTGTTGTTGCTTTTCTAGTCGTCGCACTACAATGGCACGCTAGCATTCCACACCGCGCATGTGCTGCGGATGAAACTGCTCAGTGGGAGCAAGGCTTAACTGAGAGGAAACGCTCCCCAGAAATAACTGGACCGTACCGGACCGCTCAGTCAAGGTGGCAGTCATGTGCTAGCAGACAGTAGCAAAGTAAAATAAAGAAGAATCACCTTCAGGAAGAATCTCTTATAGCACATTCTTGAACATGCACCACATACCTGGTGTGAATGTAGTCTTATTTAGGTGTCGCCAGTGAACTCTTTATTATTAAAAGGTTCATTTTTTTTTATTTATTTTTTTACTTAATAAGTAAACAATAGGAACAACTGTAAGCCACATGTACTTCAAGGTATATCAATATATCCAACTGCATTGGTGCTACAATTTTTCAATGTACAATTGCCTCATCTGAAAACATTCTTGGAAGTAAAGCAACACTGGCTAAAAGATTGCAATAGAAATGTTGTTTATCTTCAGAGTAAGCACTCTTATGGTTTTAGATAAGGCTTCAGCACAAACTGCAAGGTTAGTCTGCACGGCTCTAATTCATGCAGGCACCCAGGCCTAATTTAGGTGGGCAAATTGTTGGTGTTAATGAAAACAGCCTCGTCAAAGGCCGAGCACGGTGAGAGACCGTCTGCCTCAAGTGTTGGCGTCTTCAAAAGAGGGATCTGGTGATGCTGATCGCGTTATAATGGCTGATCAAAGGCGAACTACAACGTGGGTTTAAGCTTAGTAAATAACACACTTAACAGGGAACATGTTGAACACAGCCTTAACTCTCAACGAACGTGTAAAACTGAATGCGAAAGAAACAAAAGGTCAGCGGGGACAACACATTCCCGCTGCTTGAAGAGTTGTGCGTGAATTCTGCTGATTTTAGACTTTTTTTGTTATTTGTTGTACACACTAAAAGAAAGCGAGCAAGTCTCCTTCACACTAGCAAAGCAGTTTCCAATCAGCCGATGCTAATTAGACAGCAATAAAGTGTTATTAATCGGCTAGAGAGGATACAAGGAGCTAAATATAAATGGTAGTTGTCAGGGCCTTATTCAGGAACTAAATGAGTATTCTCAGCTCACTTGCTGTGTGAGCCATCGCCACCTATGTCCTCTAACAAATGTTCACTTTTTATACACACATGCACACACAGAGTCTGTGCTTTAGTGTCACTGTGCATAGCATGTGGTACGCCTTTCGCAGGACACACAAAGGGAAATTATCACACTCTCATCTTGAAAACAGAGCCTGCTATTAATGAGCCCACCGAAATAAATGCCTCATAATTATCCGTGTTCTCTCTCTGTCTGTGGGCTGGCCATCTTCTGAGTCCTCTCCCACTCAGGCTTGCAGATAAAGGTCCTAATGAATGAGAGTCCTATTTACAAAGTCAGCTCCACTTTAGCCAATCTGTGCCTGGAGAGCTCAGTTAGGGCTTGAAAATGAAAATGTGTATCGACAGAAGAGCAGGACGAGCTCCTCTAAGGCAGCCAAGACAATCTATTAAGACCCTGCTTTTTCAACATCTTGATTTCCACCAGTTTATTAGCTCTGTGAATAGCCTCACAAGAGAGGCATTTATGATGGAATGTGATTGGATTACACAGAGCGCTAACCATGCGTGATCGGTTTAGCTGAAAAATATTAAATTCCTGTCTAAATGGACCAAGGGTCGATATGATGTCTTCTGCTCTGCAAGACAAGGGGGAGTGAAGTTGGAGGATTTGATATTTCATCACTCATTTCATGCTTTACAGCAGCATGAAGACTGACACTAATGCATGGGAAGGACGTGGCGCTGACAGCGCACCAACATATTCATGTCCAGTCACCCCCTTACTCAAAAACCCTTCGGACTGAAAATAATCCATTCTGAAAAGCTGGAATGGAAGTGGGTGAGTTCAATTTTTCTGGAAGACAAAATTAAAAGAAGTGACAATGAATCTACGAAAAAAAATTCTGCACGGGATGTGGGATTTCCTAACTGTTCAATCCCCGCATGCAGAAGACAAAAACAACACGGAGAGCGACGCTGGAAGAAGATGAAGCGACTGAATCCATGAATAAATTCAAAGTTCTTGTCCTGTGAAGAGCAAATATTAAAAAAAAAAAAAAAAAAAGACTCAAGAGTAATGAAAGATTGTTTATGTATTCTGGCATGAAATGGGGCAGTGTTGGAGGGCGACAGGCGCAAGGAGACGGATGGACGGGAGTGACAGGCCGGTATTCATCGTGCACGCCCCAGTGGCCGGACTGCTACTGGCGCTCGACAGAGCAATAAATCACCAGCTCTCCACTCTGTACCTACAGCTTATTACATCCAAGATGACAAATAAATAATAATCCCTGTCATGCCAGGCCTTTGCTCAAGGATTGAGCCAGAAACCCTTTGCTCATCACTCCTGATCTTAAGTGAAAACACTAGAACAAGGGAATTGAAGGCCATGCTTTACTGAGCTTATGAAAGTCAGTGGGAAAGAGGGAGAAGGGAGACAAAAAAAATGAACGGCGAAAGAAAGAACGGCTGAGTGAACGATGCGATTGCTGCAAAGCCTTTCTGGGTGCAAAGGGAAATGATCCAGGGGAGTAAAAAGGGAGAAAGTGGAAGTAGGAAGTGGGGGGCAGGAGAGAATTGCCCTTGTGCACTGCAGGATGAGTGTCGCTCAGTCAGTTGAATGGGGCTCTGGAGAAAAGAACAAATCAAAAGCCTTCATCACTAAACAGGGCCGGCGAAGTGGCTGCAAACAGCATTTGCCATTTGGGTTAGGGGAGCTCAGCATTCCAACACTATTGTGGAAACGCATTAGACTTTAGTAAAAATAGATGTCGTAGGGGTGTAAAGATTCATTTGACTATCAATTTAATTGATAACATAACTTGTGGTTGTTGACATGATTCATTATCAGCACTGGTTAATTTTGAACTATCTAAATCAATGATCTGAAATTGATCCATGACGTCTTTGCAAGATAGTGTACATCTTCCCATAGTATTCCCAGGGTTTCTTTCAAATGTTTGGCAGCATGCCTGCAGTTTATACAGATAGGCGTCCATTAGAGACAGGCTTTTATTCTATCACAGACAGATTGAGAATAGCTAATGTGTTAGAGTCAGGGGTCTAAAGTTATAGACCCGGTGGTTATTGGAGACTGGCGTCTATAGACTGGCCACTACCGAAGAATATACTGTAATCACGTCACAAATAGATTTAATGGCAAATACATTTACATTTTAGTTTAATAAAATTCAGACCATTGTTGCTTTTCCACATTAAAACATGTCTTTGTAAAATGAAGGACTGATCATTATTTGCTGCCATCACATGTGTTGTCCGCTGTGATTGACTTTTTTACATTACAGTAAAACAAACCTACCAATACCTCTATCCAAGCTTTATTTTCCGGTGTTGATATAATCAATTTCATGATTTTATAATTGTATACAGTAATCCTCCCTTATTCGTGGGGGTTAGGGATGACAAATACTCCCACCTGCATCTCACCCCTCACCCTCCGAAGAATGTCCGTTACTAATCCATACTTATCTAAAACACTTCTGATCATGCTTTGAAAAACATTCATTAAAGAAAATTGGAGTACATAAAAAGTTTAATTCATAACAAAGACTATACCGCAGTGGTACTTTATGACGTAGTTGAGGAGTTTCACTCTGTCTCTCTTTGGCAAATCAGGAGCACACGTTTCTCCTCCAGCAAAAAATAAATATCTTTTCCGGATGACGATTATCCTCCGCAATTATCTAATTTAGCATATAAGGATTATTTTCAGCTGCTTTTGAGTAAGTTTACGCCATTTCTCCATGAGGGGAGATAGAGAGGGAGAGCCGACGGGGAGCACTGTATGTTGATTTGATTAAATACTTGATCTGGTCGGATCATAGGAATAAAAATCAACCAGTTAATTGTTACATCCCTCAATCTATGTTAACCATTAATTAAATCATTATTAATGAATCAATGAAAATAAGCGCATGTGTTCTTTAGATTGTATAACATAAATAGCTGAATATTACCTGAAACCACACAGTAAAATACACTCACACATGCTCCTTTTTGCTAGTTGAGCGCACTAGTACACTCTAACGTCTTCTTTGGAAGTAATAAACTGGTTATAAACTGGTTAACTATACATCTGAATAAAGGAAATGACTCTACGGTTCCTCTGAAAGGGAACCGTCGGTGTGGCTTTAAGTCAACCTTCCAAAAGACGAAGCTCATCAAGCCACAATTTACGAGCTGTACCAGCATAAAAATTAAAAGCCTTCAACAACAACAAATGAAAAAGCAGCAGTGTATAGTAAATCAGATGCGCCACTTTTGCCACCTCGCCCAGCCTGGGTGTTTCATGGGCCTTGCTGTTCATTTCTGTGCAAGTGTGTGTGTCTTACTGCACTAAAGAAAAGCAGTCCTCTGATTAAAAAGTGCACTGTCATAAAGGTTACTGAATTGCAAATGGTCCTCTCCATTTTCAGCGTAATGGAGCCTGGTTATATAAAAGAGTGTGTGCTTGTGTGTGTGTGTGAAGGGAGGAGAGTGGTGCAGCCATGAAAAGAATACAAACAGGGTGGTACAGTCTGTCCCCCTAGTCTCCGGCTTATAGCCCCAGTCCCTTCAGAACTGCCGCAAGAGACATTATTCACTGGATCACCAAGGCATGCTTAATTGCAAGTTGTATATCATGGTGCATACTGTGGCTAAAGGGGGAAGGAAACTCATTATTTCAGTTTGCTGAATGCAGAGCTGGGTGCGCCTCATCTGGACTCCACCTCTCCCTCTCTGTCACAGTACACCTGGGACCCAGCTCAATGAGACAAGGAAAAATGGAGTACGCCGTCACTTCTTAATTAATATGGCTCTGCCGCCCCTGCTTTATAGCCGAATGCAAACGCAAGTGATCATCAGCCCATTCCGGCGATCACAAATGCACATCAGCTGTGGCCGCGGCGGAGAGTGACATCTAAGAGATATATTTTATTTCATGCTGTTGATGATATTGTTGCTATAGCAACGCCAAGTCGTCCGGCTCAGCAAGTGGTAGCTTTTGCACTGTCAGGAGTAGAAGGCCTCACTGTAGTCAGGTCACAAAGGGCTTCTGGAAGAGTTCTTTCGGCAAAAAGAAAAATGGAACCAGCTCCCAATCGGCCACTTTTATTTAGATTTTCCACAAGTGCTTCTGTAGGCAATATGCTAATGAGCGGGACTTGATAAATGACTTGTAATATTTCCCAGACATTCTGCTTTTCCTCAGAAGTTTGGCAATCCGATGCAGCCACGAGATAACAAGGCACACTCCGTCATTATATCAATTTTTGTTACTCAGATATTTCAGCCCGTGTTTGTAATGATGAGCAGAGAGCATAGAACCAAGGGCAGAGCCTGGCACCATTGATCAAACACTGTCATTTAGTCGAACAGACACGCAGAGAGGGACCAAAAAAACTACATATTTAACAGAGGGTAATTTGGGAGAATGGTGGTGCATCATTTACAGTGTTGTATAAAAAAATATTTAATGTTTTCCAAGAATAAAGACATTCGTCCCTTCTTTTTTTCTTAGCAAAAGATCTGAAACTTGAGGGACTCTAAGATCTAAAAAGTAGTTCCATAAAAGGATTGTACTCGAGGCAATAAGATCTTTCACTAATACATTGCATGTTCTTTCATGTTTGTAGCTTTTTAAAAGTCTTTTAAGTAGTGGTTCTGTCTGTTTTTTTTAAATCATTTTTGTTGTGAACCTAAATTTGGGGGTTTCATGTTGTTCTTTTTATTTTTGTGAATCAAAAACTTGTCTGCTTATGATATAATATTTTTGATCCAATACATACATGTTTTTCAATCTATCAGTAGATTATTGTGTATTTGAGTTACATCACCAGCCTTTTTTTTTTTATCTTTACTTAAATGGGATTTTGCACAAATGAGACCCAAACAACCAGGAAAAACAAGGGGAAAGCCAAATTTTTAAATCTCATCAACTTATCTGTCAAATTACTTTCAGGGATGCTCAAGACAACCTTAACAACAATGAATGTGTGCAATGACATGTGATGGTAGCTGCTAGACATCAAGAATCCTCATGCATAACTGCTTGTTGTAAAAGTTTATGAGCTGAAAGGCAGGAGGACCTCACGTGGATAGATAAAAGGGTCAAATGACTGCTTCATGGTTGGTCGAGAAGTTGTGGGGAAGAGTCTGTGCTTGCCTTTAAAATAGTAAGACCAAAATGGCTGAGGAGTAGTCACTGAAGGGTCAGAGTGCAGGCAGAGTTCACAGGGCCAGCAAAGTGCACGGAGGGGAACCGTGAAACAACAAAGGAGGGACAACAAAGAATGCAAAAGCTGGCATGCGGGGCTTCCTTCACCTTGGTTTTCCTCCAATTAGGAATGCTGACCGTGGAGGAGGGCGTAAGATTAAAACGAATGAGGTGGAAGCTGTTGCACCCCCTACCACCACCGCCACCACATATGCTCTTTGATCTGTGCAAAGAGACATCCTGTTCCTGAGACTGTGGTGTCCATTGCTGAGTGGATGAGGAAAAAACAAAGTCTTAAGAAAGCATCACAGCCTCAGCTGGAAACAAGAACATGTTTCCTCCAGAGATCCATTACATGCAAAACAAACTTTTAGTAGCTGTTGAACAGAACCGACCCTGAGGTAACCTCAGACAGAACCTAGTGAGTTCTCATTAAAAAAAAAAAAAAGAAAAATAGGATCCAGATAAAAAAGTGATGTCAACAATCCACATTCCTAACAGAAGACAACAATGACTTTCCTTCAACAGTAACATATAAAAGGTGACATGGTATAAACATGTAAAATATGTGAGTTTAATTGCTAGAATATTTTTGGATAACAACACAGAAGAAAATAATTTCCTGGAATAGACAACTACAATTATTTCTTTTTTAACTGAAGAGAAAGAGGCAATCATGTATTAGCATAACACCAGTTTGAAAATGCTCCCTTGAATTAAACATAAGATCTAACAGATAAATAAACTACTTAAAAACAAATAGATGTGAGGGGAAGTTTTTCTCTAGTCGTAATTTGGAACAACTATTAGGTAATCAATTCTTTATGAAAGAAAAAAAAAATTATATTGCAACAAAATAAAAATAAACATCCTTCTCCAAAAAGCAAAACTTATAGAGAGAAAATAGACTCACCTGATTTGTGTGTGTGGAATTCTTGATTTGATACAAATCAAAGTATGCACATTCAACTTGAAATCACACCAGTTTAGGTTAGTTTAGTTTAGGCTATGATCATAAATACAACTGTAATATGTGATGGGGAGGTATTGTCAGAGTCTTTAAAATTTCAGATATGACTGGTGGCAATCAGGAGGCTGTAAGACATTCAGAATGATGCGCTTCAGGCCAGTAGTGCTTGATATGGATGGTCGCCGCCCAGAGACATTTACACATTGTCCAGTCTGGGCTGCTGCTGGTCGGCAACCTCAAAATATGTCCGGGTGGCCACTAT
This sequence comes from Oryzias javanicus, assembly GCA_003999625.1. Taxonomy (NCBI): domain Eukaryota; kingdom Metazoa; phylum Chordata; class Actinopteri; order Beloniformes; family Adrianichthyidae; genus Oryzias; species Oryzias javanicus. Next base: position 22,268,981 of record CM012451.1, on the reverse strand, counting down.
CCAATGTCAAGTTTTAGAGAAAATTTGCTTGCGATGTGATCGTAGTCTAGTTCAGTTAAAACATATTATAACAACAACAAGAGTCGTGCCAGGTCCTTGTTGACACCCAGAGCATAGAGGCACTACCTGCTGTCGTCGTGATTGGGAACCAGAGGTCAAGGAGGAGCACTATGTTTTCAGGTGGGACTCCCAAGAGAGCGATGAGTTCTGGAAAACTATAATAATAATATATAAGTGCTTTATTTAGTTCTTTAAAAAAAACATAATTATCACCAGCAAATATCTGTTTAAAAAAGTGGAAAAAAGTCAAGTTTTTTACTAGATATTATTCACAATCTAAGTTTAAAGCAGCTGATAAGAAAACTCTGACGATCCAGTATTCTAGCTGCATCATCTACTCAAAAAGCATAAATCCGAGCATAACTGTTGTTTTTTTCTGTTTGCATTAAGGAAATTGTGCCAAGACTTTTATGCGTATGAGCTTTTTTGAGTTTTTAGGTAATTTCAAGCTGTGTATTTGTAAATTGTATTTTGTATTTGTAGGTTTTTGACACGCAAGTGTATATGTGAATACGCAGATAAGCATAAAATTTATTGTATAAGTTACAATTCAATAATAATGCACACAAATACAAAACACAAACAGGCAGCCACAAGTACCAAATTAAGAATTATGCACAGGCAAATCCGGTGAGTCTATTTTCTTGCCATACAAATCGGTCAAAATTTGCAACAAAATAAAGAAATTCAAGTTTATCTCCCGGAAAAAACACGAGCAAAGAGAGTGTTTCAGCCTGTTATTAAAAGAAATGCATCAACAGAGCAGGAATACAATGGGCAATTGTCAAAGCTCCAAGAAGCCATAAATCCTTTGTTAACAAACAAATCCTGACACACAGTATTGTGGTTGCAAGCGAGGCCGAAATTCCTCACCAGCCAGTCAGGTTTATTTTGTTAACGTATACATTAGGAAACTAAAAGTAAATGAGAGCATCATTCTCAGGCTTCTTTTGAGCTGCATGAAGCTTGCAGGATAAACTGTCCCATCCGATTGGAAACAAAGCAATCCTGGCCTTCCTGAGCTAATATTTGGATGGTGACCATAAATCACCTTGTTTTACCACATGTGAGATGCTCCACAGATATAGGCAGAAATAGGCCTGCCAGGCCTGATGTCTAATCTGACAAAGAGTACCACAAACTCACAGTAATGAGCACAGACACGAGCAAATTAACCAGACATGTTGAGAAAAACAACCACAAATTGCACAGTTAAGAAAAGTCTTTACGGTGGCACCATATATGAGGCTATTCGTTCATCCTGCAGCTTTAAAACTTTGTACTCTCATGGAGAATCCATCAAAATGACAAAAAAAGGACCAAAATTCCTCGTGATGAAAGCCGCTCTGTGTGCATATGCCTGACTGTTGTAGAGCAAACGTTGTTTTACATGACACTCACAAACTTTGGCAGGTAGTAAATCAGTCAACAGTAAATGCCATCTTTTATCAGATCATAAAATCAGCTTGTAGGCATTTAATTTTCCCTCTCTTGTTTTAACAGGGAAACAGGCAGCCTAGAGAAACCGTGTTTTGTTTTTATAGAGGTTACAGGAAAAGTAGAATGTGTGCGCAAACAGGGCTGAGCCGAGGCACTTTGCGTGCATTTGTTTTTTGCCCGCGAGCGACAATAATGTGGGGAAAGTGCCACTCTTGTGAAAGCAGGTATGAGCGCTCTACATATTTTATGTGACAGATGAATAAGATTGAAAAGGATTGTTTGTTTTCAGACAGATGGGAGGCGAATGCTTCAAGGCAATCTCTGTGTGCTATCGAGATGTTTCATGAGAAACCTGCAGACGAAAAAAAAGAAAAAAATTAGGGCTTGCAAAATCTGTCGCATCGCTTGATCCTCTATCAAATTTTACCACAACCGTGACCTTGTTTTTTCCAAATGCTTTGATGTTCCCCGTTCAAAAGGCAGGTTGTCGTCCCAGCACCTTTCATTTTAACATCTAACACATAAATTGCCTTTAGGGGCACTCTCTATTTCTAAAAGTCTGTTTAAGTTGGCTCAACCATAGGCCTTTTTAGCCAAATCATTAACTAAACCCGTTGACTCGAACCTCCATAAACACTTTTCACTGCCCCCCCCCTTTATACACAGGTGAGGTCAGGAGTTCAGCCTGCAGGTTTTAACAGTTAAGGCCTTGCTGTGAACCCGTGACCTCCTGTGGTGACTAGAAAGAACGGGGGGGAGAAGCAAAGGGAAGAAAGGACAGCGGGGTGGAGGGGTCATCTTTCTTCAATGTAGAACGGCTGGATTTACAGCTGCATGCTGACTGCATTGCAAGCACAGCAGAAAACACCTGATAGCATCTCCTGGGGGGGGGTAGCACCCGACCCCCTTTGTTGTCTCACTAACAGTCACTCTAGTGCCATAAATCATGTTAATTACTTGACTATTGGAATAAATCTTAAAAACGTCAGTCTGTGAGACTTGGAACAGGAGGTTCCCGCACTGCAGTTGTGCTTGCTCTGCGTTATCTGTCATCCCATAGTCACTGTGTAATCTGTCCATTTGTTGTTGCTTGAGCGGGACTTTTCTGAAGATGAGGACAAGCGGAGGGAGGACTGCGTGTTTGTGACACAAAGTAATCCGTCTTCCTCTGGGTGGTCTCGCCGGTTGATATGTGAACATGCAAAATGATCATTACCTCCAATTCATTGTCAGAATGTCTTGTATGCTATTGGAAAAAAAAAGAACATTCACAATGTGAAACTATTTTTGAAAAGTGTGTTTTTAAAAATAGCCATAAACTGCATGATAATTGCGTACTTTTACATACTTCCAGATTACATGGAAGTGCAGTAGTCCAACTCAGAGCTGCCGTGCAGCATGCCAAAGACATGAAAGGTCACTCACACACAATAACAATCCCTCCAAGAGTGCACTCACAGGCTTTTTGGTAATTACAGTTCTTTCACTCAAGTGTTTTGTGTTTCGCTTTGCTTGTCCTGTCTCAAAAGCTAACAACCACTCATTATTCACGGTTTGAGTTGGACTTTTCTTTTTTTTTCACCCTCCTTCAGAAGGACAAATTACACACAAGAGTGACAGCTCTCAGAGAAAGAGAGGACCAACAGCCTTGCTGGCTTATGGTAAGTGTAGTCTTAAATCAAGGGGGCAGGGACGCTGACTACAGCCCTGCAGTCTGTTGACTTTGTGGCAAGGGCAGTGAAGGGTTTGCTACATGGATATACTGTACTCATACAAAGCCCACTCCAATAAACTACCCTCCATACCGTAAAGTCTTGATACAATTCCAAGGTGCTCGTCCTGGATTTTAGTATCTTACAGGCCTTGCAGACGATCCGCCGTGGCCTCTGGTTCAACCAGCCAGAAAGCATTCCTTATTCAAAAGATAAGCAGTGAATTCAGGCGTGTGTGTGTGTGTGTTTGGCGGGTACACTAAAGCCCAAAATCCCTTCAGGCTCTCACTTGCACCACAAAAACAGCCAGGCCTTCCTCTGAAACCGTCTTGTGACCTCAGGTCTCACATCAGCACATATACCTGCATGGCTAGTTGGGGGCGGGCTAGTTCCTGTGGGAAGATTTATAACGGCAAACAGCGGGTAATGAAACCCGTAGAAATATTTACTGTCAATGTCAGAGCTTATTATCCCAGGGAGGAAAATGGGGTCAACCGGAAATACTTGCAAGACAACTGGGTGATACCCCTCCCCAGAAAAAGAGCTCCCAGATCTCAAACAGTGAGGTCACTGTTAGTAGTTCAAACATCAATACCCTCAGAGTATATAGGCCAACTTCAGATGTTGTGTGTGTCTTGTGGTAGGACTTTACATACGGTTCCCTGTCTAATTACTGCGTCACGGTCTGCGAGTTTCATCTGATGTTATTTAAAGTCTAAAGTTATTTATAATCAACCACCATGTGAACATCAGGAAGATGTAAACTCCACACATAGAAACAGGGCCTTTGTCTGATGTGTAGCCACTTTTTGGACACCCAATTTAGCTCCATGAGACATCAATCAATGTTAGTCCCAACTGTGTGTTTCCCTATTAAAAGCAATCCCCAAAAAAATCACAGCTACTGGTCAACACAGAAGCCATTTTTATACAACTGTATTGAACATATAAACCAACGGATTATTTTAGAATTCCCTGTGTTTACCGTGCTAGTTATAGAAATTGTTATTTTCTCCTTACAGTGTTTCTATGAAATAGTTTCTTCTTCCCCCCTCTTACCATTTTTTCCGAGCAAGGATTAGTGGGATAATGCAAGCCAATATTAAGGTATTGATCATGGCATTTACTGTGAGATCCAAAGAAAGGAGTGTCAATACAATCAAGCAAAAAAATGAATGAGCTGTCTAAACAACTTCCACAGCAGATAATTAATACATCTAGAAGATCATAAAATCACAGAAGTGGTTTGGACGTGTTCATGGAGCTGTGACTAACATTCCTGTGGGGCTCACTTTAAAGAGGATTATAGAAGTATGATACTAAGACCAGATCAGTGTTGATGCATCCCCATTCACACATGACTCCACTGAACCACAGCCCATAAATGCATTCGATTATTCTTCTAAGCCATTACAGGGAGAGTGGCTGCTATTATCCTCAACTAATGGCAGATAATACACAATATTCAGTGAGTTCATAGTACTTAGCATTTGAGAAAGCCTTGGTAAAGTCCCTTACTTAATCATCCATCTGGTACTTTGGGAAGTGGGTGGGTAAGCTAAAGGCGCTGAGCCCAAGCAAGATAACTGCATATGTTCTTCAGGTCTTGTTTTTAATGTACAACAAGGAGAGTTTTGACTCAAGGATAGTCTAGAAGAGCCTGATAAGTTGATAAATTTTACACTTTCCGTTGATTTTGCTTTTCTGACACACTGCTCTCTCTAAAACAAGTGCCTGGAGAAAAAATATATTTAAATAACTTACAGCAGCTGCTCATTTGAGGGCAGTATAGTCCAAGATGAGCAACAAAGACACACACACACAAAAACCATTAAGAAAAATCTAACATTTTATTAGGTTCAGTCACAAAACCATATCCATTCAGATGATCGCTTCTAACTTTTTCAAGATCCATGTTTGATTTAAAATGTCTAACCCTTTTGTTGATTTTGTCTTGGTCGGCTAAACAGCTTGTCTGCAACTCTCCCCATATCAGGGTTCACTTGCAAATAAACCAAAACATTCATGTTAAATGGTACAAAGTTTGCTAGTTTAGTGTGTACTCCAGATTTCGCAAGAGTGATGATAAAATAAAATTAATTAATTAAAAAAATCATGTTTTTGGTGTTTACAAAATGTTCTTGTAGCATTTTTCTAATCATGATGTAGGACATATATTACAAAAATTAAGCTGAAAATTGGATTTTTGAGTACTTCTTTTGTTACGACTGAGGCCGTATGTTTTGTTTTATTGTGTGTATTTTGCTTTATTTATTCAAATCATTGTGAGTCAGGAGCAGACAAAAAAAAGTAATTTGGAAAAGAGCATATTTGTGACAGAATAAAACTGGGCGGAGCACAAGTTCCCTGAACTACTTTAATTTAATGCCTCCACTTGCAGACAAATATGTCTTAATTCAAGCTGGCATCCTGGCTTAAAACTGCATAGCTTTGATATTGCTTGTCATTTTTGTTGTACCGGCAATATTAGGTTGGGACCAGAGAAAGGGCCTGTATGCTAGTGGGACCACTGGATTCCTCTGCACCAACAGTTCCATCCACAATTCAGAGGCAAATTTTAAGTGAAAGGGTGGCATAATGCAGAAACTATGGCTATTTCCAAATTCCTTCACTGCTCACTGTATAGCACACTATATAGTGTGTTTGCTATTTTGTAGTCCTGTCTAAGTCTACAGTTCCAAAATCGAGTGCCCTAGAAATTTTCCAGAATTCTATGCATCTATGCTCAGGAAGTGAAAACCATAATGCATTGCTTTTAAAATCCAGGGCACTAGATAGTCCCAGATTATCTAGTTCTTCTAGTAGTTATGGAGAATAGATGGAATTCGGACATAGCTTATGTCCTAGAAAATGACACTAGTTTTTTGGTTTTGGATAAAAACAGATTAAATAAAGATTAAAAAAGACCACTGGAAACACTTTTACATTAGATCAAAAGATGATCAGAATGGAACTAACAATTGGCAAGCTCAGCAGTTTGTCAAATAATATAAAGTCTAATCTGAACCAAACAGAACAACAATAAAAAAAGTGAAAAAATGTTTCCATTGTGAAGGATAGCATGTTACACACAACTTTGTTAGAAAAGAAATGATCAAATCTTAAGAGTTAGTTACACATGTGACAGGAATCGAACATGTACAGCAAAGACTTCAAATGACCCAGGTTGAGGGAAACAACTAATACATATCAAAGAGTCCCTCCAAAACTTGTATCCCTAATTCTCTTCCAGCCTTTCCTCTGGGGAACAAACTTAAATAGATCACACTGCTTGAGATCTGTGATCTATCACAACATCCCCATTCATCTCAGATGCATAATTTCTATGGGTGATGTGTTGCAGTTCCCAGTGCATCAACATTATTTATGGTTTGACATAATAAAAGTAAGTGCATAATTTATGGGCCTAAATTAATGCACTACCTTCCGAGTGCTGTCTGTTTTTCAGAGATTCAAAGCCAGATTGCAGCATGCCAAAACTATGGAGCAATCCCATTTACAGCCGAGAGCCCACAGCAGCCTTGATTTATGGCAGTAAATTAAAAAGAATGAAAAATTTATGACAGCAATTTGTGGGCAGTCATAAAACTATTATAGAACTTTGAAGTGGTGTTTTGTCTTTTTGCATGAAAGTGATGCAAGATGACCCAGCACTACAGAAATATTGCAGCTCCTCTCATTGAAAAAACATCAGCTGCAGTTGTGCTGGCAGTCTGTATCAACTTTGGTAAAGTAAAAACAGAACGTTATAAAACTTGTCTGCATTCTCCATTCTCTTAGAGATCACTTCAGTCCTACATGTCTGCTAAGTGTGCATTCAACTTCTCTTGTTCCTGAAATCGAAGCCCCAGATGGCATTTGACAGGATGCCAGGCCACGATTGAATGAAAGCCCATCCCTGACTGACAAATGATATATTAAGCTTTCAGTCAGTGAGGAGGAGGTGAGCCAGGCATGTCAGTTACCTTAGAAACTCTACTGTTCTGCCATTATCTCTGAAATGTTGGCCATGCACACTGTAGTTTTTCACTTCCTTGTGCGTCCTAGCACTTAGACATATCAGCTATGTGATGGTTATGAATCAGTGTCTGCCACGAATGTCAGGGCATCACATTTACAAGTGAAATACCATTTGTTCAGCCCGTGGGCATGCTCTGGTTTCATTCAGGATATGGGAGAACATCCACATGAGAGACGAGTGACACCTGAATATTATTGGAAGCGTGACCTTCAAGAAAAAAGAATACATCAGTGGGAAATTTGTCATGTTTCACATTGGCAAATTACCTCCATTGAGTCACCAATGTGGAAGTCATGTGTGGGATTCTGTCTGGATCTGTGCGAGCAATTAATAAAGACCTGAGCCTGCATGTGACGGAGGTCTGTGGGCAGCGTTGGGCTGCTTGCAGTGGCCCTCTCCTTGACTCTGACTGTGTTGATTATGGATGATTAATGGGGTATAAGAAGAGAGAAAGAAAGGTCGTCTCCTGGGTTCTGGAGGGAGCTGCTACACTGGGAGTAATTAAGACACTTGTGTAAGCATGATTAATACGCACACAGTGATGCTACTTATGCAAGTGCGGCAAGATATAATAGCAACCATTTGCAAATCATGTTACTATTTCATGACTCTTTTCAGTCAAATCAGCACTGATGATGTAAAGCAGACAAGCATGGGAATATTACGTAATGACAGAAAACCCCTTTAAATCAAGTTATTTTGCATTGAATAAACAGAAAGTTGAAAATGAAAATGGCTTGAGCAAACATTAAAACAGAAAAAGAAGTAACCACAGTCTCCAAGGCAGCAACACATCAGCACATCATGCAGCCAGCTTTTCTTGTATTACACCAGCCAGCCTTCAAGTATCACATACCGTGTCAACACAGTGAGGCATCAGGTGTTAACACTGAGCCAAGGCCTTCAAATTCACCAAGCAAACCTATTAAAACTTGCATATTTTTATCTTTAATTATCAACATAATAATATGTTTTGACTTTAATTTATTTATTTTTTTAAGTATAGTCTGTCCTCTCCTGTACCCATGTGACAGAATTAACGTTACGTAAACACGAGTTACACCAGTCTGGGAGACATGTATCACATCGCCTCTCAAAAGGCAGATCATTCTGCGGTGTGGCCTATTGTCTAATCTGCATGTACCTGACACAAAGGACACAGACTTACTCCAGGCGGTTTGAGGTTTGACAAACGCACAATGACATGACCGTAAGTGATCTTGGGTTTAGTTTACCAAAAGACAATGGGGCTTTCTGTTACCAAACCAAAGTCACATTACCTCATTGACAATTGCACCGTTTGCAACTGTTATTAAGTACCTACTCCAATGAAAATCGTATTTTGTTTTTTTTTACATGCTTTTTGAATGGTTTTCTCATGATGGACAACATATATTAAGACAATTAATCTTAAAATTAGGGTTTTGAGTATTTCTTTATTCAAATGTTTATGAATTAGGAGCACGTAAAACTGTTGTTTGAAAAAGCTTGTAGTTGTGATATAGGTGCTCTAATCGGTGGCCCACAAGCTCCCTGCTCAACTAAGTTCTATTGTAGCCCCTTGCACAGAAAGGGGGGCTGTAAGCTAGCAAAAGAGAGAGTGTAAACAGACGGATGATGGGAAATGGGGGAATCCTTTCTCCATGACAATAGTTCCGTCCACAACTAAGAAGGGAATTTCTTATAAAATACTGACACTAAGCAAAACCTATGTCCTAGAAAACCACACAGGTATTTAGAATTTGAGCTTAAAATAGTATAATCAAAACTAAAAGACCACTGGGAAAGCTTTTAAAATAGATCAAAAATCACTGGAAAGGGATTTATAAGATAGTTTGTACCAGAACAAAATGCCTTTTGGATACATAACAAACTTAGATGTTGTGACTGATGACAGGGCGGATCATGACGAAAAGCTAACATCAAAGAGCTAAGCTAACATCAAAGTGGTAACTCTTTAGCTAAAGTTGAAAACAATTTGAAACAAAGTGAGGGAATTCTGTACAGTTATAGGGTTTCTGGAGGTTAGACAGGTACAAGGAAAACTTGGAACTTATAGAGATGAGGAGATATTTAGAGGTAGTCTAAATGTTGTATGCCAGTTACACATTTATTGGCTAAGAGCTAAACCCTGACTCTGCTTAAGGCCCAGTCCCACAGGATTTAATGGCCATATCACAGGTAAAAAAATTGGGTCTGGGATCTGAGATCTAGTTCCTGTCACCACTCCACTTCCAGAACACTGCTTAATCACGTGTAAGCACGATCTCTCATGCTCAGCCGCTAAACAGACGCTGTTAGCAGTGGTACAAACGCAGACTGGCTGGGGAAACGGCCAAGCCACAGCTGTGCTACAGCCATGCACGAACGAGGAATTTCGGCGTCCAAGAGGGCGTGCTGGCATTCATTCCACGGCCCGATCTCGCACTGAAACTGCTGTTGCACTGCTGTTCCATGGCCACTGCACGGCTGTACCACTGGTACCACACACAGTCCCCCACTGTCCAAATTTTTGTGCAGTTAAAAATTCTTGTAACAGCTGCCAAATTTTGTACCCCATGTATGTGTATCTATTCCGCTGCCACATCTTGGTCATTGCACTGCCAGTCCAATGCTAACAGCATCTGTACCAAGGGGGTGAAATTTCTTCCATGCTCCAGCAGTGATATGGCAATGAAAGCCAGTGGGACCAGCCTATAATACCTCCTCACATTTCCAATATTCTATAAACAAAACACAAGATCCAAAAGTATTAGTAAAGTAATGACCTTTTTAAAAAACAACTTACTGTATATTCTGAAGCATGAAAAAAAAAAAGTTGCATGAAGCCAGAAAAAGGCATAATAATTTGTTTGTTTTTGGAGTAGAAGTTTCATTTTTGCGAGAAAAATGAACGCTTCTGACGAAATCCACCAAACGCACCTTATTACTGCATTCACATTGAATGTGTATCACACATCAAATTTACGAAGTTGCCTTTTCTTGACGCACATCAAAATAGCATTCGCTGCGTCAAATTCCATTCTTAGTTACTTATCAAAAAATGCTCAACATTTCAGAATCGTGTGGGAGAAGATACCGTCAAGTTTTTAGCCTCATAGCTACATTGATGTATTGACTATATCATTTCTTATTCACAGAAGACACAGATTATGTTAAGGGAGCAGGATTATTATATTTTTGGAAGAGCTTTACAAAAGCATCAACTAGCATGTCTTTGTTGTTAGCTGTAAAAAAAATGCTAAAGGTCAACCAGTTAACAAACATATGAGGCAATATTTATTTCTTAAAAATCACATAAGTCACACCCTCGGCCAAACAAAGCAAAAAAAATGCAACTTATACCCTGGAAAATATGGAAGGTCATATAGTATGCTCTAATGAAAGCCAAGGCCTGGCAAGTTATTAATGCCACATATGGAAGAACGTACAGCTGTCTCTTCTCAGTATTTGTTGAGACAGAAGGCAAAGTGACAGTGCCTACTCAAGTTAATTGTAAGTGAGTTGTAACATCGGGCCTACAGTTTGCTACATGGCTTCACATGTCAACCAACAGAAGACTACCAGGGCTGACAGTCGCCAAGCAGCAACACACACACACACACACACCGCCCCTACCAGAGGCCCTGGGATGAGATATCGCCACAAAAAAGGAAGGGATGGGCTCCATATGGCCACGAATCATAGCCTTCGAAAAGCAAAAAGAATGGAACCGTGAAAAGAATCTGCATGACAGCGCCAAGAAGCAAGTGGCATGTTGCTGGGATTCCAGCCAGATCTGGTGATGAAGCTGCTTTTAATAAAAAATGGGCAGGGAACATCAAACCTGCATTGTTGTTTGTTTTCTTGCCGTCAAACTTTTTAGGTCAAAAGTTTATTGGTTTCCCCTGATATCTTGAGGTCTCAATTATAGAACGAGAAGGTAAAAAAAGAGTCTTAACCACACATTCATCAAAAGCAGCCCTGTTTAGTGCATACTAGGACAATGTGGAAAACTTTTATCCCAGAGTAAGATAGAAAACAGGAATTCTCCCCGCAGATGACCAAGCACACACAGATTTGGCAGCGTGTTTCCTCTTGGAACCGCACGTCTCCTTTGTCCCATCCAAGTTTGTTAAACTGCTGTCATTTCAATTGTTCTGCTATAGAAAAATTATAATCCACCCGTCAACAATGACAGGCTGTTGGAAAACTGGGATAATGGATAGCATAGGGCCCTGAAATTCCATTCAGGGCACTTACTGCCAACTATAACCATTACAGCCTCACAATTCTTTTTCAGTTTATTTGAAAATTGCAGTGAATCACCACTGCCTCCCTGAGCATCAAACCACAATCAATTTCCACAGCGGAGACACAGATATGAATGAAGGAGGAAAATGAAATATTGACTTGTTTGGTAAGGGGTTTTATCTCCTTCCATTGTTGACAATGCCGTAAAAGCTCCACTGAGCACACTTAACTATTTCAACATAGTCCTGATAGCGGAGCATGACTCGATGATAGCTGCCTTCTACTTGGGGTTGCACTGACACTTTATTAATAAGTTGATTCATGAGTCCATTCCAAGCTATTTTCATAGGTAATCAACCCTTAAAAGGAAACAGTAGCATCCACAATTTGAGATTAATGCCGTTTTAGGCCAGCATACTCAGGGGAATAATCAAAGTAATTAAGTGAAGATAAATTTTCACGGTTTAGCATAACAAAGAGACTCATGTAAATCATGGATAAGTCCTGATTGGAAAGACAAGGACTAAAATCATCCAACCGTTTCATGTCAATTTGAGGTGTTTTGATTTCGCTTTATAAGTATAGGATACTGTAAGTTCACAGGTATTTTCAAGGATTATCTGTACTCACACTCAAGAGCCTACAACACCAACAGTCTACTGACAAAAGCTGAAAGAGATCACTTTGATCTCTGCGCCTCACTAAATCAACACCAGACAAGGTTCATGCAAAGGCCAGCAGAGTCATCTGATCATCACATTCCAGACCCGAACACTGAGCAGCAGCCGTACACTGGTACAGGTTAAATGTCACCAGAAGTTCAGGCAAATCAACTGAATGTGGACACATTTTACAAGTCTTAAACCTAAAAAGACGAGACAAGACAGAAAAAATGAACCGAACACAAAAGTCATAAAGATTAATCCTATGAAAGGAGCCTAAAAAGTTAAATTCAGCTGATCTGCGTAGTCTAAAAGTGCACTGTGTTTATGTTACTTCACGCCATTTAATCAAACTGTATACATACATTTACTGCTTTGATACTGAGCAGGCGCACAGACAGCAACAGTCATGGACTTCATGCTCAGATCACACAAACACAGCGGCACCCTGCACCATTCAGTCATTTATGCAGGGTCACTAGACTTCACAGGGGAGCAGACCTATCATAACACAGCTGCGAGCACAAACCTCCTTTGTCTTCTAGGAAAAGAAAAGGGGTTAAAAAGATGATCCAATTAAAGTTGTATATCATTGTGCACTCCAGTGTCAGTACATATGCCTCTGGCTCTATTAGAAGAGCCGACTCCTCCCAGACAGGGCAGTGCGAGTCTGTAATTACACCTCTTCCTCTGACAACCTGCATGATTGTTTTCCTAACACCGTATTACTTCGTTAGTACTTTCCAGAGCGGGTTATTTTTAAACTGTCAGTCTGGCTCGGCTCATCCCACCCACCCCGCCCGATCTGCGCTCGTCTGTTTATCATAACAATCATTAATAACTGTCACTTGACAACATCCATAGAACAAACTCATTGCCTCATTACCATGTTGGAGCGTTTGTTCCGGTGCAACGTCTGTGTATCGCTCACAACAGGGCCAAGCCAATTACTTTGCTGAAATGGAATCACATTAATCAAAACTTAACAAGGTGGCAAATTTAAAGATATCACATTGCAAAAGACAGCATAACTAATATGTCACTGTCGAAGTTGCCGAAGAGGTAGGCAGAAGGCAGGGACTAAATAAATAGCTTTCCAAGGTCCACATGAATTTAGACATTTCATGCAATCTAAGAAATATTGGAGTGTAGAACAGAGTCCGTGCTTATGAGCATGCACTTGTCTATTCAGCAAACAGACATAAAGAAGTCGAGGGGGTGCAAGAGAGGAAAAGAGAAAAGGATTTTGACAGGAGAGGACAAGAGTTTATTAAATAGAGCTGAATAAAAGCAGGACGGGATTGGAAATCATGGAGGCAGAGAGGGGGACAGGAAGAGCATGAGAGGACAAAAGTGGGAGGGGCGCCGCAGGAGATAAGACGGCAAAGGAGGCGCTCGAAGGCTCAGAAATGGTAAAAAGTAGAAAAGAGGGCGAAGATAAATAAGCATAAAAGGAGAAAAGGACGGAGGGATGGACAGGGAGGCCAGCGAAGTAGAAACAAGGAGAGAGGGTGAAAAAAAACGAGAAAGGGAGGGGGGGGGCTCGGAGCGTGTCTCAGAGAGCACCAGCAGGCGGCAGTTCATCATGTCTCCCTTCACAGAGACGTTTTCTTTTACACTTTAAATGATGATACTCATCAATCACTGGCTGACAGCTGCATCAAGCCAGCTGCAAACATGCAAAGGCCAGCAGTGTGAAACCTGCTGACGCCACCCATCGCTGCATACAGGAGGAATCAGTCAGCCGCTGGGCCTCCACCCAAGATTTATCAGCTCTGAGAAGCGCAGCAGCTAGCTTCCCTCTACAGCTAACATAAACAATAGATTTCAAGGAAATAGCCATTGATATAAAGTACATTTTAATTTTCAACAATAATGGAGAAAAACTAAATAAAACTTGAGGGGGACTAAATACTACATAAATTTGGCTTTTTTCTAAGCCTGGACCTAGAGTCCCACTCCAATTATCCAAATTGGTTCCCAGTGGTTTTTAAATTATGACATTTTTAGCTAAAAATAAAAAAAAATCAGCGACGTTTTCTACGATATGGGTTCTACAAACCATCAGGAGTTTATCTAAATTCACCTCTGAATTGTGGGCGGGACTGTTGGCAAGGAGTAAGCCCGCCCCCATTTCCCGTTATCCATCTGTTTACTCTCTCTCTTTTTATTGATTTTTCAAGCTTCATCAACATAAACAGAACACAAAAAAGAATACAAAGACGTAACACCAAAGACCAATAATATATTAAGAAAAGGTCAAATTATGGGTGGTAGAAGGAAAAGAAAAAAAAAAATTAAATTTAGTATCAGTGAACAAACTTATTTCAGACTGAAAGTGGAGAAGAAAAGGCTCCCACGTTATGTAATAATTTTGAATAGATCCACTGATTGTGTCGCAATCCATCCGTACAAGGAAAAAAAAGACGTATACAAGTGGATGCATCAATACATCACTGCTACAGCTTTTTTAAACTGAATTTTTCCATTTCCTCCAGACTCACAACGATTAGAATAAAGAAATACTCAGGAGGACTACAAATTTAATCTTAATTTTCTTTATTTAGGACCTCCATCATAAGAAAATTGTCACAAGAAGAGGCAAATAAAAGGCATTTTTTGACCAATGACTGACCAATCCTAACTAGAGCTTACTAGCTGTGACCTTGCTTCATGTGAAAACTAGTGACAGACCTTAACACCAGTGTCACAATGCTCTCAAGAGATTGTGCTTCTGCCAAAAAGGAAAAAAGTAGAGTAAAAAAAAAAACTTGTGGAGAAAAATCCCTGCGAGGATTAAGGTAATTACTGGCAGATGTAACAATAGACAGGCTTGAAAAAAATACAACTAAAGTAAGAAGTTTATCTGCAGATTTTACTAATGGTGTAATCCAACTTTGTCTCCCGTGACTGATTAGGAATAAAAAGATGAATTGTGCATCTGCAACTCATTTACATTAGGAATCTATCACTCACTGAGACAAAAGGCAGAGTTTGGTGCCAGAGGTTATTCATACTCAGTTCATTCACACTACTGGTCTTCGATTACTCCCCACAGCCATCCTTCACTTTCTCCTCCTCTTCCTCCCTTAGACCTAGACTTCTTTTGTGATTGCCAATTTTGAGCAATCAGACAGAGAAGGAGGGAGAACCGAACGTGGCCACGCAGATGGATGCGAATTCAAAGTTTCCTGATCTTTAGCAGAAGTTATGGAGGGTTATCTTTGGCTGTATATCTGGGCCCTGGCAGCTTTCCCTTGGTGATGAAGGATTAAGCAGCACAGCTGTCTCTTCCCAGAATGATGCAGTGCAGTGCTCCCCGACACGACAGCATCACTTAATCTTAATGTCCGCTCCTCCAGCGCAGACGCACAGGACAAAGCCAATCAGCATCACATGCCACTGGGATGGACCCTGCTGCCTGGCCCGGGAGTCTCTCACCCTCACAGGCCGATTAATCAACTTCAGACAGCCCGGTTCAATCCCAACCACGGCTCCCCCCCCTGCACTGATCTGCTCGCACAAATATACGCACTCTCTTCAACTGTTTTGATGTATAGAACAGGGGAGGGCTACACTTATCAGATGCCGTCCACTTTATGCATATTTTGGGGGGGATAGACAAGTGGTGAGCAAAGAACGAGGGAGTGCGAAGGATGATACAGGGTGGGTTATTGAATGCTTACTCCTTACTTCTGTCACAGGCCACCAGGTTCTTGAAAGATCTATGAGCTCCAGTTAGGGTTTAAAGTATAATGACTAATACTCCTTCGGACAAATGACTCACTGGGAGGTCCCAGGAAAAGATTTAAACTCAATATGATACACTAACCTTTACAAGTAGACTACAAGCTCCCTTGAAATGCGTTTGTAACGTCTCATTTTATATGATATCTTTATAGCCCACAGACAGATGACTAATTACAGGAAGAACTTGAACCTCTCAAACTCACTGTGAGGGAACATGATGCCTCTGTTATGCAGGGAGTGACATTTACCTGACATGACTTGAATCTACTTGTCTAACAAAAAGAAAGAGTCTTTATAACATGTGCAAAGTTGGCCAAACTTTTATAACCTTTATTCTGAGAACAAAGTAAATACAGTCGCAGGAGAAAATAGAAGAACCCTTTGGATAAACTGGACACACGACTGTGTTCAATAAAACATGAAAACATATTTTGGTGTGATTTACACTTCATGTGTCCATTTTATACAAAAACCGAGCGGAAATCAGCTTCTTATACTGTGTTCACAACAAACGAGATTTGCGGATTAAATTTACGTCTGCTGCCTCTCTTTGGACGTCCATCGAATTTGATGTTGTCTAAAAATGTTGATACAACGGATGCATGTGGGATGAGCAACCGGCAAAAGTTTTTATCATCATTACTAGATGAAAGAATTGACTTGTATATCTTTACATCTCATATATGGTTAATGCACGGAAGACGAGGACGATCAGTGTTAAGCATGTCTCCATGTCTGGGTTCATCAGATCATTCAAAGACTTGCGATTATGGTGAGATTCACCCTCTTTTGCATGAATTGTGTCTGACTGAAGGCACTTTCAGCGGTACTTTCATCTTTCTGTGACCTAGTTTGAGGACCGCAATAGTTGAGAAAGGAACTTTTTTTTAAAGCATAAACTTATAGGAACTTTATATTATCGTCTCAGTGCAAATAAGACAATTATAATAAAGGTCAGAAGAAGAGTGATCAGATTATCCTACAGGTTGGTTTTGGACTCCACCTCCTACTGATCAAATCAACACATCATGGCCCAAAGCGGAGTCCCTGATTGGTTGACATGGTACATCTTCTTCGCTTAAGTTAAGATATCTAAACTCTAAACACATTGAGCCACAATGTTAAAAATGCCAGATCGCTGCACCCGACACTCAAAAACAATCTGTACATCGACTCAACACTGAAACTGGACACCCCTAATGCGTGTGAATGGAGCTATAGAGTTTGCACAAGTTTTCCAATGAAAAAGCATAATCTGTATTTATTTGGCATCTTGTAAATAATAAACATGATCTAGTTCAAAAATACAATGCTAATTGTTTTATTATTATTATTAATTTAGTTGTCTAGTACAATTAATGCAGAATGTTTATCTAGCAACATGACGTATAAATAAATGTATACAGCATATGCTTCCTCTTCGCATGGTATTGCAAAGGTATGATGAGTTTAAACTTACTGGAAAATCCAATTGAGTTTATAGAGTTGGACTTACATTAGATTTTAAAAGATCATCAATTGGGCCCACTTCGAGTATATTTCATTCAAGATTAATCTTCATTATCACCCAACAAATGTTCAACTTCAGACAGTTGTTGACTGTAGCTGTTTATTCCAAAATTACTTCATGTATTCCATATAAAATACATAAAAACAGGTAATATAAAGTAATGGTGAGATGTAGTTCTCCTGTCTTGTAGTACTATAATCTTAGGTCAAGTGTTGGATTACAAAGAAATAAGATCAAGGAATGTCAAGACGTAAAGCTAACATCACAGATCATATTTGATTTCATTCATACGACCCGTGTCAAAACCTAATACTTTAACTACATAGAAATAAAATGTGTTTGCTATTTTGACCCTAACCAGCCCACAGCCCTAACAT
This sequence comes from Oryzias javanicus, assembly GCA_003999625.1. Taxonomy (NCBI): domain Eukaryota; kingdom Metazoa; phylum Chordata; class Actinopteri; order Beloniformes; family Adrianichthyidae; genus Oryzias; species Oryzias javanicus. The sequence continues at coordinate 22,251,195 of CM012451.1, read as the reverse complement.
AGTCAGAAATGCAATAAAAAAAGAAATCCAATAAAAAGTAACGTGTATTTTTTTTTTTTTTTTTTTTCATTTTCACTTTGCTGTTAAAGTTAAAGGACTGCATCAACATGCGGCACTCACAAGGTTATGAACATTAATAAGACAAAATGTTTGCAAACTGAACAAATAAAATTGCCTAAAAAGATTTCAAAAGTTCATTTTGTTTCAAAACATAAACAGACATGTTTCTTTTTTAAAATATTTCTAGTATATTTATATTTTTGAACACCCTGAAGAAAAAGTTAAGAAAAAATATTGTGAAAATATATTTTGACTAAAAACTATACAGACACACAGTAAGATAAACAAAAAAAGTATAAGTTGTAAAGTAAAACAGAAAATAGTGCTTGGCTTCAATTAGAAGTTTTATTTTAAAGCTCGTCTCAAATTTATAGCAGGGAACTATTTGCTGCAGCCTTGATACCGAGGCTGTTTGGTTAAACACAGCAGCATTTTAGTTTCAGCCCTCGGCGCATAGACAAAACACAGAAAAGGGAGAGTTTTGTTATCAAATAGAGAAACCCTGAGAGAATCTGCAATGTTTTATCAAATGCACTTCATCAAGTCAAAAACCAATTACAAAGCCACCGTGAAGACAAAGAGGGAAATAATATTTTAAGCAAAACGGTGTTGGAAAATACACCCAAGTGTGTGTTTATGACATGCAGTAGAGCCCTGGTTATGTGCAGATATAGAATATTAGCGCCATAAGTTACTCTCAATTGCAGTCAGTCTCATTACCCACAGGCACTTTCCTATTTCATAGAATGATGAAGAGCATTTCTACTTCAAGTCGAATAGGGGGTTTATACAACATTAACACATGCAGGACTCTCAGGCGTCCCATACCAAAGGCCAATTTGATTTAGGGGATCTAATTTAGAGCAATAAGCATTGAACACCATAAAAGCATCTATACGTTGCCAGTATACCGTATGACCTCGAAGAAGTAGTAAACCAATGTAACGGGGTTCTTTATCTGGGAAATACTGTGATATTTCTCTCACGCAGTACCACTAAAACCAATTTATGTGTGGCCTAATAAAGTACATAAAAAAGAAGATGTTTGCATTATTGTATCTGTTTTAGCACTAAACTACAATTCATGACAGGAAAATCCTTTTAGGTTGCAGGATGAAGCTTTTTTTTTTTGCTTTAGAGTTCACATTTAGGTAAGTTTAAAGACAATAGAGATCCTGTTTCAGTATTTTACAAAAGAAGCTTGTGGTTAATCAATTCACTAATTTTGGGTGTATATCTTTATTATTTTTAGCAGATAGCATAGAAGAAAAATAAATAATTAAAAGTGTAATTTAAGAAAAACATAAATGCACATAATTCATGAACACAATTCTTGTAGTAGAGGAGTCTAGCTAAAATACAAAGTCGAAGTACAGATGTGACCAGAGGTCTGTTGGTCCGTTTCCAGTGTCGGACGCAGCACAACTCTTGTGGGAGTGTGTTAACTGGTGGCATTTGCAGCAAAAATGTTGGCGCACAGGCCAATGTTTCCAGAGTTCAAATATCTGAACTTTGGCAAGGTTTGCATCAACCAATAAGGAACTCAGCTTTGGCCAATGACATGTTAATGATATTATCAGTTGGTGGAGTCCAAAATAGAAGAGAAGCTGATAGTGGCCATTTACTCACTTCCTGAATTTTATGGTGTTTTTCCTATTTTGTATTGTGACAATAGTAAAAAGGTCCTCTAAATGTAATCTTAGGGTGTATTCAGAGTGGACATATTTGGTTCGCTTAAAGTGAACTAAAGTTGGTTTCCCCTGATAATATGGAACAAGTTTAAGACTGAATACCCTCAGGCGAACCCTCATCCAGGACCAGGAAGCCTTATCGGACCCATCTTGGGAGGTGGTCTGGGTTTGTTTCAAATCAAACGGAGCTCTGGTTCACTCTGAGTTTCCTAATTTTGAATAGGCTCCATGCTCGAAGCAGAACAGCTGAGCAAAACAGCCACCATAGTTGGATATTACAGAATGTAAACAGAATAGAAGAGATTTTCAATGCTTTGAAATGTGGTTGGATGAATGAATACACATTGCCTCTCACACTGTTTTCTTGGCAATCTATATCAGTGTCTATGACATGTAACCAACATCTCCTCAGTACCTGCCTTGTAAAATGCCTTCAAAGTAGCAGTAAAAATTGTTGTATCTGACATTGATACGGACATTAGAAATTAGTCGGCAAAATATCAAGTTTAAATAAGTGAACTATCTTAATTTTAAAGTTTACGGCTTCCATTATTCTTCCATTATTCTTTTCCTTGTTGCTTTTCCCCACCCATTTCAAACTAATGACTTAAGCGATTTTTAGTAATGTGGTTTTGTTTACAAGCTTTAGTTTTTTTCTTTATTTTTCTGTATGCATCCTGAATCATCCTTTTGTTGTTTACAAATATTCAAGACAAAGCTCACTATAACTAGTACAAAATATACTAGTAAACCAAAGTTAACTACTAAAGTAAGAATTTAGCCGTTTCTGGTCATAGTCCCCATACTTCACCAATCTGGCACCTGCATACACTTTCTGACACTGAAAAGAACATGATTTTAAGTAATAGGGATTCCATTAATTGGTACATGGACAGAATCTATGAAACATTTTGTTACTAGCTCTTAGAAGTTCTAATCCCATTTGAGAATTTTTGGTCAAAAACTAGAAAGGACACTGCGATTGTTTTAGTATGCCAGGAAAAATATTAAGTCCAAACTCAATCAAAATTTCCCAAATCTCAGTCCTCTTAAACTGAGCGCTCACACAGAATATAAATCACCTAATCAGTCAATGAAATACTACAGACAATCAAGACTGCTGCCTAAATATTACTGCACCATTACATCGTTATAGATTTCTACCTGTGGTGCGAAACCATAAATGGCCGTCTAATGATATGATGATAGAGCCAGGGCATAGTTCCATTAATTCATCATTCTATATTCTCCTCCTTAGCTTCCAGAGACCCTGCTAATGCAGACATCATCTCCCGTCCCATGCACGTAATAAAGGCCTGTCAGTTCCACAGCGTCATTAATTAGCACTTCTGTGAGGTGAAATTCAATCAATTGCAGGACTCTGATAGCTTTTTAGCAGCTTATGCAAATCGGATGAGGACACTTTTGCCCCATGGAGGCTGAGATGAAACGAACTGCACTGCACAGTTACTCTTTAGACTCCTCACCTCCTCCTTCTTGTCCTCTTGCTCCTGTCAAAGCGCTAATACATTCATTACTTTAACATTTGAGCTCCTCTTGCTCTGATACCATCAAGTAGGGTGAGAAAGAGAAAAGGGGGGAAAAGAGGTCTTAATGTTCATTTAATTAGAATTAGACATATGGCATATGGAGCAGAGAGGGTGACAGGCCTTGCAATGACTCATCTGTGGGGAGCAGAGAGACAGCACTCAGACACCATGAGATCATAGCAGAACAATAATGGATGGAGGAGAGCATTTGATCTGAGTGGGTCGACAGTGAGCTCCGAGTTAGAATGGATATCTGTACAGTAGAAGCCTAAAGTAAAAATAACTTATAATAAGCTACTGTTGTGACATTTTGAGCATGTTTACATGCACACCAATCATCCTATTATTAACCGATCTGTTGAGTTACCTAACTTTCCAAGAAAACAAGATTGTTTATTGTCCTTTTTTCCATTTTGAGAAACTGGATAAACACATAATATCCCATGGAAAGTTAATGTTTTCTGTTATGTCACCACATTTTTGAATTTTAGATACTTTTTTACATGTGCACGTCTAAACAAAGTGAAGCTTTGGCTCAATTTCAGTAACGAAGCTCTACCTCACTTAAAGGTTCACTGGGTTCTTGTGTCACTCGACACAACATCAATTAGGCGTTCACTTTGAAATCAATGATATCATTGCTATTATTGCAATCTCCTATATGTGCCATACTGCATACATCTTACTGATGACAGGTTTGAATTAAAATTTCATAACTATTAGTTGCTGGTAGGCTGCGAGAAGTTTGATGCTAAGGAAAGTATGGTGCACTGAGTTCTGTCCTCTATTCTTATTTACTTCCCTTCTCCTCTATTCTTTATTCATTTTGTAGCAAGCCATGCTTATGTTTGGTGCAGCGCAATTCATCTGTTGTTTCAGATTTCAGGTGCTCCTGTTATAGGCCGTGGACCTAACCTCTGGCTCGTCGTGGCTGTGGACCTCGCTCCGACCTGTTCCCCAGTTCTATCTGGCTGAACTCTATTCAAATATGTAGTTGTAGGGTTAGATAAGCAAATTCTTCTTTCACAGTCCTGGTACTTCCTCTACTTGTCCTGGGAGAGGATACCCCCCTTAATGAGGGCATCCCTGAGGTTTCTTCTTTTTTTCCTGGAATAAGGATTTTTAGGAGGTTTTTCCTCACCGACAAGGAGGTTCTAAGGGCAGGGATAACCAGTTTAGTAAATCTGTTTAGTTTAGTAACCAGCTATTGTTTATATTTTATGACAGACTTTCTGCTTTTGTACAATTACTGGTATGAAGCCCAATGAGACAATTGTTTGTGATATTAGGTTATATAAATAAAATGTCATTAAAAATTGAATTGAATTGGAGAGATGCTTTGGATTGATCTGGCCTCTAACCAGTGTCTAGGCTTTATAGACGGTGTGTCAAACTCTGGTCTTCGAGGGGCTGTCCAGCTGGTATTCCAGAAATCCTGTCTAATCATCACCTGGGACTCCATTGGAAAGTAGTTGTTAAACCTCAACAGGACCTTCTTGGTTAAATAAAGGTTAAATAGGGTATGTTGTGTATTAACTGGATCAGCTGTTTTTGGCCAATAAGGACCTTCAATGGCAGGTTGGTTGGAAAACATGTAGGACACTGGTCCTTAAGGCCTGGATTGTAACATCCCTAATCTATGGTTTATACATCTATGGTCTGAGTTCATCTCAACCACGCAAAATATTATTGGCAAAGAGCCTAACTGCCAAAGATTATGAAATTATTGCATGCACAGTTTTCTGAAACACAAACATTTACACTTGCATTCCTAATAACTCTCTTTGCTGAAACTGAAGGGAGCAATAAATCAAAATGTGATTTAATGCATGACGGATCCAACAGCACCATCAACTCTGTCCAAACTGGGCACATGGGTGACAACATGTTAACTAATATAAAGACATTTTCCCATGTTAGCATAGTTGATGCCACCATGTTGTTTTAAGGAACAGACCAGCGAAAGTGTTGAAAGAAACATAAAACGTGCAAATCTTGTCATTATTTATGTGCATTGACCTCCAGACAAGTTCAGATAAAGTGGACCACACTTCTCTAATCATTATATTTCCGAAGTCAATTACTTAAAATTTGATTACTAACAGTAATCTAATTTTGTGATTATGTTAACTATCTCATTATTGTTAAGGCCTAGAAAACAGGTTTGTAGACCATTAGTGACTCAATAATAATACTTCCAATGCTTGCATTTGCCGGAGACGTGTATGTAAATGTTACTAGATCCAAACACAAAAGGATGGTAACTTCTTGAAGACCCGCTCCAATGAAAATTGCTTTTTGGCAATAAAATCTCCTTGGAACAGATATGTTTTTCATGTCAGTGCAAAAAGGACCATCTATGATAGAGTACATGACGTAGAGTGCTAATTGATCTGCATCTGTGATGTTTGTGAAACAAGGAAGTGGCGATCGGTACCACAAAACTGTCATCTCAGCCTTTTTCCATTTAATGCAGCCATAAATCCTGTAGCCATCGCCCCCTCAGTCAGACGTTTTCATTACAACCATATCAGTTTTATTGAAATTACTGACATCTGCATGTTTCAATAACCGTAGGTCCTCCGAAGCTGTTGTAGCAATTTTAAAAAGGGAGCCCTGCTCTGCAATCTGGATCAATTTTCTGCTCTCGAGAGACAACAGAGGGAATGTGGTATTGGAAAAGGCACGGAGTACCTGATAGATTGTGTGGTTACCCCGTGTCAGAGACAAACAGTTTAATCCGCTGTAAATCGGCAGCCGCACTGTGAGATTGTTTTATATAGAGATGTAAATTGTATTGTCAAAATCAGTCATCTTCCAGGTACGGGGCTTAACTGGAGCCACTTCAGAGCAGCAAAGACAAACGCTTATCTTCCTTTGCAAACCCTGCAGGGAGCCACCGAGCCACCTGGAGCAGGCTCTCTCTTTGTGCAGACATAACACCGTCAAATGAGAGGAAACACAAATACCTGCTGAATAAGGTGTTTGGGATTTATCAAAGTTGAAAACTATGACACAAATTTGTACATGTTGCCGGCTGCGGTGTAGGTTCTTATCAATTTGCTGTAATGGGATCCTGGTGCAGCGCAAAAACAAACAAAACTAATATAATAGACAGTACGAGACTAGGAGGTTACAGAGTCCCGGTAATGCATGTGTTCCTCTCATTTGAATTATCTACGTTCTGCGTATGCATAATGCATAGCGGGATGGGTCCCATTATTGTGGCGTAGCCAGGCAAATGAAATATCCCTGGAGTTTTCCTGGAGACACAGTCCACTAAATCAATGCAGCACTTTGATAAAGCTGTATGTCTAGATAATAAGTCAGCAATAACTACTTGCAATCATTTCATTAGGTACAGTAAGGATGATACAGTTATGGAAATGAGGAAACAGAGGGCTGAATTTTTAATATGGACTGTGTCGGTTTGCGTTTGGTTTGAATGTGAAAATGTGGGATGGGACTGCACCAGGTTGGTGCATCTGTGCAACGTAGACGTATGTGTGCTTGGTATGTGTGACTGGGGCTAGACTGATGAGGTTTTAGTATATCTGTCAGGCATGGTTTGGGGATTGGAGGAGTCGCCGTTCAGGAGCTGGTGGCCATACATCTCTATTACACGAGATGGTCACCACAGTGGCCAGCTGTTTATTCTCATTAGCCCACAAGTTGGCCAGCCAAACGGAGCCTCCAAAGCATCTCTGCAAAGCTAAATCCACCGTGGGCCAGTTCGATCAATTTAAAACAGATGTCATAGTTGAAGTGATTTGTATTTTTTATTTTTTGGTCGATGTGTATTTTAACACTCAGTTTACTGGCAAAACCCGCACTCCAAAGGCAGCACAAAGAGAGAGTATTATTGGCAAAAATCAATATTAATGATCAATTCTACTTTGTAGCCGCTCAATAAATCTCCCCATATTTCACTGTCCTGGCTGCTACAGAATGGCACTTTTGAATATCTGTTTTCTATATAACAATGGTCGTCTGAGGTGCTAAAAATGCAGCCTTGTGACAGTGAGGCAGAGGCATTAGCCAGCTCTCTTGGTGTGGGATATGAGAGAAAAGGCTGCTTTTTCATAGCGGCACACAGACAAGGCTGCAGTGAGAAAAGCTAATGGCTATGATTAATGACAAAGGGCCAGAGGAGAGCCGGGACACAGACGCTACATATATCATCCTCTCCCATCAGTCTGTGCACCTCCCAGGACCCACTCGGCAGAAAAGGATGGGGTTGGGGGAGAAGGAGGAGGTGGAAGTAAAAGAGAGGGAAAAAAAAGCGGAGCAAGTTATCTACTCCTCGTCTTTTGCACACACAAGGACTGCTTCTTCTTTCGAGAAAAAATGTGACAAAGAAGTGATAAGGTGAGCAAGAAAATGGCGTGTAAAATAACTGCTGGGTATTTTGCGGGAGAACAGTCCGTGATCTTTCCCGATTTCCAGCAACTTGACTCTTCACATGCCGTAGCCGCGTTTCCAAGGTCCTATCTGCCATATGGTCGGCCCTGTTTAGATGATTTATTAGGTGAGGAAAAGCACACAGATAAATTTTACTGTGCTCCCCTGAATATAGCCAACCTACGGTGTCAATAACCAAACTCTGCTGCCTCTAATGAAAACTTTTAGTACCAAAAGCCGTAAGCATCTATTTACGAGTCGCTATAATGTAACACTGGCGAAGAAAAATTATCTGTGCTTCTCACGCACTCGACAGAAAAAGTCCTGAATTGGAACAGCGGGGTGAGAGCAGATCATATCCATATGTCAGCAGCTCCCAAGCACCCTGCACTTAACATGGCGCGGGTGTATTTCTGTTTAATTGAAGCATTCAGCTGTTTACAGCTCACACAAAAACAGCAAGGGTTTATTTATGGCCAATTACAAAGTAGTGTTTTGAGTGAAGGAGGCCCATTATGGATTCTAGCCCTTTTGATTCTAATTAGTCACTGTGTTCAAGTTTTGGGTTTACATGCCTGATTTACTGGGGGGGATCGGCAGCAGGGGTGAGAATTAATTTCCTATTAAACAACATATGCCCGTTGCTAAATCAGACAAAAGCTCGCTGGGAAAACAGATGTGAAAACAATAACTCCTGCGCAAACCGCAATACCTCAAATACTGCAGTGCTTACCTCTTTATTACTCTTTTTAAGAGCTGAAATTAAGAATTGAGGAGACGAAAAACAAGTTTTAGGCTGTAAAAGCATCTGTTTCTAAAGAGTGCAAAAGATGGTAAAAACAGCAACAAACGTCGAGAGATAATCTGCAGAAATATGAATTTTCATTGGCTCGAGTGCTGGTTTTTGTTACGTGTCCAAGGACGGAGGAAACTCAAACAAATTAAAGAAAAAAAAAAAACGAGGGACGAACAATTGCAAACTTGTGACTGCGAGCTTGCTGTTTTCTTTTCACTCTGCTGGCCTCGTAAACCAAAGACATGTGTAAGCCATTCATTACATGAAAACGGTTTGCCAAACAAGTGCCAGCAGCGTCCCAACAATGAACTGTTAATTTGCAACTAAATGGGAGTCCAGTGGACATTCAAGCTTTCATTTGCAAACCAAAGCTACGCCTTTGAAGTACAAATGTCCCACGTTTTAACAAGAGTCACAAAGGCCACAAAGGACAAAGGACTCTGAGAATTATTGTGAATATTAGCTAAATTATTCGCCATTCGGCATATTCGCCAGTAAAACAATAACCCACAGTAAGGAAGACTAAAAATAAACATCTACAAATCAAATTACTAAGAAAGGAGAAAGTGTGACGCATGTGCTGTAGTGTCGTGTTGCTCTCTGCTTTGTGATCAATGGATAACCAGCAGTGCTCTACTTTGTTCCCCTCTTAAAGTCTTTTGACTTATTTATGGTGTCGGTGTAGCAATTAATATTGCACAGGCTGCATTGTCATTTTTCAAGCCATTTCCCAGGAAATGTTCTACACCCCGTAATGGCCTCTCTAACGCTGTAGCTGTCATGTCCTGGACAGCTGCATTTTTACAAGACAAACTCCAACACGTCACACTCATCTCTCTGCGGACTAACTTCCTGCACACTGCCACACAATAAAGACACACAGACCCGCACAGAGGCCGTGGCCAGCAGCTGTTAATAGCTGCACGGAAAGCTTTAATTAATATCCCCCCCACCCCCACCACCAACCCCCCTTGTGACAGAGCGGCTGACTGAGTGTCACCTTGCTAACGCTGTTCCACAAAACCCCTTTCTTTTCAGGGGGACCACACGTTACCAGGTAGGGATGATGAATCCGCACGGAGGATCCTCCAAAACCTCATCAAGCTAATTACAAGTAGGGCTGTTCGGTGTTGATGTATGTCTGGGGCGGTGTTCACACATGTTTAGGTGGAGGTTTGGATCACAGCCAGGTACGAAAAAAAAAAAAAAGAATATGAAAAAAGAATTGAGACCTCAGGGTTTTTTTTAACCAGCTCTTGAGCGCCATTCCACAACTTGAGTATTAGGGACACCATAAAAATAAAAAAAATAACCACTTTATGAGAGAAAAAACTTGTAATTTAACAAGAAAAAAGTCTCTAAACTTTGAGAAAAAAGTGGTAGTTTAACAAGAATAAAGTAATGAAATTATAAGAGAACAAGTAATAATTTTAAGAGAATGAATTAATAAAATTATGAGATAAAAGTGGTAATCTTAGCAGAATAAACCTGTAAAATTATGAGAAAAAAGTTGTAGTTATGCAATAGTCTTTACATTTGAGAAAGAAATAGTAGTTTTATGAAAGTAAAATCATAAAACTATGAGAAGAATAGTCATAATTTAACAACAATAAAGCCATAGATTTATGAGAGGAAAATCGTAGTTTTACAAAAAAGTCCTCAAACTTTGAGAAAAAAGTTGTAATGATACAAGAGTAAAATCCCTAAATTAAGAAGAAAAAAAATCAAAATTTTAGAAGAATTGTAACGTTACCAGAATAAACTCATAAAATTATGATGAAAAAGTTTTAATTTCATGAGAATAAACTCGTAAAATCATGATGGAAAAAAATACAATTTTTACAAAAATAAACTTGTAGAATTAAGAGTAAAAGAGTCTAAATCTGACAAAATTACATTTATAATTTGATTAACAAACAAAGAGCCAATATTGTCTTTCAGTATGAGAAATACAGAATGCTTTGTAAGCTGTTACTTCAACATTCATCTCACAAATAAATAAATATTAAGTATTTTAGCGAGTCAACATTGTTTTGCTATAAGTAGCCTATAAGGACAATAATTTGCAGGCCCATTCATAGATTGTTGATGGCTGGATAATGTGGATAAGGGTTACACAACTGGTTATAATTTCAAAAAAGCATGGCTTTGCCCTTGTAAATTTACAACTTTTTCCACATAATTAAAAAAAATGTATTCTCATAAATTGATTTTTTCGTACGGTGGCCCTATTTCTCCATCGTATCATTGTATAAGGCCATTGTTTATGTAAAAAAAATAAAATAAATAAAAACACTCAAGGCTCTGGGTAACTGTTAGCATCTGATTTAACAGACCATCTCATGGGGAAAGATTTTGGCAGAGATACATACACAGGCACAAAGGGTGTGAAGCAAACTTGGCTCACACACCTGAACTGTTGAGTCTTTTTTTTTTTGTCACACTGTTATTTTTATCAAATTGCAAGGGCAAGGTGACAAAAACCTTGACTAACAACAGCGCCTATCGTTTCACAAGTACAAAGCACCAACATTAAACATGACAGCATCAGGTAGCTTAGCATAAAATGTCCCCGTCCAAGGAAAAACACATTTATTTACACAGTATGTAAATATATACCTCGTGGTGAGAATGCTTTATTGATTTGAGGAAGTGAATTGAACAAATTAACAATAAATTGGGACAAACATTTTAGTTCCACTCCTATCATCTTTTGTATAAGAGATTATTACAATTATGTTGATTTATAAAGAAGAAAAAATAGACTCATCCAATCTCTGTATGCATGATTCTTGCTTTGCACCTTGTGTCTGCTTGTTTTAATGTAACTTTTGATTTATGTGCGAGTAATTCTTGATTTGTAACTCATACAATGCATTTCGAGAATAATTGTGTACTTACAATTGTGTAATCACATGTAAAAATATTACAGAATACAAAAAATACAATTTAAACATGAACACAACTTCAAATTGAAACTAACTACATTTATAAATCTTTAAAAAGTATGCACCAATTGCCTGATACACACGCAAAACTGCATTTAACTTGCAAATCAGATTTGAGACTCTTCATGTCTCCAAGATTCGTTTGTAAATGTTGTCTTTAAATGCTGCTAAACTGCTGGATCATCAGTGTTTTATTATTAGCCACTTTGAACTTAAATTGTGAATTTTATCTAGTAAAAACTTCACATTTTTTCCACTTTCTTGAACAGATTTGCCCTAATAATTAATACAAAAAGCACCCAAAGTTACACACACAGTGTCACACAAAGTGACACGTTTTCTCTGCATAGTTCTTAGGCAAAACCAAAAAACCTGTGCCAATTTCTAGGAGATAGTTCCAGCATAGCAACAGTAGTTCGTTAAAAGTCTCATCTAAATTGTGATCCCTCACAACTTCAAGTTAACATTACCAATGTAGCAAAAATAGGTGAATAATATCGGAGATATCCAACCATACAGCTTTGAGTCAGAGCCTTCATGGATGAGGAAAATGAAGATGTGACCTATTTGTCTGCAAGAGGATTCATCGGAATGGAGCGGAGCAGGGAACTTGTGGCCTGATGATTGTAGCTTTTACATATTAATCTGACATCATTTTTTTCGTCCACTCTCGATTCACGATTTAAAGAAATACTCAGAAATGCAGTTTTAACCTTAATATTTTTTCATATGTCCTCCAAACACTAAAAACATGATTTTCATAAATCCTAAATAGGGCCATATGTGCCAATCATTTATCAATTATAATATGTCAGACTACAGCTGTGTCTGCACACTGAGCCAATCATCCCATAAAGGCCGTATGAGAGTAATGTGAGCGTATATGTGTCGGCCTACACCTTGACGCGCACGCTGCTGCACACCGCAGCTTCTCTGTCAGCTGTTGTCTTTTGTTTTCGCACACATCCCACCAGTTGCCGCATCTGTCTGTGCCAATCGTCTGTGAAGACAATGCAGACGGATAGAAGATAGGGAAGGTGTGTGTCACCCAGCCTCCCCCCCTCTATACGGTAAACGGGTTGGCGTGCCAGAAGGTCCGCCAATCACACAAGAGCAGGGCCCATGCCGGATCAAGGTCAACGGGGCAACATCGACAACGGTCCTTAAACACACTGGGGCTCTTTAGCTGCTTAAGCATGCAAACATGACAGCCATTGACAATATTCTAGCACAAGTCCAGTGATCTATCGCCTCTGAGATTCCAGTTTTCCAGCAATTTAGCAGAACAAGAGAGGCGCCTGGAGATTGGGACTGGTGCAGAACGCGGTGGAGTGTCTGGGTTGAGCGTGGCGCGGCGTGTCATTCTTTTTTTTTTCTTTTTTGGGCACGGTGTTGCTCAACATCAAGAAAAATCGATGGCATCTCCACAGGGGCAGGGAGGCCTGTGGAATAGAGAAGCTTCTCAGGTCTGTTTGAACTCATTTTCTTTTCTGGGCGGTTGCCCCCTTCGCTCAGCCCCCTAAGGCATCTCCCTCACAGCAGGCCCTGACAGCTTGACACATTGACAGCTGCCGCTGAATGACAACTGATTTGTACAAATTTCAAGCCTTATAAATCTACCTGTCACAACAAGAGCATAAAAGAACTTGGACCCAGCAGGTAATTCGGAAGTGGAGGGGGAAGAAGAAGAAAAAAAAGACCTGCTTCCTCCTCCTCTTCCGCACCGCTGACAGCCCAGTTTGTGAGGGAGAAAGACAAAGATAGGAGGTAGGAAGTAAAAGAAAATAAAAAGAAATTATAAAAAGCCTTTCCCTGCTAGCACACCATCATCCTCTCCTAAGGTCCACTTTTGAGTAAGGAACAAGTGAAACCATTTTCTTGCCATCAGGCGATCAATTGTCTCATTTAAAGATTATAAAGAGTGGATTGAAAACGAAAAAGGGCAATTTTGTTTTACACCAACATTAAAGGAGGCCACCTGCTACTCCTAGGATTATCACACCAGTCTGTTTTTCAAAGCTCTCACTGGGTAAATGAGCAGGCTCTTTTTACGGTATTTAAACACTATCCAATACTGCACCGCTGCTGTGCCCCTCCCACCGACCCCCGCTTTCTTCTTTTGGTAATGGTAGACCTGCCGGGCAAAGCCTATAGCCACAATAAATCCTCCTCAGGAGTAGATCTCAGAGCTGGATATAAATGATGGGAGAAGGGGGGCAGGAGAAAATCAATAGAAGTGACAAACAGAGAAAATGGTTTATAATTCTAAATGAGTTGTCTTTCTCATTTTTAAAGGGGGATGACAGTTTTCCTGTTACAGCACATAAGAGCGCTTAAGAAAACGTCATTACGACGACAAATAACTTCTAATTTTTTTTTTTGTTTCAAATCCATATAAAAAGCTTAATAAAAATAGTAGATGAACTCTTGAAGGCCCATAATGATACAAATGGTTAGTATTTTTAACATGTTTTCATGGCATTTTTCTGATGACGAAAAGCAATTATGAAGAAAACTAGAAAAGTTGCATTACCTGCAATAATACTAGTTTGAATGCTTTTTGCTGAATGTAGTAACTGAAGATGCTGAAGCTTTTTGCTGAAAACGGTGATGCAATTTTCTTTAATTGCTGAAGGGATTTGCTGAAAATGGAAAAGCTATTTGAGAAATGTCAAATTTGCTAAAAGACTGGAAATTTCATTAAAGAGCTAAAGTTGAGCTTTGAAAGAGCACTGAAGGTGACCTACATTTCTAAAAAAATTTTGGTAAAATTGCTTAAAAATGTTTGATACATGCCAATTTAAAAAAAATATGCTGTGTGTCGCTGAAATAAGAGCTAACCTCAAAATTAGCCCCAAAAACCTTAGAAAATGCCAAATTAGCCAAAAAAAAATGTTAAAAAGCTAGCTTACTGCTTAAATACTAATCTCCAAAATAGCCAAAAATCTCTCACTAAATTAGTCAAAAACATTAGCCTGTTGCTAAAATAGCCACAAAAAAAATCTCAGTAGATAACAAATTAGCTAAAAACATTAGCACATTGCTAAAACATTAGCTAAACTCCAAATTAGCATAAAAAACCTCAATAGATGCCAAATTACCTAAAAAGCTTGGTATAAAATAGGCATAAGATATGTATAAAATATTAAGTAAACTCAAAATTTTCTGAAAATTACTATAAAAGAGTAAAACATAGCCCATGGATATAGGTTAAAGGCTTGTTTCTTGTCAAATTTTGAAATATGAAGATTTTCTCATTTATTTCCTGTGGGGCATATTTTGCTCAATATTTCCAAAACTTTAAAGTTTTATGAACACCAAAACGACAAGAATTAATGTCCTCAACAAGCTGAACATTTGATACCAAGATTGCTGAAATTGACGAAAGTGTGATTGAGTTTTTACATCTCAAAAAATGTACAGACAGTAGCAGGAGAATCATTATAGTATGAATGCTCACTAAACATTCACACAATTAAGCTCAAAATTGCATTTCACAGTATTTTTTAATACAAATTGTTGTAAATCAGGAGCACACAAAAACGTGCAGTTTGAAAAATAATTGATTTGTTACACTGAAAATATTTTAAGTGGCCCAGCTCCACTCCATTCTAGTACAGTAGCGACTAATTCCATGTACGTCTCTGTTTTCCTCATCTGAGCTGGCACCTTGCTTATAACTCTATAACTATCTCTAATATTGATCACCATTTTTGTTGTTCCACTAATGTTTCGTGTGAGGGGTTGTAAGCTAGCGGGAGACTCCATTAACAGAGAGCCCTTAGAATTGGTGATGGGAATGGGGGCGCCCACAACTCAGAGACTAATTTTAACTTAGTGGCCTTGAGGAAAAGTGACTGGAAAGTCGTGAGTTCAAATCCCGACCGAGTCATACCAAAGACTAAAAACGGGACCCAGTGCCTCCCAGCTTGACACTCGGCATAAGGGGTTGAATTTGGGAGTTAAACCACCATTTTGCTAACAATTAAAAGACTGCTAGGAACGCTTTCATAATAGATCAAAAGATGGTCAGAGGGACTTTAAATCAACTACATATTTGCTAACAGACCATTGAGATAAAGCAAAGAGATGAAAGAGCCTTAGACAAACACTGATGTAATAACACAAAGGTTATCGAGAAGAGAGGCAAATTTAGCCTCTCAGTTATACAACTGGTGCATGCTGGGATTGGCATGCTTGAAGCATCTGACCAAAACCAGATTTTGTACTTATACGCTGCTCATTATGTTGTAAGGACTTGGTGTGGAATCTGAAAAGCAGATCACTGTTGAAAAAAAGATGGCATGAGTTTTATATGCTTAAGTCATTAGTGGTAAAGTGGAGGCGCATCTTCGTTAGCATGCACACTCATGAACTGGATGGCAAATGCATAAACTCCACGAGGGAAGAACTAACTCTGCTTACTTACTCCCGTTTCCCCTATTGTGCAACCTTCCACTAAACCGCTCCCATTTGCAAGAGGGCAAAACACTCTAATCCTCCATTTGTGTAAATGTGCCCTTCCGCACTCTAACCCTCAAAGGCCTTTTGCTACATGAAGCCAGCGACCCTGCTGTTTGATTAAGACCTTGCCCACTGCTTTATCCCTGGACAGGACCCCTGCAGGGCCAAAAAGCACGAGTTAAGCAGAAGGATTATGAGTGCCACTCCCATCGAGGCAGTCAAACTGTCACACGAGATCAAAGCACTTCCCAGCTCCCCTCAGTCATTTAAAGCAGGTGTCCTCTTGGATTTTAATGCTGGAACAAGTGTGCGACCTAAGGTGTGGACTAGCCAACAGAAGGACTGTATCACTGCATACTTCAATTCCACTGTCATGCTTGAAGAGTTTGAAATGTTGGTCATTTTGAGAACAGATCAATGGTAAAACACAGAAAGGTTGAATCGTCTTGCTGAGTTCACATTTTTTCTTTCATCAGAAAAATGTTTGGTTGAGATAAACTAGTCATTCAAACTAACAGTGTAAATACATCCATATGTCTTGTACATTGGATGCAAGATTTGAATGAAAGATCCGTGTTTTGTTTTAATTTTCTCAAGAACTTCTAGAGGTAGACAGGTTCAAATTCTGCTAAGGTATACATATAATATGTTATTTGGTAAAACAATTCTGGCCACCATTTGATTATTTTTTGATTAGTTTTTAAAGGTTAATGGATTTTTCATTGCGTATCCCTCAACTGCGAGGGTGTTAGGAGTCGTGCTGTGGCATGGAGTAAAAAACCTTTTTCTTCATGTGGGTGTGCTCTGAAGTACAGAAGTTTACATTTAGATGTAAATAATGACTTCTTGTTTTTGCATGACTTCTTAGAGTTAAAAAACTGATGTTGCTGTGTAGTTTGAAAAGTGTCATCCAAAATTAAAGACACTATTTTTGAATATCTCTCTGATTTGATGGCTAAATGTAGGGTTAGGGAGACACAGGATCTAGACACACTTTTTGTGTTTTTGAATGACTTTTTAAAGTTAAAAAACCAATGATCTTGTGTTTTTTCCAAGCGCTTGTAACAGGCTCATGTAGATGACTGGCGACTATTCATGTTGTCATCAAGCAGTGGTTACGTCTAAATTTGAAGACACATTTTTTTCCCATCTCTCTACGTGGAACTATAAATGTAGGAATAGGCAGAAGCCGTAGGGGTGGGGAAGCAATTCGGATTCAACACATTCTGCTTTTTTAACCCTTGTGCTACCTTATGGGGTCCAGATGACCCCACCCTTATATTGATGTGTGATCCCTCCCATGACAAAGGTGGAAAGGATTTTATGTTTGCCACAGACACTAGTGAAGATTAATTCATTCCTTATTCCTTATTTTATTCCATTCATGAAGACAGCATTACATTAACATATTCAGATAAAACAAACAGATAAAAAATCATTGGGAAAAACTGTCAGCTCGCTGTCTTGTGGGGTCCAAATGACCCCACTTTCAATGTAAATGTGCCTAGGGTAGCACAATTGTTACGACTATTCCACCAATAGTGGTACTTTGCATTGGTCAGATCCCTTTACTGGGTTGATGACCACCGTCCTCCAGAGAACTGTGGAATCTCCGTATGGCAAGTGCTGTCTACCATAGATACCACTCTTTAACACTCTTAATTTATATTTCTCACAGGACTTCCAAAAACTCTGTAAAAAAAGTTGAACATTTAGGTACCGGTAACCCCCCCAAAAAAAAAAAAACATGCAAACTAAAAAAATTAAGAAATAAACAGTTGACTTTTAGACGAAGACTAGCAAAAAATGATCCAACATGATTAAAAGGGAGCATGATGGAGAGATCTTCCCAATAGTCACACAGTCATTAAAGCCACTGAATGGTTCCTATTATGGCATCTGAAGCCCAGCTGGCCTTGGATCCAGCAGGTCGGCTATAGTTCAGCTGAGGGTCTTGTGATCTCAAGTGGGTGGGGGCTGGGAGGAGTGACTTGGCTCAAGCAGGAGGGGCTTGATAGGGCGAAGGGATGACTGATGGGCCTAAGGGTGAATGCCAAAACCATAAATCCAACCCCAGCCTGACCCCGAGTTGCAATAAAGTTTATTTACATTTTCACATTGCGTCCACCCCGAAACCGTCTATGTTTAGACATTTCACAGCAGCATGACGCAGCCATCTATCTTGGTACCAAGCTCTCACAGAGGACAGGAAACTGGGACCAGTTTATCCCTCCCTGACACAACAAGCTGTCCTCTTATATCCTTCCTTCTGAAAGGGTTCACTCAGAGGAACTTTGATTCATTTTGGGGGCTTTTATGGAGATTCTTTTCGACATTTCTGCCATTCCTTTTCCAGCCTGCCTGCTGAGCTGTGAACGTGCTTTGAAACATTTAAGGGCTTTGAACTTTCTTCATGTTGTGTTTGATATTTTTCCTCACACGTGATTCCCAGACCCATTTACAAATGTTTATTTGCATTGACTAGAGCCTGTATATAAAGATTAAATGAATTTGCAGCAAAGCTAGTATTACATTTTGGAGTGGGGTAATCCTTTTCCATTTACACTCTGGTTTTATTAAAGAATTATTTCTCAAAAGCATGAAAACACACAAAGAGAAACAGCTGAAATTAGCAGTAGCTTCAAGTGTAAAATATTTTACAGACGATCTAGTAATTTATGTTTGCAAAAACATAAATAACTGAAGACAACATCCTGCAGTTTGACTTTCCTGCAGCTCCCGTGCATTGCTCTTTTTGATGTGGGCGCCTGTTGAGAAATCGTGTTTGGACAGCCATGGGGTGGAGCTGCCAGGCTTATAAGTCTGCAACAGAACACAGGCGCACACAGGGCAGCCTGTGGGGGTCCTCTCATCAGCAGGGGGAGGGAATTCTACCACCTTAGCGGGTGAGAAAAGGCACAGTATTATTACACCCCATCAAGGAAACTCCAGCTGACAATAAATCCCAGAGTGCTTTACAGTACAGACAGTGAGCGGGGAAGAGTGCCACTGAGCAAAAGAGGAGGAGGAAACTAGGAGACGAAGGGAGGGAACCGCGAAGGAGGACCATCCCTCAGAAGCACAAAAAGCCTCTGGCCTGTCATTCAAGTGTTGAAAAATTCCTATTTTTTTCCCCTAAAAGCCACACAGCTGATCTGTAACAGTTATTACATTCCTTTCAAGATTAATAAACGTCTGATCTCTCGGTAATGGGAATCTGTTATAGCCATCGCTTTTCCACAAGCTCCGCCGAACACATTCTCCCTTGATAATGTAATTCAGCATGTGCACTGCACTATTTTTTTGTTACAACAATTCCAAGACATTACAATGGAGCAAAATATGCAGAGCAGCTGGCTACAGGCAAAGCCATTACTCCAAGAGTGTCCTGTCAAAAAAATATGCCAGGAGCCAAAAGAAAAATTCACATCTAAAATAATCACTGATGATTCCGGGCTAGTTCTGTGGTTGAGACAGCGCTGTATGGCCTTGTGCGAGAAAACAGGGAACATGCCTTAGTTATTACTGCAGGAAGGCAATCTGTCAAAGCCAGGCTGTTCTGGCATAGCCAATACCACTGGTGAGATCAGAGAGTCAGATTCTGCTTGCAATTACTGCTAAAGGACCTTGGATGCAGGCAGCCTGCTATCAATTATTTCCCTGGCCCTAGACACTTGGAGCTGTCAAAGCCCTACTGTCTTCTGTTTTGTAACAGTGGGCCCTCTGAGGAAACTTATCCTCTCTCCGTCAGCAAGGGAAGATAGCTTGTGTCATTAAGTGCCGCTATTATGGATTCCCACACACTTCAGAGTGCATTTTTCTCCTGCTTTTCTTGCTCTTTCCAATCTGTTATTGCACAAAACCATGGCATCGCTGCCTGTATCTGTTTCTCACCCGCCTCTTGATGACTGGATTAAAACTAAAAAGAGAGGCCAGAGCTGGAGGAGAAGTATTCTAGCTGACAGCTCTGACCTGTGTATTTATGGTGATGTTCTGAGCTCTGATATTCACTCTGGGTAGTTTATGTGCACTAAATAACATGCCTAAAAGGGTACACAGATCCCATGAGGGTACCTCAATGCAAAACAGTACTCTGACTAAACATCTTCAGATTTTTCACTTTATTATTGTCTTTTCTTCGTTTCAAACTTGCTCATTGAATAGGAATAGTATAATATCTCAATGAGGAATTTCCCCAAATCTCTAATGTGACTTATATGGTATTCACTATGTTTTTCATATTTTTATGTTGGCGCATGGTCACAGACCCTCCACGTCAAAAATGGACGTTTAGGGATGTCCCCAACTCGTCGTTTTTTGACGTGCTGGCTGTTCCAACTAAATCAAGGCTCCTCAACCTCCGGGCTGCAAACTGGTTCCAGTACTGGGACGTGGACCGCACCGGTATCCTATGGAGTATGCACTGACCCCGCCCTCTGATAGAAGGTAGGATCCGAACGCCTGTTCCCCTAACCCTAAACTTAACACAGTACCAAACTGGACGTGTTACCAGATGTTGATCAGGCTACCGTTAATTTACCATTCGCGACGCGTGTCCCGAAGTTTGATCCGCATCCGACAAAACAAACTGAACCCTGATTTAATAGGAACAGCCAGTACGTCAAAAACGACAAGTTGGGGACACCAAAACATAAAAAAATGACGTGGAGAGGTCCTTAACCATGCGTCAATATGTGACGACTTGGGAATGAGAATGCATTGATCTGAAATATAAAGAAATACATCTTTGAACAATGTAAGTATGGAGTGTAATATGTATCTTACTGTATGTATGGAGATTGTCACTACAAGCTCACAAAACGGTCTACATTTTTATATGTTGTGTGGACCACCTGCGTGCCCTGTAACAGTTATTCTATTTTTCATCCACAATCACCACCTATCCACCCATAAGGTGGATTAGTTGTGGCAAATGTCTAAAGATAGACCTATTAACATATAACTTGTCTTTGACATTAAAATGATTTGGGGTTATAGATAAATTATTGTTGATTGTAAATTAATAATTTTAATAATTATTTTTCAGGGAAAATAAATAAATGATGCACCGTGAAATGAATTGTATCCCATAGCAAAACCTACCACTCTCTAAGGAAACTATTGATTTGCTCTCAAAGAAGCTGAATCGAGTCACTTTCATAATCTTTTTTTGGAATAAGAAGCCAAAAATCCCCCCAAAATTGCAACAATTGATGTTTACAAATCTGTGAAAGGGTTGTCAGTCAAAAACAGGTAGCCTCTTAAGATTAACCGTTAACTTTGACAAACAACCGTGGTTTAGAAAATTCAATTTCTCCCTGCCGATTTTTTTATTTGTTTTTGTAAGGAGAAAAAAAAAAACTTTTGCTTAAATCCTCCAGATTTGCTTTATCTTCCTATTCTTTAGCAGGTTTAGTCATGCATGGAGAAGGTGCTCAGAACTTTCCAAATGCACTTAGAGGGATTGAGGAGGAACTTGCACTGTCAGAACCTTTTGTGAAGGGTTTACAGCTTAAGCCCATTGCACTATACACCAGTGACCCCTTTTCCCCTCCGACACAAGAGTTTTCTCTAAACATCAAACTCTGGATTATCTTTTTGATTTCCTTTTAGGTGAAAAGAGTTCTTAAAACCACAGCTGTGGAGTCTGACTGACAAAAGAGGGGGAGGAGAGGCTGTTAAGTCACCATATCTATCATGGGTGGGTTACCTCTCCTGTCAGAACCGATTCTCTTCCACGTGCTAATTGGCAATATCTTCCACACTTTCTCAAAGCTGCTTGAAAAACACTCAGCAATGCACTCCTTCTTAAGTTTTTTTTAATTTTTTTTGCACCCCTCTCTTTTTTTTTAACTCCTGACAGAACCTCTCCGCCTGGCTCGAGGCCGGCCCTCTCCGGGGGGAATCGGGGTCTGTCAAAGCAAGTCAAAAGCCTATTTGCATGGTAATCCACAATAAAAGCTTAAGATATCCCGGGATATATTTGTCTCTTCCCCAAGGTCTAAGAACACACGTGGGCTTTTTAACAGCAAATTAACCGATTTGCTTTTATTGTCTGTACATAAATTAAGCATGATCAAACACACAAAAAAATCAAATAAAAAGGTTGTTTGTTTTAAGTAAATGAGGCAGCAGTCGTGGCAGCAGGACAGAAAGACAGGTCACCTGACAAAAAGACAGCTTTGTAACTCTGATCCTAAAAAAAATAAAATGCTTGCAGTCCTGGCACAGAGATCTGTGAAATAAAAGCTTTTTTCAAGCAGAAATACATGTTCAAATCACATTAGCATGTATTTTTAAGAGCCTTGCAAATGATAAATATTCCAACTGATTTAAGTTTTGAGTCAATATGTGAAGCTTTAACTGGAGGCAAGCTTTTGATGGTTGTGTCAATGCCTTCTTCTCCTGCTTACCCCAGCAAAAAAAAAAAAACTTTCTCCGGCTCAAAATATTTCACGACGCCTCATCTATTTTCTCAAACACTGACAGAGATATGATTAGACCCGTAATGCAATTTGTCTGGCGGTGGCTTGAACTTTGAGAAAGAAAAACTTCTCCCGTGTCCCTGAGAGTGCCAGTCGTGACTTGCACGCAGGGAGATCAGAGAACATGGCCGCCGTGGTTCGTCTGCTACCATCAATCAGATGCCAAATGGCTTCCCTGACACCAACTACTACTCACTTTCCAGTGTGACCACCATCTTGAAAAGGAGCAACAGAGACAAAAAAAGTTTGAAAAAAAAAAAATGGTGCGCAGGAAGAGTGCTAGACGTTTACTGGAATCCCGGCCAAACTTGGAACTCCGGGGTTTCCAAACACATCATCTGGAGAGGTGTGGCGGCGGCGGCGGCTGCTGATGCAGCCCAGGTGCACGCCAGAAGCGAGTGAGTTCTCTTGTCAATACTGGGTGTTTGAAATTTTGAACGCATACTTGCCCCCCTCCACCCTCACTTGTTAATGCCATCCTCTCTCTTCACACTCCTCTCCATACCTCTCCCCGTCTCTCATTTCTACCCCCCCGCCGACCCCTCCCCTCCCTCTCGTGTGCAGAGGCCAGAGTCAAATTTACAACAACTGTCAAAGTCAGGGATGACAGATAAATTAATCTTCTCTTCATGAGTTTACATCCCAGGCATCTGGACTGCTGATCTGGCCCCTAACAAGCGCGGGGTCTCAGCGAGCTGTCTTTTAAAGACGATGTTTTCATGGCCAGAGATGAATTACCCTGTCACGAGAATCTATTTATACAGCGGTTAGAGGGTGGGGCTCTGGATGCAGGACAGCATGATTTCATGGGTTAAGGTCCCCTTGAAGCATCTGTTAAATCTGGTTTTGTCAGAAACACGTCAGCACCATGCAGGTTCATTTTTAGGGGGAGCTTTTTTTTTTTTTTTTTTTTTGGTAATAGCTCTTTTCTACACAGACTGTTTTATCAAACTGATCCAAAAAGCACATCTTTATCTAATACTTCATCAGGGTACTCTGGAGTGCTAAATCTAAAAGAACAATGCATATTTGCATTCATCCTCTCAAATGTTTGATAAATGAAATCCAAAAAAAGGAGGCCTCCATAGATTTTTTTCTTTATTTTTATTTTGTTAACTCAAAGTAATTCAGCTGGTAGCTAAATTTCCCACAGACACTAAATGAGCCCTAACTGACAGACAGACAGGTATATTTTGATAAGACATGACAGTTTTTTCTCTTTTTTCAGTGACTAGTTCTACAACCCAGAGGGACTATTATAGTCTAAAATAAAAGAAATAAAAAGAAAATGAATGGCCTGCTAACATCCTGTTTTATTTCCTATTTTATTAAAAAAGACAAAAACTGTTTGAAGTACATCAGGTGATTTACTGAAGATATTAAATAAAAGTCTTCAGGTTACAGAACATTGAATTGTTTGCTGTCAGCTTTTGCAGTACTGATCAGTTTGTGCATGGCAAAATGCATTAAAAGGTCCATTGTTCAACTTTATTGAGCATGAGGATATATTTAATTTCACTGCAGTACCTGTGTTGGCCACTAGGGTAACTCATGAAAGCTTTAACTCTTTTACACTGGAATTTTAACTCCAATGTTGACGTTCTTAAAATAACTTTACCTTCTCTGCTCTTTATGCAACTAACATGATTCCAATGGATCATGAAGCTGAATTCTGATTTCTAACTTTTGCGCTCAATACAAAAGTGGAGTATTTATGCAATTAGCATAGACTAATTCCTTCTGTCATGGTAAAAATCAGCTTTGAGCTGATATTAAACACTTTACAGTGGTATAAGGGTTTACGCAATGAACGTGGACAAACTGATGCAAAAAAAAGCAGGTTTGAGCTAATATGCAATACTTTACAGTAATAGAGTGCTTACGTAATTAATGTAAACACACTGATTCTGACACACAAAAAAAATCAGCTTTGAGCTGCTTTGCAATGCTTTACAGTAGTAGAATATTTGCGTAGTTGACGTAAACAACCTGATTTTGATGCAAAAAAAAGGTGCAGTAGTTAAAGTGCATATGCAATTAACATAAACAAACAGATTCTGACACGAAGAGTAATATGCAGTACTTTACAGTAGTATGAAAGCTTATGCAATTAATGTAAACAAACTGATTCGGATGCAAAGAAAAGTAGCATTCTGCCAAAAAATAACACTTTATTACTGTAAACTACTAACTAATAGTTTACTATAATACACTATTATTAACACTATACTATTACAATAGTATTATAATAGTAAGTCTTTGACCGTTTACACAATTGGCGTAATTCTACTACTTAACAGTAGTTCAGTGTTGCATATCGAGGGATAGCTGCTTTTTTCCGGATCTGAATACAGTGGATTTGCAACACTTTCCAGTAGTGGATGGCTTACATAATTAGCGTAAACAAAATGTTCATTTGCAAAGAAAAGCAGATTTGTGCTGACAAATAACATTTTATTAAAGTTACTCTTTGACTATTTACGACATTAACTTAATTCTACTTCTTTACTGTCATAGTGTTGCATATTGATAGATGGCTACTTCTGAATATGTTAGAATTACATTAATTGTGTAAAGTCAAAGAGTTACACAACTACAAAGAGTGTATGTTATTCTGTGCTGCTTGCAACAGTAAAAAATATTTCTCATGTGCATTCTACTTACTCTACGTAAAATGTGTCCCTAATTATAGATCATCAAACTCTAATTTAATGAAATAGAAAGCTCTATATGCTTTTAGGAACAGGGTTGTTATGTGATGAAAGCAGTGACAACAGAAAACTGGCCAATCAATGTTTTCTGCTGTCATAGTACTCCGTGAAACTGTGGCATAGGAGCGAGAGATCACTGAATTACAAATACAGAGCTCGTTCCAGAAAGTGCTGATGTCTCCTCTGTTTCTTTGCCTCTGCCGCTCTCACATTCATCTTAAAATGGATTGCTCTGTCACCTGGACTAACACTTTACTGAGAGCAGCCATCAATACTTTTTGTCAAAAACTGCAGGCTGTGCCAGACATGCCATCAATCACCATTTACATAAAACAAAGAGCTTTCTATGACTTCCAGTCAAAGGCAGGGCTGCTCTGATTTTGCTGATGATAAAAACGATCTGTTTCAGAGGTCCAAAGAGACACCAACTGCACTGCAGGCCTACTGTACATGTGTTGCCAATCTCCAACCAATTGCTATTCGCTTGCAAATAGCAAGCAATAAATCAATACCTCTCAGCTATCTGATCTCCATGAGATTCCAAGGAAAAAAATCTAGTGTATGTTTTCATGTCTTTAGGACTGATTGAAAAAAATGAAAACAAAGATTTGACACAAAGAGATAACTTAATGTTTCCACTTTATTAAACTAAAAGAAACAGATGCATACTTCAGCATAATCTAACCATGTCTGAGGACAATTACAACCATCATGTGTTTCATGATTGTCAAAAAACGATGAAATTTGATAAAGACGTCTATAACCAGTAACAAAATTAATAAACAACAGATATTAAACCTCACAAGGCTACAATGAGCTTTAATACATCTTAACGTCTGACACGTCCACCTGTGTTTGGACAGGGTCATAACTCAAGAGATTTGAAAAGCGTCCTTTATTCCCAGTAGACAAAATTAATCCAGCCCTGATATGAAACACTCACAGGGCGAGCTCATATATCCTACAGTTCTGACACCCAGAGGAAAGCAAAATTTCATATCATTTATTTAACAGAAGAAATATGGTAATCATCCTTGTAATTGGTCCCACTCCAATCCATATTTTCCAGATAAATACGCCGAGCGAGACGGAAATTTTGAGATAATCCGTTCAGTCGATGTGGTTTTCCTATTTTGAAAATAAATGATTGCATAAACACTAAAACCGGATTCGCTAACTAACGAGATTTCTTTTGTTTTCTCCTCACCTAAAGGTTTAGCGAAGGCGCACACATGTATGCCACGTGAAATGTGAATACGTACACATGCACACATAAAGAATTCAATTTGGAAACCATCATTGGAGCGCAGAGGAGAACTGGAAAGTCATATTGCTATAATGCTCAGATTATCAATCATCCTGACATTTTATTGGCTTTATCACTGTACATACCATTAAAATGATGTCTGGCCCAGATTGTCAGGGGGCAAACATTAAACAGGCCGGGATTAAAATGCAGATCCCAAACACCTTTCCCTCTGCTGCTGAAATTGCACAGGACTAAAAGAAGCTGACTTGGGATGTGCTGTCACGGGAGACATTGCATCAACACTGAGCTGGGCTGACGAATAGAGAGATAGTGTCACACTCAGGAAATGTGGAGGCTTCCCTCTATTTATCACACGCTGTACTCAGTCAGTGCACTAAAAGATTGATAACAAATGAGGAGAAGAAACATCTATTAATCTCCCCTTGTACTCCTAATCAGACATCACTGTCAAACTCATTTGCACAGGAACGACATGTTGCTAGCATACAGCACCAAAATGTATCAATGCCACTGTTTGTGCTTTTAAAAGCAATTTCAGAGACTAGGATGTAGCAAAAGCAGCAAATAACAGCAATAAAAAAGAAATCTTGACTGTTTAAAGGTTTATAATTGCCAGTTAAACGAAGATGCTGCTGACAAGTTGGCCTAAAATGTTGGAAAAAAAGTGACCTTTTTTTGGATCAGTTTCTAAGTACTTTTTTGTTTAAAATGTATTTTAAAATAGATGTTTATTTTGAATAAGTAATGCAATCATTAATATGGATGCAAATATATTAAATGTTCACCAAAAGCTTAATCTCAAAGTTAATTCAAGACCTGCTTCATTGAAAAACGTTTTTATAGCATTTTTCTTGGATTACATATATAAAAAAACATAATTCTAAAAGTGTGTTTCTTTTATTGATGAATCAGAAGCAGATGAAAGCCCGTTGTTTGTTAAAGCTCAGGTTTGTCAGACCACTGAAAGACCACTGGGAACAGTTTTAATATAGAATAAAGTATTGTTGGAGTGGAACTTTAACTTTTTTGCAACAAACACTCAACAATTTCTGACAAATAAATGAGGAAAAAGTCCTATTTACTGTGTTCTACTTCTATGTTTTACCCCCAAAAAAGTTTCTTTTTTAAACAGCACATAAACGGATTTTGTTTAGTGTGCATACCAGAACACTGGCACAGATGTGCTGCCACAAAATACTCCTATTTTAGTGTTTGATGAACAGAACTAAAAAGTACAGAGGAACAGCTGCTGATTTTTATTTTTTTTTTCGCCACAAAATCCTGCCACTTCTGTTTTATCCACACATTTGTAGAACAGATGTTTGGAAAATGAATTTAACTTTTACTTTTACATGAATGGATATTGTAGATGCAGTTTTTTTTTAGGTGAAATAGCAAAGAGTCACAGAAATTAATAGTAATTGTTAACCCTGCACAATAAATGTATCGACATTGCGATATCAGCTTGTGCAACAAGCATTATATGTATATATTATACATATGCACACACAGATACAACTTTATTTAAAAAAAAATCCTAAGCAACACTTCCTATTGATCTTAATTGTTGTTCATATTAGTTTTGGCCAGTACTACCAGTATCGCAATTCATTTTGTCATTGCAATTTTGATCACTCATTTCACACATTGTAAGTTTTCCTCATATTGTGCAGTCTTGGTAGTTGTGAATAATAGATAATTCGTCTGCCTAGATTTAAGAACTGGGCAAAAAGCTATCAAAGTCACAAGGCAGAAGGTTTTCCATCAATATCGTTCAACAACTGTTCCATTGTTAGAGTCATGTGTTGCTGGAGTCCGTTGCAGATTGAGTTATCATCACAACCAATTTAGCTAAAAGAGATATCTTTAATCTTATCAGTTCATCTTTGCTAAAATCCCTTTGGCAACAAAAAGATGACAGAACTGAAGTGTGATTATACTTCTGATCGGCCTACCGAACTGACTGGCTCGGTGTAAAACGGAAATGAATGCCTGTGTGAACTGCAAAAGGCAAACAGACAAGCCCTCCTGAAAAAGAGACTAAATCCTGTCACAAAAGGCTTGAGACAGCACTGTTCCTCTCATTAATATCCCAACAAAATGAACAGACTGACTGCGCTAGACGTTTTTTTGTTCTCCCATAAAGAGAAACACAGAGAAGCTCGGAATGAAGCCGCACGCGTTTTGAAAGCTATTATCATCAGCTGCCAGTCTCGGTGACGGAGAGAGAAAGCACGCAAGCCAAAACTAATAAGCCGAATGAAAGGTGCAAAAAAGTAGAGGACTGGGTCAGACCCTCTCTCGCACTCCATCCTCCCAATTACTGACAGACAGTTGGGAATATGAAATGAGACTCAGGAATGAGAAATATTCATATCTTTTCTGAATGGTTTTAAACCCTGACAGGGTAAAAGAAAATGAATGGTGGTTTCAAGTTCTAGTATGTATCAAATCTGACAAGATATTACACTGATCCCAAATCACAGACGCTCCGCCTCGTTGCCTTGATAAAACAGGTTGTTTGTATTTAAAGTCTTTGGAAAAGATTCTTTACTAAAAAGACACAAATTGGCATTTTCCAAATGTCTGCTGCAGTCCCTTCATTTTATCAAATTATAGAGCAGAGTGCCTTGATTGGAGCTTTAAAGACAGACTGGCAGTGGTCCTCAGCCACCAAAGGCGCAGAAATAGTGTCAACTAAGTATTTGATACCAAACAAAACCTCTTTCAAGCCTTGAAGACTGCAGGACTCTCGTCTTCTCTCAGATCTATCATTGTAGAAATGTCAAAGGTCATATAATCCAGGGGTCGACTTACCATTAGCCAAAGCTAGGCAATTGCCTGAGGCCCCAAGCTGAACATTTGCATCATGTTTTCTGTATTATTCACATGTTCTTGTAGCATTTTTATTATGATGGAGGACATATATATATATAAAAAGTAGAATAAAAATTGCATTTCTGGGTATTTCTTGATGCAAGTTGCTGTGAATCAGGAGCAGATGAAAAAATACAGTTGGAAAAACGTTCAAGATGCGACATAGAAGCTACTACGGCAAGCCAGATGCTCCCTGCTTTGCTCCATTCTGATGTATCCACTTGTAGATGACTAGATGCATTTACATCAAAACTGTATGGCTAGATAGCGCCAATATTGCTCGCCATTTTTGTTGCACGACTAATGTTATGTCAGTGTTGAGAGGAGCAAGCGGGAGAGAGTATAAATGAAGGGATCATGGGAAGTGAGTGCAGGCTTCCTTCTGGGCCAACAGTTGACAACTTCCACCCTGCAGAAACTATTTCCTAGGAAACAACTCAGTTTTATTGATTTTGGCAAAAAACTGCATAATCTTAATTAAAAGACCACTGAGAACATTTTTAGAATAGATCAAAAGATGATTGGAGTGGGACTTTACTTTCCACAACCATCATTTTTAACACTGTCATAACAGCCACAATCACTGAAATGGCATAAGACAGCTCACATGAAAGTATTTCAACCTCCCCTATCCCAGTTTAGCAATGGACTATTCCGTTAAGTTAGTTAGCATAGAGACAGACTCTTCTAAGACATTAACAAAAGGCAGTCAAATAAAGTGTAGCAATTTAAGTGGTGGCAAATTTGGCATCTTTATACCGTTGAGCCAATAAAAACAGGAAAGAAAGTAAAACCATCTAATGCTAAATTCTAACAATGTAAGTTAAACAACAACAAAACTGTTGTGCAGGAAGTTAAACAAAACAGGAAAAAAGGAACAACAGAATAAAGGGAACTTAAAATGAAGATAAAGAAAATCAAGAATGAGAAAAGGGGAGGAAAGGGAAAGTTTTGAATTGATGCCACTCCATTGAGTACAGTTTCATTTAATCAATTAGCATTTTTATTTATTTATTTTCCTTATTAACCTAAAAAAATTAGACAGAAGACCCTCACTTGTTCCTACTAAGTTAACTAAAAATGAAATAAATTAAATGTTTATTCCAAATAAGAATTATGTGTAAGAAATATTTTTATATATATATTTATGTGTGATTTTAGTTTTTAGATGCTTATCTTAACATTTGAAATCTAAACATTAATGCTGTTTATGAGTGGTGGTTTTACCCTAAATCAAGATTTTTTTTTTTTTATATATGATTACCAATGCAGAGGGAATCATTTTATTGTTCAACTGTTCCCACAAACTGCTAAGTCCATCACTGATGTGGTTATCCTTTTCAGCGTTGACTGCTAATCTGCATTGACTTTCCATGAATACATATCACTCACATTTCTGACACATGTTCCATCCTTCCATCCATCTATCCATCTGTCTCATTGCTATTTTCTGTTGAAATAATTCATAAAAACCACACATGATGCATCAGTAGCACCCCCTGAGAAACACAAGCCTCTTCTTTTTTTTTTTTTTCATCCTTTTTTTTTTATTGCTTCCGGATATTCTTTTCAATTCTGGCCACCTCGAGCACCCAACAGCAGCTCTACCACTTCAAAAAAGCACGCCTCATGAAAAAATCAGGAGGCCTGTCTGACATGTGTCCCCATGCCCTGATGGCATGCCTACACCAAAGACCGGCATTGATTTTCTGTAACTTGGGGTCGGATTAGCCCTCTACAGGGATTAGCTGCCTGTGCAAGGCCTCGGGGTTCGCTATAAAGCTAATAATTAATTTAAACAGCTAGACTCGTGGAAGAATACACTCAGTACATGTTCTCAGCATGAGGGGGGGTGTGAATGACGGACTGTCTAGTCCACTGCTGAAGGAACAGCTGTGTGCATATAAGGGTTTTTAGGTTGTCCAGAGCGATGCTGATCTATCTTCTCAAAACTGCATTAGAGTTCCTGCAAGTAAAGGCTGCAGACTAATATGAAGTGTTTTTGGAGGAGTTGACAGATGCTTTAGTTTGTCATTTGCTACTTTTTGGTATTTTTATAAGGCCTATAATAAGTCATATTGATTGAAAGGTAAAAGTAAAAAAATGCTAATGTAAACAGTGCATAAAAAGAGAGAATTTGAAACCATGATGTTGCAAAACGTCACGTTTTTGTACAGTTAAGGTTGAAAAAATTGTGTTCTCTAACATGTTGTGAAAACAATAATATAAAAACTGTAATGTTTCTTACTTTAACTGAACTGTATAAGCTCTGGACTTATCTGATTGCTTTAAATAAAAAGCATGTACCTTATTATATATTAGATTAAGAGATAAAAGTTAAAAAAAACAATATAAAAAGACAATTTGAATGCATACTATTCCAAAGCTTCATATGTTCATGTGTACAGTTAAAAACAAAAAAAATGTGTTCCGTATCAAGCCGTGAAAACAATTACAATTTAGAAAACTTATTTTTGTTACTGAAAAAGTTCTGGACTCATCTATGTGGGGTGTGTTTTAGTTCAGTTTTTGTTTGTTTGTTTGTTTTAAATAATAAGATAGCAGATGAAATACAATCATTAGCTGTGTTTCTATTAATTAGGAAACTGTATAAATTGGATTTTTTTTTAAAACTTGCAGTTTTTGCACTTAAAGTAGGTGCTTTACTGAGGTATATCAACATTGATATCTTCCTCAAAACTGCAATGGATATATAATATATATATATATATATATATATATATATATATATAATATATATATTTTTTTTTTTTTAAGACATCCAAGGTTAAAAAAACAGCATTAGAATTTACCAGTGATGAAGTCAAGAGCTCTGTACTATGCAAGTAAACATCTGTCTATGTATATACCAAAACACTGCATTGCATTTCCTATGGCTCTAGAAAACAGAAAAAAAATATCGGACATACCAAGCTTGATTTAAGGGATGTAAGATTATATTTATTTCACAATAAAATGTCAGTAAATCTAAAAAAAAGCATCTTTACAGTTAAACACATTACATTTCTGATGATTTTTGGAAATAAAAGGTAGTATTAGTGGAGTTCCAAAGTCTTTTTTATATACTCTTAGAAAGAATTTGTCTTTAAATGAAAGCAGAAACAATGAAAAGGGATGTAGTTGAAGTATTTCACTTCAGACTTGTGTTATC
This sequence comes from Oryzias javanicus, assembly GCA_003999625.1. NCBI lineage: Eukaryota > Metazoa > Chordata > Actinopteri > Beloniformes > Adrianichthyidae > Oryzias > Oryzias javanicus. The sequence goes on along the minus strand of CM012451.1, from coordinate 22,218,770 downwards.
ATCCCCCTCCTCTACAGCTGCCAATAACTGTTTCCATAGTCAGAGAAGGTAAAGGGATTTCTCCTGCTCTTCCACAGACTTTGATTATGACATGACGACCAAAGATAATGACGTCTACAGACCCTAGTTGGAGACTCTCTGCTTGCCTGGTCTGCTTGTTCAAGTACACTTCATGTACCCTATGAGGGATTTCTCACCCTCCTTCCACTTCCCTTCGTCTCTCCTTTATCCCTTCTTTTTCCTCCTCCGCCTCCTCCTTCGCCTCCTCCTCTTCTTCTTTCTCCGCTGTTTGGTGTTTTTGAATCATCTGACTACAGACATGTTCTGAGCTTTGGAGGACCCAGGGGCCTGGGATCCAGACAGAGGGAGAAAATAAAGAAGATCTACAGTGCCCCCAGTACAAAAGCTCCCCTCACCATTCACCACTGGGGATAAACTTTTAAACATCAACAAACGCCTGAGCAGACACAAAAGATCAGAAGACGGTTAGGACTATTGTTCACATAATCGTACTGTTAGCTATTAGTACACGTTAACAGCTTGCAGAAGAAACAGAATAAAAGGGAGTCGATGCATTTATCTTAATGGGGAAACTGTGTTTTAAGAGCACAGAAAAAAGCAGAATGGGAACATTGTGCTGTGTAGCCTGCTGGGTCTAAAATGGAAAGGGTTGTTCGTTTCAGCTTTCAAGCGCAGACGTGTCAGCAGAATGGACATGAAACATGCCATCGCTGTTTCTTATCTCAATATGTCCCTGGGTAGAAAAGTGAGGCAAGAGCTCACTGATGTCTTGCAGCCTGCCTGACCATTAAAACATATTTCCATGCTGATGGATGTCAGCCCGAGCCTCAAAAACAACCAAAGCTTGCCCTTGATTTCCGAACTCACTCCCAACAGGAGTTTTGTAAACTTATTCTGTACGCTTTAACAAAGGGAACAAGCAAATGTTCCCTGAAAGGGTGAGTGAGAACACAGATGAGTGTGAGCATGGACACGTTCTGCTGCCTATTATCAGCTTCTTCAAATGACAGCTGGGAACGGCAGTCTACTTTTATTTTATTTTTTTTTTATTAAAGGTAAAGCTGTGAAAGATGTGAGTCATTTGATCAAAATTGGAAACAGGAAATGAGCTACAGATGTGCTGAGAATGTCACACAGCTGACCAGGGCCTGAGATGGTTTCAGTTGTCCTACTGCAGAAAGAAAGGAGGATACAGTCATGAAAGCTGATCCACACTAGAAGTTACTCTGGAGGTTGGTGAACAAGCACTGGAACTGCAGCTTTCAGCATTGGACTGTTCAAATTTGACATTTCCGGTGAAACAGGTTAGCGACCTTTTATCATTGGACATACAGTATATAAGCAATTCTATTCCAGATTCAGGTTTCAATATGTGGTCAATGAATCTCTTCAATATTTCTTTTCCAATTCCTTATATAAATGAATGATGAAAAGCTACAGCACACACATGAAGTAGTCTTGAACCTCGTCCTACCAAGGCCCTCTATCGGAAAAAATTATGCAAGATTGAAAAACTATTAAGTGACCAAAACTACCAAAGTAGGAAGTTTCTTTGATTTTCATCCAAAGAAAGCATCAAGCATTTTTCCTGCTTTAGACTGTACTGTAAAAGAGAACTGGACTAAGTGGCTATAGAAAATGTCTTACTTGCTCCAACAAAACAAAGTCAATTCAGTTGATACTTTTTTGTAATGTGGACGCTGACAAGTTAGACCCAGACATAATCTCTAAGCAATGATAGAACTGAGTCAACGTCTCTATGCCAACTACTCTCACAATGCGCTTGCTGGAAGGCCACACCCCTTCCTCTTGAAAGTGGGCCAGGGAGACTGGCTATGTCCGAATTCCTTCACTACTCACTATATAATGCATTCCTCATTTTGTAGTGCTGTTTTTCGATTACTTTGAGCTTTAGAACAGGTGTTGAAATTCTTTTGAATCCTGTAACTTTACAACTGTTTACACAATTAATATAATTCCAGCAAATTCTGTTGCAGAGAAAGGCGGTTTTTTCACCATTATCCAATACTTTAGGTTAGTAATGTGTTGCAGAATCAGCTGATACACGTTAATCACATTAACGGTCGAAGAGTTATGGTATGTCATTGAACTTGTGTTTTTTAAGTATTACTAATGTTAAAATATTAAATAGAAGAGAAGGCTTAAATGTAATGGTAGAAACTATAACTGCACTGGAAAAAAGTGAAAAAAAATGCTGGTTGAGGCCACTGAAATAAGTGGCCCCATTTTTCTTGTTTTTAAATGTGAAATTAATCACATAAGAGTGGTTTCTAACAGTTGATTGGTATTCTAGATAACTTGCACACATGTCAGGCAAGTTAAACTCTTTGTAACAGAGGGGGAATCACTTCAAAACATCATAATACCAAAATGCCCTTCTGATATCAATGTCAAGCAGGAAGCTTCTAATTGACAGTTGAGTGTCAGGACCAATCATCTCTTCTTTAATGTTTACTTAAAAATGCAGACCCTCGTGTCAAAACCCGAGTACACATTAACTCACCCCAAATGGTCTACTTACTAAACATGTCACTAATAAATTATACATCAGACTTTTTTCCCCCTGCTTTCATATTTACATGGTGTTTCGGCAGAATTAGAGTAGTAGTTGTAGAGTATTTAATAAATCTTTAAACGCGCACAAGAGTTAAGATCTTAAGCGGCGCATGCACGGCACAGATGTTTACACGAAATAAAACGAATCTGGTACGCCCATCAAAATTACTAAGACATGCGAACAGTTTGTTTTTTTCATTTGCCAGACATGCAGGAAAAAATAAAAAATGAGGGTGTCCACTTGGGCCCCATCAATCCAAATCATAAAGATCTATCACTCCAAACACCAAGGAAACATATTGCAGATTTAAAGGCCTTTATTACTCAGCTAGTATGTGTACTAAAACTAATTGGATTTCTGTCAATGGAGGCAAAAAAAAAAAAAAAAGAAACCTGGTGCAGCTTTGAACTCAATATCTCAGACTATCCAACTGTGCATGAAGGGTGGGACCTTACCACATACCAAGCACCACAAACGAAAATGAAATCAGTGGTCAACATAAAATATTTAAAAAGCATTGCATTGGATTTTATGAAAAATTAGGTCATAGTGGCTCATTATGGTCGGCAAGGCAGTAAATTAAGCTTTATTTAGTGGTTGAGGGTTAAAATCGTAGCAGAAGTCATGAACACTGACACCATTTCTGAATAATACCAAACTAATTCAACTCTTTTAGCAGGGTCCCCAAGAAAAAATTACGGTACAAAAACAGAATCCTCTTTGACTTTCTTCCTCCACCTTGTTTCCTTAGCCAGAATCCCAATCTCCCCCCCAACCCCCTCTTTCTCTCTCCTGGAGCCAGTAAAATGTCAGCTTTTATTCCTCTCCTCCAAAGCGTTGGCTGGATGTCAGCAGGCCCTTCTAAAGCTCAACCACTGCAAGCTGAAGGCCTGTAAATCTCGGTGTCAGCGGCGCACCATCCGTCTTGGGATATACAATAAAAAGTGTGATGCAGTCATAAAAGGAATGGCATCACTGCCCAGTGTATATAATGTGAACAGAAAGAACATAAAGATGTTCACTTCCATTCGGAATCCTCGGCCTCAAGATGGTCTTAAGACCTAACAAGAAAGGCTTTGAAAGCTCGTCTAAGTATCATGCCAAAGTTTGTATAATTGATAAAAAAAAAAAAGATTCATGGGTGAAATTGATAGAATATTTGTTTGACTTTATTCAGGTATGTGCTGGTACCCTTAGCAAGAGTGCTTCTCTCTCTTTTGAGTTTTTAACATGTATGTGCGGGATTTTTCTCATGAAAGAGAACAAATGTAATAAGAAATCGTTTCATTTTTGCATATATGAGTATGTCTCCTTTTAAATGTATGTCAATCAAGCTGATGCAGACAGGCTCTGTTTGAATTAATGAGCCTTCCATACATCACAACAGCTCTGCTGCACATGCACTAAACCCCTCATCTGGCCCAGCTAGCATGTCGAGCTCAGATGGAGAAGAGAAGATGGCATCGTCCCACTGACTGCAGTCAAATGAGCTGGCGTTCGCATTTCTGTGGTCAAATCAGCCGTGACTGGATTTTCTGTGTGAGTTTAATGCAATACTTATGGCAGCAGGTGTGTGAACACTGGAATATCTGCGTGAGACTCCACAGAGCTTCTTGATTTGACCACAGAAATGCAAACGGTGGCTCATTTGACCGCAACTGATGATCTCTTTTCCAGGTTGCCCTTGTAAAAGAGATCTCTTATCTGGTTAAAAAAAATGCAATCAATCAATCAATCAGTTGTAAAGGATTGTAAATCCGTGAAAGACCATTTTGATATTTGCTTTTGTTGTTTTCCCAAGGACTCTGCTTTGAGAAATCATTGGATTGAATGTATTGGTCACTGTAACGTCAATAAACATTGGGTAATAAGCTAAAAGAGTCTTTGGTAAACTGGCAGGAAAGAATCAGGATTTTGTAGGAAGTTTGGTCCACAAAGCTCTTCACTTCTTTGTCCGATCCGACATCTGGCTCAAAACGAGATGGCTGGACGTTACTGATATTGCTTGACATTATTATGTAGCAGCGGTGAAGATTTACGCTAGCGAGACAGAGCTATCATAATCAGGCAGGGGGGTCAGGGGTGGAGCTACTCAGCTCAGCTCCAGAAGCCACGCCCCTCAGAGAAGATTTTGGAAACAGAGGCTTCAGATCAACATAAACAATGGCATCTTAAGACATTTAGGTTGTGGGATTTTGGTTAAAACTCAATAATCATAATTAAAACACCACAAGGAACTGACAGCAAAATAACAACTGCTCTTTGAACTACCGTAACTATGCGAATGTTTAACCTAATTTCAACAGATTCTGATGCAAACTTTATTTTGGTAAGAATCAGCTGGTATATGTTGATTAACACTTCACTACTGTTAAGTGTAGTACTGGGCGATCCATCCATCCATCTTCTTCCGCTTCATCCGAGACTGGGTCGCGGGGGCAGCAGTCTAAGCAAAGATGCCCAGACTTCCCTCTCCCCGGCCACTTCCTCCAGCTCCTCTGGGGGGACCCCGAGGCGTTCCCAGGCCAGCCGAGAAACATAATCTCTCCAGCGTGTCCTGGGTCTTCCCCGGGGCCTCCGCCCAGTGGGACATGCCCGGAACACCTCTCCAGGGAGCCGTACTGGGCGATATGGAAAAAAATTGATATCACGATATAAAATATTTTATATCACAATATGATATATATTACGATATACTACAATAAAGTATATTTTCAGCTATTCTCTGAAAAAATACCTGATGTTGCGGCAGCTTTTGTGAAAAATGCACCTTCACTCCACCGCGCTCAGCGCACCTTCACCCCGCCACCACCACCCCACGGGGTGACCGTTCACGCGTGTCTTGAAAAGAAAAAGACTCAGGACTCAGAGGTAGTGAAAGAGAGCTTGACTCTCTATAAGAAGTCACGAAGCTGCGTCGTCATCCATGACTTTTGTCACTGTAGCTAAAGCTAAAGTTATGGTGAAAATAAAAAAGTAAATTGCGCGAAATCCTGGAGGGTATGATTAATGACATATTTGACATATAAACAACAGAGGAGAAATGCCACAATAGACACTTTTCTATCGCCCACACGATATATCGTCATAACGCACAGCACTAGTTAAACATATATCAGTGCAAAGCTGCTTTGATTTACTGTAACTCTTCAACTGTTTACGCAATTAACACAATACCTGGCTGTTTATCACTGTTATGCAACTCTTCAGTTGTGCAGTGTTTACGCAATCAACGTAAACCAGCTATGGCCAACAAAAAGTGTCGCATGTTGGTGCAAAGCCATTTTTTCTACTTTGGAATCTGTTGGAATTGTGTTAATCACATTAAAAGTTAAAGAGTTATGGTAATAGAAAGAAAAGAGAGTAGACACTGGGGTAAAGGCTCTGGCCTTAAGGGGTAAGAATGATTTATTGTAACTTTTGATCAAAAGCAACTCCACTTTTGTCATCATCTTTGTTGAAATGGGTAATTAACCACTGAATAATTAAGCTTTGAAATTACTGACATGAAGTTGCTTGTTTTTATTCTGAAACGTTGGTTTGGATATAATCTGCCTGAGGTGACAAAGTACTTCAGCTGCCATGGCTAGCTTCAGTTTCCTGTTAAAAAACAAAAAAACAAAAAAAAAAACCTTTACACCAACACAGACCACAAAATCGCAAAACCCCCAGAGAGAAGAACCTTGATTTTGTTATCACTTGCAACTGCCAAGGTTTCCTTTGAACGAAGATTTGATGCACCACTATTTGCTAAAAGATAGGTATTGAGGGTGTGAGAAGGTCATTGCTAATATTTTATTCCTCCACATCTCTCAGTCATTTTTTTTTTTCAAAAAATCTGATCAATTAGTACATATCAAACAAAAATAAATAAAATAAGAAGACTGCAAGGTTTACTTTTTTCTTATCCCTAGGCTTTATGGATTAATCTAGAAAATATGACATCAATTAAACTTAATAAACTGTATGTGCTTTGATACGACATCCATTTTTACAGAATGAGATTTAAAAAAACAAATAAATTAACTGGTAAATGGCAGAAAATACAAACGAAAATGTCAAATATCAAACTAAAAATGACTAATCTTATTTTTCTTCTAAAAACTCAACCCCCTTCTTTAGTTTCTACACAAACAAGGACGTACTAAATGCTGTAGTTCCTCAAAACACCACTAGAGGCAGGTTGCACATGCTAACTGCTATGTAAAAAAACCCAAAACACTTTTACAGGCTATAATAAATATATGTACTCTGAGATGAAGGTTAGCCAAAGCATCCCGTCGCACCATCAGAAGTCACTGCTCCAGGGGTCGAAGGTCACTGATGACCCAGAACTATGACCATTCTTTTCTTAGAAAGATCTTTTATAAAAGTTTGTACTTTTATTGATATGTTTATTATTCATGACAACCCTAAATGGGGTTAAACATTTTTAAGATGGTTGTTTTAAATTAATCAGAACTCATATTTGCAGGTTTTAGGAGTGTGTGTTTGTACGTTTTCTTTTTTTGTTTGTTTTTGATTGGCAGGCGGGTTTGTATAATAGGTGAACCCAAAAGAGCCACAGCTGCCTTTTGCTCAGCAGGAGCAGAACTAATGCTACATACACACCAGGCACGTGAATGAAGAATGCACTGAATGTGGTTTCTTGAACGTGTTTTTAGCATAAGGTGTTCACACTGGACATCACAGTTGGAAGAGGATTGGTGCAAAATATCAAAGTGGTACAACTCTGATAAATATTGCTCCACGATTTGTATGTAGAGCCCTAAAACAGACTTATATCTTGCATAGTACTACATGAATACACGGAATCCTAAAACACACATATACAAACGTTTATATAGACTACTCATTGGAAGTTGTAGCTTGCACAAGCATTTCCAAAGCTGATGTGCCTGCAGCATAGAACATATTTATTTCAGCCATGTGAAGATAACCTCTATGTAACCCAGCATGCAAAATATCCCAAGTAATATGCAAGCACTTTGGACAAACTGCCTTTCTGTAAATCATTTTTTAAAATGATCAGTTACATTAATTCATATTATAGGAAATTGTATCTACTGAAAACAAAGCAACATTAAGTTAGATAAATATAATTTAGATTTGAAAGATTTCCCCATGGAAACGATGATTCAAACTGTCCAAGATGCAAGTAAATTTAAATGACTTAAACCATACCATGCTCCACATATGACTTTGATAAATTCTCATTAGATCTCCACATCCGCTCAGTCTCTCTCCGCACTGTTCCAGCAGTCCTCCACGAAAGAAATGTGTTTGCAACCATTACATGAAGGGAAAAATCTGATCCAGCCTCAAATTGGGGAGATGGAAGAACAGGACAAGTCATCCATTAAGCATAACATGCTCAGCTCTGTGTCATCCCATCATTTTCCCAGGGGAAGTACATCATTTAAAAAACATCCTGGCGAAAATTAAAAAAGGTCTTTTTTTTCTAGTATCACTGAATGATACAAAATATCACTGTCCTTCATATGAATAAGTTATTTCCTGCCAGACAGGGTCCCTTTCATCTATCTGGTTTAAATCTCTTAGGGATGCAGAGCTCTGCATACTCCTTAATTTATGAGACATAGATCAGGTTATACTAAAATATCTGCCTAAACAGGCCTGATAGATGGGATGTGGAATACATTTCCTCAGCAGAACAGAGTACGCCATTACTATTACCAGGCATACACACACTCTGATTCCAGTTAAGTGATTTGAGGACTTCATACTGCCAATGTTTCATATCCTCTCTTCCTAGCTGACACTCTATCTGCATACCGGCATCTCTGCAGATTGAACACTTAGGCAAGACAATGACAGGCCCTCTTCCTGTTGTCACTTCTCATTCTGGGGCCAGTCTAATGCCGCTTACTGGGCTTCTGCCAATAGCAGCCCCCCCGTCGCCCCTTCCACCCCCACCATCAAACAGCCAGACTCTACCTAGCCTGGATAGAAGCGAAACACTTGATGTCTGAGACACTCATTTGTCAATTAGCAGGCCCCTTCCAGTGTTGACATACAGTGACTTGAAAGACAGAGCGCTCGCTGTGACGAATTAAAAGAGACAGATGAGTAAGCTTGAGCTGCACAGTAATACTATAATGTTCCTTAGATATGAATATAAAACGACACAGTTGACAGTCCATACAAGGTTTTATTTCATTTCTCAGTGTACCCGGCCTCCCTACTTTGTCTTCTTTGTTCTCTTTTCATGAGACTACTTACATCTCATTTTGACAGCCGGGCGACATTTAGAGCACTTTCGTTTTAAAACGCGAGTTAGCATACTTGATTTGTCATTAAAATGCAAAACGCCTGCCATCACCAACATGGCCTGGGTGAAAATAAACCCCCTCCCCAGATACAACCACACAGGCACTCACAAGTATAGAACAACTGCGCAAGTTAGTTGGCTTGAACTAGCTGTTGAAAACCAGTTAGATGGATTAAACTACACTTGAAGGTGTGCCCTGCTGTTGCCCTGTTCTATTGCTTGGAAAAATCCCCATAAGGGAAGGTTGGCGTTGACATTTAGTATATAAGAACTGGACTGAGTGACTCCTAACGTATGAAGGGTCCGCCAGCTCCAAGAAATCAAAACCCCATAGACTTCTACTGAGAAGTAAACAGCTAAAGAAGTCAGCAATTTTGTTAGTCAAATTAACCATTCTTGACTAGATACTTTTTTAACTTTTTCTTGCTAATCCTAATTTTATTTTTCATTGTTTTTTTTCTTTAGGGCAAGTTATTCAAGTTATAAACTGTCCAATCAGGTACCTCAATATTCCCTGCTTTCAAGTGGTAGGGGTGTAGACTGCCAACAAGCTGACTCCTGATTGGCAAGAGTGGTTACCATAGAAACGTTGACTCAGTTTGACTCGGACAAATGACTGCTCGCTGATGATTTCTTAAATTCAACATGGCGGTGTTTGTATTGCAAAAAAATGGGCGACTGAATTGACTTTGTTTCCTTGGAGCCAGAAGTAAGCCATTTTCTATGGATGATGTCACACTCACTCGGTCCAGTTCCAATTTACAGTCAGTGCTTGTTGGATGATCAGAGGTCCCAGTGTTTCCAAAAAATTTCAATAATCCTTGTGATGGCTATGATAGCACATTTTTTCTCAGTTTTGATATAAGGTATAAGCAAGTTGTTTGCTTTAATGTGAAAAGACGATGCACAAGGGGATGTTTTCCAGAAGAAAGTTCATGCTAGTGGAATACAAAAGATGTTGAACATGGGGGCTCAGAGTATGCATGAATTGCTTTTCTAACAAAAAAACATTTTTGTAACCATCCATATGACCCCAAAAGGGATTCACTGAAAATGGATGGATGGATGGATGGATGGATGGATGGATGGATGGATGGATGGATGGATGGATGGATGGATGGATGGATGGATGGAATGAGTAACAAATGGACAAATTAACAAATGGATGGATGAACGACTTGATTAATTGATTGATTAACGAATGGATGAATTGAGAAATGGATGTACAGACCTGTGTAATTGTTACCATCTATGGCATTATCAAACCCTGGGATGTCTGAAACTGGGAAGATAAAAGAGGATGGCAATAGATTGAAGATGCTCAGAAGGGCTCTTATGGAATTGAGGATTTCATGATTACCTATCTAACAAGACTACCTGAGGGTAACATCATGTATTACCCAACAAAGAAAACTAAACATCTTCCAGTTGACCCAGGTGTATATCATTTGGTTTTGTGACAGCGTTCTTTTGCAAAGGCATAATAGAACTGATTTTGTTACATTTAAAAAGACACTCTTTAAACAATATTGTAAAACATAAGAATATATTACAATATTAATGTCAAAGGTATATAAATTGACAGTTACACAAAAAATAAAAATCTAGACAAGACAAAAGATGACAATGGATAATGGCACAGTGAAAATCTGGCAAAAAATTAAAACTAGTCAGGTCAATATGATGCTAATAAACAAACAAAAATTACTAAATGTCGGATCAGCCAGACATTTGCTTTGAAGCTTATAATTAGACAAATTAGTGGATGATAGATTATTAAATGAGCATTTTGTTTTAGGTTCAAGACATCTAAAAACAAATATTCTAAAAAAAATAAATAAAATCCTACACATGTAAGGCTTCACAAAATTGATTTGTTTATGAGAAGGCTCTGTCAGGTAGGTGAGGAAACACTCAATGCCAGCAGTGCGAGGACTGTGAGTCGGACATGTGTCCTCCTCAATCCTCATGTGTCCTGGCTGATAAAACTGCATGTAACAGATGCAGGCCCCGAAAGTGCGCTCCTGTCAGGTGGAAATCATGTCAAGATAGCACATGCCCCCTCACTGCATTGCATACACACCTGACCAGGAACAAAGTGGACAACACAACACTAACCAAGCCAGTCCTGAGACAGAAATCTCATCGTGAGCCATACTCCTCAGCACATTGAGTAGACAGGCTGACACCGCAGCAAACAGAGGAAGAGGTGTGGGTGTGACAGCCCACAGCCACAATTTCATCCTGCCATTACCTGCCCAGCCACTCACAGCTGTGCTCACGGAGACAGTTGCAGAAACACTGCATGCAAGCAAACATACACAATCCAAGGGAGAAAACAAACACGCGTACAACACACACAAACACACACAGGAGCCAGTTAGAGCTGATGCCAAGGCCCTTGCTGCTCATTGTGACTCATTGTCAGGTTGCCAGATGAGTGTTGTCAATTGAGCCGACAGAAATAAGCATATTAGCGACAACAAACTCTGGCAATGTCTCCCTCTCGATTTGACTTGAGTTGTATGAAGAAGTGCATGATGCTGAAGGCGGCTCAGCGAGTTCACCTAACACGAGCATTTACTTAAACCTGATGTTCTCAAAGAGACAATAAGACAGAGTTAGGGTATCGTTATAGAAGCATCACTGACACATGACAAAAATGTCAGTTCCATGTTTACTGTAAGTTCTCTCAACTTGATCTTTACCAGATGAAAACCATGTCAAGATAAAATTAAAAGCCAATAAATTGAAGAATTTTTGAGAAAATAAATTAACAATTCAACTTTTATTTTGTTTATTTCGCCTCGTAGAAATTTAAAGAAAAACATGACAAAAGATAAAGGTAGGTGCAGAACATAGGATCAAACATAGGATTAAACGCAAAGATAGACACTAAGACAAAAAAATATCTCCAACAACACACAGAAAAACAAACGTTAGTGGGATAATGCAACATTTTGGATGGACTATCACTTTGTCACATCTTCAGTTTATTCCATCTTGAATCCTCTCCCCTTCATCTCTAAATTGTAGTCATGCGAGTACAACAAACAAAAGTTTACAGAAGATATATTAGCACTACTGGTTTAAAAGTACAAGATTTAAAAGAAATATCAAATGAAGTTACTTGTTAAGTCCATGGTTGATTGGAACAGAAATTTGTAAAATATACCACAGCTTTCATCCTAACTTTATTTTGAAAGCTTCACCTTATGAATTCACAAATGCAGAACAAGTCCACTTCAGTTCACAACAAAAGTGTCTAGTTCAGGGGTCTTGAACCTGAGGCTCTGTAGCCACATGGGGATCTACCTCCATTGGGATTCTTTGGCTCTGAAGATGCTAAATATCTGAATAAAGTATACTTTTGTTAGTTAAGTTGTGTCATTTATTTTTAGGTTTTTAAACGGAGTTGATTTTACATGAGTAAAAATGAATTGTCTTTTTTTTCGTAAACACTGCTGACATTACATTAAAGCAAAATGATGGTAAAAGGTTTGATCTTTTGTCATTCTCATCTATTGTCTAGAGTATATTATTATAATAATTTTAAATTCATATTCTTATTTTATGTCTTTTTGCTGTTTTGAAGTAAAGTTCTTAATAATCTTAAAATCTAAAGCAGCAGAGCAGAATTTCATTTTCAAGAGAACTTAGACAAAAGTAATATACTAGGAATAGAGTCTGTATTTATTTAAATGTTTAGTTGGGACTGACTTTGTGGCTTCTGCTGGGTTTTGGTCAGTAAGAAGCTGGACCAAACGGTTCTTTTGATACTAAAGATTGCACACTCCTGGTCTAGTTGCATTGACACTAAAGCCTCAAACCAGACAAATACTCATCGCAGACCAGATTAACCAAGTCAGAAGACTAAAACAAAACTTTAAATCAGACGTTGATGCCATTATTTTCCTAAATTTCTGAGCAGAAACCTAAAAGGAAGAAACCAATCAGCAAATAGAAATGACAAAACAATCAAGAAGTACAATCAACAACTATGTTGAACAGAAGAAAACATGAAAAGACTACTTTCAGAGTTAGTGCACTGACAGAGGAAGAACAGAAGCTTTTTCCAGATGTTAGCCAAAGAAAAGACATGGGAATTGAATTATTTTGTGTTTTTGGCTTCTATTTCTCAAATGTCTTTTTCTGATTCTGTCTTCAAACTTCTCATGCTACCCTCCGCCCATCTCACATCTTCAAAGCCTCACACCATCTCTCCTAATCCGTCACGGTTGTCAGTCCACTCCAGGTAAAGCAGTTACAGAATGAACATTTTTCGATGTATACCCCACTTTCTTAATGTGTATTTTGCCCGCTAAGTGATATATTTTTAACAGTCTTCCATATCAGAATCAATATGAAGTTGAGTATATTGACCCTGGATACGTTTTCCCACATTTTTTTCAGTCTGCAGGAAGTGCTTTGAAGGTAAGCCTCTTTTTTACGCGAGTTAGTTCTCTGGTTCCAGCATGGCAAAACTCATATCGAAAAAAAATGGTGACTTCATTTCGTTGAAGCCATTTTCTTTGGGTGACATCACACTCACTCGGTCCAGTACTCCTATAAAGTCAAATAGTTGACAAGTTTGTTGCACACGTTTCTTTTTTTCCTGACACACAATGTGAAACTTCTGTTATATTTATGTATTTTAAAGGGTCCAGATGACCCAAGCCTTATATTGATGTGTTATCTATCCCATTACAAATGTGGACAAAGGGCAGGATTTTATGTCTGCCATGGACACCAATGAACCCTAAATCATTGAAAATAAAATTCTGCATGCTGTCCTGTGGGGTCCAGATGACCCCACTCCCAACATCAATATACCTAAGATAGAACAAGACATTAAGACAGTATCTGTCCTGTGACATTGACTTATGAAACAACAAAAAAATACTGGAGCCCCAAAATCTGTATATATGTACGTTTTTTGGCCGTTGCCTTAACTTTTTTTTCCTGCTGAGCTCCAGTCGCTTTTACTGCATAATTCATGAGCGTTCCACCGGACATAATGTTGCACATCTCCTGATGCAAGACAAGAGAGCAGGTGTTCACAGTCAATGCATGTGGGGCTCCGTGAACGTCTTCTTTTTTTTACCTCAACTGATTGAAACTCAGATCCAGGCGTTTGGCGAACTGGCCGTACGTGTCTCCGAGGAAGTGCGGGATCTCTTTTGCATCATGTCCCATGTATGACAGCTAGGAGAACCAGAAACAAGAGGAGAAAATAACTGAAGGGCACTGATGCATCTCCAAATTATTTGCAAAGATGACTGCAAAAGTATTTCAGAAAACAATTAATTTACACCTGTCATTTACTAAACAACATTAATCAAGTCAGTATTATGAAGTTGACTATAGTTAAATGTACAGTATTATCATGGCCATGGGTCAGCTTTCCACTGGATCATATACTGAGGCATTTATGTTTACTTTTGTTTTCAAACTGCAGAATGAAGTGAAAACTCAGCCCTGCCTGTTATAGCATGAGTCACATGACAGCATGGAGACGAGGAAATGAAACTTTTTACTCTGAAAATCCTTAAAATAAAATTATTATTCATAAAAGTATCACAAAAAAATTAGATTTTTTTAAACATAAACATACTTTCCTGACCCAACTCACCTGAGTTCCATTCAAAGACACCAGCGACTCTGTGTGAAGCATTACTTTCTCCTGGGGGGGGGACGGGAGGGAGACAAGGGGGGTTACAACACGGGGTTTTCAAAATAAAGTGTCACAGGTGGTCCCACGAATCACACGTCCGCGTTAAACGGTTGCGTTGGGCTTGAAGGGGAAAACTTTGGAGTTCTTTCTGGCGCTCTCTGGTTTACGGTTTCCGCGTGCCGCTTCAGTCAGCTGACCTGCTGTTTTTCCGGAAACACGCGGTCTCTGTTAACTCGTAATGTGAAGGAGAAGACTGAAGAGCGACTGCGGAGGCATTCCCTTTCCCCTCAGCAAAACCAATAACTTTTAAAAAGAACTGCACCTGTTTCCAGCAAAAACCCTTACAAACTTATAGGTATAGCACTTGACCACAGACGTAAACGTACATTTACCCAATTATGGAAAAGTCTTCTGGTTTCAAAAATATGTTATTGCATCATAATTTTAAACTTTCAGAAGCTTTATGATGAAAAACCAGTAGCTTACTCTTATGTAAGTGCTGCTTTTGTCAGTAGAAGCCTTTTGCTGCCAAAAAAAAGACTGAAACTTGCTAATTTATTCATTAATTTATTCAAATGTTTACTTTGAAGTTTCAAAATAAAAGACTTTTAACTTTATTTATTTATAGTGAACTAACCCTTAAAAAACATATTTAACTGAATGAGTTTTTATTATTATTATTATTATTTATTATTAATATTATTCATATACAGCCAAAGTGTTACTCTGTGGCATTTACCTGAGTACCAATTTTGCCTACTTTACTTGTATAAACAAGTTCCTTTAACATGGCTACATTTATAAAAGTACATTTTTTCAGTAAAATATTTACTTATTGAGTGAGATTTTTTATCTATTATTCTATGAATGCATATCAGCATGATATCAGAATCAGCAGCTAATGGCATGAAAGAATATTAGATCTGATATTAGCTATAATATCTGATATCATAAAGGTCTGTCAATAAGTCGAATTAGCATTTTTTTTTAATTATTATTATTATTATTATTGTTATTATTATTTAGAAAGCCTACAAAACACTTCAATCGTTTAGCCTTGTGGAAGTATTTTGATATTTCAGACACCAGTGACCAACCCAATGTTTGTAATCCTTGTAAGATTTGTGGGAGATAAGGGTAAACAACTTTAGTTACCACATAAAATTAATACTTGCCTTAAAAATATGAGATTTTTGTTGTTTGTTCATTAAAGGGAATACTGTGTTACTGGGACTCTGAAAAAAAAAAGTTGCTTTTGAGTTAATCAAATCAAATTTGGATTAGTAAAAACAGAATGCAAACAGGATTTTTGTTGTTGCTGTTGTTTGATTAAGATCATGTTTTTAGACAATGAATTAAAAAAATCACTTGAGTAGTTTAAGTCATTTCAGTTATTATTTTTTACTTAGGTCATTACTTAAAGAAACAGTTTTTCATTTTCCATGAATATTTTTTTGAAGGAGCAACTTTTGCCTATTCCCTCAAAAAAAACTTGAAGAGCAGGGGCGCATACAAAGGGGACCCTGGGGTGGCCTTTTCCCCAGAGTAACGACTTGCTCGTACTTAATTTAAATTATTTTTTTTAATTGAAACATGTTTGCATAACCACAGCTCACCTCAGGTTTTATTTGTCTTCCCTGGTTTAAACAAAAATGGCAGTTTTAATTTCCACCTGTAGGGGCAGTAGCATTCAGTCTGTTCACAAGCCATAAAGCAAGAAATAGTGCATACGTGTTAAGCTTAAACAACACCCTGTCGTGTTAATTTAATGCAAATAAACTAAGTTTTGATCATAAAGTCGATGGAACAACACTGAAATGCTCTACCAAAGTGCATTCAATTATACGGCTCCATTCATCTTTATTGTGTGTATAGGGGTGGAGTTGGGTCAATGGGTTCAACCAGTCCTCTGATTTAGGCCCAATTTACAGAAAAAGGCTCATTGCTGATTTTAGAACTGTGCAGCCCCCCCAAAAAATCAAACTGTTTAGTTCAAATTAAAGAAAATGACCCATTTGCTCAATATTGAATTAACATCTGTTGATGGTAGCCAATACACTTTTAAACAAATTACACAAAACAATGTTTTTGTTAACTACTAACACTATCGCCTTATTAACAAATACGTGTATCTGAAGAGAATAAAGCTGTTTAGTTTTTTTGCCAAACTTTTAATTGCAATACAATTTAGCATTTAAATGTTGTTGTTGTTTCTTTTAATCAAGTGTTTTTTAAAATACACATTTTTAAGTGTTAAAATGGGTCAATTTTGAATTAAATTTAATCTAAGGGTTCCCCTTGACTCTAAACACTGCAAACATAATACTAAAAAATGGCAAGATATGTTCTTACTGATCAATAACAATAATATCTTTACCCCTGATCCTCTTTTCTTTTCCTGAAACTGTGTTAATAATTAAAAGCGCCTGTTAATGACATTAGTAGGAAGCTGTGTGGTGCGCCTTCAGAAACTTTATGGCTCCGCTCTGGTTCACTGCGTGCTGCGTGACATCACTTCTGACCTCCCCTAGAAGCGGAAAGCTGCCTGGCTCCTCCCACCGGCGCTCGCGCGGAGACTCAGCCCGGCTGCATGGCTTCAGTGCTGCACGCGGCACATCCCGCGCGCCAGCTTCAGGAGGAAAGAATCTTGATGATTTACAAAAGGGAATTCGCATTTTCAAAAAATTATTTTTTTGGGGAAAAAAATATAAATTATTCACGTCTATATCGGGAGCTAGAATGATCTCAGGTAATGTTGTTTTAAGATAAACGCGCATGGCTCGACTAAACGTGTATTTTCTTATATTTGTATTTTCAAATGAAAGTTTTTATGACTTTCGACAGTAAAATTACAAAATAACACAAAAAATAAGCCGACTATGAGAAAGTTTTTTTTAAATAGCGCAGACAACGTAAAGTTTAAAAGACAAGTTAAAGTTTCGACAAAAAAAAGAAAAAAAAACGGAACTATTTTCTTCTTCTTCTCCATTACAAAGACAAAAGAGGTACATCCTGTTTGTTCCTCCAACATCTTTCTTCCGGAGATGTAAATAGTTGTATTTGCATGCGAGCTGATTCGTAAACATGTCGCCGTTGGGAAATTTATGGGGACATTAAAACTTTCTATTTAAATATGGTGAATTATGGCCGGTGAAATGTGTTACCATTTAAGAGGAATGCCGAGTATTTTGGTATCTGGTGCTGGGGGCTCATTTGTCATCCGGACAATAAAGAGGGTTTTCGCCTGACAGTGAAAATTTATGGTTGCCCTTCGTTGCCCTAATAACTCACGCATTGTGTCAGGAGCTGACATCCCTTCCAAAAAAATAAATAAATAAATTTCTTAAAAAGCAGCAAGGTTGTCATCCATCACACATCTTTGCATATTGTAAATCCCCCATCATCCCCTATTTTTTCCAAATAAAATGCTCAAAAACATGCTTCAAATTGACTTAAAAATATGTAATCATTTATTTTTCTTTCATTTGATAATGACTTGTGCTTGTGTTTTATCTCTTTTTAGCCACACTTGATTTTATTTCCACATTTAATACATTCAAAACTTAATTTTAAAATAAAATAAAACACAATTTTGTCTCTTGTTGACTGTCTTTTCCAGGGTTTCTTGCTCTCCCAGTTGACCTGTCAAGCAGATTACCACAGAAAGAGATTAATGGCATAGGCGGGTTGCAGTAATAATCGTTTTGTTTGATGTGACAACTTTGATAGGCGTTGATTTACTTACAAACTGATAGGCTTTTAATTGAGCGCCTCTATCCCCGATTGAGATGAAAGGATGGGGGTAAAAAAAAAAAACTGAAAAAGATGCCCGATTGCCCCGGAGCCTCAATACTGATTAGCCATCTCAGCGGTGAATAGTTCAAGGCGTTTGAAACTTCTCCCCTCAGCGGCCTGACAGACCATTTCTCTTCCCTTTTCTTTGCCCATTCTCCCTCTGAAAGAAACTCAATCATTTCCATTATATGTAAATAAAATCGGGCTGACATCACTGTGCAATGTCTGGATTTCTTGTTTCGACCCCCCCATCCGCCCTCTTTAGCTCCCTTTCTTTGTTATTACCGTTGCAGATGACAGTGTGCCCGAGGCAGATGACAGGTTTTAACGACACAATGGCGGTTGCGCGTTATTTGGCACAAATGGCTAAGGTTTTCCAAATCCACGATTTTACTGAGAAAAAAAAAAGTTAAAGCAGAAGGATTTTTTTTGTTTATTATTTTATATAATTATCGGCTAATTACAGCAAAAGTACTTCACATATGTGAGCAAGTTATTCAATTTTCATCGTGCACCTTCAAGCTTTGGAAGTTGCACTCCTTAAAGTTCCATCCTCTGGGTCCAAACATCATTTGGCGCAACCCTCTAGTTTTTTTTTGGCACAAAAACCTCCATACAACCTTAACGTCAACTTATTGTCTTTTTCTTGTCTATTGCCTCTCTTCCCGTTTGCTCCTCTCCTGCAGTCACACTGGCATGTAATCAGCCACAATAGCCGACATAAATCAAGGGGTGGATTGACAGCGCCTGACAAATAACTGATTGATTGCGGTGGAGCAGAATTGACACTTGACGGAGGGGTTGAGATAGAAATAGAAGGGCGGGTGTATATTATACTGAAAACATGTGACGTTCACATCCCTCCATTACTACATTGGTCTATTCCTGTCAACGCTTGTCTGTTTAGGGAATTCAAGCTGAAGTGGTTGGTTTTATGGTTGCAGGTCCAAATGGAGCTGGATTGCGCGTAACGGAGCGCATGATGTGGCACAATCCATGCAAAAATATAACAGAAAATGGCAGCTACGTTTAATAGAAATAACCCCTCAAAATATTATTTAAGGATGGGTTTATTTATGTACTAATCAGCAAAAACTACATAACTTATATAAAAATAAACATAGAAAAGTAAAAATCTATAGTTGCTGACTTTTAATTAATCATTTCATCTGTTGAAGTAAATGGATAACTTCTTGTTAAGGTGGGTTTTGGCGCACTCCATGCGCAAAAGCGCCGGCGTTCACGGCAAACAACAAATTACCCCCCTCCTATATCTCCTCCCCCGAGCTGTCAAAATAGAGGCGCTTACAAAGCGGAGAACGTCACATCCCCTTGACCCTCCAATCACCTCAGGGTCCCATTTGATTGGAAGGCGGCAAAGGCTTTAATCTCAGACTAATTCAGCTGCTTTTGAAGTGAAAATTTCTACCAGTTCGTACTTCGGGAGTACAGAGGGAGGACCTGCAGACAGGCGCACACACGGCGCAGCGCTCATGGTGCCAGACGCAGAGCAGGATCTGCGATAACCTCGCGCCGTCTCCTTCCAGCTGCCGCGCCTTGTTCCTCTCCAGTCGGGATTATTACAGCATTTTTCCTTCTTTTATTTTTTTATTTTCCTGCCAGAAAGGCTCGGTTACTTCTCCTGATTTTCTTAATGAATCTGGCGAAAGCATCCCCATCTCATTTCCTGACAATTGGGACATGATCACATCGCCCTCGGCGTCTGCCCTGAAAAATAGTGAAATTTGTGTAGCGTGGGAAAGGAGCAGTCCTCGGAATAGCAGCTCGGCGAGCATCAACAAGCCTTTTCTCCACTCCGTACCTCCTTCTGACCCACTACGACAAGCGAAGCGACTTCACATCAAGGTTTTGAAAATGCTTACTGCACGGTCAGGACACATTTTGCACCCGGAGTATCTACAGCCCTTGCCTTCTACCCCAGTTAGCCCCATCGAGGTAGGAAACTCATTTTTTTAAAATATCAAATATTTTGGGTGTTGGTGTGTTTGCGTTACGCGTGGAAAAGGTTTCGGGAGTTTCCCTACCTCTTTCTTCCTGCAATTTCGCCTGTCCCACGATAATTCCAGGGTTTAGAATGTGCCTGAGCTTGTTGAAATGTCTGCATCTTGTTTTTAAGGTTTTAACCTTGCGATACTTAGTTTTACTACCGGAGGAGCTGTGCGTAAAAATTGATTTTACGCACGTTTAATTATGCGCGTAAAAGACGCGTATTTGTGCTAAAATGTATTTTGATTTTTTAATAATTTAGAGTTTGTTTTTGCTCTATTTTGTGCAGTTGGACGCTAAGAAAAGTCCGTTGGCTCTGCTGGCGCAGACCTGCTCTCAAATCGGCAAACCGGACCCGCCGCCCTCCTCCAAATTATCATCCGTTACACCAAATGGATCTAGTGAGAAGGAATCTAAATCGGGCCCTTTGAAACTAAGCGACATCGGCGTGGATGACAAGTCCAGCTTCAAACCTTACTCCAAACCCGCAGATAAGAAGGACTCGTCTTCGGGCGTCTCAGGCGGAGAGAAGTCTGGTTTCCGAGTGCCGAGCGCCACCTGCCAGCCGTTCACGCCGCGGACAGGCAGCCCCAACTCCAGCACCTCTGCCTCTCCCATGCCATCGGAGGGGAAGTGCGGAGACAGGGAGGAAAAGAAAGATTCTGACTGTAGTAAAAACGGCTCCACAGACGGATCTGGCACCACGAGCCACAGCAGGATAAGCGTCAGCTGTGGTGGAATTAACGTGGAGGTCAACCAGCACCAGGAGGCGACCCCTGGCACTAAAACCACCTCTTCCTCGGAGTCTTCATCCGTAACTTCTGTATCCTCTGCGTCCGTTCTCGGTTCAGGACTTGTGGCGCCAGTTTCTCCTTATAAACC
Source organism: Oryzias javanicus (assembly GCA_003999625.1). NCBI lineage: Eukaryota > Metazoa > Chordata > Actinopteri > Beloniformes > Adrianichthyidae > Oryzias > Oryzias javanicus. Next base: position 22,197,521 of record CM012451.1, on the reverse strand, counting down.
GGGACAAACAGTTTTTCCTTTGCCTCCAGCTGGCATGACCTATCCGGGAAGCTTGGCGGGGGCCTACGCTGGTTACCCTCAACACTTCCTGCCCCACGGAGGGAGCTTGGTAAACGCACAGCTGGCTAGCTCCCTGGGCTGCAGTAAAGCTGGCTCCAGCCCTTTGGCCGGAGCCTCCCCGCCGTCCATTATGTCAGCCAGCCTGTGCAGAGACCCTTACTGCCTCAGCTACCACTGTGCCAGTCACTTAGCGGGCGCAACCGGCGCGTCTTGCACGCACGACTCGGCAGCTGCGGCCGCCGCAAACGCCCTGAAATCCAGCTACCCACTAATGTACCCGACCCACCCCATCCACGGGGTCCACTCCTCGGCGCCATCATTTAGCGGACACCCTCTGTACCCCTACGGCTTTATGCTCCCCAACGACCCTCTCCCCCACGTTTGTAACTGGGTGTCTGCGAACGGACCGTGCGACAAGCGCTTCTCCTCCTCAGAGGAGCTCCTGAATCACCTGAGGACACACACAGCTTTTACCGGCGCGGAGAAGTTGATATCCGGTTACCCCGGGTCCTCATCGCTGGCCAGCGCTGCCGCGGCGGCCATGGCCTGTCACATGCACATGCCACCGTCAGGAGCCCCAGGGAGCCCCGGGACTTTGGCTCTCAGGAGCCCGCACCACGCGTTAGGACTCAGCAGCCGCTATCACCCCTACTCCAAAAGTCCCCTGCCAACTCCCGGTGCGCCTGTCCCAGTCCCCGCAGCCACCGGCCCATACTACTCCCCTTACGCACTGTACGGCCAGAGACTCACCACAGCGTCTGCGCTGGGATACCAGTGAGGAGGGAAAAGACTTTGAAAAGTTTATAATATCAAGAATGCAAATATTAAAACAAGAAAACTTTTACTTTAACTGCGCTAAACTTTATGAGCAGGATCCGTGGTCTTCAACTGTATTTATTTATATGTCGGCTTACAAGCAGGCGGTAAACAGCTGCATATGGAAAATATTTCAGCAACTCAAAAAGTGCATTTTGTTGAAACCGAACTGACAGGAAAAAGTGGAAGAAAAAAAATCACGCATATGTTAGAGTACTGATTAACGTAGGGGTCATCATTTCATGTTGATTTGAAAACTGCTATGATTGTATTTGTTATTATTTAAATGTCCCATTGAGAGGAAAAAAATAATAATTTACATGCATGTTTGTTTCTTAAATTGAAAAAAAAAATCGTCCACATTTTAAATTGCCGTTATTTTTCAGGTGTACCTGATAAAAAGAGAATTGATATTTTTTTGTATGTATTCTGGAGAAAAAGAATAAGAAGCAATTCTGTTCCATATTTCCGTGTGACTCATTTTGTTTACCTGAAACATAAAAGTCTAAACATATTTTTGTTGAGTTATTGACGTATAAAAATCTAATTTCTGTATTTTGCATTTTAAGTTTGGACAGAATTGAAAAACATTTCAATTCGTCTAGACATGGAAACTGGCTTTAGTTCCATTTGGATAAAAAAAACGCGCGCGTAATTTATTTCCATGACGCACAAATGACCTTCAGATTGCTGTAAATGCTTTGCTTTTTAGGAAGATTCCTCGTGGTTTGGATGAACCTTTTTGTGCAAATTGTTTTAATTTATACTAAAAAAACGGGAATGTATTTATAATCTTAAAACGTATTTTTGATTCCAAAATGTTATAACGTAAATATATATTTTATTGTCACCTTAGAAAATACTGGCCTCTAAGTTAAAAATATTTAGGACACGTTCAGCTATATGGGCCCTCTGCAAAATCCATAATGTGTCTTTACAAGGGGAAAATAATTAGAATGATTAATTTTGATTTATTTTAAAATATTTTTCTCGACGCAAAATCCAACGCGCACATTTTCAATGTCAATACCTGTGAAAACTTTTGGGATTCTTTCATAGTTTTTTTTATAACACAAAACGCTCCAATTTCGTCATAAAGGTTAGACGCATGGAACAACTATTTACGCAAGATACAAATCCATAAAAAATGCGCAAATTACGCATCAAAATTATCCAAATTTATTTATGTTACTTTTGAAAGTTTTGTATTAAATTCTAGTGATTAATATTTTTGATCATAAAAGAAGGGCCTTAAAATCGTGAATGAAAGCAGGATCTCTCCTTGCTGGCTTTACATGAACTTCATCACCACTTCAGTGGATCCAGCTGTTCTCCAGTTATCATCGTCATTATCACGACGAATGTCTCCTCAGCTGCTGACCTTTCTGTCCGATTGAAAGAGAAAAAAATATTCAAAAAAAAAAAAAAAAACAGCATATCGCGGCCCACACGCGTCCTAAACTGATGTAATGACGGTGAAAGGGAGCAATTTCCATTTTTACCCACATCATGGTGGCTGTGCTCGGAGGTCCCCGGTGGAAGGCAATTTATCATGTGCCCCTCCTCCTGGCCCTGTCACCGGAGGAACAGGCAGGCACATGTGTGCATGAATTACCAAACCTCTCCCCCCCCTCTCTCTCTCTCACTGTGGAGGTTTGACACAGAGGGGAGACAACATGGGGGCTCAGAGTATGCAGGAGAAGTAAAGTACATATTCACTTTGTCCGTCAAGAGCTAAAGGTGCTTGTGTGTGCATGGAGCTCTGCAGAACAATAACACCCCTTTAATCCCAGCACTGGCAACCAGTGGATGTTGCGTCAGCGTTGCTTCTGCAGCTGTTTCATATCATTTAGAAGTTCTTTTTAAATATTCAATGCTGGATAAAATCACTAATATCAAATTGACAGTTTGGGGTTTCATTTTTTTTAAAGTGGCAGTTATAGAAAGCAGTTTAACGTAAGGAATTCTGGGGAAAAACAAATTCTATTATTTAATTTGACAAAATCCTGCAAATATTCAGTTAAAAAATGTTTAAAGCACAAATTGGCTATAAGTGCTACAATATTGCTCAAAAACACAAAATTATATGTTTTTTAAAAGTGAAAAATGACTTTTTGTTCTTCTTAAGGATGTTTTTCTTTTATTCCAAACTTTATAGCTGGTGAGGATCCAAAGGTTTACATTTATCAGAAATAAATATTCTTATAAGTAATTTAATATAGTAAACTATTGTTTCTTTCCTTATGAAAAAATCTCATCAAAAGTTGACAAATGTCTTCAGAGGTTCCTTTATTAGGACAACAAGAATCATTTTTCCCCCTTCTTCGCAGAGTTCATTCTTCTTTCCTGCAAAATCAAAAACATACAAACCCTTTTGGTCCGAAATATGAAGCAGACGTTCTGAATTCTTCTCGGAGGGAGGACGACACTGCAGGAAATCTGGCAGAACATCTGGCAGTCCAGTGTGTGACTCACACACACCTTACCACATATCCAGCTCTACTGAATCACCACCACTAAAGCTGTCATTTGTGGGTGTGTGGCACAATGTTGGGACATGGAGTCATCTGCACCGGCAAGTAAGAAGCATAAAGTTTGGGCAACAGCTGTGTCAATAAGGAGAAAGTGCTTAAACTAAAATGACATAAAAAATAAAATAAAATAAAATAAAATTCCACTTGCTTGTTCTTTTTTATTCCAAACAGACCGTGGATGTTTTTACACCTTAGATACCACAGAGAATGATTGCAGTGTTGTGCACACGTGTAACTACTGCTTATCTTACCATTTCATTTGTGGTAAAAAGGTGCTCACCGTGTCACCACAGAGGCCTGTTATTTACCGTCCTGACGTGAGCGCGGCCGTTGTAAAAAGTCATAAAGTGAGCAGATTGAAACAAAGCAGGGAGGCACTCAGAACTCGTAAACGCAGCCGCGGCTTCAGGAAAATCCCCCCCTAAATCTGCCTTTTATTTGGGAGATTTAGAAAAATCAACACCGTTGCTAGTCAGGCGTCTCATGCCTCACTGCCAAAGTACCGGCTCCTGACACTCAAATCTGTTCCCCAAACGAGCGGCGCTGCCGAAGTCATTTGAATTTTTCAAAACTCGTGCCAAGGACGTTGTAGGATTCCCTCCCAGCTTTTCCACATGTGGTTGCCCTCCTCATTGATTTGCAAATGCAAAGTGCTCATCCAGGTGATGTGAGAGAAGTGGCAGTGTTGATCTGGCGGTGGCACTCAGATTTCTATCCGGTGAGATGCTTTCTAGTGCTTAGACAGCCTAATTGAGGTCATTTTTGTCCACTCTGGGATCCACAGCGCACTGGGGGTATTTTTGGTGTTCACATAATTCGCCCATTTTCCGGATTCTGACAAAGAATATTTTATGGAAATGCACCCTTATTCCAGGGACCCTAATGGAGTGTGTTGAGATAGAAAGTGAGCTGATGAGGTTGTTGTCTGTCACTGATAAATGTAAAAAGCAGAGGAATTGTCAGGAATGGGCTTGCCTCCTCTCCAAAGGCCTTTTTGCCCTCATTTGAAACCAGCAGTTTGTGTGTTTAAGGTGTTTCCACACACAAACAGACGGTCATTGGAATAGCTCAAAGCTACGCAGACGCACTATGAAATATTTAACAAATAGTTTCTTTGTTTGGGTAACAGTGGGGTGTCTGAGATCAAGTTCTCGATTTCTGTCACAGTGAGACGAGGGTTCCCCATCTGATTGCTTTCTACATTTCTTCTCTCTTTTCTGTGGGTAAACGATGATAGCCCCGTGTGACAGTGAGTACGTGATGTCATCTTCAAGGGTGTGGAGCACAGATCACAGTGACTCACATGCTTGCTAACTGCATACTTCCATGTCTTGTGTTGACTTGGACATCGCTGTGGGAATGCAGTGGTTTTCCATACCCGAGAAAGCTATAATAAGCTAAAGCTATTGATTATAATGAGTAGGTTAAATGTACATTTGCACCTCATTGACTGTATAAAACAACTGGACCAAAGAAGTGTGATGTCACCCAGAGAAACTAGCTTAATTCTTGCGCAAATGAAAATGAAGTTGATTTAGTTGATTTCGTAATACGGACCTCGTTCGTTGGAATCAGAAATTGTTAAGCAGTGTGTGGTCCGAGTCAACATTTCTATATGGCAGCCACTCTCGCCCAATCAGGAGAGAGCTTGTTGGAAGTCCACACCCTAACCACTAGAAAGCGGGCAACACCAAATTTGCTAATCAAACCTTTTTAAATATTCAACCTACTTTTATTGAGGCATCTGATTGGCTTCTTTATAACTTGCAATAAAGAAAAAACCATATATATTTAAAAAAAATTGATTGGCAAGAACATGTTAAAAAAGGTAGTAGAGCAAGAGTATTTATTCTGGCAAAAATAATAATTGAGGAGTAGTTATTTATTTTTCAATAGGGATTTTGGCTTCCTGGAATAAGGGGGTACTACCTATTTGGAATGTGGGGGGATCATTCAGTCCAATTCCTATATGCCAGAGATTTGCAAACTTTCTGACTCGTGGGCCACAGAAAGTTCTAAAATTTGATGGAAGGGCCGGACTACTATAGCAGATTTGTACCGTGCTTTGGTAATTCAGCTCGTAAATGAAATAAATATATAACACAGGATCTGGACAGAAACGCACCTTAATCTAAATCCTAAATCGCCTTAATCTAATCCTAAAATGTATTTAAAACAGAAATTTTTGGAGTTTTTATTTTTAAAACTGTTGGTTTTGTTTTCATTTGAACCAATGGGTTGCTGTCCCTCAGAGAAAAACTCAAACTTGGGAAAATTTTGCGTTCGTGTGGTGTTGGAATAATTGAAAAAATGACCGTTCGACTGGAAAATCACACGAGAAACACATCAGAAATCTTCAAAAACTACATAGTTGCAGAATAACCCTCTACACCTGAACAAAAGTGAGTTTATTTAAAGTGCGCCATCTATGGGAAGATACTTGAACTACAAGGAAAATAGAACATTAATAAATGTAATCAAAATGATTTATTCCAGTTTGGTGGGCCAGTTAAATGCTTTAACGGGCCGCATATGGCCCCTGGGCCGTAGTTTTCCCACCCCTGTCATTTGCAGTAAATGGTACACAGGACATGCTGATATGGCAACACGTCTTCTGCAGTAAAATGCAATTTTTTAATTAAAATTCATTATGAAAAAGTTAAAAAGTTAGTGAAAGATAAAGAAATAGTTTATAAGAAGGTAGGCTTTAGATGAGTTAGAGCTTACTAGTTGCTAAAAAATGTAAACGAGCTTTTTACTTTTATTATATGACACAAATAAGAAACAATTATACATTGTTTAAATATTTCAGTTTGCTCAGCTCTGCAGCAGTTAAAAAAAGAAACAGTTAAAGACCCATACCAATGAAAATTGTGCTTTTGGTGTTTTTAACATGCTCGTGTAGAATTTGTCTCATGATGTAGGACATATATGAGGAAAAGTAATAGCATTTATTTATGCAAAGAGCAGATAAAGCTGTTAGATAAAGCTTGTAACCGTGATGTAGAGGCCCCAATCGGCTGGGCACTTGGGTCCTGCTCCGCTCCATTCTGATTAATCCACTTGTAGACGACTAGATCGTCTTTGTTTTTCTGGCATCTGGCTCTAAACTGTGCGACTGGATAGTTCTATTATTGCTGCTATTTTTTTTAAATAGTACTGCTAAAGTTAAATTTGTGCTTTAGGAAGCTGTAAGCTAGCAGAAGAGTGTGTAAACAAATGGGCCGGTTTACTCCGCTCCAACAACTCAGAGGCAAATTTCTAATGAACTCTTACCGCTCTGCAGAAACTATGTCTGAGAAAACGACAGCTTAAAAAAAAAATTGTCAAAAAATGGCTTAACTATAATTAAAGAATCACTGGGAACACTTGGATCGAACGATGATTGGAGTGGGTCTTTAAACAAAAATGGGGATTTTTTCTGAAAACACTCGGTACGATTTGATGATCTGTCTTTTTTTCTTGTATATATTGGTGTTTACGTTAAACTACCAGTACAGCTTGCATTTAACCTGTGGTAATTCTTTTTTTTTTTTACAGAGATTTGCACTTTGTTGTGGAAAAGGTCATTGCTTCCTCTGGGTCAAGCTAACTATCAGTAAACTATTTACACACAGCATCCAGACACTGTGTGATGTTAGACTGAAAGCTCAACTGCACTGAAGGATTACCCAAAATCCTTCACTCTCTCTACACATGATGTCATCCACGGAGAAGAAAACGCACACACAAGTGAGTTATTGATACCTACAGTGGAGATAGTAAATCATTCTTTTGTGGTGAGGCAAAGCAACTTTTGTGAGAAATTGAGGAAAAATTATACATTAAGAAAACAAAATATCTTTATTTCCATCTTTTTGTGCTTTTTACAAAAAACCTTGTTTTGTTCTTCACGGTTGCTGTGTTGTCAGAGTTATTCGCCTCTGCCACCTCTGCTGCTAGTAAGAGCTCACTGACTGTGAAAGCTTTCTGCTTACAGTAATTAAATCAAGATGAAAGTGGACATCCATGTCTGATGCTCCTATAAATGACGGTGCTTGAAACAACACTGAAATAAGGCATTCTGTCGTCTGACAGAGAAAGATAAATGAAAATGTATGAGATCACGAGGAAACGAAACAAACAAAATAACATAAACCCAACAATAAAAGTTTAAAAGACACATCCAGTGAGAGCTTAATAAAATTAGGATTCAAGGAACAGCAGAGTCGCGACATCCTAATGATATCACTGCTAGCATGATGGGAGAGAAGAAACATAAACATGCAAATCAAACCTGCTAGGAACATCAGTTAGCCTGAGGATAAGACAGCTGCAGCAGGATACGTTACCACCAATGATTGATCTTATACCATCTTTACATTTTTTACTTACATATTAGAGTTTTATTTCTCAAGAACATCATTACAGGAGGTGGTAAGATAAGACTGTCTTTATTTCTAGCCTAATGGCAGATTTGTCAACATCTCGTATTTGTCGTCTTTGATGAAAAGCCTCAACATCATGACTTTTCTGTCAGTGGAAAATCCTTCTCCACGCTGGATCCATGGATGCATCAAGCTCAAGCATGTTCCCAGAAGGGTTTTTGTAAGGGGAAGGCAAACTGAAGTGTGCTGACTCAGCTGAAAATGACAAATACATTCCAAAACTTAATCAGCTTTTTGGCAACTGGGCTAGAATTTGTTGAGAATTCTGGGTGGCTGCAACACACTCTCCTTATTGAGGCTGTCTGAAGATCGGATCAGTTAATACTTGACAAATACCTGTTTTTTCTTGCACCATTTTGCCCTCCAAGGTGAGTCAGCATGAGCAAGAATAAAAATGTTCTCAGTTTACCATCATTTGTAAAAAATATGTGATAATCACACAATAAAGAATTCTACAGACTGATCTGTTATTTTGTATTTAAAAGAAAACTAAAATAAAAAAATAAAAACTCATAGAAGTTGCCTCATTAGGTAGCCATTAGGGCCAGATTAAGTTTTAGTAACAGAAAAAATGGGACATTTGGGGAAAATTATCATGTGGGGAAGTAATTCTGACCTTTTTTAAGATGCCCCTTCACATGCAATGAGTTCTGAGCACTAAAGACTTGAACATGATATGAACGTCAGCTTTATTTCAACAAACGTTTTAAATACAAAAGCAATAAAACTAGAAATAACTAGAATATAAGCATAGTGTACACGCTAGAACTATAGGTCTCAGGGTCTTGTATGCCTGCCAGCCCTATTAATTGCTTCAAATGTGAATTTCTTGACTCACCAAGCTGCTTGACTGATTGATTCAGTAAATAGTTGTTACAGACAATCTCTTTCATACTTTGGGAAAATTATAGGATCTCTAAGATACGGTGGCCCTCAAGTACAAATCCCAACAAATCACTCAATGGAAAAACATGTTAAGATCGCAAAGAAAATTAAAGCATAGACAAAAACATTACATTTCAGAAATCAAAACCAAATTCCAGAGACTAAAATGTAATTTAAAAAAACAAAACGCAATTCCAAAAAAGAATACAGCAACTAAAATAAATAAATTTAAAAAAAAAACAGAAAATGCATTGAAAATTGCTGATTGGATGATGCTTGATTGCGTTTTTTCAAGTTATTTGGCATGCAAATATCTTATAATAGAGAATTCTTTTAAGATGATGTTTGGTGATTTGCTCAACAACTTCTTTAGTAAAGTTTGCGCTAAACATCCTTCTGCTTCAAAACTCAAAAATCATCCTATCAGTAATGCCCCATAATACTCACCTTTTCCAATTTCTTAATTTGTTTCTTTTTTTTTTACCTTTTAACCTGATATGTTTATTTTTTTTAGGCTTTAGATTTCCAGATTTCTGTTGCAATTTTTGTTATTTTTTTACAATGAGTGATGAGTTGGTGTGATTTTTTTTTTTACTTCAGAGCCACTGTGATAAAATGTTGAAGCTGGATTAAAACCAGTTCTTGAGCCAGATGTCTGACATGAAGCCAGCACAATTTTTAAAGTTGGTTGATTTAACTATTTTAACTAAAGATAAAACCGTAAAGCTAAAAACGTTGTTGTGAATATTAAATCATAACTAATCAGCAAATAAAATAAGCTAAGAAAAAACCTGCAGAGGAGCAAGTTAGTGGAATTATCATGATGTGGAGATGTTTTGCAAGTTCTGCCTGACCTTTTTTTGCAGCAACTGTGAGACTTGAGGTTTAATGAAATATGCAAAAAAAACGTGTTTTTGCACAGCAACATGCAAGTTTGAAAGTAACCAAATGAATAAATAGAGAAAATGTCACAATAGTGATATGTCCAGATATCCCTATTTCTGGAATTTGAATTTTTATATTTAGATATCTATAAAATGCAACTACTTTGTATCATTAAATCAAGTAATATTGACTATCAATTTGTTTTATAATATTTGTTATTTTGAAAGCATTTCTTATTTACAGTTATGAGAGGTAATGAGTTTGAAAAATTAGCTAAACTCTAGGTTCTAACAACATAAATACATTATTATAACAACTCTTTTCCATTAAAGTCAGTTCCAGCTTTCAGGAATCTTCACTTAAGTCTATGTTGCTTTAAAATATATGTCAATCATACTAATTTATTAAAATGCATTAATTAATATAAATCCATGTTGTAGTTTATTCCTGGTGGAATCAATACTTCAGATTCAAGTATATCACATTTGCCTTTTTTATATATATATATATATATATATATATATATATTATATATATATATATATATTAGTTTCTATTGAACCAATCTGAAGGATTTTCCAATTTAGCAGCATTTATCAAACCTCAAACACATGGAGAAATTAACAGCTCCTTGTGTTTTGTTGATACTCCATGCAGCAATCAAGCCAGTGTAAAAAAAACCCAGAAAACTCTGGACTTTCTGTATACAGAAAAGAAGCAAGTGTATGTTACACTTCACCTTGATATCCTCCAGAGCTTCCTGTTGGAGCCAAGTGTGAAAACAGCAATACATAACAGTTTTGTGATTTATGAGAGCTATATTTATCACGTTGATATAAACTATTCAACTATTACCAGTTTCTGCATTACTCCAGCAATTCATCCATGTCAGTGGGCCAAACAAACCCTAACCCACCGCTGAAAAATAGGAAATCCAGACTAAACTATGTTTCTCCCTGTGTCTGCTCATATTTTTAGGAGACTTTGAAAGAAGTAAAAAAAAGACGGTGCCTTTCTTAACTTATCAACATGTAGTAAATGATGATGCTGTAATCTATTGTGCTCTGTTTTGTGGTATTTTGTTGATAGGAGAGTATAAAAATGGGGATCAATATTCTGAGGGGTGTGACGGGGATAAATCTGGTTCAAACATACAGCAAAAAAAAAACAAAAAAAAACAGGAAACTGTTGAGATTCCAAAAACTTTTTTTTAACTTTACAGTTTGATGTCATCCGTTGTGAACAGCAATAAAGAAATACAAAACCTTTCAGGATTGCATAGAAAATTCTGGTTGTGTTAGAGGTACATGCCTCTTTTTAAAAATTATGTTTTTTTTTCTTAAGAGTTGCAAACAAGGTTGGGGGTTATTGCAAATACGCTAACGTGACTAATGTGTACCAGTGTTGCACCGTGTTTTTTTACGTCATACGAACAAGGTGGGAGTTGCTGCAGTCACAGTAATGTTTGTTTTAGCATCATCTTTCAGTTTTATTTTTGTTTATGTGTCGCAAACAAGATTGGAGGATATGCGTTTCAGGCTAAAACTTGCGTGTTGACATCTCCCTACAATCTCCCTATAATCGTTTTTGCCTCTTTGTACAAAATGGCTATTGAACATCCGTTGAAAGGTAAAGTAGGTTGGTTCAAGATTCATAAGATTTGCAGCACTTCGACATTTTGCACCAAGCCTCTTCCAACCTTAGTTGGCAGACACGTAACGGACAACGCTCGACAAAGTGTGCATTTTCAGAAAGTAACACGTGCTGGGAGCCGGAACCATCTGATGTGAAACGGAGGGTGGTTGCTTCGACAAAGTGTGTTAATTTCTGATGATGCACACTTTGAAGAGCACTATCCTCCTTAGACCATGATCACTTACAAAATAAATATATATTAAACTGATTTTTAGTACTTTTTTCTTGTTAATTTCTCGGTTTAGATCACGTTTTTTAAGTGTCCTTGGTATAAATGGGATTATGCCAGACAAAGTTTGCATTATTGGAATATAACGCACACCGGGGAACCCTGAACTGCTAAAACAGAGGATGGCTGCTTCTGGCAAAGTGCGCTAATTTCTGACAATGCATATTTCAAAGAGCCTATACCATGGCCACTTGCCAAAAAAAAAAATTAATTGATTTTTAGGACTTTTTCTTGATTTTCTTTCCACTTTAGATTGCTTCTAAAGTGACCATGGTATAAGAGTGATAATGCCTGATGAAATGTGCATTATTGGAGAGTAACACTGTGGAAGGCTGAATTTCCTGATGCGAGACGGAGGACGGTTGCTTCCGCGAAGTATGTCCACTTCTGATAATTGACACTTTGAATCGCAGTGTCCTGCTTACACCACGGTCACTTAAAAAAGAAAAAAATGTTGAAATAATTTTTATTATATTATTCTTGTTATTTTTTTGGATCAGTTTAGATTGCAAAAAGCAGACTATTTTGTACGTGATGTGGCGCGTTGTCATGATAATGTGACAACACGCCGCTGAGCCGACACTGACCTGGACTGTAGCAGCAAAGGAAAGTAACATATATGCTGATGGTCACGATAGGTTCAATTCATTATTAGTTCAGTGAGAGTTCACCTCTTACCACATGTTTTTGTCCAGAAAATGAAGCAACAGTTTGTTTAAAAAAGCCCGAACAGGGATTTAGAACAAAAGGGCAATGTGAACGGAACTTCTTTATTATCTGTGCATTATCACTGTGGATTAATACTTTATTTATACCCAGAAGCCAATAAGAATTAAGTATTCAACCGGACCATGGTTATAAGCGCTAGAAAACAGTTGCAATGAAGTAGCAAAATGAAGCCCCTCCCTACTTGTCCAGTGTGAACACTGAATAGGTACTTAATAATGTATGTCACATCCCCTTTGTGAATGTAATTTTACTATTGCACTGCCTCACTTTGGGGTTTGCAAATATTCCAAGAAAGTTCATATATTGCTTTAAAATCCCACTTAGTACTTCAACCAATAGATCTTTATGTTTATGTGTCAATGACTGCTTTTCTTTAAGATGTTTGAGAATCCCTCTTATCAATAATGTAGCACACATTTCTGATTGCTCAGCACCAACCAACTGATGAACCTTCTGCTTTCCTGGAGGTCTGCATAACTCCTGGTCATGTAATCAGTTAAAAGATAAAATGTAGTCATGCATGTAAGGTGTTTCTACCCTCAGGGGGTGTAAACTGAGGTTTAGCGCTGTCGTCCCGAGACATGTCGTTCAACAAAGATGCCTACCGACGGCGGGAAATTTAGAACAATCAAATTTAAATCTTCTCCTGGATTTCTCTCATTCTGATGATTGATGTACCTGCTGTCAACCAGGTCAAATATGGTCCTGTAAACCTAATATGAAAAAGGAACAAACTAGCTTCTATAAAAGGTAGTTTTGGGTATAATATCTGCCCTGAAGTGAAGCTTGTCTCTTTGTGAAAAGGCCATCGTTTGTGTAGATGGATCCTGTCCTCAGATAGAAGAAGACTTCTGTTTTCTGTTTTTAGATATCGTGGAAGAGCGTGGACACAGCTGTGCTGGAGTTTTGTGCAAAATGTGCATTGTTTGGGGTAACAGACACATCAACACTTTGTGTGGCAACACTATTGGGAGCATGGTTTTACCTGAAACGTGTTGCATTGGAGGAGTAAACGGTGATGGTGTTGTAGGAGGTTTTGGCATTGACCTCATCAACAGTCAAGGGGAGGTCTTTGAAATCCTGACATTCCCAAAAGTTTGCAGAGTATCTCTGATATTAACGTCCGTAACTCGTCATTTTTTGTCTATAAAAATTAAAGCTTGAAAAAAATGCAAGGTATCCACCTTGAAGATTTTGCACACGTTGACTCAGACACACGCAAAAGCAGTCAATCAAACGATAAACAGATGAAATTTACTGAAAATGTGAAGATGGAAAAACTGTCACAAGACTGATTTTCAACACAAAGAGAGCGAGAAAGACAAGTGAAGGCATCTTTTGAAACCTTAGGTAAATAAGAGGAATGAGGCGTTGAACATCCAGGTTATAACTGATGTTATGACTTGGCATTTGCTCTGACATGCATTTGAGACAGCAACATTAAAAGAAATCCACCATTTGACAGGTATCACAGTTTCCCCAGGCAAGAAGGATTCTCATTTTGATGAGCGTGTCAGTCACAGTGAAGCCTGTCGACAAGCCAGATCTCAAGCACAGACGATTAGGAAAAAAATCTTGCTTCAAAAATTACAAATGGAATATTTGAAAAGTCGTGCAAAGCACCACTGATTATAGCTAAACTGAAAACTGTCTATAGAACTTGGCTTTATAAAAAAAAAAAAACATTAATTTGATTAAATATATATATATTTATTTTTGCATGACTGTTCTTTTAAAAAAGATTTTCTTGTTTTTTTCGTTTCACGCAGAAAAGCATAGATGCAGCGTGAACTCACATCTGTGGTTCATGTCAGTTCAATATTCCGCAAAGGCCAGTTCTACACATTCTAAAAAAATGGATCATCTGTGAACAGCCTCAGTGAATTAGTTGTGACTGAAGTTGTCAGGGCCGTGGAGAAATTCTGGACAACATGGGGCTTTAAATGCCACGCTCAGCGCCAGCGTGTGAATGCTCGCTCTGTGCGCATTTTTCACTCCAGCTTGTGCCATGTTCAGTATATGACACTCATGCTGATTTACTGCCCTCTCCCAGCTAAATAATTTACAGGAATATGGCACTCTGTGCTTTTAATGGTTGTTGTATGGACCTGCTTGCCTTTCAAATGCTCCACATGCAAGCAGCCATATGCTTGGATGGATGGGAGACCTCTCAGATGATTAATAAGCTGCTCTACTCCAAACAAGGTGTCAGAAAAGGCTGTTGTGTTTGCTGGAAGCAGGCAAAAGGCGGCTGAGCGGGTGTTGTCGGCTACTGAGAACAAATCTCAGTCTTGGGCTTAGCAGCTAATATATAAATAATTAGTTGTAAAATGTGTCTATTAATGTAGTTGTAACGAAAGTTGCTGATAATTTAGTAGAAGAAGCGGAAAAATTAGCTTTAAATGTGTTTATCGTAGGGGTGTGAGAAAATATTGATACAGGGAAATATCGCAATACTTTATTTGGTGATATCTCTATCAATGTAAAATAGTGCCAAGGTGATATTTAATTAATTATTTATAAGCAAACTTGTAGTTCAATCTTACTTTAGTTTTCCACTAAAATATTCCCTAAATTACCAAAAGAAACAAACCGTGAATTTGTTCGGGTAAAATCAATTTATTTATGAGATGCAGTTGCAGTGCTTGATGTTCTGATCATTAAATAACATGTATTTTTCTCAATTTTAGTTGTGTGAAAATGTAATATTATTCAGATAATTCTTAAGTCATAATTTAAAAAAAATAGTGAAAAGCTTTCTTGTATCTATCTCAAGATATGTATTGTATCATGATACGTTGATCACAATACGTATTGTATTGTCAGACTTGTCAATACACCCCTAGTTTATAGTAGCAACAAGGAACAAATTAATTTACTTTAATTGTTTAAAAGTACTCAAGATTTATTTTAAGGGAGAAGTGTTTCTAAATTAAGCTTAGCTACAATTTCATTGTCTTTCTATAGGCTCATTTTTATCAATAAATCATTTATTAATACCAGTTAACAAGTCAAAGAAGTGTAAATTAGAAACACCAACTCAATTAAAATTTCTGGAATAAAAATAAACTCTTAAAAATCATGTTTTTGATGTTTTTAATATATTTTTGTGGCATTTTTCTGATGATGAAGGACATAAATAAAGACGTTTGAGCTTAAAATTACATTTATGAGAATTTCTTTGTTCAAATGGTTAAAAAAAGTAATTCAGTTTGATAATTTGTGGTGTAGAACATACAATGGGTGAGGTACAAGCTCCTGTTTTTCATAAACAGCTCTCAGTAACAGAGAGGGGGAAGGGGGGCGGGGCTGCTTCACACTAGCGGTCCCACCCACAGCTTTTTAATGAACTGCTGGCACTCTGCAGAAACTATGTCCTTTAATTTTGTCTAAAAACTGATAGCTATAATTAAAACACCACTGAGAACGTTTTTAAAAGATATCAAAAGATGATCAGGGTTTGTAAAGAAGTTGGGAAATACTCTTACAAATTATATTAAACAAAAGCTAAAGAGTTAAAAAAAATACTAAAAATTTGAGATACAACAAATGTATTTCAGTAGAATCAGTGTAAGTGACTTTTATTTAGTTAAATAGCTGTAACTGATTTGTGCTTCTTTACGCTTTTTATATATATGCAGGTGTGTGTGGTTCTAGTAAAAAAAATTGAATAAATGAGTCAAAAGTGACATTTTAGGCACACGCTGCAAACAGTTCACTTCAATAAAAATTTCGGTGCTAAGCCTAAACTCTAATGTGAATCAAAAGGTAGAACATTCCTCTTTATCTTGCTGGAATTCGGAGACATAAAAATGTTTAAGAACCTTCATTTTCAGCAATCCAAAACTGCAGGGAGGCAGTCAGCATTTTCCAGTTCAGAGCTCAGCACAGCCCAGCGTGGTTTCGACAGGTTGAGTGCCTGCATGCTTTTGCTCCAGACTGAATGAACAATATTCTCTTGTTCCCGGGAAAAGGAAAAAAAAAGGAGAATCAGCGTGACAGTTGTGAGCAAATATCAAGATGATGGGGAAGTCAGGCATGTGATATGCAAAATGTTTCTTTTTTCTTTTCTCTAAATCTTGTGAACTTCAAAGCTGTAATTGCTAATTTAATCTGTGAGCTTTGTAGTACAGTGTCTCGTTTCATGGTAAAGTGCCTCACTGGCTGACAAAGCATCAGAAAGGAGTTTGGAATGCTCACATGCGAGCTACAAAGAATATGACATTCTTCACAAGCAGCCAAAAGACGATCAAGAAAAAAAAACAGTTTTTAATTAGTAACATATCTAATTTAAAATCCTTATTTGCAGAGCATTATGTTTGCCTGAACATAGCTATAATAATTGGTGGTCTCACAAAAACACTAACTGCATGAGAACTGGACTGCGTGACCCCTTCCCACTGGTGCTCCAAACAGGAAGTACCTGCTGTTTCCAAGAAGCCTGTAGACTTCTGTTGAGACATCATTTTTTTTTTTAGTGCAAGTTATTTAAGATATAAAATGTCCAATCAGATGTCTCAATATAATTATGTGGTCTCACAGCGAACGGTTGAGTTATTTGGGCTGGGGACGCTATGTTACCTTGTTATCATTGTTGAAGATGCGCAAAGAGGGACACCATATAGGAGAGGTCTATAAACAATAGGTGAGTTTGAGATCACCCAGCACCTCGCCTGCATCGTGGGCGAGACCAAGCTGCAGCAGGAGGGATTATAAGACCTAAACGTTCACTGCTCCGAGAGTAAACTCACTCAGATCTTCCTAAAATGTTTTCTAGAAGTTCTCCATTTTAGCTGCTGGTAGCAATTGGTTGGGATCAACCCCCATCCAATGTGGTGTCCAACTTTGCGTAGGCATCCAGCTAGCGTAGCGACTCTATCCTATATAGCTCATTGCATTTGACAGATTCTCCTGAGCCCATGCACTTTCAAGTGGTAGAGGTGTGGACTTCCAACAAGCTCACTCCTGATTGGTGAAAAATTCCTGCCATAGAAGCCATGACAAAGACTAATTTGGTTCAATCGAGACTAATTGACTGACTCCAACAGGACGACATCCGTATCCAAAAATGCCGACTGAATTGACTTGATGTTGCTGGAGCTGGAATTAAGCCATTTTCTATAGGTGACGTCACACTCACTAGGTCCAGTTCTCATTTACAATCATTGGCGCTCACGTGCACGCCTAGGCCATCAAGTTTTAATTAGCACTCTTCACTATTATCTGTTTCTTGTTCTGTCTTTCTTCATTAGCTCCAGCTCCTCTCAAAAGGGCTTTGACTCGGCTTGATTGAAATGCACATAAAAATCCAGATGAGTGGCGCAGCTTTCCCCCATTCCACCACACACTGTTGCCCTCTGTATTTTCTCTGCACCGTTTAATGATTCATCCATCTCACCTGTTCACCTAAATGTGCTTGTTGAAAACTATCCGAATGTGGTCTCAGCCACAGATTTCATTTCCACACATACAGTACACTGTGAGTTCCTCTGCGTCTCTTTGGAATGAAGTCTGGCTCTCAGCCACTGAAAGTCTACCGTTTGAGTATCACACAGTTAGCCCTGCTTCCTACAGCTATATTTATGTACTCTAACTGTATCTCCTTTCATGAAACTTAACCAGAGGGTGATTTGTCTCCATAAGAGAGTGCCATTTACAAGCTGCCATGCTGGGGCGGAACCCCCTACCAGAGGACTTGTTAATAGCATACATCCACTTTGCACCAGATGTTGTCCAGAACGAGCAAATTCATGCTAAGAGAGGTGTCAAAAATGATCTTCTATGCTGCACTACTGCAGGACAACTGAAAAAAAAAAAACTTTATAGGAATTCAATACAAGGACGAAAATTGTAAAAAGTAACAATATAGTTTTAGAGATAATGACAACAGAAAATACCTTAAAATGTACATTTTTAATTAGATATTTTCAACCTTTTTTAATTAAAAATAATACTTTAAATTACATTTATATTTTATTTTAATTTTTTGATATTTGTGATCTTCTAAATGTAAGATTCCTCATCTAAACCCCCTAAATCACATGATTTCTGGAGGCTGTCCAACTCTTTTTAGGCAGAGGTGGGATATACCCTGGACATGTAGGAATTCCATATACACACATATAAAGACAACCACACACACAGCTAGGGAGCAATTTAGCATCAAAAGTCAATCAATGTTCCAACTGTTGGGGAAAACCGGAGGGGCCAAGCACGCTAAGTCTACACAGAAAAGTCCCAGCTGGAGCTCAAGCTTTGAACTTTGAGGCAAGAAGCCGAATCACTGAAACCACCTCCATTTGCACGCTAGACAAGAAGGGAGGAACTTTCTCTTCTTTGTCTTTTCTGCTGTTTACAAGCGCATGTCTGCCATCTTCAGTTTGAAGAGGTTTGGTTAAAGTGGTGGGAATCTTGCAAATCTCGCTCCAGGTTTTTTCTCTCTCTGCTCTATTCCGATATATGACAGACTTGGTGTCATTTAATTCCATCCAGGCACAAATCGCATTTACTAATTTCTCCTCCATGATACATTTTCAAGTGGTTGGCCCTTCCGTGAATTAAAATGGGATGCCATCCAAACATCACTATTAAATCGGAATTTCTTTTTGGTCAAAGTTAGACCATGTTGATTTTCATTCGATGGCTTTGCATTTTGTATGACGACCTCTTAAACCGTCTTAAAAAAGTTCGTATATTGACGTGACCCCAGGAAATTTGAACATGGAAGCCTGAAACATGTTTTTACATAGACTTTTCATTGAAATTAGTCGCTGGTGTTGCCATTGATGAGGGCGGTGTGAACATAGCTTTATAGTCATGGTTCAATTCACAAATGCACACACACTTTTACAAACTGATGGTGCCTTTGCTGTCATATATGGCTCCAACATTAACTAGAACCAATGTGGGTAGGGGTGTGTATAGGAGGGAGTCTGGTGATACAATATGTAAACCGATATCCCAAGACAGCACCAGAGACAATATTTCACTATTTTTTTTAAAGATTTTGAGTCAGGAAAAAAACAGTCTGAATAGTAACTTACATTTCACGTTAAGTAAAATTGTTAAATACATTTTATTAAATAATCAGAGTATAAAGAATTGCAACTCTTTCTCATATACAAGTTGATTTTGCCCAAGCTATTTTCTCATAAATAAATAAATAAATGTTGTCTTGGTAGCATTTGATATCGAAACAAGTATCTCCAAATGAGGCATCGCGATATTTCATTGCATTAACCCCCTAAATGAGGGATTTGGAGTCTTGTGCGAGGATACATGAGGAAGCCGATCAGGAACCAAACCTGCATTCTACCGATCGGAGAGTGACTGTTCTACCTCTGCAAATGCAAAATTTGTAACACAAGTGGTTTATTGCTGTTTTCTTATGTTTCATTAAGTATTTCTCTAGAATCTCAACAGTATTTCATTTTTTTTTGTTTGAATTTAAGCATTCTCAAATAAAACCTTTTAACCACTTTAGTCCTTTGCATTAAACTAAGCATTTGTGTGGATTTTCCTTACTTCTTTTATGATATACCATTATATCTATACAACCGTCTTAAGACGACTCTGTAGTTCATTAAAATACGGCACTCAAGACTGAAAATATACTCACAGAGCTTTTAAAATTCACCAAGGTCAGTGAGGGCAACCAGACATAGACACTACGCCTGCTTTTCTTCTCTACTTGGATCAATTTGCAGAGTCTTGGCCTGTCTCAGTGTTTGTCCTCCATTCATAAAACAAAAGATTGATTGGAAATGAGATCTCTGGTTATGGGCCCCGATGACAGCAAAAGAAAAATGCAGAATTTACTGTCCGCTTTTACAGCCGGATTCCAGGAATAATTGTGGTGAGACACGACGGTGAGTTAGCAGTTATAAACCTGTCCTCCACATAAATTACCTAATCAGGAGATCCCAGTGGTTGTATAAATTGAGCCACTCATTCCTCTTCAATGGGCTGTGTGTGCATATAAAACTACAACGACCATCATATAGTTCACAGGAATGGGGGGCGGCCATCGCTGTTTACAGAGTTAGGGGGGAAATGGATGACTTTCTGCATGCTCAATCAACTGTGAAATGTCCATTTAATCATCCCCAGAACCCCCCTGGTTTATTTGTGCTGCGGCACAGATTTACATTTGCAAACGTACCCCATATTAATCATTACTTCATCACGCCCTCCAACTGACAAGAAGCATAAACTACCTCAGTGTACTGCCCTGTCATTTAATGTGTATGTTACTCTCCGGCAGCTTGTTTTTGTGTATTTGCCTCACTTGTGTGTATGTGAATTCAATGGAGTGGCGTGACTGTAAAACCTGCCCGTTTGATTCACTCACCACTCAACGTGCCCGGCTGAAATATTGAGTTTTAGTGGCTTGATTGTATTTTTTCGCTCACTGAAGTTTTGATGTACAACTTTTCAGGGTAGGGGCAGCCAAATGGGAGTCACTCATATGTAGTTTTGTTCTTCTTGCCAGGAAAAACCCACTGATGGAAGTTGTTTTCAGGATGCAACATCAAACGGAGAAGGAAAAATGTCACGATTTTTATACAGCTGCTGCAAAAAGGTTTTTATGAAATGTTGTGTTCTAATCAAGAAGTCACAGATAATGCAGTGGTTGTGTGCTATTTTTATTTTTGTGCAAAGAAATAAATAAAAAAGCATCAGGGTCTGCCTGACTTTGATTAACTGTACTGCAGCAACCACTTGGGAGGGATTCTCTACCTGCTGTCCTAATGAAATTCAGGAGGCTCCACCATCAACAATGAATCCTTCATAAAAGAGTGAAGCATGAGTTTATGACCCAGGATGAGAAGCATGTTACGTTTGCCACTTTAAACAAGATGAATGGGTCAATCG
Organism: Oryzias javanicus; assembly: GCA_003999625.1. NCBI lineage: Eukaryota > Metazoa > Chordata > Actinopteri > Beloniformes > Adrianichthyidae > Oryzias > Oryzias javanicus. The sequence goes on along the minus strand of CM012451.1, from coordinate 22,176,387 downwards.
CCCATTTACATTCTCATACATTTTTATGACTCCACCTTGAAGTGAATTTGATCTATTGGTAACAAGATAAATGATGGGCATAAAGCTTTGGCAGATCTGACTTTAAACAATCTTTCATTTCATGCCAGTCTTTTACTTTTACATGACAGACTGTCTGTCTGCACAACCTTCAACTTGCTGAAAGAGTAAAAAGGACCTCATGGTGATTTTTCTTATTTAAATTTTAATCAAATACTTTTAAGTTCCACTCAAACTGTTTTTCTATCTTTTGTACCATTGTTTCCAGTTGTCTTTTGATTATGATTTTGCAGTTTTTAGCCAAAATCAAAAAAGTCTGTGTCATATTTGAAGAAATTTTCTGCAGGATTGTTAGAGTTCATCAGAAATTTACGTCTGGGTTGTGGGCGGGACTGTTTAACCCTAAGTTGATATCTTAGCATTCCTTTGTTTACACTGCCACTATCTTACAACATCTAAGCTAACATTAGCATAGCTTAAATAAGGTGAGCAATCTTGGAGCTATCCAGTCGTACAGTTTTAAGTTTGATTGAAGTTCAGACGAGGAAAATGAAGACCAGAGTGGATTTATTTGTCTGAATCAGCGAAGCGGAGCAGGGAGACTTTGGCCCGCCCATTGCAGTCTGTGAGCTTTTTCAAACCATGACTTTTTATCTGCTCCTGATCCATCACGATTTAATCCTAGAGCCCAATCGCGGGGTGATATTCACCCGAGCCAAAGTATTTACATGATTTTCAATATGTTGCATTCTTCTGAGTTTCATAAGTCCCTGGGTAAAATCACTCATGTCCCAGGAATGGGTGAACCAAAGGCCAATATCATTATGCCGCCGTTCTCCCCCGCCCAGGATCCGCGGAAGGATCAAACCAGAGGGACCCGCCCACCCCGCTCTCAGCTGGCGTTTATAAAGTAAACACACAAAGTTCTGGTCAGCAAACGCGGCGATCACAGGCAGCACCGGCCCACTTGGATCTACAAATTAAGAAGGCTCCGGCTTCGTGGCTGGTGACCAGCCCTCGGGATGGAGTCTCGTATTTGAGGCGCTTTCTGGAAATATTCTTATTTTTATAGGGATGAGTGTTTTAAAAACCCTTATTTATACTTTTTATACTAATTATCAGGAGTATATTTTTAAGAAAGTGGGAAAATGTCAAGTTTTACCGATATTTTTCACAATCGAAGTTTAAAACGGCTGACAAGAGAACTATGGTGAACGAGCATTCTGGTAGTACTTGAACGCATCCCTCACGGATGAATTTGTGAAACGTGAAGAGTCTCACGATAGACACGTGCGTAACTGATGTGTTGTGTGTGGTGATTCGTGTCTATGTTGTAAAGATTTTTGTGTGTAGTTAGTTTCAAGCTCTTGTAATTTTAATTTGTGCATGTGTAAATTGTGTTTTGCATTTTTTTTAATTTAGCAATTTTTTTTACTTTTGAACAAAATGTATTATAGGAGTTACAAATCAAGATTTACGCACGCACATATCCTAATTTACGCACAAATCAAGAATTACTCATGTACAAATCAGAGTAAGTCTATTTTCTCTCCCTGAAAAATTATATTTCAGAGTATTACTATATTTAAAAATTTGTAAATCAGGAGCAGACAAAAAAAAGAATCCGTCTCAAAAAGACCGTATCTGTGATGTAAGAAAGCTCCCTGATCTGGTCCTCAACAAGGAGGGGAAGTGGGCCGGGGTCGCTCTACACCAAGCATCCCCCCCACAACTCAGAGGTGATTTTCTGATGAGCTACAACTGCTATTCAGAAACTATTTCCAGCTAAAATATTTAACACAACCATAATTAAAATATCACTTGGGAATGCTTTAAAATGGATCAAAAGATGATCAAACTGGTCAATTCTTTTCCACACCATTATCATGGTTTGCTTTTTTGATGTTGTGTTTGTAGCTTGTTGAATATAATCTTAATTTCTATGAAATATGTTGTAGTCAGAACATTTGAATGGACTTGAGCCCCTCGTGCTATAGTTCTTCAAACAGCCGTGGCCCAATAAGTGGTGAGTGAGAGTGCTGCTGCATAGACAGAATAATAATTCACTCAGTCAGGGTAAATGACAATTTTATTTATCACCTCCACTCTGGCTGAGAAATATTACTGTAGCACTTTCCTCTGTTGCAACTTCTAATTGACCCTATGTCAGTTAAACTGACTGGCGACTGAGTTTGCCACTAAAACATTGACATCATCTGCTGGTAGTGATTTATTGATTGATAACATGAGCCAACCGTAACAGAGCACGCAGTGAATTTTGGCATGAGCACATGTGCTAGCTTTGTCCAAGTAATTCTTAAGTCATCTGTTGTAAAAGAGGCAGGGAGAGTGGGCAGGAAGCGAGAAGCATAGCGTACAATCAGGTCTGTAATTTACACCCTAATAGACGAGGCCATTGCTGCTACAGGCATCACAGTTTTTAAGGGAGACTAGAAGAGAATGAGAGAGCTCTATCAGGGCGAAAGGAGCTCCTGTCTGCTGCGGCGGTCCAGGACAAAGCTGAGAGCTCCCAGACGCCCTGTATGATTAATGACTTACGGCCACTCTGTGTGGAAGCCTGGTAATTAGCTACAGGCTGATTAAAGACAAGTAAACTTCTGCTGATAACCCGATTCTGTTTCTCCCCAGCGCCGACACTGGCATGTGGAAGCTCTTACTGCCAGGGTTGCAAGAAACAGACCAACATTGAGTATGATGAATGTAGTCTCCAAAAGGCGAATACAGGCTCTAATTTAAAACTATTTAGCGTGTGACATATTGGCATTGTGCTCTCTCTGTTCCCTCCGTTCATGTTCGTGGTTTGCCATGGCGTCCAACTTTCAGGGGGCTGTTGTTTTGAGTCTGCGCCTGACATATTCTTGAATAAAGTTTTGTGTCCCCCCCCCGATTTATTTCCCCCTGGTTTTCCTGCTAAAAGATTTTCCTCCAAACATTTGCATTTCCTATATTAGCATAGAGGCGAAGTGGCAGCCTGCCATGAGAGTTCACGAGCTACCAGATTTTACAGTTCTGGCCGTCCAGACACAGTGCGGACGCTTGAAGCTAGGCCAAAAACATACAGCCTCCCATAAGACAAAATGCAGTTACTGCTACACAAAGAACTGTAAGAACCTTCAAAACTAATTCATAAACTGCTCATAGTCTCAACACATTTAAACAATCCTCTTAGGCTAACAGATGTTGTAGAAGTATAGCCTATAAAAGATCTATGCTAAAATACCCAGATTTTCATTGTATCAATGAAAAAGTGATAGTTCAGAGAATGTTTAGTGGTTGAAAAAACAGGTTTTGGGAAAACTAAAGGAGTTAGTGTCATTTAAAATATTAACGTAGCATATGTGGTTGAGAAAGCTAAGCTAACAGCTTTTCAAAATAGGAGCTCAAATGAATTGCCTTTTAACCATTTTAAAGGACTTAAAGAGGTAATGAACAGGAAGCTCTAGACTACTTTTTTATATGCTTTCACAAAAAGTTGAAAAACAGTTTCTAGTGGACTTTTTATTACGATTATGCTATTGTTGAGAAAAATCAATGTTTCCATTGGACATAGTTTGTGCAAAGGGGCATCAGAAATTCTTAGAAATTTGCCTCAGGGATGCGGGCCGTACTGTTGGCAGGAAGTAAGCCTGCGCTTATTTCCCATGATTCCCTTCCTTACACACTTTTCTGCTAGCTCACAGCCCATCATAGCAGCAACCTAATATTTCCAGTGCTTCAAAAAATGGCAACGAATATTGGAGCTGCCAGCTCAGGCGAGGAAAACAAATACGTTAATTATCAATTTGCCTGGAAGTAGATGCATTGGAATAGAGCAGAGTAGGGAGCTTGGGGATTGCTGATTGTAGTTCATACGTAACAGCTACAAGCTTTTTAACTGACATTTTTTCATCTGATTCACCACAATTGTGATGAACAAAATACTCAAAAAATTAAGTTTAAATCTTCTTTTTCCTTATAGATGACCTCCATTGCCAGACAAATGCTGCAACGTTTCAGAACACCAAAAACACTATTTTCATTGGATTGGGTTGTTAACTTTGTGTTACAATATGATGCGTCTGGCAGAGGACTTTGTGTTGCTCACTGTCGCAAAAAGAAACTGGTTTTTGTAACAGCTCAGTGCAACAATGACACATTGTAAAAATAAACTAATATTTGAAATATTTGAAAATATGTTTCATTTAGGAGAAATATTGATTTCTAGAATGCTAATTTCTACTGACTTCAACATTATATGTCGCTCCATAACTCCAGGTATTCCAACCTTTAATGGTGTGATGATAGTTATGACATGTTTCAAAGGCAAAATGATCTAAACAATGACTTTGACATTGAATTCTACAATGGAAGCTCTTCCTGGTCCTGCCTTGGATTGGGGTCATACTTTTATTTAGAACCTGGAGTTTCAGGTAACAAAATTGGGGATTTGCAGTTGGTTCATGGGAATCTCTAAAGCCTGCAGCTATCACTGGGCAGTCCCTGGACAGGTCAAACCTTGCAAGGTAGATGGTAAAATACTATATTAATAATACAGCTCGGTGTGTACGTTCGACTTTGATGAAACTGGGTCATTAACATTACAAACATCAGGTTTTTAGTAGTTATCTTTGGGTGATCACAAAGCATAATTGTGCGAGCCAAGCGACTATCTGTGCACGCACATACACACACATGTGCGATGGTCTCATTTAAGAAAAGGACAGTGCCACAGGGCAAGCATAACTGCGCCGTGAGATGAAATGCTCGGCCACCCAGCCCTCCACTTTTATCACCTCTCTCATAATTAGGTTGGTTAACGTACTGCTGTGTGTTCAGTCATACTGACTAAAAGCTTAATTACATTACTATTGAGCGCCTGTCCCTGCTTGCCTCAGGTGGCATTTGTAAGTCCAGAGTTATGGCCCTAACCTATAGAAGGAAATTAGCTGTGGATACAAGTTTGTTCTTGTTCTCCACCCAGTGTGAAAATATTTAGCAGGTAAGCTGAGCGACAATGAAGATGCTCAATGTTCTGAATAGAGTACCTGTTTCAATGATGAAAAATGTGGGAGGAGCAGAAAGAGGTGCAGCATGTGTTCGTTTTACTGGCAGTCCATTAGGGCTGATAGACATTTCACTTACCAAAGTCAAATGTAACAGTCTAGCTTTCATTAATACGGGTACAGGTCCGTGGAATCAAACCCACCATCTGGTTAAGACGACAGCATAATCTACAACTCATGATTAGGTCTAAGGAGTGGAATTTCACTTTAATCTTTCTCAGGGCTTGAAATTTCCATCTGCACTGTGCAGCACATTTTTCTTCAAGACAAATGTGCTGTTTTTCATGTTCCAAAATTAGATCAGAAAAAAACGATTAATCATGTCATGGCCTGGGAAAGGAAACAAAGATTTTCCTTTCTTCCCTCTCTCCCTCTGCACCCGTGTCCCTCCCCTTTCCTCACCTCCTTCTTTTACTCCCATCTACGCTCCCTCCGTACCTCCTCTGCCCTCTATCTCTTCGTTTTGTTGCTGTTGTTTCTGGACAGGGTTCCTACAGCCCATCTCCTCTTCCTGTCTACAGATAATAGAGTGCTTTTTCCCTCATTTCTTTGGCCTGATTTTGTAAGACATGGTATGTAGGCTCTACTATTAATAAGAAATGGTGACGAGTCTTCAATTAGCATAGCCTTCTCTATACTCCTCCGCCCATTCCCGCTGCAGCGAACAACAGATGGCAGCCTGTTTGTATGTGACACAACTACAAAATCTAAACCGAGAAGAGTGCAAGTCACCAGGACTGCAAATTAGTGAGGCCACACAACTGTCAGGTGTTGGCCTCCACTGACAGTTGTAGCCCATTACGGGAACATTGATGTTTTCACAGTGTGACAAAAAGGATTCCTTTTTTCCCCCTCCGCACACAGGACCTGTCTGTCAGCCAGCTCTCAAGTCATAACAAATCACTGGCACTCAGCTGAGGCTGAGCATTGGGAGCGTCAGGGGAAGATAAATGACCTGCAGGCCTTTGAAGTGCTTTGGCAGTTAAGATGGCTCGGCAGCGCTGACAGAGAAATATACACAACAGCGTAACCAATAATGAGAACATTAAACATTCCTGCCTCCTGACAGGCTGACAGGAAAGCCCAGCCTGGCATCAATCATCTTCCGAGGCATAACCTTGACAATAAGTCTCCTCTCTGCCTCCAGCTCTCACCTTGCTCTCTCTAGACTCCAATACCCATATTGCACTAGCTGCCAGGCTCAAGGCGGATACGATGGCGGGGGGAAGATGACAGCAGGAAGGCAGAAAGGAATGAGGGCCACAATCAACACATGACAAGACAGATTCCCTGGCTGACAGCAAATGTGGGCCAAAACATCCAAACATGTCAGGGCAGCACATTTGGGTTTATGTGTCACATACACTCATTCACCTTATAGTGACAACTTATGTCTGTGTATTTTAGCTGTACCATTTCAAAATTACACGCATTGATACAGACTGTGACCATTATGAAGTATGGAGCAGCATAAAGCTTAGCTTCATTGTCAGTTTGTTTGAATAAGGTAAATCCTTGCTATACATTTCGATGAATTTCACAGCTAAAATAAAGAAAATACATTTAATACTGATTTTATATTTTAGAAAAAAAGTTATGTATTTACTGTCAGCCCAAAGTTGGCGCTAAAATTACACAGAAAGGTAAAGGTGAGTCAAAAATAGATATTATTTGCCATTGTTGTTAATGACTTATTAAGCTAAAAGCTAAGCTATGTAAACACAGTCTATGTCTGAATTCCCATCCCAATAATAGGCTATATTACGGGAGTATCATGTGCACAAGCATAGCGCACTATGTAATTAGTGGTGAAAGAATTCGGACATAGCAGAGATATCATAAGACACTAGCATACTGCTGCTAAATGCTACTTAAGCTAATAGCTAACCTGTAAAAACAAAGTAGAGTCAAGCTTGATTTAGCTACATAATATTGGGCAATGTAACTATAGTCTAGAAAAAAACTAAAAGTAAGCTTTATTAAGCAAAACAGAAAAAACTGAAGTGCCCAACTAATGCTGAATTAGCTAAGACCCACTCACTTGAAAATCGTGTTTTTAGCATGTTTTTGTTGCATTTTTCACTTGATAGAGGACATAAAGCCTCCATAGAAAATATAGAATATAAATATAGAAAATAACGATTATTATTTTGTTTCTGAGTAGGTATTTCTTTATTCAAATCCTTACGAATCAAGAGCAGAAGAAAGAAATGTTGTTTTAAAAAGCTTGTAGTTGTTAATGTAAAATCGGCAGGCAAGGTCCTTCCACTCCATTCCGATGCATTCTCTTACTGATAAATAGATCCATGACGTCTATGTTTTTCTACTCTGAGCTGGCACCCTTTTTGCTGCACTTCTAGATTGATGTTGTGAGAGGCAATAAGCTAGTGAGGGAAAGTGTAAACAGTGGGCTAAAAATAGCAAAAACTAGCTGCTAATAGCTAAACAATGCTAATCTAAAAAGTTTTAAAAAATCTGTGAAAAAGCAGCTGCAACAAATTTAATTTGATTCTAAGCTAATGTGAAAAATACTAAATTGGCTGAATGAAGGCAAAACGTGCTCAATAACAGAACAATGGTAATCTGCAATCAAAATGATAAATGTTTTACTTTTGTTTTAAGAGCTTAATTAGTGTTTAACACATCTTTTTGCATTTTTCTTCATATACTAGCTTACATTTATTTGCAAATGTAAGATTAAAATTAGTACATTGAGTTGTGTCAGTGATGGTTACAGACTAAACATACATGTTTCTCATTACAGAAACAAAAACTATGAATAGACAGTCTTCCAGCTGTAGCATTACAGAGCATCTCACTTATGTTTTCCTCATTATATCTCCATGTAAATCAACAGAGACAAGCCTCCCCTTCAAAATGTTTATGCCCTCCAATTTCCACTATATGTGCTGCTTTGGTTAATCATTTTTTTTCTGCAAAAAAGATGATTTATGTGAAAAAAGAAGATATATTGCATTTGACAAGCACTTTTCCAAAAGAGTATTTTAAGGATGTTAGTTGCTTAGTACAGGCAACCTTTCAAGAGAGTATTTCTTTTCCTACTTCTATTGGAAGAGCAATAAATATCTCCACAACGAGACCTTCTCATGGTTACAAAGCTTACCTGCAACTGAGCTGGATAATTAGCAAGTCCTGAAGATGATGTATGACTTTCATTACCCTTTGGGACAGGGCAAACTAAATGAGGACACAGCTAATTGCCGTGCAAAGCAGTCTAGCATGGGGAGAAATGCAGACCTTGCCTCTCCTTCTCTTTTTGCTCTGTCTTCTCTACTTAAAAAGGGAGGATTTGGGGCTCTGATTTTCCTTTCCACCCCACCTCGCTGGCCTCAGGAGTTTACTGACTCTCCATAAATCAGGGTCTGCTTAAAGGTGAAACTGCACTGAGTCATCAACATGCAGTCGGCTAAGCGACAGCATCCATCCAGACAATATTACACTTTCAACGGAGTCATTTTTCTGCTCCGCTTTTCCTACTTCTTGCACATTAACTTTTTTCCTCACAATACACGCGCCTTGTGCCACATCTTGAAACTCTTTGAGATCCAAACTTTTCCAAAAACAAATGTCGGCACGACCTTCTTTTCTGCCAGGCTTTGAGGAAAGGAAAGGCTATAAGCTGAAAGCGTTTCCAGAAGCTAACGTCTCAGGAGTAAAAATTGGGAAGCTCTGAAATGATGGGGTTAAGAATCTTGGGATCCATTACAAGAAGGCCTCAACATCTTTCTGACAGGCCCAAAGTAAAACACTTATTCATTATGGGACTCTCTGTAGTGATTGACAGAGCAAAGTTCTGACCTCAGTTAGGCGGCTTAGATTACTATAAATCCAGGAAAATATTAGTTATTTTAGTCACTCCCTTGGAAAGTGTGATGACTAAATTGTATTTATGTACGGTTTTCTCTCTATGATCACAAACAGCTGAATACCCAATAAAGAGGCTATTTTTCTTTTATTTTAAATGGTGAAATAAATCTGAAATTCTATTGAATTCTATTAAAAAGCAGTCAATTTTGACCTCGTAGAACTTTTAACCAATAAGCACATACACATTGGATGAGCTAGAACATATTAATTGCATTGGAGGCAGAAGACATTGTAAGCATTGGCAAATTAGATTTTATTTATTTGCTATTTAAATTTTGTAGTGCTTAAAGGACATTGTATTTATGATTTCTTAATATTTGCCAATGATGATAACATAGTTTTTGAGTATCTCTGGTTCCTTTGCACAGGGTTGTACATTTTTGAGCATTCTGTTTACAATACAACAACTAGATGACATAAGCAACAGTGGTTATGGGTGCTAATAACAGCTGATGATGATATTTTATTTCAGAAAAAATCTTTTAAAAAAAATTAGATTTAAAAAACAAGAAATATCTGAAATTTCAACAGATTACCGTTCCCCTCAAACCAAATTTATTAGCGCACCCAATGCACTCACTAGCTATTATAGTCATGTTCCTTCTCTAATGAGTACATATTCAGCTTTAGATACCCATATGCACAGATAAATACACACATGGAAACATCCAATACTCATTTGGTTCCGTTTAAATCTCATTCCACAATTCCCCCAAGTATGGCAGGTGTATTAAAAAAATAAAAATAAAATTCTGACATCCTGACAAGTGAAATAATCTAACATTCAATGAGCAGCTATGTTTGTATTTGTAACAGAGAGATAGCATTTCATTTTCAGACAGGAACCAGTAATTTCAAATTTGACTGTCATGGTTTTATACAAATAGTTTAACTTAAGTTTAGACAATTTTCTTCTTTATTAGGGTTTTTTACAGTAACAGCTTTCAGTGAGACTTCACATAGTATTCTGTAAGTCCACCATCATTCCAACATGCCATAATAAGTGCAGAAGAATGTCTAATACACATCTTCCCTTTACTTTCCGCTTTACTCTCATTGAAAGTAATTTTCTTCACTTTACATCCTAATGGGGGTCAATTGGCATGGAACAGTCGTTGCCCTTTACAGCAGTGATGCCAAAGACTAATAAAATGCTATGAAGCCGCTCTACCATTAACCTATTTTTTTTTTCAGTGATACACTTAATTTATTTCAGTTCAGTCAGCATTGTGGAGCTTATTAATTTTCTCCCTTTGCGCAAGGAGCAAAGTCTTCTTGAAGCCTTTATTCTTCTTCCTGCTAATGAAGCGATTGTTTCCTCCGCCACGTGTCAGCTCGCAGAGCGTCACTAACCTCCAACAAACACGGAAAGGCTTTTTAGCTGTCAGGATGGGTTTTGTTTGTTCCAGTCAGTCGCGTGGATCATAGACTTGAAAGGTAACAGCTCGGTTTAGATCCAGATAAATCTAACACGGTCCGATGATGTGAGGTTACGCCCTTTTACTAACATAACCACAAAAGGTGTTTGCTGTAACTTTTACCTAAATTCTTAATAAAAAAAAAAAACAAAAAAAAACACAAGGCTTCAGTGAAAAGTTAATTAATCCTAGGAGCCCATCTATTTTAGGCTCCATGACATTTAAGGCTTCATCAAATGAATAAAAATACCTGATTTACTTTGTTGCTTTGCAAAAAAAAAAGCTTGCACAAACAAGTTTCCTTTTTTAATTTGTTTCATCTCATCTTTAGATTCAAACTTTGCCTCCTCGTCTTTGCCCTCACAAATCACTTTTTTTTTGTCAGTCCTCATTGGATCTAGATGTTTTTCCTCATACTGACAGCAGGTGAACTCCACTGCTGGTTGAATTCAGTTTCCTCTGTGGAACTGTTTGCTGAACACAGCAGGAGGGGCGGGGGGGCAGCGTTGCCTCTTGTTTATCTCAAGGTGAGAATTGTTTTTGTTCTCACCGTTCTCACAACATCTCTCCCTCCTCGGCCTGCTGCTCAGAGGTGCACATCCAGCGTGAAGAGGAGATGCTCAGACATCTCGGTCTCTCCCTTCTTCTTCTTTTTTTTTTTTTAAATAAGTGGGATTTTATTTGTCAGCAAGGGATGCAAGCTTTTAATATTCTATCATTTTGCCAAAGAATCACTATATGATGGGTCCAATAACGGGCTAGCTTGTAAACACAAATGAAACAGTTCTTGAATACTGTTTATTATGTACACTTTATTACACAATGAGGATCATTTGAGCACCATTTTTTAATTCAATATATTGTCAGTATGGGTTTAGCAATTAATTTTAATAATGATTCAATTCATACAAGAATTTGTGGTTGCTAATATGATTCATAATCGAAATTGGCTCATTTTGAACGTTAACTGACTTAGAATCGATCCAGGACATCTTTAGCCAAAAATTCAGCCAGTGAGACTCAGAGATAAATACCTGGTACCGAATAGTTCAGGTGAAGTTTTCCAGATCTAGAGTATTATATTGCGTATTTGTACAAACTAACAGGTAAACAACAATTAATGTCAAATTCAGTCACATTTAAGCTTAATAAAGAAACTTTAAATTACAACAGTTTGACCCTAACACATAAATCTTTAAAAAGTATGCACAAATTACCTGTAACACACACATCTTCGTGAATACAAGAATCTTGTGTAAGTGATGCATTTAAAATGCTGCTTAAATGCCGAGTCATCCGAGTTTTCTTATCATCAGGTTTGAACTTATATCGTGAATAATATCTGGTGAAAACTTGACGTTTTCCCACTTTCTTAAACAATTAACCCCGCTAATTAATTTAAAGAGGTCTTTGCCACGCAGCTCTTCTGCGAGCAGATGGCATGACATCGATACCCAAAGAGCGGACAGAGTCGATCAGAGAACCGGGTGTAGAGCTGATGGACTCATCCCCCCTCCCCTTATACACCAGGTACATGCCAGGCTTTGCATGATATGCAACACATTATTAAAGTAAAGTATTGCATAACAGCGCAAAAGAATCAGCTGATTTACATTGACTGCTTAAGCACTTCACGACTGTAAAGTGTTGAATATCAGCATAAAGCTAATTTTTCTCTTTTCAGAATTCACTGGAATTATGATAATTTCATCATTTTGGCTTCATTAATGGTTGAAGAGTTTTGAAATTCAAAAGAATGGAGCAAAATCTCTGGTGAAAGGATTAAAGAGTGATCAGGAGGTAAAACTAACTGAAGTGGCAGACAGCACGATGCTTTTTACAGAACGTCTTTTAAATTCTGATTTTAGCCGAATCCCAAATTGAAACCATGTGGTGGTTTACAATAAACCCTAACATTGATTGAGGAAAGCTTCCTGCCGCTCAGGTGTTTAGTTGCTTGTCCCGATCAGTTGTTAATATTATGTTCTCACCTGATCAAACAGTCTAAGACCCATTTAAACATTTTCCTCTCAACATTTCCAAAGTGTTTCTTAGCTGAAGTAAAAGAAACATCTTGTTGCTGGCAAAAAGGAACAAATGAATTACATTTAGGAAGTGCTGGAACCCAGCCGGTGTTGTTATGTAATGAAGCAAAACTGAAATAGTATCTGCATTTTCCCCAAACTTTGTTTATATTTTTCATAAACTCTGAGTCTGCAGCACAAATAAAAATGGTGGAGTTTTGAATGAAAACTGACAAGGCCCAATACATCACACTAAATCATGAATCGATAACAAATGTGTTCTAAATTATGAATAATGACCAGGTAGTCATAACCTAACACTAGCGCAACTCAGCAGGCCATTCATTATATGGCAGCACAAAATAAACATGCGGTTCTTTCAAGGCAGCAGTACGTTTTTCCTGGAAAACAAAGAAGTCCATCTGCTCTGGATAATTCTTAATTTCCCTTTTTGTCGTGTCGGCGTTAGATATTTTAAAGAGACAGGCTAAAATTTCTTTCATTTAACTTCTCCCATATGCACTTATAATTACCTCTTTCTCAACTGTACACTCCAACCTGTACATTCAACAAACTTTATGTGTTTGATTCTAAGTGAGAGTCATTCGCTCTGGTGGATTCAGCTCTAGGTTTTGGTTAGACGTTTTCTGGCTCCGGCCCGAAACACCTGCAGGTCATCTCCTCTCTCGTTCCAGACTGATCTATTAACTGGCTAAATGAGTGAGCAGATGTTCGCAGAGCACCAAGGGAGTCCATTTCTGCTCTCGTAGCTACTTTAGAAATGATGTCAGGAGATTTTTACTCACAGTGGTGGCTCGCTACAAATTTGAGTCAATTTGTCTCCAAATCTAATCAAACAAACAATCCCCCCATGTGTCATCAGTGCTAACTGTATTTAAAAAGACTTCTCGTTTTTCCAAAGATCGGGTCAGATTTGCACCTGAAAGTAGATTCTTTTGATTATTTAGACTCCACTGGGAGCCAAACAGCTGCGGTTTTCTTTTTCTTTTTTTGACATAGTAATGTTTCCAGGATGTAATCATTTCTCACATTTTACTGTTGGATTTACAACCTAACAAAGAAGTCTTAAAGCACTTTCAGAAGTACGTTTTTGGCTGTTTTGCTCATACAATAAACTGTTATTAGAATTATTCATATTAGGCTACAAGTAAAAGGAATTTTATCAGCTATTAATGTTTCCCGTTTGTTGTTTTCTTTTGTATTTCTTTATTTTACTGCTTGGTTTAATTGACAGTAGAAAGAACTGGACAGAGCAACCCCTCCCCCCCGTATGTCAAAATAGGAAGTAGCTGCTGGTTCCAATAGGGCCAAAATCCAATCCAGTTCTATTGTGAAATAGACATTTATTACTCTGTCATTGTATTTGCCAGACTAATCATTCGATCTCTGGAATAGTCTTCTTAGAATTTTCTTTCTAATCCTAACTTTATTTTTAATATTTTTTTTCTCCATCACAAGTCATTCAGTTTATAAACTTTATGTCTCAGTAAAAGCCTGTGGTGCCCGTTTGCCCCACCTGGAACTTTTGATTGACAGCTTCTCCTGAGCGCACTTTCAGTGAAAGGGGTGTGGATTTCAAATGCTCACTCATGATTGGCGACAGTAGTTCCTCTAAAAGAGTGATTCAGACTGACTCGGACCAATCACTGTCGACAGGTTTTAAAATATCGACAGACGATCAGGAAGTTTTGGCCAGAGGCATTTTGTATGGGTGACGTCAACACTTGATATGTCTTATAAACGGTCTATGGTAAGAATGCATTCTTCAATTTGTTAATGCCAAGACACAAAAGTACAGCACTGTCAAGTAAAATTAAATAAATGTCAATGCCTGGGTAACATTTTTCCTTGTTAAGTCTGCCAGATTCACTCTGTCCCAGAATCACACCAGGATTCACATAAAAAGAAATCCTTTCATATGAACAAGGATTTGCTTTATACTCCAAACAAAATTGTGTTTTTGGTGATTTTAACATTTTCTTGTAACATTTTTCTCATGATGGAGGTCATATGAAAAGAAAATTAAGCATAAAATTGCATTTCTGCGTATTACTTTATTCAAATTGTTTTGAATCAGGAGGAGACGAAAAACAGGTTGTTTGAAAAAGCTTGTAAAATCTACAGTCAGCAGGCCACATAGTCGCTGCTCCGCTCTATTCCGATGCATCCACTTGCAGACAAATAGATCCATGTACGACTTTGTTTTCTTCGTCCAAGCTGACATTTGGCTCAAAATTAGATGGCTCCAATAATGCTCGCCATTTTTGCTGCACTGGTAATGTTAGGTTGGATTGGTAGGGGCTGTAAGCTATCTTGAGAAAGTGTAAACAAAGGGATCATGGGAAATTAAGTAAGGTTTAAACAGAGCCAACAATTCTGAGCACAACTCAGAGTCAAATTTCTGATGAACACTGCAAAAACTATGCTTTAGAAACCAACAGTGGTTTTTTTTATTATTTTATGTCAAAGCAATGTGATTATAATTAAAAGACCACTGGGAACGCTTTTACAATAAAAGAACTTTAAAAGAACTTTCAAATTAAGTGAACTACCTGGACTGGAGTCATTTGAGAAGATACCCTTGCTGCTTAAAACTGACCAAGGAGTTAAGTCCCTCATTCAACACAGACGATAACAGCATTCATTTTGGTGCATCAGCTTGGCCATTGCAACCTTTGAATCCCCAAATATGTGAACCACGAACAGGCTGGCTGTTGGGTGATTGAATGTTCACACAGTCATTTCCTTCACACTTCGGCCTCATTCTCAATTGACCCTCAGGTCATCTGAGCCCAAAATAGGCCCGAGTATCTCGTTCAACACTCATGTTGTGACAGGTTGGACAACAGGACATGGCAGCTAATGAATGCCTTTGCCACAAAGCATCTTCATTAACCTACTGGACAATGCACAGACCAGAAACAGTAGAGCATCAAAGAGATCGCAGAGGTCACAGTGGGCTTTCTAGCCTCTAAGAAGGTATCTCTACAGTTCTCATTGAACCTGCTGCTTAGGGCCGATTCAGTCACTTGTAGAACTGTGAATTTGGACTATAAGGTGAAGAAAAGCAGCTTTACAGTACAAAATATGCTGATTTTGTCCAAAAAAAGTTGCTTTGTGCAGTCATGCGACACTTTATATTAGTAATATGTCACATAAACAGTCGAAGAGTAACAGCATGTCAAAGAGCGTATGTTATTTAGGTGCCACCAGCAACATCTCCGGTGTTAAAGGCCAAGCGAGGCGTGTTTTTACTGGCATTCTTAAAGTTGTTACCCACGAGAATGCCGCTCTAAACAGAAAAGTGAACACACTGATGCTGTTACAGTGAGGAGACGTTGTTAAACGTACACATGCCCCTGAAGTCAGTATAATTCAGAGCATGTATCTTTACGACTGTCTTTATACAGGACCACACATTTTACTGTGTCCTAAAAGATACAATCACAAGAATGTGCAAAGACCAGGTTGTGCTATTACCATAAAATCGAAAATTGGATGAGAAATCTGTTGAAATGTTATTTTTTTGCTCTCACGCTAAATCACAGGGAATTCTAAATGGTGTTACGACATCCTTGCTTATCTAATTAACACGCCTTAAAGATTTTATGAGATCAGCAGTTCAGAGTATGTTAGGGGAAGGCTGAGAGCGGTATATGTAAAACTAAAAGATTGCAATAAAGAAGTTCCCTGTACTTTGGAGAATTTACTGGCACAGCAAGAGGATAAAAAATCACTAAAGGGTACACGTCTGACCATAGGCTTGACACTTTAACGGCCATGTGAAACCCAAGAAAGGCCAAGCTGGTTTGCTTTCAAGCTGTTTATAAACTGAACCAACATGTTCCAGCACACTGGAATCACAAATTCACAGCTGACTTTAATAATTTGTCGAGTGAGCATTGAAAAATAACAGTGTTTATTTGTTATCTGAGGCTGTGATTCCCAACCCTGATCCTCAAGTACTCCTGCCTTGCATGTTGTACCTTTGACTGTTGGAGTTTTGACAGTTCTGAACAGAGAAAATGGAGCTTGCAATGGGATGGGTGTGTTGACTGAAGTTTTTTGCAGCTCAAAAATACTTTAAAAATGTACTACTGTGTTGCACGCAATAAAGTGGGAATTAATCATGAAAACAACTCTTAACTAATACTTAAATATTACCCTTAACTTAATTTTACTGTCATAATTTATTATAAATAACCTAATTTAACAAAAATTATCCTTACTACAACTTTCATGAAAAAAAGAAATAAATGAAAAATTACTCTCATTGGCAACCAGCCTCTACTGGTCATTTGAAGAACTGCAGCTTGGCTTCAAGCTTGGCTTAATCAAACACATGAGGCCACATTTGTTAGCACTCATGTGTATCATTATTCTTGCTTACCAGTGCATGGTGTAAAGGACATTTGACGCTACATTCACACCAGGCATGTGACGCATATTCGAGAACACGCATTTAACACATGGTGCTGTTCACCATGTACAGTCGCTACCTGATATTAGTGCATATTTGCCACCTACAGTTGGAAGAGGCTTAATGCAATATTGTGCAAAAATCATGAATCTTAATCCAAGTTTTTTTTTTTTTTCTGTCACAGCTCTATTCTGAAAAAGAAGGACTTGGTTTCATTTAATTCCAACTCTGCACAAACTGGAATCATTAACATCTCCTCCATCTTCACTTTCAAAATGGTTGGCACTTTTGTGAATTGAAAGGGACACTTTATTTTTTAATTGTTGGCATGGTCATGAATGTACTGTAGATCAGGGACAAGTAAACTAAAAATCTTTTCTTAGATACCAAAGATTATTGTGCATGCATGTGGGGATGAAAAATTTGTTGTTTTTCCGATGTTTACATTTGTTTTCCAAGTCAGGCAGTCAATGAAAGCGCCACATTAACACAGCATTTCTCTAAATTTACATTTTTCCCTCAAGGACATCAACCTGTTGGTAAAATGAGAACAAAAGTCACAGATTTTAAATAAAAATTCAAAATGGTCTGTCTCAAAATGTATGTAATTTCAAATTAAAAATAAAGCAAGATTTGGTCCAGATTCCATGCTTTTCCAAATTTTAAAACCTTTTGTGGCCCACAAATCAAAAAGTTTTCCCACTCCTGATGTAGATAGTAGTAGGTAGGTTGTCGTTTGGCATGCAGAATGCCCCACTTTTTATTTAGACCCGACAGTACCGAGCGGCAAGTCACACTTCACATGGTCGTTGTCCATCTGGAGACATTTACACATTGTCCAGTAAGAGCTGCTGCGTCCGGCGATCCATTTGCCACCGCCCATGGCCGTCCAGCTGTCACCTGATTTCGTAATGGCGTCATCCCCGCCTGTCACTGGACTGCCACCGTGCAACCTCAAAATGTGCCCGGAAAGCTCCTGACCAGTGTCAACTTTCAAAGAAAAATTGTCATGAAATCCAAACTTTTCTTTATAACTTCCCCAGCCACCGTGTGGCATGTGAAAATGCTACTACCATTTCCGGATTACAAATGCAACTTTGCAGCCACCTGTGAAATTAGCTGAAAAATTTGCATTTAGGTCGCTGTGTTACCACAGTCTAAATACAAGTCCCTAATTGGTCAAAGTTCAACCTGGTTTAACTTTTAACACACGTGCAATGGATGCACATTTTGTGCGTAGAGCCCAAAAATAATAGCAGTTATTTCATTAGAGGTGTTCACAAGGGTGATGTGAACACAACTTTATTTTCTTACAGAGAAAATCCTTTTGTGAGTTGAACAACTTATAAAATCTGCATTGTAACATCCGATTCCCAACATAAGACTATAACAGTCCATTTTCCGTCACAATCTCTACCTTATTTCACATACAGCCCAAAGGAATACTGTCGGAAAAGAGGACAAAATAATATCTATCAATTTTGTCATCATTCTGGCTTTGATGTAAATGGCTGATGTTTAATTACTGCTCTTAGCCAAGTTCCCCAAATTGTTTTATAATCTAAAGCATCAGTTAAAATAGCACTTAGTAAGCACCAGTTGACGTGAGACTTGAGAGATAGCAGAGGGGCATGGTCTTTCCTCAGGGCTCCAGTTTCAGAGCTGCATGATTGAGGCTGCCAACCTGACAGGCCCACCTGCCCAGTGGCCACAGCCAGCTGGCCTAGACAATGATTAACTGCAAGCATAAATTCACTCAGCAGGCTCTCAGACACATTTGTGCATTCACTCACACGTAGGGGTGTTACATGACGCTGAAAGCTGTTACAGAGCGGGGGCCCAGACCAGGGCAGGAATGACATCTAGACATGTTTGGAAGGACTGCACTCCACAGTTATCATTTATCAAAAAAACGCTGGGTTTTCTCTTGTCGATAGAAGCATGATTCCTGAGATCAATGAAGCCGAGTTATGCACTGTGGTGTGTGGGGGCTTACACCCAAACCTGTATCCCATATCTGCTTTGAGCTTTCACCCCCTGCTTCCTCCATAAAAAGAAAATGACATCATAAAGGGTAAACTAGACTTGATATTAGACTCGCTAGCTGTAATCCCTCAGAGCTTTTTGATACCTTTGATTTTCATTTTTCAAGGGCAGGGTAGAATTAATCTTTTGGTGGGGTATAAAATCCAGCTCTGGGAAAGGGCTAAAGATTTTTTTTCCTCAAAAACCTGTGAGCCCTTCTTAGGTTTTTTTTTTTTTTTCATTTGGAGGAGCAAGGTCTCTGGCCAGCAAATATTTATGTTACCAAATGTACTCTACCACTATGCGTGGTGTCCTTGGAAAGGCTTTTATTTGGGACCAGTCAGTAAGCAACATAATAATTTCAAGGACAGCAATGCAGCTCTTTTTTCATCAAACTAAAGCAGAATATGGTCATTTTAAATTCCATAATAATCTGACACATTTTTCAGACTTTTATATGACAGCATGTCGATTTAGATAACATTAAGGCATTTTTAGGATTTGTAGCTACACTGACCTCTTCAACATGCAGCAACATTTCCCTTATTACCAATGTATGCATTTCAGTTTAAATATTTTATCTTTGTTCAACAAATGCACAAAAAGAAAAAACTAAACCACAAAATAAATAAAACAAACAAATTAAAAGGGGCCATACCGTGATTTTCTTCAGCCTTTCAGAGTAAAGTTTATCCATATATATGATCATATATTACATTGGGAGCACTGAAAAACACATTATTTATGAAATATGACTCATTTTTGTGGCCCATTTTTAAACTGGGAAGTAAAACGACTTGATTTCTGAGCCTCCGCCTTTCGCTACTTGTCGGTCCCGCCCATTTCACGACATCATCCTTTAGCCTGCCTTCTCAGCCTGAGCAAACTTTGTAAACAAAACCACTTGACTAAAGATGAATGTGCAATGTCTGCAATATCTTGACAGAATGTTTAGCTTTTTCAAACTTTTTATTTTGCTGATGGATTTTGAGCATCTATGTGAAGGCGAGATCCAACACTGTTCGGTACCGCGAAGGAATCCTGCATTACGGTTACTGGAGTGGAGACGCTACGGCTACAGGTACACACGCAATAAGCAGGTTGGTAGAAACAATGTGGATCAGGTTATAAGTTGTTTTATTGAGCATGAATTTGTCCAACCACATTTAATGAGTTTCCGTGCCTCATCGTTGTGGTTTTATGGTTTGTTTTTAAGAGAATTCTGTTGAAACTACAATAGAGCTTTCTCGGCAGCAGCCGCACAGGAGACACAGAAAAGTGAGTTATACGTTTTTTGGTGGTATTAAAATAAATGTTCTAACAAGTAAACAGTTGGACCAATTATTTCCTTTTGGATAGCATGACAATTAATGCTCTGCATTTGTCCGCGGCTCACCGATCACCTCATTTCTACCATTTTTACATCACGAGATGGTCGGGTGTTGGCATCGATCTTACGTCAGCACGTTTCCAACCGCTCGTTTTCGTGGGTATGGGAGGGGCTGCTGCAGACTGTGCAGGTTTTTAATAGATTACTCTTTAAATGCATGAACAGATCAAATTACCGCTTTTGGGTTCTTCATAGAGAGGAATAAACAGTAAAATGCATTTAAAACCTCAAATAGTAGAATTTTCATGGTAGGGCCCCTTTAAGTTTCAGACACTTCCCAATGAAAAGTGTTTTAAATATTTTTTAAAGGACCTGTGTGATTCTATTCTAATGGTACATTCATGACAGACACAATTCCCCATGCCAGGACCGTCAAGTTTCAATGTTAAGTCAATGAAAAAACGCGATTTGAAACGCAGCACAATTTGAGCGTCAGGTTCAGTGAAAATCCGGGACACCCAACATGGCGACTAAATATGGTAATTTTTGTCCTGAACTTCCATCCATTTTCACCTCACTAAGAGAGACTATGAATGATCTGGTAAAGCTACTCGATACACATCATCCATGTTTTCCATGGAGGCTCCGCGTCCGAGGCATCAAGACGTCAAAGCATCAAGCAGTAAATTTGACGTGCAAATCACGTCCATTGTGAATGCACCATAAGCCTCTTAAAATATATCCATATGCATGATAATATATTACTTTTGGCACAATAAATAACACTTAAATTAAATATGAGTAATTTTAGCAAGCTCCTTTTCCTATCTGGAAGTAAGATGACTCCATCTCTAAGGCTTTGCCTTTTGCTCCTTGTGGGTGACGTCAACCTAGAGCTGGTTTTGGCAGTGAGCCGTTGTTGTCTCTGCAGATAGTGAAAGTGTTTTGCTGATCATCACTAGTGTTGCGGGAAAGGTGTTAGTTAGACTCTTCCTGGAAGGGGCTGTTCCCCCACATTTATACGTATGAAGTTGAGGACCCAGTACTTTCTTGTGGTTTGGGAGGAGCTGGTGCTCAGAGAGCAAGGTTTTAAGATGACTGCTCATAAATGTGTAAATGGATGAAAATACAGTTTTTGGGTTGTTTTTGGTGAGGAATTAGCACTATAATACACTTAAAACCTCAAAAAAGTTGCTTTCGTGTGATATAGGCCCTTAAATACATTCCTATTTAATCAGTTTGGACCTCAAATACACAAATCTTCTGTTTTATTTAGATTATTTGTAATGCTCAACAATTGCCAGAGGTGGGTGTCAACACTATCGCCAGCATTTCTTGATGTCTTTAAAAGACAGATTGTATTGATCAGTTTCCAAAGATCTCTTGAGCTTTAATTTCGTATCTCACCTCATTCATCTCGACTTAACATTTTCATGCAGTGCACCTTCATTATAGGGAGTTGACAAGCTCGTAATAAATAGTATACCAGTCCCATCACGGTCCTGCTGATACATACTGTATGAAGGAAATAAATCTTTGGGCTAGTGTGTGTAGCTATGACTGTTATCCCATTATTCCCCATCTAATGATCTACTAGAACCACTATGGGTGATGTAAAGCCATACATCAAAGTGGTAATAAAACAAAGCGCTTCACAAGTCTTTTAATTTCAAAGTGCAAACCTGCATTTGGAAGGAGGAAGCAGTGGCCTCACACACACACACCCTCACCCTTTATTTTAAGGCAGCCATTTATTAGTTTTGTACGTATCGATATGGAAACTCAGCATGAAAAGAATAGTTGGGATTCAGGGAAGGGCACTTGGACAAATAGGCTGTTTTTTATCCCCTACACCACAGGCCACACCATTGCTCCTACTCCAATTAATTTCTACACCCCATTCATATTACTCTTCGGTGTAAGTGCAACGTTTTCTAATTGTATTCATCACCGAATGCCTCACTTAAGTTCCTTTAGTATATTTATTATCACCCTAACTGGGTCTAAATTATTAAACCTTAATGATGTGGGCTCTGGAAATATGTTGTCCTTTATTTTCACCATAGAGAATCAATGTTGTACATTAGCAGTATAAATTAAGTAATACTTTACCTAGGCATGTTGCCGCCTTCAGTATTCCTTTTTACCAAAACATATAGTCACAGTCCAATGGCTTGAGGGTGCCTCTGGGGAGCGGAAGATATAGTTCATTCTAATGAAAGAGCTAGGTGCTGCTAATGGTTTAACTGATACATTTGTGCAGGAGCAGCAGAGGAAAAAAGAAAAAAAAAATATGTGAGAGATCCAGCAAAAACAAGATAATTCACACTCCTGTGGGGATATGATGTCATTGAAATCAGAGTGTATGGTCAGCCTGCCGGGATGTCTCAAGTATTAGCGAAGTCTGCGCCTTCTGGTTTGATATATGTGGGTTAGTTATAGAAATGGGGAATATGTGGTTAAGTCCATCACACTAGGAGAATAATTACCGAAGCTCCAGTAGATTCTCCGCTAGTTTGTAATAAAATTGGCTGTAAATCAATTTTAGATCACTTTATGGAGAGAAGCATAATAGTCTGACATAACTTTTTTTATTTTTTCATGGTACTAAAATAATTCTCGTAAAATTTCTGCATAGCAATAAAGTCAAAAATGTAATGTTTTGTCTTACAATAGTTATGTGAAAATGGCTCAAACCTCAAAGATCCACTCCAATGAAAATTGTGTTTTAACATCTTGTAGCATTTTTCTCACTATGGAGGATATTTAAAGACAACTTAGCTTAAGGTTAAATTTATGATTATTTATTTATTCAAATTGGGGTCAATCAGGGAATTGGCAGGTTACAAGCTCCCTGCTCTGCTCCATTCTGATGCATCCACTTATAGACCACTAGATTGACGTACGTCTTTGTTTTCCTTGTAAGAGCTGGAATCTGGCTCAACACCAAAATAGCACCAATATTGCTCACCATTTTAGTTGCACGGCAAATGTTAGGTCGGGAGTGGGAGGGGCTGCAAGCTAGTGTGAGAGAATGCAAACTTTGAGGAAGCTCCTACTTACTTCTGGCGACATAGAAAGTGACAAAAAAAACACGATTGAAATATAGTTCTTTTAATAAAAAGTTATATCAGAGTCACACAGAGTACTCTGGATTGTCACCATGACAGATAAAAGCTTATAAAACAGAGTTCAAATATAAACACAGTAAAAAGTGAAACATTGGATCAATTAACAAAAGTCCTGTAATTTGATCAAATCAATCTTTGCATTTAAAATTGTTGGTTTTTATCAAATTAAAATTTTGAGTTGATAGTTTACTTAATTCAAAGTTTAATTTGGTAAAAACTAGTATTTTTAAATGTAACAAGTTACAGAGCTTTAGTCAATTGATCCAATGTTTCCATTTTTTGCAGTGTTTGTTGCATACCGGCCTCTATGTTTGTCGGAAGAGAGGGAATCCCTCCCAAAGTCCTTAACAACTGATATGGTCTTTACTTTACAAAATCTAAGGTTTAAGTAGTCAATGTCCATGGTTCTGCTACTGTCAACAAGATTATTTACAACTTTGTTTTTCTATGGAAAATTACTAATTAGGTCATGAAAGCTTCCCCTAAGTGGTTTCAAAAGGTCTGGTGCTCCATGTGGATTGATGTAACAATCATTGACATGAGTATCAATAGACTGATCAACCCCTCTCCTCTCATGTTCCAAATAGGAAGGACCTGCGGGTCCTTCCTATTTGGAACATGAGAGGAAAGACCTGCGGGTTGCAAGAGGGCCAAAGTTCCATAGATTTCCATTGAGAAATAGTTTTTTTTTTTAATTTAATTTAGTTTTTTTTAATCATTATTTTTTATTTTATTTTTATTTATTTAAAAAAAAGAAGAAATTAGTTATTCCTTAGTCATTTTATTTGTCAGAATAACCATTCTTGCTCTAATGCATTCTTCTAAACACGTCATCGCCAGTTATTCAAGTTATAAACTGACCAATCAGAGGCCTCAGTAAAAGCTTTTGGTGCCTCTGGCCCCACCTCCAACATTTGATTGACAGATTCCCCTGAGCTACTTTGAGTGGGAGGGGTGTGAACTTCGAACAAGCTCACTCATGATTGGCAACAGTAGTTCCTCTAAAAACGTGACTCCGACCGAGTTGAACCAATCACTGTCGACGGGTTGCAATATTGCGGTAGACGTACCAGGAAGTGACGGCAAAGGCTCTGGCGTGATTTTGCAAGGGCTGGAGGTAAGGCATTTCCAAAGGGGGACCTCGGCACTTGTTATGTCCAGTTCTTATAAATGGTCTATGGTAACAATGTTTTGATCAATTTGTTAATAAAAAGGTGTAAAAGAATAGGATACCATGAAATTATTAGAAAAAAAGTTCATGCAACATAATATAAATGGATGAAAAAAAGCTTTCATTTAGTATAAAACGCGTAAAAAAAAGGGATCATGGGAAATGAAGTTAGGCTCACTCAGCACTTGTTCTGCCCATAACTCAGAATCAAATTGCTGATGAACTCCTGCCACTCTGCAGGTCCTAGAAAATGACTTTTTTATGGCTAAAAATTGCATAATAATAATAATAAAAAGCGCTGAAAACACTTTCATCATAGATCAAAATCTGATTGAAGTGGGACTTCAACATTCTTTTTGACCCATATTTATTGTTATCATTTCAACTAATCTGAATGGATTTCTCTGATACCATTCCTGTGCAAGGGAAGTAGCTTCCAGATTAATGGAGATTAGGAGGCATTGTCTTGTTACAAGAGCATCATCTATAACACCTTCCCTCAGAGTGACTTCAATCCCATTAAGAAGCTAAATGCTACTGTGAGAGGGCATTTAGAGGTAAAACACGTAGGGCCCGCACAAAAGTAAAACCCGTGACTGATGGCACACGGGTAGAGGAAATACAGCAGAGGGTGCACCTGATGAAGGTAGCCTTGATTTTTGCCAAACAGAGAAAAGGACTAAGCCGCTCCTGCCTCCTGTGTCCTACAACCAGGATAAATCCCCACTGATCGCTAATTGTGTGATTCTTCTTGTCTACATCAACTTCACCCCGACAGCTTATTTCAGCTTGTTATCGGGAAAACATTTATCCACTTGAAATTATTACTGTGCTGGGGCCTCTGGTGAAACACAAACAGTAGTGAATCTTTTAGAGTTATGGTGAGGCCTCTCCTCATTAGATGGCCAATCGACTGGCGGAGCGGAGGGCCCAATCCTGGCTCTTTATTGAGTGTTAAGGAGACACAGACTGACATTTACATCTCTTGCTTCTTCATGACTGGCTAGAGAGAAAATGGCTGCCATAGATCCTGGCTCTGAGGAGCGGCACGGAAGGTCAGCGAGTGATACGCATCTTCATCTTTAAGCCATGCTTCACGGATGGGATTGCACATTTGCTTCTCAAAGGAAGATAGGAGGCAGGCAGAGAACGGAATACAGCAGGTGCTCGGAAAGCGATACATTATTCTTCTTTTAATAAGTTCATCACTTGTTTTTTTTTTTTTTTTTTGTTGCACAAACTCTACTCTGACAGGATTCCTACACAACAAATCCAAATGATGTAAACAAGCCACGGCGACCGATCTCCCAAGAAAAACAAAGGAAAGCGTATCGAGCGCCCTTAAACTATCAACAAACAGCAAATGTCCCACACTTCTGAGGTGCTCTTTTTATTCAGTGGCAATTACAATCCACACCTGGCAACGCAGAAGATATCCCAGTGCCTAACAATGTCGCAGAGGAACTCTGTTCCAAACTACCTCCCCAAATTGGCTCTGTAGCTTCCACCCAATTAGGACTGAAATATGGTAACTGCATCAGCCATTAAAGAGCTGTAGAGACTGTATGGGGAGAACTCTTGAAGGTTAGAAGTAGGAATGCTTCAGCAGTGATATGCTGGGCCGACTTGTGCTTACACAGCAGAAAAGAGCGCCATGACAAAGGGACAGCCGAAAGAAGAAAGCAGCAGTGGAGGGCGGGAAAGTAAACACAACAAGCTCGATGTTCCGCTGATAGACAAAGAAGGGGGGACAAACAAAGGAATAGAATTTCACCAGTCGAAAGAACTTATACACTATAAACCTTCATCCTCTTTATTATCACAATATAGGGAGACTTTTTGTAAATACAGACACAATCTGCAAATAAAAAAATCTGTGGTGTTTATATCGAAACAAACTGCATTGTGCTCAGGTGTTCTAATAAAACAAGGATATAAGATAATTATTGACCATAAAAAGGAGCTAAAATCTTATTTATTTGCTCATCTTTACCTGCACAGAAGAACTATTCCTTTTTATTCTTTCCTGTTTGACTGACTGTGGCCCACATGTGCTCCAGACTCCACGGTAACTAATGTTCTCTATGCCAGCAAAGGATCCTGATTTGATATAAGCATTCCAACCTGTCCGCCATGAGATATGGCATCTGTCATTCCTCGCTACGATTGATTACCCATTGCCCTTAAATGCAGAGCTCGCAATGCATGCCAAGGACACTCGCCTGCCTGGTCAAGTAATGACAATCGTCTCTTAGGAATAATGGCCCAAACGGTGCTTTTGAAAAGTTACCGGGCTGCATCCAATAATGAATTCCCGGTCGATGACACCTTGATAGATTCCTATATTTTAGGTGGGACACTGTGGCTACAGTTTAATTGACAAGGGATGAATTCAGGCAGGTTGGGAAGGAAATGCAGAGACAATATAGTAGTAGGGAGGAAGTACGAGGGGGACTAAATTCTGTGTGATCAGCAAGGTTTCAAACAATCATTGGGGAAGTGAGGTCTCACCGTCTCTATAAGTCATCGTGTTTTATAGGCCATTAGGATCTCAGGAGAAGGGTTCCGTGGAGACGGTGGCTTTTTGTTGAAATTAAAATGTCAAAGAAGAAGAAATAGAACAAAACAGGGAATCTGCAATTAATTACCTGGCCATAAAAATTCAATAATCGAGAAGCAATGCTGTTTTCTGCACGGTAATACTCTTGATCATGGCAAACTAGAATGGACCGCATTCTCAGAAAGTATTTCTAATCTAAAAGTGGATTTTAAAAAGGGGAGTAGAGGATGCATGCGTTGAAGTTTTCTATTCCATAAGGTTTAATGAAGACAAACCTACTAAGGAATTCAAATTCACATCTAGAAATCAAAACATTATTGATAAATGTAACATATATAGATTTTGCAGAAGCTATCACTAATTTGTATGAACCTAACTACTGTTAGACCAAGTGTTAAAATGGGAAGTTCTAGCTAAAAAAAAACTTTTTTTTGGGTTTGTTTTAATAAATGAACTTTAATAGTTATAATTCTTGTGATTATTTTCCAGAATTCTATTTGGCACCATTATGTACTTTTGACATATCCCTTGAAGAAAATGTAGATAATGGGAGAGAAGAATGTAAATCAGCTATCAAATGTGTTAAAATAAAAAAAGCAGTGAAATGGCAAAGAGCTGTTAAAATAAAATGACAAAAAATCTAAAATTAGAAAAAAAATTATCTTAAAAAACTTTGAGAACAAAGAAACACTAATGAAACACTAATTCAGACATTTAGATGACTCATGTTAATAAATTAAAAATATATAACTGGATTTTTTTTTCCATTGGTTTGTACATCCAGAACACATTTCATTTTTTATTTTTAGCATTTTTTTTAAATTTACATTTTATCTTAAAATTGATTTTCCCCACAGATTCCAGTGTGTTTTTCAACACTAAATTGATTAATACCAAGGGCCTGCAACCCTCAACACATATAGAGCCATTCTGGTTGTTTTTTTTTTTCTGAAAACAACCAGAAATTAAATTATTTCATCTTTTCAAAAATTAAGACACTGATTTTTACTACTTTTACTAATATAATACATATAAATAAAATATTGTTTTCAAGCATACATAAAACATTAACATAAGAAGAAAATAGCACTATTTTCCTGAACAATGAATAGTATGTGACATTTGAGATATCTACTTAACTTCCTTTCAAAATAAAAGACATCTTGTGCCTTTGCAACTGTGGTAGTGTAATGTCAGCAGTGATTTAAAAAAAAAAATAAGGCAGTTTATTTTTATCTTTGATGAGCGACTAACTCAAAATAAATTACAGCTAATTAAGAGACCATCACTGTATTTATCAGACCAATACTTAAAGTCCTCCCAATCCACCCTATAATCTTGTCCATCTTTTGTTGATCTTCTTTCAAAATGTTTTAACTTTGATAAATTACAACTTCATGGAGCATTATGGGTAAGGTAGTCTGGAGCCTGGTGGAGTGATCCATACCATCTCAAACTTTAACCGTTAGTGAATGAGTTGAAAAAGTTTGACTTTTTTGACCAATTTGCTTTGTTTGATGTTTAAAAATAAGTTACTTTAAAATCAAAAGCATTTTATTTTTCTTGAACCACAAAGCAACAATAGAGGGGCAAAAGAGTCACTTGTGACTCTGGAGCATTAGACTGCAGACCCCTAGATTATACTATATGTTACCTTAAATTTACATTCTTTTCTGCACTCTTACTTTGTTAGCTAGACAACATTTATTTTAAGAAAAAAACAAGCCGAAAAATAGATGTCCTAGCATTTCTGACCTGATGGGGGAGACCAATGGACTACATCTTAGATTGTCCATTTAGCAAATATCCTAACCATACAAGAAATACAAAAAAGTAAAAAAAAAAAAAAAGAAAAAAATATATATTTATTTGTATGTATGACAAAAACCCTTACATATTTAAATACTTTTTTTTTTTTTTTACAGTTTTGTATATCATTTGTTATCTCATTTTTTATTGTAATCCAAGAAAGGTGGGGTTTTGGTGGCCAAAGCATATTTCTGTAGCTAACTCAGCATTGTTGTATGTCATAATTATAAACAATTATTTTAATGTAGTGTAAAGTTAAATCCACAAATCTCTCTCATTTTATAGTTTAAAGTACAAACCTTTGTTTTGTTCAAATATAAAATAATATATTTTTTCAAATTGTCTCAGGAAAACAGGAGGGTTCCACTTTAAAGGGTGGCCTGAAGGAGAGGAGGAGTGGTTTTAATTTAAGCAATGCAGTGGTGCTATATTTCATCCTCTGCTGTTGTCCCATATTATCTTGGTAAACATCCCAGGTACTAATATGATATATCTTCCAGCAGGCAGCGCTTCATCCTGCTCTCTGCATGATTGATGAATGATGAAGGGATAAAACAGTGACAGTGATTTATGATGCCCCGGTGCACAGAATATGTATGATTATCAGGTGTATGGTGGAAAGCGCTCCGTTTGAATGATAGGTACAAGGAGAGAAATGAGCTTAATGACTTCATTTCTTCCAAAAAAGTCACAGCAGGATGTTTTTTTTTCTTTTTTCCCAGTTTTATTTTGGAAAGTAGTTATTTTGGGTTAAAACTGGAGTTATCTAATTTATTTTAAAATCTAAATCATGCAATAAATTTAACAGACAATATTTCACAACGGTTGATTTTACTGTACATATTTCGAGGGGTCAATGATGTCAGAAGATCTCGCTGTGACAAAACAAAATGACTTTGTCCATCAGCAGACAGTGTTTGTATTCAATCACAGTTTATTTGCCTCTAAAAAGGTGCATCAGTGACTGTCAAAGTGAGAAGCTGTAGTATATCCTTCGTTGCACAGCAGTTCTGTCTGAAGTCTGATTTACTTTAACACCCGATGGCATTTCGGAGTGCCTCAAACAGTCTGCCCCCAAGTGATCAATAGGACGTCTTCATAAATTCCAAATCCTATGCACTTTATTGATCCCTTCAGAGCACATGCTGCTTCTCTGCATATGTAATTGTCTTAGTCCACACACACGCTCAAGTAACACCCATATTTTATCCACTGGAGGCATTATCATATTCCCGCTCCTTTGTCTTTTGCATTTTGAGAATTACTGCTTGCCAGTGTGACTTAAATGACACTCCTGAGAGAGCTTCATTTTCTATTCACCTCAATTTATATTTACACCGGGTCATAAATAACACTAATGCGCGCAGGCAGTTTGGCCAGAGCGATTGTTTATTTGTTTTCTAGTGGTCTGACTCGACAGCCCTGCTAATGACACTCACATGTTTAGAGGGAGGATTTTTGAGTCACTTTGAAAATATTTAAGAATTTCTCTTTTGCTCTTCCTTTATTCAATCACATGGAGTCAGTTTATATTTTCATAATTACCAGGTTTTGTTTGATCTATTACATTTAGATGAAACTATTCCTTTATGTTTGAACATATGTAGATGACTATTTTTTTTAATTTAAAAAGGACTCTTCCTCCTAGAAGTTAAAGAAAGAAACCAAATTTAAGATATATTAAAGAATTGATAGAACTTTTCAAAAATTAGAACAGAAGAAAATGGAAGGACTCCTGTTGGAAAAGGATACTACATGTCATATTAATGGAGAGAATCCAAATTCTTCCATTATGGCTTCTCTCTACCCCACCAGGGGTATTTGAAAGGAAAAGGCTGTCCAAAATAGTCTTTTAGGACTTGACTTTTAGGACCTTTTAGGACTTTTAGGACCTTTTCATCGCGCGCTGTGTCGCAGAGGCCGCGTTTCTTCATGTGGGTGTGCTCTGAAGCACAAAACTTTACATTTAAATATAAGTGATGACTTGTTTTTTTAAACATGAGCTTTTTAAAGTTATAAAACTAATGTTATGCATTTCCGAGCGCCAGCAGGTCCGCGCTAACGTAGCTGACTGGTGAATATTGATGACGTCATTGAATGGGAGTGACGTCCCGTTTGGAGGGCTAAATGTAGGAGTAGGGAGAAGCGGCAGGGGAAGGATTTGGATTTGGCCAAAGAAAAGATTTAGAAAGAGGAAGGGAAATGGGCAGATCACAGAGTAGGAGGAAACTCATTGAAAACAGGCTTTATCCATCAATGACAAGGCCTTTTGAGACAAATAAAGCATAAAAAAAAACACTTAAACGGTGAATAGAAACTTTTAAGGGTGTATTCAGACTGGACACATTTGGCTCGCTTAAAGTGAACCAGAATTCAGTTCCCTCGATAATACAGAGTCTGAATACACCCAAGAAGATCCTGGTCTGGAATTGGGACCCCCCTCTTTGTCCCCTACAAAATTTTGACTTTTTCCACCAACCTCTAGAGTTATTTTGACCTGAAAGTGTTAAAGTTACCAGGACAACAAAAAACTTTGTTTAGGATCTTTTTCTGGGCATATCATGAACCAATTTGAGCTTTTAGCTGCTAATTACAAGATTGAAGAGAAGTATCTTGTTCATGTGACGGGGGTTCTTGTCCAAGCAGGGGTTTTTACAGAATAACAATGAGAGGATCTGTGATTTCATGGTCATAATTTAATCAGGAGCTCATGTGGTCTCAGGAAAGCTTGACGGCCCGGACCTTCCAGTGCTTGTTAATGCAATTGTCGTGGTCAGATGTTGCTTACACAAATCAGGCTGAATGTTCGGTGACAGATAGCAGGACTCATAGATAGTTTGGAAAAAAAGTACAGATCAGTTCTGCATATGGGTCAAGGCATGACTTACCATGTGGTTATTGTTTCCCCAAACAAATAATGTCCAAAAGTATTAGAGTGAAAGAAACAATGTTGATTTCACAAAAAAAAACCCAGTTAGCTTTTCACTGGATGCTATAAGAAGCTGTTATTCCAAGCCCCAAAAATGCAAACAGCTGAGATAAATGTTATCTCTTTCGAAAATTTATGAAACAGCAGCAAAAGTTAGTAATTATACTCAAACATTTATACAAGGAAAAAATATGAGGTGATGACGTTTTGATGGAAGCCATTTCCAAAATGGAGGCTCCTGAGGATTAAACAATGCCCTCTCTCGCCACTAACAGCGCCTCCCTCCCTTTGCTGCTTGTGTTTCACCTCTCTTTTTCACTGCTGACATATGGGTAATGTGTGACAGGGGGAGCTCTGGTAAAACCTTGCATACATGCCAAAATACATTTTACAAGTACAGCTCTAATCAGCCTGAAGCCAGAGGCTCATAAATTGGCTCAGTGTGTCTGGAGCTAGTGAGCAAACACAGCTTATACTCACTGCTGAGGGTTGGATATACTGCAGGCCCGGATCCTTGAGCACAACCAACTGTGAGTGCAGCTCTGATTGTTCGAGGGTCAATTCATTCCGGAAAGACTCTTATTTTGAAAAAATAACACTAATTAAGGAACTTGCTTTATCAGTTCTTTGCAAGACACTTTGGATTTTAGGTCTCATCATAGAGCCTTAGCATATGGCTGAATTTCTTTAAATCATGTGGAAAATCTTAAGCTACGTTCACAACGTCCTCTGTAACACTTGTTGAAGTAGCCACTTTTGATGAGAAGTCCATTTTAAATGTATGTTTTGGGCTTCTGCATTCAAGTTTTCAGGGTATATGTACAAAACTTGCAGCCATTGAATGCATTTGAAAGTTAAGCTGGGTTGAACTTTGACCATGGGCTATACATGCCTAACAAGCATTCTTGGATGTGCGTACATGCCCAGTGTGACTGTTTCTTTAATTGTGTTTCATTCCTGTTTTTATTCAATTCCTAAAATTGTCACAAAAAAGGAGGCATAATAACTGCAGTACCTCAAACTACCACTAGAGGCAAAGTAGAGCACTTCCCCATTGACTCTCAAATCAAAATTTGATGTGCAACAAAATGTGTGCAAAAAAATGTGTTCACTGTCTGGTTTACAGCATTTTTATAAGTAAAAAAGGGTCTCTACTAGTACCAGTTATTTTAGTTGTGCAACCCAAATTCCAGTTAGTGTGCGTACAGTGTGTCTTTAGTTTTTATTTAGGCCTACTTGCAAATTTAAGGAAAAGTTAGGAATAAATCAACCAAAGAACATGTAAACCTATACTTTTGAATTTCTTCACTTTGACACAGGGTAGAAATCACATTGCATCAGTATCATTGTCAGTACCTGCCCCGGGCCCTTGCAATGCTTTGTTTTAATTAAATAGTCTGATTCCCCTGGTCCGCCCCACTTCAGCAGCGAAGGTAGCCTGGGGAGATAAAGGAGCCCTGGCACGAGCCGCAGCTGGGAAGATACACAAAAAGGGTCTGGCGCACGTCCAGAGTCGCATCCGCCATACCCGGCGCCATCCCAGGGCCCACCTTCTGCGCATCCCCAGACATCGGCCCGGGAGAGTCCGGGACGAGCTGGTCAGGGGGAACAGAAGACCCTTATTTGGCATAAATTGCTGGAGAGCAGGAAAGGCTCATCCAATTCATACACAATCACACATACAATCACACAATACTTCGATAAACGAACCATGCATAATTATTAAGCTGTTTATATGCAATTCATTAGTGGTTTGTGCATCAATCGGGTAGTTTTAATGCATTAGGTGTGCCATATACGTGGCATCAAAGTTATATCTACGTGCTACATGCATGAAAAGATCACTAAACATAAAAATTTGTTTATGTGTCTCACAAAAATCATGCACAATTTATGCAATATTTGCAAATAAATGATGTAAAATATGCATAAATTGCATAATTCTAAACAGATCAAAGATTTTGAACGACTTAAAACCAAATTGACATAAAGACCCATCAAAAGAGAAGGATAAATGTTGGCCTACTATGCTGTGTGGTTTGTTACACAAAGTAGGTTTTAAAATTTGGAATGTGGAAAACAACTTTTTATGGGATATTTCTAACAATTTCTCACCTTCTACATTTTCTCTTTTTAACATAACCGTCAAATAAAACCCCTGCAGAGAAGAGCTCCTAACTGCCTTTATAACATAGACTGTAAAATGAAAGATTCATTGCAATATATATAAACTTGACTTTCTACATTAACACAAATGTGTACACACAGAGAAACACTACATTCTGCTTGAGAAGCCAATAGGCTGTGGCTTTGGCAGTGTTCTATCTTATTAACAGGGCATTTGTTGCACTTGACATTTATCATGGCTTCAGGGCCGTAACTTCATGCAAACGCCATCGAAGCATTCAATGCCAAGGGCCTAGGTTCTCTTGTCTCTGCTTCATCACAAGTCTTTTCACGGTAAAATAAAGCACTTCCACTGGACGCCTAGCGCAGGGAACAATGGAGGCAGGAGAAAAAAGGGATGAAAGCATCATGAGGAAAGGAAGACAGAGAAGTCGATGAGGTTGAGGGAGACAGGATCTCAAATCAAAGGAATACCCAGAGGTCACTGCCAGCCTGATTTCGCCCTCGTTAATTGTTCTTTGTGTCCTTACACAATTATCGCTAACAATTATCAATGGAGTTTATAGTTTTAAAAAAGCTAATTTTATCTCAGGGGAGAGGGTCTAAAAATGGCATCATATCAACATCTAAGTCCTACTGACTTGTCCCAGCCCTCTGGCTGAATAAGAGAAATCTGTCCTTCTCCTATGGAAAATGTGGCCGCAAGAATGGAGACAGTAACTTAGTAACTTCTACGTTTGGAAAAAAAACAACTTTTTTCCCCAAGAATAATTTGTCATCAAAATTTCCTCATGCATTCCTATTTTATTCATGACATATAAAATTGATTAAAAGAGTTGCTACAAACATTAATTTACCGGAGTGTAGTTCTGTTGTGGGAAGAGACTAGGCCAGCATGCTAGGATGACAGTTTTGATTCCCTCTCAACTGTTTTGACTGTAAATGAGAACTTGACAAAGTGACTATGACATCACACATAGAAAAGGGCTTACTTCCAGCTCCAAGTAAATTAACTCAATTCAGTCACCATTATGTTTGTGATATAGACACCGACACATTAGAACCAGTAATCAGTAATAGATCTGTATCAGTCTAAGTCAACAATTCTATGGCAACCATTCTTACCAATCAGGAGTGAGCTAGCTGGAGGGTCATACCCCTATACTACCACTTGAAAAAGAGGACTCAGAGGAATCTTTCACGATTTGAAAACGTTTTGAAAGTTCAACCTGAGACCACCTGCTTTTTTCTGGGCACCTGATAGACCATTTTTTACTTAAATAATTTGCACTACTTGAAAAAAAATCATGATGTAGCATAGGACCCAAAATATAAGAGATTGAGGTTGGTGGCAGAAACTTAAACATTTAATTAAAGGAAACATGAAACAACAAAGAGCAACAAAACAGAGAAGATGACCGGACAACGACAAACTGAAAACCAGAGACTTAAATACTATAAACGGTAGAAAAATAGATAAAAGTAGTCCCTCCCTGCTTGTCCAGTGTGAACGCTATGGGCTGAAAACACATTTAGCGCATTTTTGTACAAGTGTAACATGCCCAGTGTGCCTATAGCTATAGAGATCTAAGAAATTAGGTGGAAATTTGTTAATCATTGACAGCAGTAATTTTCAGTTTGCTCCGTAAATTCTGAAGCTTAGGAAAGTAATTAAGTAAAGAAAGCTGAACAGCTGGATTTCTTCTGACAGAGATTGACAGTAGTAAAGTAATAAAGCAGTGAACAATAAATCAGCAGCTGATAAACATTTTACGGGTTAAAAGGATTGAAAGGAATGGAAAGCAAAGGCCAAAATATTGTGGGTCTGATCCAAAGACAATCATTTCAGGAAAACCATACTTTTGCTTGAAGTTTATGGAAATTTTCTGAAACTAAATTATTCAGCAATGATAATAAACACTACACGAATTTGTGGCACAAATGTTCAACGCATTGGAAGATTTCGATCATAACCTTTGCCTTTTTGTAAACTATACAGGTATTCTTAAAGCCAATTTCTGTTTATTTAGCGACACTGATGATGTTGACAGCAATCACCTTCCCACACCACGGTTACCGTAAAGGTCAGCATACGTGTGAGATATGTGTGTGAGGTCTATTCTATCGCCACAGCCTGACGAGGCCTCAGGCAGTCTGACTGATTGGGCCTAAGCAACATCAAAGGGTCATTATTTCAATTAGAGAGGCTTCTTTACTGACTGTCTCTGAGGACCGCGCTGTACCTCTGTAGACAAGGGAGAGCACAGGTTTGACTGACTGCGCTCCATGGAATGACTTTGTTTTTCTTGTCTTGTGGTGAAAGCAATTACAGCACACCCTGAACGAATTCATTAATTACAAAACTGTGTACTAAAAGGTAAATGATTTAATTACATTTACTGCATCTTTGTTAAGAAGTCAACAGGATGGGTGTTTTGAGCGAGCTAGGTCCCTGGATGGTGCCCAAAGGCTGAGGAGGTGAGAATGTTGTGTCTCAGTTGTTGCTTTTTTATTTTGTGTTGCTTATTAGTACAAAGAAAATGACTTTAAATGCACAAGCTGTAGATCTTACTCTTATAGATGGGTCATTCTAGGCATGGTTGGCGTGTTTTGGGAGCAGTGAGAGGCTTGCCAACTTGACAACTTTTTAAAATCTATATATCTTTGCAACTTTTTAACAAGTTGTGACAGAGAATTACGCATCGTTTCTGGAGCCTTGCCCAGTCAAACTCAAAGTGTGGTTGATTCTCACTCTTCTTGAGTGACAGATGTGGGATGGGGGGCTACCACATGCTCCTCCCAAATTATTAGATTGAAAGTGTTGGGCCAGTTAGTCGATTTACAGTATGGTTATGGTCAGAGGAAAAAAAAGATAAGAATAAAATTAAAGGAACCTATTCACAGTTGTCTTAGCACAAATAATAAAAATATCATAAAGTTCAGGAGGAGAAAGATGAGATTAGCCTCTATAATGATTTTGGACTCCACTGACTGATCACATCATCATCACATCATGCTTCAAAGCTATGGGTTCCTGATTGAATGACATGAAGCATCTTCTTGATATTTGAACTCTGTATGAGCCATGATGGCCAAAACGCATTGCGACACCCGAAACATGTTGCTGCCAGACTGATGCCCCATGCTCTTAGCTGATCATATGTGCATTGACTTAACATTGAAACTGGAAGCCCCTGATGAACGAATCATGTTTGGTATGAACACAGCTTTATAACATTTGCAGCACAGGCCAGATCCTTGTGCTTCACCAGAAAAAACATAGCTTAAAATAAATAAATTATCCAAGATGTATATACTTTTCATCATTAAAAATACAAATCAAATATTATTTTTTAGACATGTCTTTTCTATGATTACTTTTTCTGTGTGTGTTTTCAATGTTTCTTTGGCAAAAAAGTAGCAAATTTACAAGTTTCCTGATCAAATACACAAGAAATCAGCAGGTGAGGCAGAGGCAGCTCATAAAAGATGCTTTCGTTTCAATTATTTCATTTTTCTATTTCATACCATCTGTTTGATTACATCAGTGCCAGTTTGTGACTCATTTAATCTTTTTAAGTTTAAAAATGCACTTTAGAAATACACTTGGTGAGTCAGGCAGTACGCATGCCTCAAGGGAGAGGGCGCTGGTGAGACCGTGGCTGAAGAAAAATAGTTGGTCAAGTGCAGCATCATTTTCTAAATGGAGGATTACAATTTGTTTATACGCATTACTGGCAGTAGTCTTCATTGAGACAGAGAGACGTAACCCTTCCGTTCTCCTTAGCTTGTTTACATTAAAAGTGGGGTCATCTGGACACCACAGGACAGTGCGCTGAACTTTTTTTTTTCACTGATTTCGGAGTTTCACTAATGTCCATGGCAGACATAAAATCCTGTCCCCCTTCGTCCACATTTGTCATGGAAGAAATCGCATAACAAAATGTGGTTGGAGCCATCTGGACCCCAAGGAGAGCGGAAGGTTAAGAAAGAAAAGGAAGACTTCAACAAACAGGTTATTCATGGATTTCTTTAGAAGGAGCTGTGCTTTGACGTCATTGATAAGTAAAAGTAAGTCAGTAACAACAATTTTGGTGATTTTTTTTCCTTTGCTACAGTTTGTAAATGGAAGAAAAACGTTGAAATGAAATTTTAAACAACACACTTAAACTGTTGTCGATCAATTGTAGAATACGTTGCTCTGTAGGGCTCATCTGTTTGTAAATCTGACTGATGACATCAGTGCCTCATGAGCCATAAGCCTCACTGCACATCACTGGGGAAGATCTGTACCAAACAGAACAAAAAATATTTTATTTTACTTTACGTACACTTCATATGAGAGAATAGTAAATATGCGAACAAATTAATAATGAATTGGACCTCCTTTAAAATGTCTGAATGTTAGCAAAGGCAAGCAATGACTTTTAAATTAATTAACTCAATTCAAACTTAGTTTTTGGTGATAAATTTGCTTGATAGAGAAACAATGGAAGATATTCAGGTACTAAATTGATCCATCACTTGATTTGGATCTTTACCAAACAGATATGGTTTCAAGATGTCAAAGACCCCTGCGCTGTATTATTAAGGGTATAGCTGTGCCTAAAAAAAAAAAAAAAGTAGTCGAATAAATTCTTTTTTCCACTTGGCTGAATACTTGCTGAAGAAGCAGGCCTGGACTCAAGATAAATTGAGCTGTAACTGAGGTTTTGTCACTGCACAAAGAAGCTGTTTATAGCACAGAGGCCCCTGATAAACCATTTTTCTGGCCAAACAAGGTAAATGAAGCACAATTGGAAGCCCATTACAAAATTGAAAAACGTGTGCCTTTTGTTTTAACTGTGTTAGAATTGAACTAAGGGCGCCTCTCCTACTCTGTAAACCTGCATTAAACTGCAGGACTCAATAATTATAATGTTCAGGATCCTTCTGAGGGGCGAAGAAAATCAATAGACTAAGGACAAAGAACCTATAGCTATCACTTAATTCTCTTATCACTGTGATTTAGGGGAAGAGGAGGATGTTAAATAACTGTAAATCTTTAGCAATGACTTTGAGGGTGCTTTATGGCACTTCTTACAGCGTCTCTCAGACAGAATGTCCATACCTTCCGCAGACCACACAATTTATAGCTTTATTACCCTTTGTCTTAAAGAGCAGGGAGAAATAGCGGGGAGGAAGGAGATAACAGCCCCGCGCAGGGGCAGCTGGGTGAAAAAAAGTCAGATGCCATCATCGATGGAGACATAGAGACGTATTTCTGACAGGTTTTGTGACGTTGCGGCGGGGGGGCTGGAGACAAGAAAGAGTGGAAACCGCTTCTTAACGGCCCACATATGCATTGTTAATACAGGCATATCACCAAACTGTGGCTCATGAAAAACTAGAAGAAGAAAAACTCAATTTGGAAATTCTCGGACGATCAGATTAACGTGGCTGCTCGGTTGCTTCTGCCGCCACCGCTGCCTCCCTAGAGGTCACAGGGAGGGCTGGGAAAAGGGAGGGCTGAGGCATGAGGGGGCAAGCAGAAGGGGAGATTTTCTCCACAGAGTCATGAGTTCCTTTGGTCTGGGCAGATGCTTCCTCATATTTTCTTGGAGCTCTGACAAGTGGCTTATTGTTTCCCCTGATAAGGGTACAGTGTTCTCGGTAATGGGAATTAGAGGGAGGCGTAAGTCACCGAGACGCGGGGTGTGACTGAATCAATAGATAATGGGAGATTTCTCGTGGATGCAAAAGGCTGGGATATTATCAGCTGTGTTTAAAGGAGCGAGGCCTTTTTATTTGTCTTCCAGCTACACTCATGGGTAGAGTGAAAGCTCAAAATAACAGTTACACTCTGCTTGAACTTTGTGAAGGGAGTTTAACAGTGTCACCAGACAAATGCCCTAGACGACCCGCTCTAAACTTTGTCAACACATGACGACCAAAGGCTTTACTTGCTTCATAAATAACAGATACAAATAAATGCAGCAAAAAGCTCTTATAGAAGATTTTATTCTTATCTTAGAAGAAATTCAACTTTTTTCTGCTAAAATCATCCAATAAGTTGGTCAAAGATTTAAAAAAGTAGTTACAAAGAAAAGCTAGTTTTTTTTTTTATTTTATTTTCCTTGAGAACTGTGGTACAAGACAATCTCACCAAACAAATGGTGACATTTCAATGTTATAAGAACTTGTCAACCTAAATAAATAACAATATAAATGAACTGACACAGATTAATGGTAATCATGTGGTGTACGAATTAATAAAAAAAAAAAAAAATGGCCTATTTCTTCTTTATTTCATCAGAACAAATCCATTTATGCTGTTATTAGTATTTATTCTGGGGCCGTCAAAGTTAACATGTTAATATTCATTTTATAATATGCAATTTTTTGACCCACTCAATTCAATTTGAATTAATTCAGTTTTTTTTTTTTTACACGGTTTACACATTTATACACATTTGTTTAAAATAAATATTAATAATATACTGTATGCTTTTAATACATTTATATTTATCTGATGCAGTTAGCATACTAAGAAAATTATTGGTGAAATAATGAGATTGTTTATAGCACACAGTGTCACATGGTTTCCCAAAAGGAGATGCTCCAAAAAAATGTTCGGATCATTAACATTTTATACATTATTCTGTTTCTCCTGGAGGGCTTTTCAGTTTGGCCACTAGGTGGGGCTCGCGCCATCACAGTACACTTTTTTCAAGAAGAATAAGCAAGCAAAGAAAGAGCAAAACAACTGTTTTAGATCTCAAATAGTTAAATTCATGCCTGTGAGTGTATTACATGTATTACATATATTTCCTTGTAGACGACTAGATCCATTCATGTCTTCCTTTTCCTCTGGATTAAAACTGTTTGGCTGGAAAGCTCCAATATTGGACTCAATTTTTGTTGCACCAGTAATGTTAGGTTGGAGTTGTGAGGGACTATAAGCTAGTGGGAGAGCGTGTAAACAGAGAGCTCTCAGTAATGAGGAGGGGAAGTGGGAGTGGGGTTGCTCCACGCCTACAGGGAACACTTTTCAAATAACTCAAAAGACAATTAGAGCGATTTTGTCCTAAATTCAAACTTCTTCCTTGGGATTGGTTCAAGAGCTTTTTACATTTACAGGCTTCCCGTGGGGTCTTAAAAAGTCCTAAATCCGTTGAATTTATGAATTT
Organism: Oryzias javanicus; assembly: GCA_003999625.1. NCBI lineage: Eukaryota > Metazoa > Chordata > Actinopteri > Beloniformes > Adrianichthyidae > Oryzias > Oryzias javanicus. Next base: position 22,135,284 of record CM012451.1, on the reverse strand, counting down.
TGATATAATACCTTAAAACCTTAAGAAGTCTTGAATTTTAATATTTGAGTCTAAAACATTTTGCTGCTTGAAACTTGTGTTTTTACATTTGATGTCAAAAATTAAAAAATTTCAACTAAGATTGTTTTGATTAAACAATGTAAGTAATCATCAGGAAACCGGTATATGCATCAAAACGCTAAATGCCCGACGCCGGTTTGAAAAAAAAAAAAAGAAGTAAAAGAAGAGCTTAAAACATCATGGCACAGACCACAAATATGATAATAAGCTACAGTTTTGATCAGAAATTGAGATTAAATTAATACAATGGGAAATAGACTGTGAAATTTGTCTTATTTTTTTAGATATATGGCTTCAAAAAAGGTCTTAAATTTAACTTGAAGAAACTTGCAGGGAACCCTGCATTTAGTTGTTAAAAAAGTGAAAGAAAAATTTCCCAGATTCATTTAGACCAAGCTCCTAGGATGTAAAATCCATTTTATTCTCGGTCACTGTACTTGACTCGTGTCAGAAAGCCAGCTTTCACCTCAGATTAGCCTCCAGTCCACCTACTTGACCACCACATGGGTTGATGTAAACAGTCTTGGGCTGCACTTGTCATTCAGTTCAACTCTTCTGGAAAATCTGCCCTTGTAACTCATGCTTCAAAGGTTTAGCTCTTTCTTTTAGGCATCCGTGTCAAAACTAAACTTCTGAGATGTTCTTCTTGTGAGTTTGGTGCATTCCAGCAGGGTTCCTGTATTCTTAGTCATTGTTCATAGTCTGGTAGACAATGGATGCGTGCCATGATGGGGAAAATAGCAGCCCAAAGAAGGATAGGTGTTGGGATATCTTGTGCTTCATATTACAGTTTTATCATTGCCAGAATCACAGTAATGATTTTAGAAACACATCTATCACAATCCCAAATCCCACTTACTGTTCCTCAATCACTGCCAAAGTCAAAGACGGATTTGCTGGGAGCAACATCCAGCCGTTGCTCTGACATGAAATCACAAGTACCCGCAAGATCACACTGAAACGCACACGGGGAGTCCGAATAAACCCACGGTCTTCTCAAGTGATAAGCTCAAACATCTGATGGCTCACACTTCAAAACAAAAACCACACATTTCAAAGAAGACTATAGATTTTCTGTACTTTTTATCCCTTGTTCCAACGATGGGAATTTTCAACGCCAAAAAAGAAACTTTAGAAAGTTTTCACCGGAACAGAACAGCAAAAAAAACGCAGCTCCAAGAAGGACGGCGGCAGGAAGAGGTGGAATCCATCCCCTTAGAGAATGATTTGTGGCGTATTAAGAATATTGAATCCTTAACCATCCAACATGGTCAGTGATCGGAGCAGCAGAGAGGGTGTTCTCCTTCTGACAGCTCCCATCCTCCCTTGGGCCCTGGAATACATTAACCACTAGGGTCCACAGGGGCACTGGGAATAATTACTCATTCCTGCCATGTGACATCCTCAATAAATTAAACTCCCCCTATAAGTTTTAAAGGCAAATGCATATTGTGGCCATCACTTGAAGGCAGGCCTGTCCGTGCTCGTGCATAATTTCTTGTAAGAATTTGTTACCACAACTTGGTAACTGGACCCAGCAGCTGACTACAGATGAGTGAGCAATGTGCCAATGAAGTTGGAGGGAATGGAGCAAGAGTGCGGAGGAAAATGCATTAAAGGCTTTGTGCATGTGCCTTCATCATTAATAAATCCTACTCCATTAAGCTTTAATCTAATTATAAATCACGCCTTCATCTGCCATGAATCATCTCCACAATACAAACGCTAACTTAAGGGAAAGAATTCCGACACATTATTGAGACTTTAATTATTTTTATTTCTATGAGAAGAGCAAAGGAAAGTTATTGGTCGAACACAAAATGATTGTGTAAGCCCCCGTAACTAATGGTTTTAAAGAAAACGTAATTACCATTTAATAATTGACAAATTAAGCCTGGGGAGCTTTACATTTTTGGCGCCGGACTTGATCCATGAAAATGGGTTTTTCCAAAAAAGAGGTAACTTCTGACACACAGAAAACCTAAGCAAATATCCTCACTAGCCAGCTGTAACGGGGTGTCAACAAATCATCAGAACATCTGGCAGATAAATCCAAAAAATAGACTTGCTGATCATTATTTTTTTTTTTTTTAAATAAGTGCATTTCCACTGAGCGAGTACTGCAGTGACAGCCCAAAGTTAAGTTGCACTGAGGAATATCACACCTCCAGTCGAAAACTAATTATGTGTCAAGCTAAGCCTAAAGTGAAATTGTTGTCATTTTTTTTTTTTTTAGCGCATTTATTTAGAAATGTCAAAAAACAAATGCTTATTTTTTTGGTTTTTAACCCAGACAATGGTAAACAACAGTCAGACGTGTGCCAGGTTTCACAGTTAAAAGGAAAACCCCCTCATACTTGTTCTGTGTCCAATTACATTCCTGACAGTCCCTGTCTTTTTGCACTTCCCTGAGATAATGTTCTGTCGTAAAAAGACCGCCATCTTCAAGTTTGGGGAAACTTTATATTTCTGTCTGAGGCCGTTTTTTTTTTTTTTTTGCTAATGATCTCAGTATTAGCACAGGCAGCAGGAACCATGATTAATAAGTCAGATGCGTAACGTCAAATTCCTAACCGAGGCCTTTGAGTCAAAAGCAGCAAAGATCATAAGCCACATTAAGCGGCGCTCTGTCACCAAACAAAAGCACATCTGAGTTTTCAGCTGCTGCCATTTATTTTCATAATGACAGTAAATGCAGTTGAAAGCATCGGGTTCTGTGAATGGCATTAAGATATCTCCTTTCCGTTTTGATTAGGTGACTTGAAGAAGATGAAGAGAAATCCCGCTAGATGAGAGTAAAGTGTGTCAGGAGATAATGGCTCCGAAGGTGCAGAGAAACGCTGGTTCAAACTGCAGCTGATGAAACAAAGCGACGACCTGAGAAATCCAGGTGTGTGCACGTTCCACTCGTGTGTCTGTAAAGTGTTTGTTCACGGATGAATACAGTGGATGCTTGTTTTCGAGCAGAAATGCGCACATGCATGTGCATATCTGCCTGGCAAAGATCTTAGCTTCTTTGTGTTTCCTGTCAGGATTTCAGTCTTGGTGACAGCATTTCACATTAATGTGACAGCTCTTGGAAAATGAAGGTAGGAGGGTTAAGTACCTGCACCAAATACTTTGTCTTAGCCTGTTTAGCCAAATTAAGGTCACAAATAGGCGTCTGCCTTATTACACCAATCCGCTCATGAATATTCCTTCAAGGATTCCCTTTTTTATTTGTCGACGGGTTGAAGTTTACTTTCAGAATTATAGAAAGTCATGCGAGGGACCATGTTGATCACCTGGAGATTCAAAATGTGAGCTTTGAAAGTGCTAAAATCTCAAAATATCTTTCAAAACTTTAAAAAATGTTCTCTTCACCCTGACCAAAACAAAACACGATGACAGGTGCCAGTTTACGATATTGCTCTCTTTATCTCTGTCTCTCCTCAATTTCCCCCGACAGAGAGAAGAAAGACAGACAGAGAGGAGGGGAGAATAGAGGGGAAGCGGGAGCGCAGGGGACCTGAAGTGTGTTTAGGAGGAAGATGCCTGTCAGTAGCTGTCAATCGTTGGCTTTTTGATGCCATCGTCTAGGCACAGGCCTGTCTGTCTCGCAGTGCAACAGCTATCAAAGACTCACTCACAGCAGAGACAGGCGCTGAGATGGAAACACGAAGACATCCTCACATTCTCCCATTTACACCTGCGATAGAAACTTTGTGAAATCTGGGTCTAAGAAATATGACAGATCCCATCATCCTCACCTGGCCTTGAAACAACAAACAAGTTGAATTGTTAATGTCGTGATAAATGGTTGGAAAAGTAGTTTGAGTCAGATTGAATTATTATTTACTGCATGGAGAAATCAGCATTTCTGGCATCAGGTTCCAAAAACTAGCTTTCTAGCTAAATGTGAGTCTGTATCACCAAAAATGTAGAGTTTCAATCATTTTTATGCAAAATTATCCAAATGAAGTACAATATGAACTGTTTTATACCACAGTCCAGGCGAATACTCAATTCTGATTGGCTGTATGGTATCCATTTAAAAGTAATAATGGACAGTGTTAAGAAAACACATTTTCATATTCAATATTTTTCATTTATTTATTTGAAGTCTTTATTCATGTTATACCAAATCATAGTTTGTAGGAACATTATTTTTAATGTTTTGTTTTATTTGTATTACAATTGTTTTTCTTAATCTTTTAGACGATTTAATTTTTAGATATTATAGGCTATTGTCTGTTGTTTTTATAATTTATATCTTCCGCTATCTTTGGGGTCCAGATGACTCCAATGTGTGATTCCTTCCATGACAAATGTGGACAAAGGTGGACAGGATTTTATGTCTGCCGTGGACATTAATGAAACTCAAAAATTAAAGATAAAAAAAAGTTCAGCGCACTGTATTGTGGGGTCCAAATGACCCCACTTTTAATGTAAACAAACCAAGGAGAGTGGAAGGGTTACAAGGCATACACCATACAAATATTGAGTTCCTCTAATTTTCTCTGAAAGTCACATTAATCAGAAGAACAAATATATATATACATATATTGTGATCTGTTTTTGTTGTCGTCAAAGTCAAAGGTGACAAGTTTTTTTTTCCTTGTTTAGAAGTACGGTATCTACTTTCTATTATATTAAACTCCCGACTGTAGAAGATCTACACCAAACAGAACAAAAAATATTTAATTTAACTTTACAAACAACTGATATGAGAGAATAGTAAATATGCCAGCAAATTAAAAATGTCACCTCCTTTAAATTACCTATGCCATGCAACATGAACTTTTTTAGCTTTAAAGTGTATTGTATACTGTATACTGTTCATTCCTCACTATGAACAAGCCCAAAGTGGTATTTTGATCCATCCATGCATTTATGTGCTAAAAAAAACCCTGCGCTTTTAGTACCAGCCCCTTCCAACCCACAAAAATGGGGTTCTCATAAACTGATGTCACAGTGAGACCGCCCCTTCCAGGAAGAGTCTGCGCTGCTAGCACCGCCCCCAGGATAACACAATTACACACTCTTCTAGCTTCACCATGAAGTTAGCAGTGATCTGCAAAACACTTATATTTTAAAAGTCCATCAACATATTTCTCTCAAATTGTGTCCCATCCTCAATAAACTGTTATTTTTGAATTTTAGACTCTAGGCTCCTTTAATGTGAAGATTAAATATAACCATCGTCTGTTTGCTCCTTGCTGCGAGTAAAAAGCTAAAAGATACGTTTTTGACTCTTTTTGAATGTCTGGAAAACTGGGAACACACTGACAGCATTCCATTTACAGCTGGAGGGTTAATATTATTGCGCTGGCCTAAACACCAGATGTTGACCAGAAGAAAAGAAACTTGGAACATAGATGGACATTTGTTATTCCACAATTAATTACTAAAGAAAATACAGTAGAAAAGATGTCTGTCCTTCAAATAGCTCTATGATGAACAAGCGGTGTTCTATTTAATTATGGACAGCAGCAGTCAAGGACTGTTTTCACAATCATGGAGAAAAACTCGGAAAGGTAAAAAAAAAACAAAAAACACAGAAGACCTCATAAGAAAGGAATAAGCCCAAACAAACATTGTGTAACAGAACACAAAATACACAAAGCCATAACGGCAAAAAGTTCTGTCCTGCTTGTTTTTGGAATGTTTATTCTTATTACAGTTTTTCTTTGAGCGAAAATTTGACCCCTGGCACATGTGCAAAAACTCACCAAAAGTAGTACACACCTTGTACACGGTGGAAATGAATTTTGAGCATAGTGAACAACTCCCTCTCTCCAAGACGATGACGTCATGGTGAGCAAAATCCTTAAAAAAAATCAAGAAGCGAAAATAATTTCAAAATCCACTAATAAAACCAAAACACAGGTTTTTGGGGATATCCACAGGAAATGTATTTTAAATAGTTGCTTCTGTCTTACTTACTTTATTGCTTGATTTAGAATAAATTTAAAAAAATTAATAGTTTGTTTTTTGGTACACATTCAATGATCTGGTGGATATTTCTTGCACTAAAAGTGATCAGGGAAACTACTTTGAGGATTTTGTTTCTTTGAAATAAATTGTTTGCTTCATCATATGGACAAAAACAATCTTGCTAATAATTTTTCCAATTCCAATAATGAAACCTCAGAAAATCCAGGCCAGGCAAGAATATAGGAGCCAAATTCAAATGAACAACAATTAAGTTTAAGGTATTTTTTATCAAGTATATAACACGTTTTGATTTTGTAGGTGTCTGTCAAGTAAACATAAATTGTGATCCTTTGAGTCTGAATTAAGCTGACAAACTTACTATGTTGAACACCACATGTGCGTACAGTACATCAGGAGATGTTTTACATTATTATTTGTATGATTCTCCAAGCTCTTTTAACAAGGACATTCCCAGCATAAAGCAGCAATGTCGTATATATGCATTTGTCAATATTGTGATCGATCGTGAAGGGATCTGTCTCAAAAGGAATTTCCATGTCAGTTAGTTTCCGTTCAGTGAGCTCTTTGGGACTTTCCAAAGAGAACGTGTCACTGAACGGCAACTTGTGATAAAAATCAATCTGCTCTGCTGTCCTTGGTGAGCTCGTCTGCTTTTCATTTCGCCTCAGACAGATCACGGAAACGCCTTGCATCACTGCGCTGGTCCAAGACAACATCTGGATGACTGTATTCAGCTGTCTGGACCATAAACGGACAGAATCTGGAAGAGGAGGTGTGCAGAAAGCCAGAGCATCAGAATGATGACAGGAAACCTGCTCATGCACGCACCTCAGTCTCTTGTCCATGTAACTGCCTTGGGGAAGTCCTGTCAGTACGTAGCATTTGGCCTTGAACCTGTGCTAAACTATTGAATTCGTCATGCATAAAACATCAAAGTTGTGTGCACCTTAAAAAAAAAAAAAAAAAAAAAAAAATCTGTGCCTGCCTGTTTATTGGCACTCTTTGCTTCATAAACCATTTTCATTCCCATCGCAGGATGAGACAAACATGCTCCTCAGTCCTACTGGTGGCGTTTAATACAGAATATAAACCATAAAACACAATAATAAACATGAGCGGAGCAAATAAATCAGATTTATAATAACCTGAGGTGGGATTTATGTAAGCAAAGATAGAGTCTTTGTGCAAATTGATGGTATAAGCTCTATCAAAGCACCAGTGAGACAGTAATATAGCCTTATAAACACAGCAGCAACACTCCAAAGTAGCTTCATCTTTCCTTTTTGGCTGGCCTAAGTGCTTAAGTAATATATTGCTTTCATAAGTGTGCAACTTAGTGGTGCTTTCTTTTAAGGGGAATGTGTATCCATCCTTTGGGTAGCATGATTAAGAATAAAATACAAAGACTATTACTGTGGAATAAATTCAAACTGCGAGTTGAGCAGCGGAGAGGCCCCTACGACAAAGGCAGAGAACTCCAGAGGAATCCATCAGCAGCACACAGAGTCCCCATGGCACCCGGGCTAATGTATCACCTCTGGATTGTAGTAATATCCATCTGATGGATGTTTTCAGAGCAGAGAGGGACATGTGCACCCCAGACAAGAGGCTCAATTGCTGGGTGTAGCTCTAAGAGATGGGACTCCAGCTCCAAGAGGTCCATTATACTTTTTCTCCCCTCCTCTCCCGAGTCCCGAATCCCATTCCTCCTTCAGCTCCATTCATTTTGCCCTCTTCCCCTGTTCTCCAGCTATTTGTGTGCATGCATGCCTGCTCGCATGTGTTAGTCACAGGTCTCCACTGAGAAGCCGACAGCCATCCTGGGGCGATGCCTGGGTTCCTCCAGTCAACTTTACTGCCTTCATCTGGCCTGATGAATGGCTAGCTGCCTTATCAGTCCCTCTGCCTGCAATCTCAAGTGGTTCCCTGGAGCTTCAGAGCGCCTGCGGCTTTGGTCACTTTCTCCAGCAAGTGCTCCTTGCTGGAGAAAAACGCAGGAAACGGAGGCGCACAACAATGCTGGATAATAGACGCAACTATTTCATCGATGCGCAGTTAATGGATGGTATGAATGCAGATGAAAACAGCACTCGGTTGCAGCCGAAACTCAGCAAAGCAAAGGAACACAAGCACGTGCGCACTTCAACTAGTGAATCCATCATCTTTATTTCTTCCCTGGTGAGCTCATGTTTTTATTGTGGCTGCACAGTACTCCAAAAAATATTTATTTTTTACCTTTTTTTTTTTTTGCTTCTTGAGGAAATACAAAAGAAATCACACCTCTCCCTTCCTCCCTGGCTCATGCCAAAATAATCAATGCTTTCCAAAGAGGGACTGTGGTGCGACATGCGTGGAGGTAAGGCAGAAGGATGCAGACATAGCTCCAGGGCTCTGGTTGTAGATAATAAGTGAGGAGAAGTCCTTGGGTATGTTTTACAGCTATCAAAACTCATCATATTTGACATGCATTCTGGTGTTTACACAGTCTCTTCCGTATAAAATCCTCTGCAGCTAAAGAAGGGAACAGGGTGCAGGGAGCAATTCACAACAACACACACACACACACACTAGCGCTTCAGAAAAAGAGGAGCCGGTTGTTGCCTTTGCTTTTTCTTTCTCCCTGCCTCTTTTCTCCGCGTCCCATCTCTTATCCATGGCACAATTGGCGGCGTTAGCACCTGTCAGCTGACTGACTTCTTGTTCCCGGTGGCTTATGAAAAAATCATAGCTGCTGGGCTTCAGAGGCTGCTTTCCCATCAATATGAATTCACCATGGTCTTCATGCAACATTAAGCCAGGTCCTGTTTTCATACAGCAAGGCACATGCTCCTTTGCCTGTTATACACAGGAGGAAATGAAAAGAGTAAATAGTCCTTTTAGAATGTTGCATTCAATCACAAGTGGAACCAAGTTGCCTATGAAAGAACCAGTATGCTTGGCTCTCAAAAGCACATTTGCTTTCTATCCCCGGATATAACAGCACGGTGCTCTATGGCTCTCATTTGTGTGTCCTGTTCTCCCGGGAATATAACGGTGCAGTTCTCACAGAAAGGCTCGCTATGATTGCTTCCCATTCTTATCTTCTAAACAAGCACGAACAGACACGCAATTTATGAACTTTTGGTTGCAGGACTAAAGCAAGGCTGTAAGGATTTGTCAGGTTTTTTACATTGCACTGCTTAATGACACATAGGAAACCGTTTCCTTTCTTTTTCTGCGCAAAACACATTTTTTCAAATAAAGAAATACATCAAAAAATCATTTTATAAAATAAATGCTACACTTTTTTTTTTAATTTAATTCATTTATGGCCCTTTAACATGACGACAAGCAAACAAAGCACTTTAAAAGCTCAAAAACAACAGCTAAAATCATTACATTACTATAGAATAGTGATATATTAAAATAAGGATTAAAGCAAAGCAAATAAAACAAGCCAGGAGAGCAGAGTCTCATACCGAGTTAAAAACTACAGGGGACCTGGCTGCAGACAAGATGGCGCCTGACATCATAGGCCAGAAATGTAAATAATCCAACTCACCCTGACCCAAAAGTGTTCAGAATGTAAAAAAAAAAAAAAAAAGACTTTATTGAGGCTTAAAATGGGAAACTGTTAGGGCTGCCAGTTTAAATGAAGTTTTTCAGGCGATAGGGACCAGATAGAGCCTTCCGGTCCCAGTAAAGGACTTCTTGAAGTCTGCAGTCTCAAAAGTTGTTACAGAGCCTTTTTTGTTAAGGTATTATTGCGGTTTCATTTGCTGTCTTCTTGTCATTTATCTACTAGAACTGTCTGCTAAACTTAAAGGATGGAAAACTGTGGAGAACATCTTCAGGATTTGATTGAGACCCACATAAGAACGTGACTAAACTGTGACTGGAGTGCATAGACTGTTAATGTTTATAATGTTTTAGTATTATTTGTTTCTGCTAAGATTACAGAAATAAATTATTTTAAATTTGGCAATGTGTGGCTTTCTAGAAAACCATAAATGTTTAAGTTTAGACCCACCCTGGGATTGTTACACTTTTCTTTTAGCCTACAAACTGACCCCAGGCCCACATTTAGAGAAGTGTCCCTCACAAGAAAAGGTTTGAGGACCCTTCATTGTTTGAAGAGACAAATATCCTATCTTACAAATTCTTTGAGTTTTTAGCTGTTATGTTCTGTTGATTCTGTTCTAAATAAAGGTATATATGATGGTGATAATATCCATATTTATCCAGTAAAAAGACAAACATAAAGCAACCATTCTGACATATTTAGATCAAATAGTAAGAATCGTGGTTTAATCTGTGATTCGTGAATCAGATCAGTACCCAACTAACCTTTGGTGCACAGGTTGACCTTTGAACCTCCAGGAGAAGCTGATCTGTTGACCTGAAATACAGGATAGGTGTGTCAGAAGAGAAAAGCTTTAAAGACAAATAAAACAAATCTCATAATGAACTTTTAAGTTGTCCTTTCCCTTTAACCTTTTTTTTTCATCTTTCATTTTTTTTTTATTTCTTGATCCTCGAAAACTTACAATATTTCAAACTTTTACTAAGGTTCTAATCTTTTTAGAGTTTAAAACTCAATGTTTATTATCAATAAAGGTTAAGTAAAAAAAAAAGCCTTTCAAAAATGTACTTTTAAAGCAGCTATGCAGCAGCTTGAGAGTAAATCTGGCAAAACTAAAAATCTGCTGCATATCAGTGTGTAAAAAAGAAAAGGGATGTGACGTCTGCTTACGGACTTCAGTTTAGTTTTTAAAGTCCTAAAAAGCTTCCACTTTGACTGACGTGAAACAGCTCATTTGTTGATTTGAGGCGGTTAATAAACGTGGCTTTCATTCACAACTGCTTGGCCGGACCTGCTGCAAACCCTCTGCTTTGTTTCACTTCTTCGTCTTCCCTTAGCCTTTTAATCATGTCAAAAGTCAATTATCTACACCACTTCTCCCTGACATCATCGCGCTAATACAAGCTGCTCTTGACCTTATGTTTGTGTGTCTGCGGCAGATGAAAGCTCCGTGCTCGTCCCTGATTGGATTAACTTCAGATGTGGTGTGTGTCCGGATCCATTACACGAGCTTTGTTGTGATTTCAAACCCCAGGCCCAAACCCTACCGCCGTGGCCCTCTTCCTCCGTCATAGTCCCGCCCCTCTCCTCCCCGAAGGCCTGATCTCCCTATCCCCCCAACACCCCACACACGCAGAATTGTCATGTGCAGACTCACACATGCACATATGCCTTGGCTCATGCCTCCAAACAGTCATATCCCATGTGTCTGCGGCACCGTGATGGACGGAGCCCGAGGAAAGCTTTTTTCCCCTCCGTCTGAATACTTCTTTGGCTAAGTTTTCCCCAATCGTTGAGAGGGGGGTCATCTCAGACAGAACTCATAATCAACTCAATTAAGTGAGTCTGATTCCCATGGCAAATTGGTCTGGGTTACAGCATTATCATTAGCACCTCCGGCGCAGTCACATTGGGACGCGGCAGTCAGCTGAGAGTGAGCTTAATTTGAGGGGACGATGTGGTGACTCCAGACAGTCACCGAGGCGAGAACTGAAATCTTTTAGCAAACAGAAGCAGAAACAAATATGACCGCTGGTGTCCAACACAATAGGTGGAAAACAATGGGCAGTCGTACCACAAAGCTCTGGAAACTAAAGACTGCCAACCGCTGGGAGATGCTGCAGGAGAAGCTCCACTGTATGAAGAACTAGTGGCTTTAACCTGGGGTTCACCCTGTAATTGTTTCAGAGGATGTGACATTTGTCTCTTTTTGTGGCTTGCTCAAGGTGTCAACACCTTTCATATACCCAAGATTTTTTTTTTTTTTTTTTCTCTGCAGCTCACGCGCCCCAGAGCAGCCTGTTTGATCTCCTTGAGAACTGTCAACTTATCGTGTGACTCCATGGAAATTGAATCCTGTATTTATTTACACTGCGGGTTAATACAATAGATGCCTCTGTGATTTGAAAGTCAAACAATCACACCTGCCATTCCTCCTTTTTTCTGTGCCTTTCTTTATTTTTCCAGATCAACGGCTTTGTTCTGTTTGGTTTGGATGAATAAAAACGGAGATATGAAGGAAACGGAATGGTTTATTCCAGCTCTAAAGTACAATGTATCTTAGTTAGAGCTATAAATTCAAATTTTATAGACAAAAAAATGTTTTTTTCTTAAATTCACTTGAATGCCCTTGATCAGGGGTGTCAAACTCGATCACACAAGGGGCCAAAATCCAAAACACACCTTAGAACGTGGGTCAAACAGGATAAACATTAATTGAACACAATTAAATTTTTAAAACTTTAAAACAGTAACTTTTTAACATAATTATGAACTAGATACTAGTGCTGATGGCTGAAGATGCTGAAATTGATAATTAAAATCACTGAAGTTAATAGGTGAAGATGCTGAATCTGATAGTTGAAAATGCTGACGCTGATAGCCAGCTAAAATATTGGCTAAATGCCAAATTAGCCCAAAAAGCTAAAAAAAAAAAAAAAAAACTAAGGCTAGCCAAAACAGCTGGCACGTAGTTGAAAAAATAAAATATAAAATATCATAAAAGATGGAACGAAATCTTAAATTATCCAAAAAAAAGCTATAAATAACTCCATAACAACCTAAAGAACTGAAAAAGAAAAGCCTAACTTAGCCAAAACAGATAGCATGTAGACTAAATATTAGCTAGTCTCCAAAATATCCTAAAAACTTTTAGTATATTCCAAAATAGTCCAAAAAGCTAGAAGAATGCCAATTTTTCAAACTTTAAAATTGCAACTTTTTAACATAATAATAAAAAGGCATAAATATTATTTGATAATAAATCAACTTAAACCTTAAATAACTGTCAATATTTTACTCTTTCTTAAAATTCATTTTATATACGTTAGAAAAAAGCACAAGATAACATCGGGCCATTGTTAACAATAAAATAAAACAATCAGGAGGGCCGGATAGAACTACCTGGCGGGCCAGATCCGGCCCTGGGGCCTTGACTTTGACACATGTGCCCTAAATAAACAAACATTTTTTTGTCTGCCTCTTGTTCGCACGAACACACAAATGCACAGTGGCCCAATTCCAGCAAAATCAGTGTCACTGCACGTCTAATCGTTCACGTGGCTCGGTGTGTGTGTGAGCTCTAAACAGACTTGTCATGTTAAGAGATGCTGCCGTCAAACAGAGGACAAATCTGAGGATGTCAATTGAATGCTGAGAGCTGTCTGTCAGCTGTCTTGACGCGGCTCTCTCCACTGTGATTAACATCACTTAATATTCATGTGTGCCGAGATGTTGCCAGGCTGGCTCGTTTTGTTGGAGCGCAAGAAGACGTGGTGATGTAACAGCCACGCGGCGTTACAAGCGTGTCAATATGTCACATTGGGATATAGTGTCTGATGGTGTCACAGGTCGATTCAACAAACAGAAAGGGATATTACTCCCCAGACAGAGGAGTGAAGGCCTCAGTGTCTTAAAAGCAAGCCTGCGTTCTGAAAAATTGCTGGATTTGCTTTCCAACACTGCCTGCTGCTGGCCATAGGGAGGTACTACAAATGAAAAAAAGGGTTTGTTTGCCTTGAGGCCTAAAATCTGGATTTAAAAAAATAAAATAAAATGATTTAATCAAAGAATATAGTTTACACCTACCTCTACATTTGTGCATGCTTTGCAATATTCACAAGCATCGTCAAGAGTCGTCTTTCCCGTGTGTGAAATGCATCAAAACAGGAACCTCTTGAATTATTTTGTTTCGTATTAGCAGTTGTTCGTGTCACTTTTGTTTTCTTGCTTCTCTTGCACATTGTTGTTTTTTTTTTCCTTTTCTAACTTTGAGAGAGTATCACTGTGGCACCATGACAGTCACGGCCAGGAGGGGGAACAGGGGTGCGCTCGCCGCAGATGGCAGCACACATTTTTTCATTTCTTAAACAGACACAAAAAGCAGCCGAGGGACCAGGGCCTGTCTGTAGAATGTGCTGGGGAAGAGTAGGTACTTGGCACAAGGAGCAGAAACAATTAGCGTCACATAAGCAGAGGGCCTAAAGCAGCGGGAGACAGAGGGGGAGAGGATGGCGGAGGAGAAACACAGCTTCTCATTTTTACCAAAAGGACTTAAGCAGAGCTGTGTGCACATTTAAACAAATCCTTTTCTTTTCTTGTCACAGCTCAAACTTTCCTTTTTTTTTTTCTTAAGAGACACTTTGTGTCACGCCTCATTTCAGTGATGTGCTCATGTCAACGCCGTGTTGTTGTTTGTAGCACTGCATTCTTAATTAGGGAATAGAAAGAGGAAGCCGCATGTCCTCGGAGAGGCGTTGCATCCCAGAATTCATTTTTGAACGTTCCTGGCTACAGTCAGACGACTGCGCTCCCGTTTTCAAGTTGCAGGGGAGAATGATCTGAAAGTGTGGTTCGTGAGAGCGCCCTGTGAGACCTCCACCGTGAAACGAGGCTCATGAAACTTTAAGCACTCAACACATACAGTGAGCTGAAAGGAAACAAAGAGCATGACTATTTTTCTTTAAATTCCAATCATCACGTGTTTCAGATTTGTCCTAAAAAATGGCTGTTCGGCCTCCACTGGGTTGGTCATTACATGATCTTATGAAGGATCCTTTGTTTTTATGCTAAATGAAACAAAGGGGGAAAAACAACTCATGATTCAACACAATTATATGGTTCAAAAATAACAATTTAGGTCAAAGGCAGATAAGAATTGTCAATTTAAAAAAAAGTTCAAAAGCTTGGGCTAGGCGATACTGAGCATTTGGGTATTGATCAGATATTGGTCAATATCACCAATATTGTTATTTTATGTTGTGGATATGAAAAAAGCAATTGTAATGCATAAACAATCAACAGAGGTTTACATCCTCACAAAGATATGTCAAACGGAAGAAGAAGGCATCAAATTTTAAATTGCTTGAAAGGGAGCAATTGGAAGTGAATTTATATAATCCCACCATGAATTATTATTATCCGGTTCATAACTTCTAATCAGATATTTACATCTTCCTAATACAGATTCAAGTCATTAAGAATCCTTAGGTATCAATATATCACACGATTATGAACATATTAATATAAATCAAGTGTTTGCATCTTATTTGTCATTGGAAAACTCATTAATTTAAATCAAGTTTCAAAAATAAAAAATATCTATAGACTAATTTTCAATAGAGAAAAAGGAGAAAAAAGTTTAACTTTTCAAAATATAGATAAATTCATAGGATTTCATCAAACAGTGTAGTATGTATTATTGTAATGAATGCAGCAAGAAATCTTAACAAAATGGACATCTCATGTCCATAACAGCTCAAGTCACATCGTTTGAAATCAAATCCTTTTATCCCCAATTACATCATTCTGCGCAAACAATTAATCATGCCTTCTTTTTTGGAGTAAATTTTGTAATACTATGATCAGTAAATCGACCTTTGATGAAAGTAAAATAATAGCACAACCAACATTAAATAACACTTCTGATCTTGATGTAGGTGGTCAAGTAAATAGAATACATGCTTACATTTTAGTTATTCAATACTTGACCATGGATGAAATATATAGAAAGAAGTCATAGAACATATATAATTAGATGTATACAATTAGATAGGTTTAATTTCTTTCACAGGTATAGTATCTACAAAAGCATTTGTATGCATATAATTGAGCTTCACTGTATTGTGAATCAATTATAGTACATTGAGTGAAAAGTGTCATCCAAATCTCCATCCACTCGATAAATTTGCATGTATAGAAAATACTAATGAGTTTTAAACAGCTTGCAAAGAATCTGACTGAAAAAAAATCATCTTCTATTAAAAGTTTCAAAAGCATGACAGATGGTGGTTAGCAGCAGAAATATTAGGCAAGGAAATAAATATGCCATAAAAAAGGAACTGTGAGTTTGATAGATTTTATTTTTATTTAATATGAAAATATTTATTATTTGTATTTAATAGATTTTTTTATTTAATATAAATATTGCTGTGTTTAAAAAAATAGCTTTTTTCCTTTATTGGGGGGTGCCACATCTGTAAGGAACATGCATTTGTGAGATGAACTGAATCTTTTGTCAATAAATGTAAAAAAATAAATAAATCTACTACAAAACACAAATTTGTGTAATATTTGTGTAACATTTAAATAATGTTGTTCATCTAAAGGAGGGGTCTATAACCTTTAAGGCTAATAGAGCTGTTTGGTCTAGTTTCTTACAGACCTCAACCCAACCAGAGCCGCTTAGTCCCACTTTACCACTTAAAAAATGCACAACATTTATGCTTTTTGGCAAGTAAGCATTTATTCATAAATGTAGCTTTTAAATTTTACAATAATTTAATTACAACAGTGTCTATTCGTATCTATATACTGTATAATAGTTGTAAATTATTTCACTTTTGACAGCAGCACACAGTAGTGACTTTCAAAATAAAACCCACCCAGTGTCATAAAAGGTCATCCTGCTGCTGCTGTTTTAGTTGAATTAAAATTACAAGCATATTTTTATCATTAGGATTTAAGTATGCATTTTACCTTTTACTCTCAAAAATAAAATAAATACGATAAAAGTAAAAAAGTTTTTAGAAGAATCTATTTATTAAAAAAAAACTTAAAACAATAACCTAAGATTTTTATTGTCATTCTCAAAAATGTGAAGCACAAAACACACAACTCACTTTCAATCATTTTAAACTGCATTTGTTCAAAACTTGAACAACTTAGGCGTAATTTCTTAAATTATAAAAAAAAAACTTTTAGAAATGTTTTATTTGACAAACTATAAATTAAAAACACATTTAAAGAACATTTCTACAGAATTTCTGACCGTAAAATAAACTTGTTTGTTCTTAGTTGTTTGAGACGTTAAGATCTAAAAAAAAAAGACAAAACTTTAATTGAATTAAAGCCGCAAGCGGCGTTGGATGGCCCGCAGTCGCTGCCCGGCCCTTCTCCCTCTCCGCCTGGCCCGCCCTCATCCCCTCGCTGCACCCCAACCGCCGCCGGACCAACGCCGCCGCACGCGCCGCCGCACGCACGCACGCGCCTCCGCACGGGCCGCAGCCGCCCTTGACAGTGACCTTTGACCCCAAACTCACATGCTTAGCACTCACTGTAGAACCCTAAGTCCCTCCCTATGCTTTCTGTATAGCTGGTCTGAGATGAATGTGAGAAATTGATTAAAAAAGCACTTTTTTCAAAATGGCGGCTTTTCTGTTGGTTTTATCTCCATAGCAACCATTTTATGTTTTGTTCGTCTGAGGTCACCGAGCAGTTTGACGTCAAGATCATAAGGATCGGAAAAAGTACACTTTGGATTACCTTAGCAACGGGGGGTTATTCACTAACCACGCCCACATTCCTTATTTGGTCATATTCTATGTATATTTTGCCTGTTACAGCTTAAGGCAGGGATCAACATATTAAAGTCCCATAGGAATGCATTGAAGTATGAGCGTGTGTTAAGACTACGCACGCACGCGCCTCCGCACGGGCGCAGCCGCCCTTGACAGTGACCTTTGACCCCAAACTCACTTGCTTGCACTCACTGTAGAACCCTAAGTCCCTCCCTTGGCTTTCTGTATAGCCGTTCTGAGATGAATGTGAGAAATTGATTAAAAAAAGCACTTTTTTCAAAAATGGCGGCTTTTCTGTTGGTTTTATCTCCATAGCAACCATTTTATGTTTTGTTCCGTCTGAGGTCACCGAGCAGTTTTGACGTCAAGATCATAAGGATCGGAAAAAAGTACACTTTGGATTACCTTAGCAACGGGGGGTTATTCGCTAACCACGCCCACATTCCTTATTTGGTCATATTCTATGTTTTTTTGCCAGTTTACAGCTTAAGGCAGGGATCAACATATTAAAGTCCCATAGGAATGCATTGAAGTATGAGCGTGTTAAGACTACTACGCACGCACGCGCCTCCGCACGGGCCGCAGCCGCCCTTGACAGTGACCTTTGACCCAAACTCACTTGCTTAGCACTCACTGGTAGAAACCCTAAGTCCCTCCCTAATAGGTTTTCTTATAGCTGGTTCTGAGATGAATGTGAGAAATTGATTTAAAAAAGCATTTTTTCATAATGGCGGCTTTTCTGTTGGTTTAATCTCCATAGCAACCATTTTTTTGTTTCGTCTGAGGTCACCGAGCAGTTTTGACGTCAAGATCATAAGGATCGGAAAAAAGTACACTTTGGATTACCTTAGCAACGGGGGGTTATTCACTAACCACGCCCACATTCCTTATTTGGTCATATTCTATGTTATTTTTGTTACAGCTTAAGGCAGGGATCAACATATTAAAGTCCCATAGGAATGCATTGAAGTATGAGCGTGTGTTAAGACTACGCACGCACGCGCCTCCGCACGGGCCGCAGCCGCCCTTGACAGTGACCTTTGACCCAAACTCACTTGCTTAGCACTCACTGTAGAACCCTAAGTCCCTCTATGCTGTTCTGTATAGCTGGTCTGAGATGAATGGTGAGAAATTGATTAAAAAGCACTTTTTTCAAAATGGCGGCTTTTCTGTTGGTTTTTTCTCCAACATTTTATGTTTTGCTCGTCTGAGGTCACCGAGCAGTTTGACGTCAAGATCATAAGGATCGGAAAAAGTACACTTGGATTACCTTAGCAACGGGGGGTTTTTCACTAACCAGCCACATTCTTATTTGGTCATATTCTATGTTATTTTGGCCTGTTACAGCTTAAGGCAGGGATCAACATATTAAAGTCCATAGGAATGCTTGAAGTATGAGCGCGTGTTAAGACTACGCACGCACGCGCCTTCCGCGAGGTTCCGCAGCCGCCCTCTTGAACAGTGACTTAGACCCCAAACTCACTTGCTTAGCACTCACTGTAGAACCCTAAGTCCCTCTCTATGCTTTCTGTATAGCTGGTCTGAGATGAATGTGAGAAATTGATTAAAAAAGCACTTTTTTCAAAATGGCGGCTTTTCTGTTGGTTTTATCTCCATAGCAACTATTTTATGTTTTGTTCGTCTGAGGTCACCGAGCAGTTTGACGTCAAGATCATAAGGATCGGAAAAAGTACACTTTGGATTACCTTAGCAACGGGGGGGTTATTCACTAACCACGCCCACATTCCTTATTTGGTCATATTCTATGTTATTTTGCCTGTTACAGCTTAAGGCAGGGATCAACATATTAAAGTCCCATAGGAATGCATTGAAGTATGAGCGTGTGTTAAGACTACGCACGCACGCGCCTCCGCACGGGCCGCAGCCGCCTTGACAGTGACCTTTGACCCAAACTCACTTGCTTAGCACTCACTGTAGAACCCTAAGTCCTCCCTATGCTTTCTGTATAGCTGGTCTGAGATGAATGTGAGAAATTGATTAAAAAAGCACTTTTTTCAAAATGGCGGCTTTTCTGTTGGTTTTATCTCCATAGCAACCATTTTATGTTTTGCTCGTCTGAGGTCACCGAGCAGTTTGACGTCAAGATCATAATGATCGGAAAAAGTACACTTTGGATTACCTTAGCAACGGGGGGTTATTCGCTAACCACGCCCACATTCCTTATTTGGTCATATTCTATGTTATTTTGCCAGTTACAGCTTAAGGCAGGGATCAACATATTAAAGTCCCATAGGATTGCATTGAAGTATGAGCGTGTATTAAGACTACGCCACTTTTGCGAGCTCGCCACGCGGGCGCCGTTTGAGATACAAAAGTTCTAAAGGCGTCTTTCTTTTCCTTGTTCCTTCCCGATGATACCAAAAGTTTGGAAATGATCGGTCAAAAAAACCCTTGGGCTGAATTTTTAAAATAGCTTATAGTGAAATTGCTTTTTTTTAAGATTCAAGATGGCGGACACTTCCCAAGGTCAAAGGTCAATGAAATTTTAGGGGTCATTGTAGACCAATGCTAGCAACTTGTGTGTAAATTTTCATTCAAATCGTGCAAATAAAAGGTTAATTTTTATGAACGTAAAAATCGCCAAAAATCAGATTTTGAAACAATATGGCCGCCAAACCATAGGTTGTGTGGCCATCCCATAATAATTTCAAAACTTCCTTTGGATATCCCCGACACAGATATATTACTTTCGTTTGTAGATTCCAAGATTTTTTTTTCGCAAAAAATTTTTTTTAGCTGAGTCAGCACTTTTTTTTGCGACGGTTTTTAGCTTACCAGAGGCGCATTGTACGCATTACAGTTTCGTATGTTATGTCATTTCGTTCAGCTCGAGCCTCCGGACGCGTGAATACCACTTTTACACAATTTGGATAAAACATGTCCGACCTACATAAAACGGCGTCGGTTGCAAACTCGCCACGCGCACGCCCTCCATATTCTACAACTTCTAATTGCAACATTTTTCCCCCAGTAGGTTCCCATTAATGCACAACTAAGTTACATAATAGTTGATAAAACCCCCTAGGAGGTATTTCTTTTCGTAGCTGTGAGTAAAAGTACTTTTTTTGAATGTTTCAGGATATCGGCCTTTTCCAAAGGTCAAAGGTCAATGAAACTTTTTGGGTGTTTGTAGACTCCGACTTTGGACATGCTTGTCAACTTTCGTCAAAATCGGACAAACCAAAGTGTCGTTTTCCCATATTGATGAAAACCGTGAAAATCGCCATTTCTCAGTTTTCGGCGCCAGATTGGCACCAAGGCGTGGGTCGTGTGGCCATCCCATAATAATTTCAAATGTCCCCGGACTTATCCCCAACATGGTTCATTGGTCTTTTTTGGCGTATTTCGAAATATTTTTTTTTGGCCCCATAAGCGAAAATCGGCCCATTCATTTTTTTCGCGGAAACGCTCGCCGTGATGTCATCGTTTTGGGCGGGGTAACGCGCACTATGTCAAAAATTCATTTTCAATTTTCCCTACGTGTGGTGCGATTTTGAGGTACTTTTCGTTCATGTGGCGGGGGTGTAATTTGCGTTCGAAGTATCCGTTAGAAAGAAGAATAATAATAAACATTGCAAAAACAATATAGAAGAACTTTTTCGTGTGTGTGTGGTGTGTGTGTGTGTGTAGTTTTGGTCCTGCTATACACTGGTCGGGTCCGTTTGGGCTTAGGCCGGTTCTTTGAGGCCTTTTTTGGGCTTTTTACGTTTTTTGACTCTAAGCAAAAACAATATGGTCCTTGCAGTCAGTAGACTGCTGCTGCGGGCCATAATTAATCAGTTATTTATCAAATTGTTAGCATTTTTCATTAAAGCTAAAGAGCCACAATAAAGGGATAAAAGAGAAACCTAAGCTCCGGAGCCACAGATTTCATTCCCCTGAACTAAAGTCACTAATAAGGAACAAATCATTGCAAAACACATTCATGTACGTGTTAATTTTGCTTAATTTGCACTCTGTTAAATACATGATCAAAGAAATAAAACAGGTGATGCATTTCTTATACAATAATAATAATAACCATTTACAAAATATACAAGATTAAAGTAGAAAGTTATAAAGCAGATGTTTAATAATTACATGTCAAATATCTGTTCACCTTTAAGATGTTCACACCTTTACCAAGTCCTGAAGTCAAGCTGTCAACTACTTTTGTTCAAGCCTTAGTAACTTCTGCTTGCTTGAATAAACACTAATTGTTAAAAATAACCCAAGTTTGGTTGCTTCTAACCCAACTCAAAGGTTAAACTTTTTTTCCACTAAAACAAATACAAAAAAATAACACAGGAAACAATAATAAATAGGATTAAAGTGAAAACTCCCCAAAATTAGTATTGCTCCAAAAAATAACCTTCCCAACATGAATAACCAAATAAGTGTTTTAAAGTTATTTTTAATCATTAAAAATGTGTTTCAGAAGATACAAAATAACGTTGTCGTACTAACAAGAATTAGTTTAGGGAATAGAATAAACAGCCCAGAAAAGTTCAAGTTTTTAAAATGTGTTCATCGTTTTTGCAGCTGTCCCCTCCGCCTAAAGGGTGAACTGGTTGATAATTGATGAATCAGAGTTTACTTCAACATGTTTGACTTAACATGGCCGGGCAGGCACCTGCCAAATTAGACCTCTGTGCTGAAGGCACCAGCAGGTAATTTAGGTTAGATGAAAGCTGGCTGATCAGCCTGTGCTCGGGGGTAAACACTGAAGCTGGTGGAGTCTTTGAAGTCCTGGCCTCTAACAGCAGCTTCATTTCACTAAGAACATGCTCGGAATATCATTTGTTTGGTCCCTCTGTATCCATGTGCGTACTTAAGAAAAATAATAAAAACCAAAAGAACTTGATATCTTAAGTATTAGTTTGACTTCCTTGAAAACAAAAACAATAAAATATTTAGTCACTAGAGGGCAGCAGAGGGCCAGAAAGCCACAGAAAGATAATTAGTTTATGTAGAAAAAAAGATGTTATAAAAGAAAATGATGCAAAAGGTTAATCTTTTTTTTTTTTTTTTACATTTTAAAAATAGTTTTAATGGCTGCATGGTGGCACAGTGGTTAGCCCTCTTGGGTCACAGTGAAGGCTGTGGGTCGAACCCCTTTCTTTGTGGAGTTTGCAAGCATGGGTTCTCTCTGAATACTCCAGCTTCCTTCCACAATCCAAAAACAGGCCTTGCAGGTTAATTGATTACCGTATTTTCTGGACTATAAGGCGCACTTGTATACAAGCCGCACCTACTCAATTTAAAAAAAAAAAAAAAAAAAAAAAGAAATACAGGCCGCACTGGGCTACAAGCTGCAGATATCTATGTTGAAAAATAAGAATATTACTTTAACAATTTTGTACTTTAAATGTACATGTATGTACTTGCCATCTCCAGCGTCTCACCATAGATTTATTGATGCTAAGCTTGTGTGCAGCAGTGCGGTTTCCTTTCTAGATAGCAAACTCCATATCTTTTAACTTAAAATGTCCACCACACAAACTTCTTTGTGGGATTCCTGCGATGAAGAAGGTTTTTAAAAATAATTACCAGTTAGTAATTTGTCACGAGTGTTCTATCTGCTAAAGAAAAATTAGTGTTGACTTTTCTGATTTGCATTGATTTTTTGTCTATCTTGTTTTTGATTCAAATTCCGGTTAGAGCTCCCCGAGCAGTGGAAGAAAAATCCACAGAATAGCTGCACCTTTGTATAAGCCGCATGATTCAAAACACAGGAAAAAAGTAGCGGCTTATAGTCCAGAAAATAGTACTCTACAGTGTCCATCGGTGTCCATGTGGGAGTGATTGTGTTCCCTGTGACAGACTGGTGACCTTTCCAGAGCCCCACCTTCGCCAAACAGTAGTCGTGATAGGCTCCAGCAACCCCACAACCCCAAAAGGGAGATAGCAGGTTAAGAGGATGGATGTAAAGATCACCAAATATATACAAGTAACATAAATGATGTTGTAATACATTATTATTTAATAAAAATAACCTCAAAATGTAACACAGCAGTACACAATTATTCATATGTTTTCATTTTGCTCTCATTAAAACTAGATTTTAGTGTCAACTGTGATCACTTACACCCTCATATGCAGCGAAAGCAGATTCTCCTGTTGACTCCAGATTGTTGTTTCTGTTTTTAAGTACATTGCAACATGGGTGCTTTAAATCTACACAAGATTAAGATTAGTTTCACATTTTATTGCTTATAATAAGACGGTGATAGTCACAGACTTCTTTTATTATAAAACTAAACATCAATTTAATCAGGATTTATTATTTGTAGCAACATTACTGTAGAAAATTGACTTACGTTGGATACTTTGAAAACATCTACTTGGAGATCACCAAACATTTTTTATGGTTAAGTAAGACTTCTCTTGTTGTCTTTTTTTTCTACGTACAATAATGATGCCAATTTCTTTCCAAGGTTGTAGTCAGGTTTAGAAGGTGGATTGTTCTTATTTGAACAGAAACGACTGCAGCAAAGTTTTTTTTTTTTTGTAAAGACAATTAATGATTGGTTTTAAACTATGTAGCCAATCCCCATGTCTCGTTTCTTCAGAAGCTTCAGGTTTAAAAAATGAAAGCCTTACGTATTTCACCATCCGCTCTACACTGCCAAAAAATCAGTATAATTTGAAAAAAATATCTCAAATAAGCAAAAAATAATTTTTATTTAGAGAAAAATTCCAGTCACTATGACATATTTTCTTAAAATAAGCACATTTTGTCACTAAAAATCTTTCTTGATAAGATTATTTTTCTTGCAAGGCAGAATATCAGACACTTCCTTGAAACAAATGTCTTTTTATTTTCTAAAGGTTTGTTTTTTTGCAGTGTGTTATGTTTGAAGACCAAAAATTTTAACTCTGTGAATTCATAATGCAAACTACATTTAATTAAAACATCTATATGCATTTCTGTCTTCTACCTGGCTGATTGAACCCACCAGGCCACCATCTGCAAAAGCAGATGACATGTTGGTAGACATTACATCAGGGAGAGGCCAGAAGTCAGAATCAAGAATAAAACAAAAACTTTTCTAAAAAGAAAAAAAATGTGCCTGAAACTTTATTTTTAAAATAATACATCTTTCTTCTCAGGTATCTAAAATCATCCCTTTCCCCCTCTTTTTTTTTTTGAATATCTGAAATGTACGTTCATCAAATATATTTATGTCTAAATCTATTATATTTAATTTATTTATATGGGACATTTTGCCTGTTATACATGATTTATCTCTCAAGGTACAGAGAATAAATGCAGACGGTCAATAATTTTCCAAATATCATAGTAAAGTCAGGTTAATGGATGAGGATCTACATTGGATCAGTTACACATTGAAATCTTGACACACTAAATGGACACAGTCCTCAATATTACAGTCAATTGCAGATTTCTTGTCTTAATTAGGAAAAATGAACAGATTTGTTAGCCCTTTTTGCACAACACATGTTCAAGGATTCCAACTTCCTTGACTTGAAAATTTAATACGCTTCAATTTCTTTGCTTGTTTGGATTATTTTCTTCCTCTTTTTCCATTTTCTTTACCACTGAAGTAAGATTAAAGTGTAATATACCTGAGTCAGTGGTACATAATCTTCTTTCAGCTTTGCGTTTGCTTTTGAGTCTTTTTGATGACACTGTGGCTGAGATTACATGAAGACACTTTTAGTAATCAGTCCTACCTTTAAGTTTGTTGTGGAAGTTACCGACCTCTTGGTCTCTTGATGGTCAATCCTGGACCGGCTCTGCTCGGCTGTTGCTTTGGTGGCTGGTGGTGAAGCCTGGGCCTTGTTGGTTTTTTAAATCATTTTTTAGATAATACTATCTATTTGCTAGTTTATTGGTTATAAAAACATATTCATTTAAACTGTTAAGCTTTATTCTAAAAGTTTTGAACTTTCTTTATATTTCTATTGCTGTCCTGAAGAAGTAGTAGTGGTGGCATCCTTCTTCTTCTCCTTCGTCTTCTTCTTTCTCCTTTGGTTTTATTGGCGAGGCACCTATGTCTAAAGTGCACATCTGTCACCTACTGGTATGGAGTGAGAATTTTTTTTTTTTAACATTGTCATTGACGGTCATTTAACTTTTCATCAAAACATTGTTCTTCTCAAAATGTAGACACTAAATTCATAACTACAGTACACTTATTCTTCAATATGTAACTTATGTACCTCCTATATTATTTACTTCCTTAAAAATTATTTATTACGTATTTGTGATCAAAGTGACTCTTGCGTTTTTATTATTCATATATTTTTATTTTTTTGTCAAAATTGTGTTTCCATCAATACATTTTCCAATATTAAAAATATTGTAAATTAGCTGAGTCCGACCAAATTTATGACTCTACATTACCCTGGATTTTTATTCTATTTTAACCCTTAAATCCCCATTTTTCCTGCTGCTCACATATCCCATGATGTCACCTCTCTTTTTCCTCTTCCTCCCACCAAAAGTAAAGTTTTTACATCTTTTTTGATTAATTTCAATTTTGGTCCACTAAATTCAATTTTTTTGTGTTTTTTTAATTCTTGTGGTATTTTTTATGACAATAGAGGACAAAATGGAGAAAATTGACAAAAAGAGTCATCTGAAAAAGAATTTATTTGTGATGTGGAAAATATGCTGGCGGGCCACAAGCTCCACAAGCAGGGGTTTCCTCATAACTCAGAGGTGGATTTTTAATGAACTTCTACATCTCTGCAGAAACTATGTCATAAAAAAAACTACACTTTTTTATTATTATTAAAAAAAGAAGAAGAGGCTTAGTCACAATTTAAGAAACCACAGGAATCATTTTTGAAAGTTCTGTAGCTCAAAAGATAATTGAAGTGACTCTACAATTCCTTAAGTGTGCCTGTATTCACATAAGTAGGTGAGGCAGTGAAGCCTAAACAAAACAACCAAGACTCCAAAGGATTCTTCACACTTTTTAACTTAAAGATGAACTTCTATTTTGCAAGTAACTTTTACGCAATTATTTTAACTTTTTTATGTCCTTTAAACAGATTTCAGCATCTTCAGCGATCCTCTCCAGATGTTACCATTCATGCATCCATGGACAAGGACAATGTGTTTGTGCAAACTGCCCAGCAGATAAATTGGGAACTGCGCTGATATTAAAGTAATACACAAAAAATTGAATGCTTTAGTTAACCAATAAACACAACTACAAAAAACACACTGTTGTTTGGAGATTTAAAAATAATGATCAATATTTGTTCGTCTTTGCTGTAATTTCCATTCCAGTCTCTTCCCCTTAAAGGGGAACAGATGGAGTAAAATTCACTAAAACATAATTTCTCCTAACACGGTTCCAGAGGTACCTTACAAGTTAAACTTCTCAAGGCACCAGTAGGTAGATGAAAGTTGGTTGGTCCTCATAAAGCTCCAGGGTTAAAAAACTCGTTGACTCTTTGAAGTTGTAGCTCAGACATGAATATTTTGAGTACATGTTAATCTTAAAAATGAAGAAATAACTTTTTAAAAAAAAAAAAAAAAAAAAAAAAAAGCTCCTAAGCAACACATTTTATTCCATACTTTTTTCTTGGTAACATTTTATGATATGTTAGGAATTCTAATTGTCATAAAATCAAATTAAAGTTTCTGACTGCAGGTGTGTTTTGTGGCCACTAGATGGCAGCAGAAACTTAAAAACGTGCTTTTTGGAGGAAAATAAACAAAATATACTTAAGAAATAATGAGTGGATTAAACATTTACACTGTATAGATAGTAAAAATATCTTTGAAGTCTCAGTAGTATAATTTAATATATATGTAATTTATTATTTCTACTGTCATTTTTTCTCACATTCATATTTGTGATTTTTTTTTTTCTTTGTCATCTTTGCATTTTGTAAAAAAAAAAAAACAAAACAGAAAGACACAACCATTATAAACGCATGCCAAGTTTTTAATAGTATTGTGTATATGTAACTAGGTTGTTAATTTCTTGTGCAACATTACAAGTTTGTGTTTTGTTGTTGAAGTTTTCTTTTTTTTCCTTTCACAAACATTGATCGCCGCCTCCGTCAGAGCAGCAGAGGACATTTGTGCAGCAAACAGCAAACTGTACGTCTAAGTGCTGTCAATGTATCTCCATGAACTGCTGCTGTCTGGACAGTTTAAATGGGTTTGCTCAGGAAACTGTGTCAAATGAAAAGGTGAAGCTAAGCAATAAAATCAAGCCATTCTGTAACCTTCCTGTCGCTCTACAGCTATGAAAACTCCCTGCCCAACTTCATATTCAAGCAATTTAAACAAAATAGTATATTAGAAACTATACAGATTGCTTAAAGGTTTCTTAACATCATTGTAAGAGATTCAAGTTGTGTTTGTTGATGCAGAAAAGTTCAACCATGACATGCTATGAAAAGTCTTCAGAGCGTGTTTACAAAAGAGAGATCATTGCATCAACAATTTAAGTAAATCCATCCCCTGGTTTTGTGTAGTGGAAGTTTAAATGTTGAATGGAATGTTGCATTGGAAGAGTGTGAGCACGAGGAGGCTGCAGGTTATTCCCTATAATGATGCCCTAAGACTTTTATTAAAACAGCCATGGAGGTGCAGCGGTGGAGTTAATACTCTCCAAGCTTTGTTTATGTTTTATCTGTGGTTTTATTTATCGTCTTAATGCTATAAATACTGAAAATATTTTAACTCTCACCAATGTGAGAAACAGCACTTTTAAATACCAGTCCCCAATTTGGAGTTTTTGTTATGGTCACCTTTTGTTTTGGGATTTTTTTTACATTTAAGTTATTTGGTAATTTGATGTCTTTGTTTTTATTGTTTTTTTATACTTGTATTACATGATTTTTTTAATTTATATTTTTAAGTTAATCTGTTGTGTCTCTTGTAGAAAACAAACCTTTAGTTAGCAATAAAGTATCTACCTATATGTGGATATAGATGTATTTACCAATCAATGCAATGACTTGGTATCCTAAGTTTGATGTACTGTATGTATACATTGTTCTGTTTGTTTGCTTGTTTTGCTTTATTTTTGTTTTGATTAAACAATTTCCAAACACAAATGTTATTTTTGCTACATAATTCAGAGAAAACTTTCCCATTCTGACATTTTGACAAAGGACTGAGGAGAAAAAAGTTATGTGACATTACCAAGAGACTAAATTTGATCATACATATATAGACAAAACTTTTATTCATCTTAGTACAAATTCATAGAATGTGTCAAAAGTATCACTATGTATCTAGGACTGGGATCATAAAATCGATTCATCAATTTTACTTCAACAGATCAATAATGAATTATTTAAAATATAAATCAATTTCGCACATAAACAATATTTGTCACTCATGCTGTCTTCTTCTTCTGGAATAAGGTGTAATGCTATAGCGCAATCGCCACCTAATGGCCAAACTTAAACACCCTCCAGGAGAAGCAGAACAATGTTTACAATGTTAATGATCTGAGAAACCATGTAACACACTATGCTGTTAACAATTACATATCACTATTAAATTTCACAGTATGTGAACTGTATAAGATTAATATAAATATAGTCAAAACATAGTAGATTATTAATGTATTTCTAAACAAATGTGTGTCGCTGGGTAAACTCCAAATTCAATTGAATTGGAAGATCAAAAAAATTGGAATGAATTGATCCAGACCCTAGTAAATATAATCAAATTGTATATGGAAATTATAATAGATACCAAACCCTAGAAAT
Source organism: Oryzias javanicus (assembly GCA_003999625.1). Lineage (NCBI taxonomy): Eukaryota > Metazoa > Chordata > Actinopteri > Beloniformes > Adrianichthyidae > Oryzias > Oryzias javanicus. Next base: position 22,106,214 of record CM012451.1, on the reverse strand, counting down.
ATCCAGTAAGAGTTGAACTATTTTAATTTACAAAATAAGCTTTTTTTTTTTTTTTTTAAGTTTAAATATTCAAATTAATAAACTGAATGTATCCATGTTGCTTGACATTAATTTAAAGGTATCAGAAGATGTTTTCCTCATATTTTCTTCGGTTCTTTGCTGCTGGGTGGACACCTGCAGCCGGTGAACCCACGTGACTGCCGCCTGCGCAAAAACGTATTGTGGGATGTCATTAACGCATCAGCTGATGCCATACTTTTTTTCAGCACCACGGACAGCTCCATTCTGCACAGCTGGCAGATGGGGGCGGTTATAAATGCCCGCATGGAGCCCCTCATCAGCACCTCCCATCGAAAACAGACGCTGCAGCATGGATAAGAGCAGGTTCGATTCCCCGCGCGGTTCCGCTCCAAACGCGCACGCACGACAACAATCAAGACTGGATCCAAGAGACCAGAGCGCCGCCATTCGATCCGTGGAGATGAATTCCAGGTCTGCTCCGGTGTTTGGGAAGTTTGATGAGAAAGAGCACATGCTCGGCTTGAACGACCGCCTGGCGCGGTTCATAGAGAAGGTGCACCAGCTGGAGCAGCATAACCACCTTCTGGAGAGGGAAATCGGGGAGATCAGGGGGAAAGCAAAGCCCGCGTCCTGTCTGGAGGAGCAGTATGGACCGGAGCTGAGGAGGCTGAGGCAGCTGGTTCAGGACATCACCCAGCAGAACAACCAGATTGAGATCGAGCACCAGAATTTAGAGGAGGAGCTTTCCACTTTGAGAAAACGACACGAGAAAGAGACGCAGAGCAGGCTGGACGCAGAGAGCAACATCTCTGCCCTGAAGAGGGAGATCAGTGACGCATACCAGGCTAAGCTGCAGCTGGACAAGAAAGCGCAATCTCTGGTGGACGAGATCCACTTCCTGAAGACTGACCACGAGGTCGAGGTGTCGGAGATGCTGGAGCAAATCCAGCGGGACGTGCAGGTGGACGCACGGGAGTTTGGCCACCCGGGCGTCACCGCGGCGCTGCGGGACATCCGGGCGCAGCTGGGAGGTCACGCCATGCCCGACGTGCAGCAGATGGGGGAGAACTTCCGATCTCAGTTTGCTAAACTGACGGAGGCCGCCGAGGCCAAGAGGGACGCTCTGAAAAGCAGCCAGCAGGAGATCCAGGAGTACAGGAGGCGCCTGCAGGCCAAAAGCGTGGAGCTGGACTGCGCCAAAGGAACCAGGGAGGCGCTGGAGAAGCAACTCCATGATGTTGAGGATCGCCACAAGGAGGAACTTATACACTATCAAGTGAGTTTTACTGTATTTGAGGTGAGTAATCTCTCTCTGTGACTAATCTGTTGGATTTCTTGTCCTACAGAATACAATCAAGGAGCTTGAAAATGAGCTCATAAGCTGCAAATTTGACATGTCCGGTTACCTGAGGGAGTACCAGGACCTCCTCAACGTGAAAATGGCTTTGGATGTGGAGATACTGTCCTACAGGTATCACGTGCATGACATTGTTTGCTTAGAAAAAAATAAAAAATCCAGCATCATTTAAGACAGGGGTATCCAAACTTTTTGCAAAAAAAGGGCCAGATTTGGTGAAGTGAAAGCCATTCGACTATACATTATTTGAACTATTTTAATTACATTAAATCAAATTATTTAATAACATAAATCAAAATGCATCTAAATAGGTTTTTACCAAAATTGTGGAGGACCCAAACACAAGAGAGTTGGTGACGGAAACTTAATAGATTTCATAAATTAATCAAAACATGGCAACAACCCATGGAGAAAGAAAGAAAAAAATACCACAACAAAAATGGCAAAGCAGATGACCAGACAATGAAGACCTGAAGACCAGACTCTCACTGAGGTTGATTAGCTAAATCAAGACAGCTGTGGAGGGTTAACCAAAACATAGTGAGATGTGGAAAACAGAACAGACATGACAAAAGCACTACAAAAGCACAAGCATAGAATCATGACAGTACCCCTCCCCAAAAGGACAGATCCCAGATGCCCAAAACACCAAAAAGGAGGGGACACTTGCGAGCAAAACAAAAACGAGTTCAGAAAATGGAGCTCCTGCAGCCATACGGATGTGAGGCGTACCAGAACCTCTTCTCAGGATCAGGCAAGAGAGGAGCAGTCCCAGCGACTCTCCTCGGGGACGGGGAACATGAAGGAGCGGTCCTGGTGAAGCTTAAAGAATGGCCCCAACAGTCACCCCCCCCAGGAACGGATTCAGGGGACGTGGCATGGCATAAATTGAATACTGCTGCAGGATATCCCAAGCATAGAATCCTAACAATAACATTTCTTGTCTAGTTCCTCTTAATATTGAACTTATTGAAAACAGCCACAGTCTCTTGGCATATTAGGTTCAAATTTTATGAAAAAATTTGCAAATTTCCAGCAGAAACGGTGGTTAGCATCCTTACCGTCAATGTTTCTTTTTTTTTCCAGTTTACATTATAGAAAACAGCTAGAAATTGTGACAGAAAGGTTGGACAATCAAGAAACAGTTTTTTTTAAATGCTGACCTGACTTTACGAGATATACATGAACGCTCTTGTGAGATGAACTCCTTTTTTTTGTTGTTCTTCAGGAAACTTCTCTGCGGCGAGGAGGCCCGCCTGTCCTCTGCCTCCGACACCCCCATCTCCTTTCCGCACATCTACCACCAGTCCCCCGTGTACACCCTCCCCTGCTTCAGCCGACAGGGAGGCAGACGAGCAGAGCCCCAGTACAAATTTGTGGAGGAGATCATAACCGAGACCACCCGGGAGATCGAGATGACGGAGTTTGAAGACGCAGAGTCAGAGGAGGCAGACGTGGGGAAAGGTGCGTGTCTTAAAAGTGGGAAAGAGAGCAGTGAGGAAGAAGACGATCATAAGGACGGTGGAGACGGAGAGGGAAACCAGGTGTCTGATAGTCTACAGAAACAAGTAGCGGCAACTGAAGATGAGGATGAAGATAGAGCGGGTGAGATGCAGAAAGGGGAAAAAACCTCAAAAATGAAGGAAGAACCACATGGTACTGAAGCCATTGAAGATATAGGAGATCTTCAAGAGATGAAAAGTTCTCCAAATGAAGAAAATAGCAAAAAAATAGAGGAAAAGCCTGTAGACGAGATGGATCAGAAAGATGTCAATGCGGAGGATGAATCTCTGAGTAAATCTGCTGAAGAAACATCTGATCAAACTCAGAAACTTGATGGTTGTGCTGAAGCGAAGCAACAAGAGACGGAGCATTCAGCCTCTGAGTTTGCTCACAAAACTATAGTGGCACCAGAAATCTCTCCGGAGGCAGCAGGAATGTCTGAACAGACCAGGGGAAGTTCAGGAAGAGCATCCGAGAAAGACGAAACCGATCATCAAGGAATCGGCAAAACCGACATGATCAATGGTCACAAAGAAAAAGAGGGGAAAAATGTTCCGGATTTGAAAGAAAACAACGATTCCTCCCCTCAAACTGCAAAGAAGGAGGTGGTGGATGTGGAAAGGGATGAAACCAGTACAACCCAGACCGTCCCAGAGAAGGAAAAGATCGCCAAAATAAAAGCACCGGACAGCAGCCAAATTGAGAAACAAACTTTAACAGAAAAAAAGAAATGAGGCTTGACGTTAAGCCGGGGTCGTTGCAATTCAGGAGAACTGAAGGCGCAAAAATGTAGCACAAACTGTGTCTGACACACAAAAACCCCAAAATGCATTATATTTCCTTTTTGCACAAAACATGCTTGCCTTTGAACTTTGTAAGCTTTTAGACTTTAAATTTCCTTTACTCTTCATTTATTCTTTTAAAAACCACAGTTCATATCTAACTGAATGAAAATGTCCACTTTGAGAAGGAATGTTTTCTGCTTTGTTATGTGCTTGCAAATAAATCCAATATCAAAACATTTCTGTCAGTTTGAGTTTATCATTTAAGGGTATATTTATTGTTTTTTTTTAATTAATCATTTAGCTGGTCAAACCAAAATCTATTAATTATTTTTCTGCTGTTTTTGTCTCAAGGGATTAATACACACAATTAATGTTTTAACTTACATTGTTGAACAATGAACCTTATAAATACGGTAATGTCATCCTGTGCACAACTTTTTCACCCTCCAAATGACTGTTTACTTATATTACCTATTAAAAATCTCAGTTGCTTTGTTGCATCTTCAAATTTTACATTGTAAATATCCTAAAAAAGTCATCCTTTAGTTTTGTGTTTGATGTGTACTGTAACTTTATTTATATGATGTGCTGCTGACCTTTTGGCCAGGTCACCCTTGAAAAAGAGATCTTAATCTCAATGGGTTTCACCTGGTTAAATAAAGATTAAATACAACTGTAAAAAAAAAAAAAAACAATTGGTTAAAGGGTTTAAATAATGTAAATCTATAAAAATTACTTATTTGCATAAGAAACCCCTTAAATTTAACAGCTCCAATTTGTCAAATGGGATATTTTATTGACAAGTTTTGTACAAGATCCATTTTTAATGCAAAGTTACAAATTAGTTGCATGATTTTACCACTTAATAAAATGTTTTTTTAGGAATAAGATTTTCAATTTAGTGAAATATCCCCATTAAAACGACTTCAGTAAACACTCTCTACCACCAGACCATTTATTAAAGTATAAAGATAAAAAACTTATTTTTTTTTTTATTTTTCAACAGGTTACAGGGTTATGGTTAGGCAGGTTCTCAACCTTGGACCTCATCTTACTTTGCATGTGGTCCTTTTTAAATACTTAAGGACCAGGGATGTAAAATTTATAGGGGCTTAGGAAAAATAAATAATTCAATAAAATATTACAATATTTAATTTGACGATACTTGTATCAATTCAAAATGCTGTTGAGACGATAATTACTTTTAAAGAAACATGTTCAGCTTCTCACTCATTGTTGGCTTTGCTGTTATTGTTGTTACAGATACAGTTACAACTTTATTTTTAAATTGGGACGAGCCCCGAAACTCAGTTTTTTTTAAAAATTATACTCAAATAGTAGTAAAATATTGTCTCTGGTGCTGATTTGGGATATATCATGATATATATGGAGACATGTGTATCGTGATATCACAAGACTCTTAACATACACATCTCTTGTAAAAAAAAATAAATAAATAAAATTTGCCCAAAAAGGAAAATTCTTGGCACTTTGACATCAAACAACCAAGCATTTGTGGAGTTCAAAGACTTTATTGAAAATGTTGACATACTTATAAGGACCTCCAAGACTTCCTGTGGGCCGTCTCCACCCAGAACAGGGAAGCAGCTTGAGAGTGCACGTACGCAGCTTTAAGTTACACCTTCTATAGAGAAGAGTTTGGCATCATCATCATAATTATGCGACTCCCCGCCCCCAACCAATTGCTGAATAGAAGAAAACAATGAGGTCTGCCTGGTACGACCGTATGCACAGATTTCTCCCAAACTTTCTAAAACCATCCAAAAAACTGCTTTGTTTAAGGAAGGGTCACGTGTGCAGCTTTACCAGAACATAAAAACAGTCTTCGTTTCTGTCGGCGCGTGCACGAGCAGGGAGGATGCAGCGATACTTAAATAGAAGCCAGAAGGAAAAGTCTAGTGTAGTTCAGAAGTTTTGGAATTGACAGAGATGACGAGGAATATCAGACATTATGGATGGAAAAAATCTGACAATTCTAGACAACAAAAGTCCATAAACTAATGCTGTCACATGATAGAGAGGTTTTAAAATAAAATTAAATAATGGAGTGCCTGGAATTATCAAAACTAAGCCGCACCTTGATGGTGACAAACATGGTTTCATTATTACGGCAGTGTTTCATTGGAAACAAGTGATTTATAAATAATAAACCAACTGCTGACTTTAGCAACGTAAGAAAAGTCAGCAAAAGTAGAATGCACTGATGAAAAATCACCAGCCTGAAGTGGTGCCGTAGCCTTTGAAACAATCTCTCCAGGTATCTCCTTGCCGGATTGAGTTGGACATACATTTAAGGCCAGATTCTTGTGATATTCCCTAGTCCCTTGCAGTACGAGAAAACCTTAGGCTTCCAATTCCAAGCCCAGACCCAGTTTATGGCCTCCTGCGTTGATGTTCTTTCCGTCGACCAGGCCGGCCAGGGTGAGTTTGACACCTAGACACATAGGAGCTGGAGTTAAGGAAAAGTTTTATTTTTGGCTAAATTGATGTTCATGAAGGTGTCTTACCTGGTCTGAGAGTTTGAGTGTAGCCAACACCAACAAGGCTATTGTTGTTCACTTTAGCCTATAAACGGAGAAAAAAAAGAGTCAGGTTTTACTCTTACTTTTGCTAAATTTGAAGTTTATCTGCTTCTCCACTTACACTGATGGAAGCGTCTTTGTCCAGCTGGTATTTGGCTCCGATGCCGAAGCGAGTGCTGTTGCTGCCTGCGGTCCACGCCAGACTCACTGCCGTTTCCAGCTTGTCGCTCACCTTCTGGTAAATCGAGCCACCAAACTCAGATCCATCATTGCTGGAAAAAAAGTGAGGATTTTGTGATACTGATAAGAAACAGTCAAAGAAAAGTGTTTCAAAGACCCACTCCGATGACAATCATGTTTTTGATGTTTTTACGATAATCTTGTGGGATTTTTGTTCCTGATGGCAGACGGATATAAAGAAAATTAAGCTTAAAATTTGGTTTCTGAGTATTTTTTTTTAACCCTTGTGCTATCCAATAGGGTCCAGATGATCCCACCCCACTGTGTGATCACTACCATGACAAAGGTGGACAGGGTTTTACGTCTGCCATGGAAGTGAAGATAAAAAGTCAGTGAAAAAGAAAAGTTCAGGGCGCTGTCTTGTGGGGTCCAGATGACCCCACTTTTAATGTAAACATGCCTAGGATATGCAGATGGATAAAGAGGGTATTTATGACATAGAAAATACGCTGGGCAGGCAGCTCCCTGCTCTGGCTAGTCAGTTGCTCTAAAGCCAACAGTCTAGCCAACAACTCCAGGCGAAGTTCTGCTGAACTATTGCCGCTCTGCAGAAACTATATCCATGAAAACATTTCCTTTCTTTTTTTTTGCCAAAAAAGGCATAATCATAATTTAAAAAAAAAAAAAAAAAAAAAAAAAAAATCACTGAATATTTCTCAAATAAATCCAAAGATGATCGGAGTGGGACTTTAAGCTCAGACATTTCAGGATTTGAACAGTTAACAATAGACCAATAAAGAGGCTTCTTCACACAACCAAATAAACAACAAACACATGTAAGCATAACTTCTCTTTTACAAAACAAAAACTTCTGTTTTGTGACTAAAAATGGCAAAAATCAAAATATTTTTTTAAAGAAATCTCATATATCTACTCACACGTTTGTATGCAGCTGGAAGTCTCCGGTCTTGTAGCCGATAGCAAAGTTGTTTCGGATCATTTTGGATTTGGCCGTGTCGAAGCTCATCTGGTAACCGGCGAGCCAACCCTCATAGCCGACGACGCCATTTCCGTGGATGGTAGGTCCAGCAAAGTCGAAGTCGACATCGCAGCCCAGGTTGACGTACTCGCGCTTGTATGCAGCCTTCACCTTCCCACTTTTCTTGCTGTAAATGAGAAGATTTTGTGAGAAATCAGTAAAAACAGACTCAAGTCAATTTTATAAAAAGGTATTATGGAAATTCTCAGACTTCCCCATTTTTGCTTTTTTTTGTAACTTTATTTTTATATCATACAACAACAGTTAATTTTGCATTGACAACAAAAACAACTATATATAAAAAAATTCACAATTTTTTATCCAAAAACATTAAAAAATTAAAACTTTTTAAATTAAGCCATGGTTTTATCTCTGGAAGTACATTCTAAAATAACCCGCAATATGTTTAAACTGTGAGGAAGGCTTATAGATGTTGTAAAACCCATCGCTAGACTCTTTATCAGACAAACATTTTCACATTTTTCTCTTGCTTGAACTCTAAACTTCACACCTCAGTGGAAAAAATTAGTGTAATTTTTTGAATGAAAGCTAAGATTTACTAGAGATCAAACATTGCAGAAGTTCCAGCACGGAGCATCTTGATTGACACTGGTCTAGACCCAATCAGGATGTAGAACACAGTGCGCTCAAAAATAAAAAACATGCAAAATTACGATGGAAAAAAGAAATCTGCAAAACCACAAAAGATGATATGTGATAGATTGCTTTTTTAAAAATAAAACAAACTTTGAACTAATTGACATGTTTTGCCTTTTGTAGCACCTTTTACTGTCATTTGTTGCTTTCTAGAAGAGGAGCACTTTTCTATGTATTTTGCACATTTTAATTAAAATAATTTGCTTGATCCTTCAATATAACAATACTGAAATACAATTGAATAATTCAATCTGAGCGAACATTTTTACTTCACATGTGGAACAGTTGAAGGAAAACAGAGCTGAAGCGGTTTGTTTTTCTACCCCAAAAAACTGTTAGTTAGTCCTTTATTTTGAACAATACATACAAAATACATGGTAAAAGAAAAAGAAAGAATGCAAGAAAACAACAAAATATTTTAATATAAATTATAAATAAAAGTATTGCACCTCAATCATGTAGTTCGAAATGAAGTAGGAAGAAGTTTAAAAAACGTTTTTTAATCCTACCCCCTAACAATATATCTTAACTTGAATCTTTAATATAAACCATTTCATCAAACATCTGTCCATATAATCAAACACACACAACGATCTATACACAAACAAGTACATGTATACAAATATACCAGCTTTACCATTCACATCCTTTCCATGCATCTTTGCCCTGGGACCTCAACACCCAGCCTCTGTCAACCTCACCAATAATAGATATACTCAAACAGTAACTTATATAAACTATAAACTTCACAGTCCACAACCTGTATCACTAAATTAGATCAGTGTCTTTGATTGAAGAAACAATTGATCAGTGTGATAGCGATAACTTACATTATGAACTATTCTTACTGCTCTTTTTTGTAACGCGCACAGTGGTTTTAAAGAAGTTTTGTATTTACTTCCCCTAAATTTCTGAACAGTAGGTTAAGAAAACAAAAGAGTAAAAGCTGAAAACAACAGTGAAGAGTTACTAAACCCTCGTTCCATACTGGGACCCCGGTCACATGGCTGGCAGCGACACAGGTCATAAGCATGTGCAACAAAGATCATGTTTCCAGAATTACTCGTGCAGAGAGGCCACAGCCAGTCCCGCCTCCAAACACACAAAACTAATTTTAACCACCATCTTACCCGGTGTTTGGTGAGAAGGTTGTGTCAAAAGTCAACTTCAGTCCCTTTGCAATCTACGAGGAGCGACAAACACTAAATACATTGTAACAACATACCATGAGTGCGCTGCTATTAAAAATTATTTTGACAATACCTGATCTTCAATTGTGATTTCAGTTCCCAATGTGTTGTCAGTGTTCCACTTCTCGGTGAAGGTCAGACCGTATTCGGCTCTCTTGTATTTGGTTTCCAGGGTACCAGAAACCTTGCTGGTATCAGTGTTGGAGGAGCCAGATGTTTTTGCAGGTGACAGTTTTAGAAAAATACTGATCAGAATAAAATCTTATCATATAATTTTTTTACAACACCTGCATGCAAATAAATCTAAAAAACAACATGATGTGCGGTTCTGTTTGACACCACTATAGAAAGATATGGACAGATTAACCAGAAAGTAGCAATTTTGAAACACTAAAATTGATTTCAGGATTATCTAGAAACTATAACATTCTTGTAATACACCTTATCTTTAAAAAAAAAAAATAAAAAAAATCAATTTACCACTCCACTTGCTGACTTTGTCTTCACGTCAAGCTTCACCAGACCAAATCCTGTGAAGGACACGCACGATATTCTTGATTTATGTGAAATTAAGTGAAACAATTTCAAAAATGTAATTCAACAAGTTGAACTCAATCAAAAGTCAGGAACAATTACCATAGCCTTTGTCGAAGATGTCCTTGGCAGACTTGCCCAGATCAGCATACGCAGGGGGTACGGCCATCGCAACTGTAGACAAAACACAAACGTCAACGTGGATGTCTTTTCCAACAGTGTTCAATGACACACACACACACACACACACACACAAAAAAGGTCACAAAACAGAATTGTGAGTAACGACAACCGACACTCCTACAATAGTTAACATTCTTCTCAGTATTATAGAAATAGGAAAACAACTGCCAAATAATTTGGATTATGGGACATTTTACATATTGTCCTTTAAGTGTGCTTTTTACTCCAATTAATGTTTTTAATTTGCAGAGTATGTCAATTAAACACTTACTTTATAATAGCAAACTCCAAGAAAATAAAGTTTATCCAAATTCTTTAGAGCATTTTAATAAGTTTATTAGCAACAAAACTTAATTACACACCAGCTGATATAAGAAAAAATATAATAAATTAGGAGTTACAGTACACACTTCATACATACACGTCAGAAGTTAATAGATTATCTTCAACGACTTTACCAATGATTCAGGTAAATTAGGGAATTACTGATGGAATTAAATTATAGTTTAGTTCAATAGCAAGAACAATTTTATGCTAATGGTGTAACTATCCATTTGCTTCACACAGCCTGACAGTCGACTGACAAGGTTGCGGAGAAGGAGAGAAGCCATTTTGGTCAAGCCTAGTCATTATCAAATATTACTGCACACGATCTGAGGGACAGACAAGCCCTGTGACACACAGCTGCTTGTTCTTGTTCAGCATGTCTAAGCGGAAACGTGCTATTCGACTTAGCTCGAGGGCCAACAATGCTAGCATGCGGCATGCCGGTAAGTGAAACGTCTTGGCATTAAGTCGCTAATAACTGTAGGAGAGACTCCGACTAGCTTCAGACCGAAAAAAACGAACCCTTACCGGTTGGAGGAAAAGTTATTAAAAGCTGAAATAGTTTTATTGGAGGTGTATGTCACGCCACACTGTCAGGGCAGGCGTCACCGGCTGGAGGGCGAGCTGAAGGAGACTGCTCTGCAACCAAACCTTTACCCATCAGGTCCCCGCTCAGGCCCAAGGGCTGTCCACAAAAGTGCCTTGAGAAAAATGTTACTTATAAAATAAAATAAAATAAAATAAAATAAAATAAAATAAAATAAAATAAAATAAAGTAAAATAAAATAAAATAAAATAAAATAAAATAAAATAAAAGTGTTGTCGTATTTAAATCAGAGAAAGCACATAATAATAATAGAAGTAATAATAATAATAATGTTATTATTATTATTATTATTATTATTATTATTATTATTATTATTATTATTATTATTATTATTATTATTATTATGTGTGAACTGGCACAAAGTCCTTTAGAGGCAGGAAAATAAAGCCAAAATGTGAATAAAATATATGTAAACACTTTGATTGAAGACATACATGACATGTTTGTAGCTTGTTGATCTAATATTGGGGTCTATAACCTTCAACTCCTAAGGAGCCATTTGAGTTGATTTCTCACTGACTACAACCCATTAGGAACCACAAAGTCGTTCTTCATCCTTTAAAAAATAAGACACTGTTTTGTATTTATGCTATCGTTTCTATGATAGACATAAATTCATTGTTGTTCATTTCACATGAAAAAAAAACCCCTCAAACAATAAAACATTTGCCCCTATTTTTACTTTTCACAGAATTTCCTTTCAAAATTAAAGATACTGTCATTTATGATCATCTCAGTGCAGCAAAAGTAGTAGTAGCAAGTTTAATGCCAGCAATACTTATATAAAAAGAGTTAATGTCACTGTTGGTGCATTTCTGCCTGAAATGTAAATCCAACAAGCCAAAATGAAATTTGAGCTAATTAAGTGATCCCTGCCATATTTTTGAACACACTTTAAATGTATTTTATTTAAAAAAATTAATAAATACAAAATAGAATAGTCGCTTAATAATCCAGTGCGCCTGAATACTGGTTGAATTTATTGATGTCCATTGATTTTTGTAGTACATTTAAGGATGCACAAAAATGTTTCAAAAATGTTGTGGTTTGACTTGTAATACGCGCTGGCCTTCAAATGTTTGTAAATGAGTTGGAGTTTGTTCACTTTTTCCCCCTTGTTACGTCATCCTCTATAGTTAATTTCAACCATTAAGAAATGTTTTTATTTACTTTCAATAAAAGAGCCACAATGGAGGGTAAAAGAGTCACACGTGGCTCCGGAGCCGCAGTTTGCAGATCAATTGTCTAATATATGATTGTTTGAAAAGGTTGTCTATGAAAAAATACATACCAAAGGCAGAGCAAAGTAGGCTTTTTTATTACTGTTATTGATTTTTCAATCATTGAAATTTTTGCTGTAATATATTAAACATTAAACCTAATCCTAAAAGGTTCCAAATGAAACTCAAACAAAAAGTAATTAGCAAATGTTAATGCTATTTATGAGTCAGCAGAAACTTTTTTTTTTTTTTTTTAACTTTTGAATATGCAATTTAATTTTTGTTTACAAATTGCTAATTGAACATAAAAACACGTGGTAACAGCGGAGGGGGGTTCCTGAAACACGCAACAGTTTTGCATCTACTGAAAATCAATTCAGGTAAACGCAAAAGAATGTTGGACACTGTATTAAAATGTGAAAAGAAAAATGCATTTTCATTTCACATATTTAAATTATTTAGAAAAAGCAAAATACTTTTTTTAATTTAAAGAGTGAAGTTTTTATTTTAGCAAAAGTTACAACTCTAGAGATAGTTTCCTGAACATTACTTGGTTTTCAAAAAAGAAGGTGTAGAAACTACTATCCTCCAGAAGAGGACACTACAACCACTGTCAGCATTTCAGATAGTCAGGAAATGTTGAAGTAGAAGTTAGCTGTCTGTACCAGTAGGTGGCAGCGGTACTGCACCTCAACGCTGTGTGCCAACCGCAGAACCAGAAGAAGAAGTTAGCTTTGCTCAGACAAGCTAGTTACAGTAGCTTGATCAAATTATCATTTTCCAATGAAAGTACTATAATCATATTTTCAAGACAATTAGGGAATCAAAAACAGGTAAGCCTTGATTAATTTAAAAACCAAGCATTTTGGAGAAAACGTTTGTTTTCTGTCTTTTTTTTTTTTTTGTCAAAGCTCCTTAAATTGTTTTGTTTTTGTTCTTTAGCGACATTGCTTGCTAATGGAAGATCCGGCACGGTCGTTTTTTCGTTCTATCTTTTCTTCTTCTTCTTTTCAAATCCGATACGATAGTAGGCCTTCGATGCCATCGTCCATAAAAGAAAAGTATCAATTTCGTTCATTTACATTGATTTTCCAGGGAGTCCACGGAGTTAGCCACATGCTTGTAGTACTTAAGACGAAAGCACGTGGAACTGTTGTTGTAGGAACACCAAGATGTTTAGAAGTAGTCTATGACTTTCTATTTAATCTATTGAGATTATAACTGTCTGCGGTTTGTGTTCTTCAGCGTGGCACACCTCATCCTAATGCTGGAAAATCCTCCAATCATTGAACATTTTTTAAAGCGTGTTATCAATATTTCAAAGCTAGTTTAATTGATAATAATTATTAATTAATATATTTTAATTTGACATAATTAGTTTTTTTTTTAAATGATTCTGTTTAGTCAATTTTTATTGGTTCCACCAAATTTGTATTTATTGCAGTTAGGACACGATAAATTAAGGTGTGAATCATGAATTAATTTGTGTGTATTTTTATATATTAACTACCCCCCCCCCCCGCCGCTTTGGTATTAATGGTGCATAAAGTCACCTCATATTTTATGTCTTTTTTTGCATTTTTCAGTTGCTATGGAAGTGGAGGAGTTCAAGCCAAGCTTGCAGGAGCTGAAGAACTCAGAAATCAATACAGAAAATGATAATGGTGAGTCTATATTACATATACAACCAATACATTTTGTTGGTTTTTTTTTCCCAAATTTTTTTTCCCATCATTTGTTTAAAGGTGATCATTTTGACTGAACATTTTAATCAAAAATGAGATGCAACAGCTCATGTATCTCATTGTTTGCTCTGTGTTTGTCAGTTGCCATGGAAGTGGATGAAATCAAGCCAAACGTGCTGGACCTGGAGAGCTCAGAAGATGGCAATAATCATCAGAATGGTCAGTCCATAATTCTACTGCAACACAGTCAAAAAGTAATAATTTTGTCTATTTTTTAGAATTACTTTTTTTTTTTTTTTTTTTCTTATTCAGTAATAATTCAGATTGATTCCATGTCAGCATTTGAGCCCACAGATGTTTGACTTTGTGCAGCAGAAGCTAAGCCCCCTAAGATCTGCATTTGTTTCAAACCACAACAACATTTTCTGCTTTGTTTTTCTCAGGAATTGTTCCAGAAACATCATATGAATGCCCATCGTCTCAATATGTCACTCCCAGGCAGCCAGAATGTGTTCAGAATGGCGCTGACTGTCTGCAGAAAGAGGCTGTTGTAGTTTTAATCAGACTTCCTGAACACGTAATCAGTTCCCTGCAGTCGCCACCGGCCCAGGAGGTGTACAGCGACGCAGAGTCGTGGGCGGAGGCTGAATCCGATTCTCTGTGGGAACCGGGGGATGATTCAGATGATTCTGATGCCCCACGCTGGAACAACAATCGAAAAATCCTCAAGGTGAAAAAGAGCGGCTCATCAGAAAAACCCAAACGGCCTGTGAGCAGTAACAGCATGAGTACAGGTGAGATTAACAACACAGTAAGGAAAATGAAACCCGCTCTGAAGAAAATTTCTGCAAAGAATTAAGAGCAGCCAGAAAAAAAGGCAGTTTAAAAAAGAGCTTATTTGTGACGTAGAAAATATGCTGGGTGGGTCACAAGCTCTTTGTAAGATAGCAGGAGACCTTGTAAACGTGGAGCTCACAGAAATGAAGAGAGGAAGGGGGGTGGGGTTGCTCCATTCAACAGTCTATCCCACAACTCAGAGGCAAATTGCTAATGAACTACTACTGCTCTGCAGAAACTAAGTCCTAGAAAACAACACCACTGGGAACGCTTTTACAAAATATTGAAAGATGATCAGAGTGGGACTTCACATTCATTTTAGCGGTTCAGCGATTAAATAATGGATATATTTTTCTTTAAGGTCCAGTATGGTTTATATACATCTACACCTATAATGTAAATTAATGCAATACATTTTTTCAGTGCTGTTTTCTATCAATATTAGTATTAAATATAAGATAAAGCCTCAAACTAGAATAAACAAAAACTCGAGTATCTTTGAGAGCTCAGATGTGACTCAAGTCAGTTCTTTCTGGTTTTGAAGGAAGTCATGGTTTATTTTGGTTCAGTTTAGATCAAAATTACTTTTAGATGAATTTCTTTTAACTAAAAAAATAGCTCAAAGCAATATTTAAAGCAATAATCTGACTTGACACTCCAAATTTGACTAATACTATCACTATTCTTTTGTGTGTTAAAGTTGTTTAACTTACAGGAACTCTGGTTCTTAAATGACATGATATATTTAGCCAATAAGAACAAGATAATAGCTATATCTATGCTGGGGATGAACAGAATTGTTTTTTTTTTTTTTTTTTTTTTTTTGGTTGGCAAATCTGTAAAGAAGTCAGAGCTGTTTGTTTTAATAAGCTTTATTGGTGCTTTTGTTTTGGAGAGCTAAACCAAAAATAATTGGATGAGAAAATATCATTTAAAAAAAATAAAACAGCCCTCAAGGTTGATTCATATGTTATCTGTAAAAGTTGCAGCAGAATTCAAGGGTCTTTTTGACCCACTGCTTCCAATATTGAATGATGTCTGCTAATAGTCTTACATCTGGTTTCCTCTGTGTGGCAGAGGTTGTGATAGAGGATGAGCCCAAGTCAAGCGTTCCGGAGCCCAAATCAAGCGTTCCGGAGCCCAAATCAAGCGTTCCGGAGCCCAAATCAAGCGTTCCGGAGCCCAAGTCAAACGTTCCGGAGCCCAAGGCAAGTGTTCCGGAGCCCAAATCAAGCGTTCCAGGGCCCCAGAAGTCCAAGGACAGCATAGACAACAATAACGGTAAATTCATAAACAAAACAACAGCTAACAATTCAAATTCGTCACAGCTTGCTGACATCACACTGATGCTGCAATTCGAATATAAGATATTCAGTTTCATGACATTTTTATAACTTTATAATCATTTATGACCCCAAATATTTTTTATGTTTGAATATTAATGTGGTCATTTTTTTTTAATTTTCTGTCTTAAATAAAACAAAAAAATCACTTTTTCGTCATATTTTATTTTAAAATGAACTTAAGCTTTATGCCAACTTTTTAAAGATTTTCTTTTTTATTGTTCTTATGTTTTTTATGTTTGTTTTAACATGAAACATTTGGCATTTTTGGAATTTAAGTTTGTATAAAAATCAGTTAAAATCTTTTGTATTATCTTCATTTAGAAAAAGTTCATGATTTCCATTTTGATAACAAATACACGATGACTTAATAAATGTCAGATGAATTTATTTTGATACAACAGGTTAATCAGAGTTTTTTTCTTTTTTGCCTTAAAGTCCTGAAATAAAATACATGACTACTAAGATTGTATTTTAATTTATTTATTTTTGTATTTTATTGTTTCTGCAGCAGCAAAAGCAGGCACTTCTATTATATCAACCTTCATGGGACACTGCAATGAGGAAACCAAAAATGTCCGCCCTAATTTGCCGGAGAAAGAGGTCTCTGCGGGCATGATGGTCATAGCCAGGAGGAGGGCCATGGAGTGGAAGCGGGGCAAAATAGCAGAGATAATTACAAAAGGTATGAGCAAAGTGGAGAAAAAGAAACTGTTTCATAATAAAAAAAGTGTGTTAGGATTTCAACATATTTTTTGAAGATTTATTTGATTTTTCTGAAATTTTAGACCTCTTCAGATTTTATACTACTCTCATATATATAAAAATCAAGTAAAAATAAAAGACCTAAAGTTAAAACTTAAGTTTTTGTTGTAAGTTTTGTTACATTTTTAATGTTTTTTTTCTTTAGAAAAACTAGATAAACTGCTACTTGGATATTGTTTTTAATGCCATTTTCTATCCTTTTGAAAAGGCGATTTGTGACCTGTTAGCCTGACACCACTCACCTTTTATTATTTTTTTAAAAACCTTTATTTAAAAATTGTTAGTAACAAGTGTTACTGACAACGATGAACCAGAATTTGAACTTTTTTCTGTTGTGTCATTGCAGAAGACGGACGGTTAAAATACAAAGTCGTTTTTGAAGAAAAAGGCAAGAGTCTCGTATCGGGACACCACATAGCCTTCGACTTCACGACCAGGCTGGTGGAGCTGTACATCGGCGCCCGCGTTGTGGTTCAGTCCCAGGAGGACGAGCTTTGCTTCCTGCCTGGAGTTCTGGGTGAACTCCCCAACAGAAAGAACCGCTTAAGGTTTCACAGATATGCTTCTTCAACAGTGTTACAAATTTAAAGGTGTTACAAGGAAAAAAAATCAAAATTTAAATGAGCTTTTTTTTCTTCTTTTCTGTGATCCTTATTTTGCAGGTTTCTGGTTTTTATAGACGATCACACACCAGTTTATGTTGGTTTACCTTCACTTCATCTTGTGTGCAGACCGCGTAAGTTTTCCCTTTTCTTTGGTTCACTAATACTCTCTTTTTTTAACAGAGTAAAACGATACAGCAAAACCAGTTTGTGAATATGAACGTTAACTATTAGAAACTTTGATGTGGTGACTATTTGTTTTGTTAAATTCTCTTCTTTTTAGATCATTTCTGTAGCATTTTTGTGAGCGTTGTGCATGTTTTTTGATTAAACAAAGTCTCATATATATTCAAGCAAGTGATTGATTATTTTTTTTTTAACTTTGGTGATAGTTGAAAAGGGTTTGAGTTAAAAACAAAAAAAAAAAAAAATCAAAAAATTGGTCTAGAATTAAGGATTAAGTTTATTTTTTGGTGACATTTTTCTGTCTAAAAACCCAATTTTCAAGTAAAAAGGTGTTAGGAATCTGGTTGTTTCAATAGACTAACCACTACATATTTAATCTTTTATCTAATCTAAATAATTTATTTCTTTTGTCATTTCTTCATCAGATGAAATTATAAACAACTATGAAATAAAGAATGTTAATCTTCTTTAACATTAGCAAAATTAGCCTTACTCCCTCAAAAGCATCAAAGTGATCAAATTATTTAAAACCCTAACAAGTTTTATTGAATTTCCCAAACTATAAAGTTTGATTTATTGAATTATAGCTACACCTAATCACTATTTAAAAAATAGCATTAATTAACTCAGACAAGAATTAACTAAAATAAAAACAAAATAAAATACAACTAATCAGGTAAATATAAAATAACTAAAATTGAAATATCAAAAAAAGGGGTCAATTTTGTCAGCAGATTAATGTAAAAGGTAATTGAAATTTTTTTTTGTGTGTGTATGTGTTCAACCAATCAGAATTTCATCTGAATTAATAGAAACTAATAGAAAATAATCTGGGCAATACACTGATCTGTTTTTTTTCTTAAACTGAGGTTTTGTTTGGTTATGTTGTGGTCACATGATGCTTTTCCATCATATATTGATCAGATCTGTGCTTATAACTATTCACAGAACAGACGACTGATATTTCTTTTCCTTTCTCCTCAGTGGATAATGTTTTGGATGACCTTCCGAGCGGCATTCACAAGTATTTCATAGCACAGTATTTAAAGAGATGGCCATACCCCCATTTAACACGCTACAAAGTGGGGCAAACCATTACTGTCGACGTGAACGGAGTCCCCGAGAAATGTGACGTCCACAGCGTCGACTGCAGCTTGATTCTGGTCGTTTATCAGGTCAGTTATTGATGTACACACTCTTTTCAAAAAGTACATCAATTTCATGCCGGCAGTACTTATGTGATTTTTAATCATTTTTAAAAAAAAAAAATAGTTTTTGTAAGTTTGAAACATCTAAAATGGATTTATGTTTGAGTATAACAGATTATAATTAATATTAAATAAATGCATCCAATATTCAAATATATTTAATGTTGTTCTCCTTTTTATCAAGTAAAAATTGCATGCAGTGCTTTGACACTCTTAGGTTCAAATTGGTGTTAATAAAGCTTTATTAATTTGTTTATTTATTTATGTATTTATTAATAAAAATTTTGTGTAATTTGTGAACTCTTTCTATCTATAAGTTTAACAAATTAACATTTTTTTTGTCTTGTTCAGTTGAATTGCTTTCTTTTATTTGCTAAATTCCTGCAGTTTAATAATCAGTGATTTTCATAAAGAAAAAAGCATTAAATGCTTCTTGTTTACATATTGACCAGTAAAAGTATTTAGAATCTATACATTTCGAAGGAGGTTTTAGTATTTTGGGTAAAAGAATTAGTTGAACCCTTTATGTATCGATTTATGGACCATGTTGTGGTGGAAAATTGTTTGAATCCGATGAAAGAACAGACACGTTTTAGGATTAACACAAGTATTTAATAACAGCTCAAAGTAATGCACGCGGTGCTAACGTGCAGGGAAGTGTCAGACAGAGGGTTCCAACGATTAAAGGAGATGCACGAATCTTTTATAGGGATACACAAGTACTCCTCAAAGCAGTGCTGCAGCATGCCCACATTAGTAAAGTCGACCATTACCTCAGAGACCTAGCGTGATTTGTGTCTTACTTTTCCTGAGTAAGGAGGACAATTCAAGGCTGCATTTCATGTCGGGGGAAAACATTCAAACCCATGTTTTAATGAGCACAAGAGGTTCATTCAAAGATTGCATATAAAAGTAAAATGAAATTAGAAGTTAATCAAAAATATTCACTTACAATGAATTGAGATGAATATCAAATTGTGTGACAGTGAAAGATACACACCCCACCATTATGTAATTTTACAATAAAATATAAAAGATTGAAGGAAAAACTCACTAAAACCACAACCACACACACTGATACGGACAATTTCATATATCAGGAATCAACTTTAAAGGCCTTATATAACGCAAAAACAACCTTTTGAGCTATATTATAATGTTAATACCTTGCATTAAACAACCCCAAAGCAATATTTTGCACAATTCGCGCTTCTCTGAGCGTTCCTCTAAAGCCCTACACTCTGAGCCCCAGCCCCTCCCAAAACACAAAAACGAGCAACAAATGAGAACAGCCCCTTCCAGGAAGAGTCTGCACAGCCAGGACCACTCCCAGACTAACACAGATACACTTTCTTCGTGGGGCTAGCAGTGGATTGGCTTTTGTTTTATAAACACAACATGCACATCCATGTTTTGCAACAATTTGGATGTTGGTTGTTTTTTTTTTTCGTGGGCGAAATGCCAACATGCTGCCGAGGCCGGCTCTAGGTTCATAAAATGGGCGTCACTCACAAGGAGGAAAAGGTTACTTTCGGATAGGAAAATGATCTGGCGAAAATACTCATATTTCATAATTTTATTTTTTTCTTTAATATGTAATATGATAATATATGATCATATATATGGATATAGTTTACTCTGAAAGGATTAAAAATAAGCATGGTACAGGACCTTTAAAAACAGTAATTATTGATGAATCCATTGGATTTTGATCTTTCACTGTTCTTTTCTATTTGTTTTGCAGCATAATCAGATGCGAGAGTGGATTCACAGAGGCTCCGTACGATTGGAACACATATTCAAGTTGTTGAAAATGGACGAACAGACAAAGCTGAGCGCTGAAGTGGTTCCACAGACCAGTAGCTAAACGAAGGCCTCACCGAGCGAAGACGACATTTGAAGCCCGTTCCAATGAGACTAGAGCCGAATCTGAATTGCTTCCCTAACCCTACAGCTTCTCCCAGATCAATGTGGTTCATCCTACTGGTAAACTGATAGTCACCTTTAAATAAAAAAAAAAAGGAAACACCACCACACCATCAAATGCCCCTACAACTGCAACAATAGGGAGGAGCCAGAGTGGTAGGGCAGCAATTCAGTCTGGAGAAAAGAAAAAATAAAAAAACAAGCATGACCCCTCCAACTTGCTTTGGGATTTTATTTTTCCAGCCTCTCATTTGAGGTAAAATATATATTAAAACACTCACATTTTGTATCAAAATCCACAATTTTGTTTATACAACGAACTTTAACTTGTAAAACTGTACTGTAGACTTCTAAAGTTGTCCAAATGAGTTTGACATGTTCCCCAAATGCAAAAAGCTTTGTGAGAAGGCCAAACCGGATCCTATTCACATAGAGTTTGCATGTTCTCGTCGTCTAAAGCGCGAGTTTTCTCCATGCCGTTTAAAACAATGCGCTTCATAGATTGACTGGTGACTCCAAATTGCCATTTGGTTACGAGAATGTTTAGTTCTTCAGTGGACTGGCAACCTGAGCTGAGGCTGGGATAAGCTCCAGCGCCCCTCCAGACCCTGACAGGACTATGAACGGATGGAAAAAAACTTCATTTATAAAGTTACCTTAAATACTGTGTTTTTATTTTTATTCTCAGTTCTTTAATTTTTTTTTAACTAACTCATTTCAAGTTCTTACTTTAATTACATTTTTATTTTTCTGTTTATTCTGAAATAAAGAAGTTTCTCAATATGTATCTGCTTTACTGTCTTTATATGATTTATGTAATTGTGTATCTACTGTACATTACAGGTGTAAATTAAAATTAGCCTGCACAATCAAGAGTTTTTCATTCCATTGGTAAATGTCATGTATTTGTAGGATTCTATTATCTTGGTAAAAGGTCAAAGTGCTTTAAAGTCACAATCCATTCACCCGTACAGTACAGTGATGGTGGCATCGCTGCCGAACACTGGTGCCAGCCTATAACCGCTAAGAAAAAAGTGGGGTTTAGAGGCTTGCCCAAAGACATTTTGACCCAGAACGGAAACCAAATCTGCAATTATCCAATCAGAGGTCGGCCCCTCTACCCCTGAACCATGACTGCCCCCAAACCCAGCTTTCCTCATTTTTTATCCACAATTCATAAGTTTTCCCAGCGTTTTCCTCAGTGGTGCTTTCCAAAGACAGAACACCACCTGCAATCTGCATGTTCTCAGTCTGCCCCGACTGACAGCGTTCAGAAAGCCAACATCCGTGCAATTTTGTTTGCACGTGTGAGTTTCGCTGTGGGGGAAATGTTCACCTTTGCTACTTTACTGTAGCGGCAGAAACAAACTGCTGTAAGCTGTTGACAACCAGACTGCAAAAAATAAGTTCTACTTCATGCTTCAAAGTTTGCTGCATTAAAAGTAATTTTTAATGAGCTGGTCAACGTATGTTATTCTTCACTTTAACAGGTCTATTTTGGTAATTGGGAAGCAGTGGCAGTGTGTGTGTTTTTATACTACTTGCCACATCCTCATTTTTTGAGTCTAAAGTTGAGTTTTTATGTGGTTTATGTTATTGTTGTCTTTTTTAATTTTAGCTAAGTGAAACTTGTGTTAAAGCACTTCCTTCATGCCTTATTCATTTATTCACCTCTTTTTGAAAACTTTTAGAACTACAACTGATGTTATTTTCATAACTTATTTTCCTCCACAGCACATTGTAGACTAAAGTAAGATATTTTAATACAAAAAAAGAATCAAACTTCATACCTATTTATTTTATTATAAAGTTAGAAATTCCAACTTTTTTACTCTAGTATCTGTTTATTTTTTGTGAAAAAGTCATGATCCTAATCATCTAAAAGTTAAAGTTATATGTAATATTTTGCATGACTTTGTATATGATTAAATGTGACTTAGACACTAATTGAGCAATTCCAGCAGAGCAGTCTTAATCAATCCAAAGTTATAACAGCTGCAGTAGTATAAATAAAAAAATAGAATCTAATTTTACTTAAAGGAGAAGAAAAGAAGAACGTGTAAATTCCTTAAAGACCGATTCTGTTGAGAATTGTGTTTTTTGTTGTTTTTAACATCTTGTGGAATTTCTCTGATGTTGGAGGATGTTTATTAAGAAAATAACTTTTTCTGATTATTTCTTCATTCAAATTCTTAAAAATTAGAAACAGGAAAAAATAAAATGAATAAATAAATTTGAAAAAAGGCCTTGGAAATAAACTGGGCCCCACACCTGTTAAAAGTTGGGGCTGTAAACTAGCAGAAGAGAATTTAAACAGCAAAAGGGAGGGGAATCGGGGCCGGGGGTGTTCCGCACCAATGCTCTCGCCCAAAACTCAGAGGCAAATTTCAATGAACTACTGCCGCTCTGGAGAAACTATGTCCTAAGCAAAGAACAGTTTTAGTGATTTAGGCTTAAAACAGCATGATAGTAATTAAAAGACCACTGCTTTGAAAGATGATCGGAGTGAAAAAGGATTCAAATCATCTCACTGTGAGGCAAACATGCTGATCACCACAGCACCAAGTTCAAATTATAATAAAACGCCTTTGTTTTCTTTAATGCCATGTTACACTCTTTATTCAAATTAATTTATTTGGCCAAAAAGAAGCAAAAATTACAGGTGTTTTCGTCAAAACCCAAAAAGCTTTCCCAAAACCTTATCTCATTACATGACTCACTAACAACACAGCATAAAAGATGGAGGAAGCAAGTTTTTTTTTTTTTTTTTTTTTGTCAGGCGTGATAAAGAACAGCACAAATCTTCCTTTAATTTTTCTTCACTCTGTAAAAGAAGAAATTACCACAGTTACTACATTGTTTCTCAATGCCATCTGGAATTTTTTAAAAAGAACTATAAATAGTAGTTGCAGGTTAATATTTTGAGTATTACATATATTTTGAGCAACTTAAAAATTATGAATTGCTGGGCATGACAATTGAAATAACTGCCACACTGAAAGTCCAGAGATAAAGTCACATTGGGGCAATTTAGGATTTACCTCCTGTCCTGTTCCTTAAATGAAACCACAGAGCTGTACAGAACGTTCACATCACTTTCAGGTGCTATCTACAGTTCAAAAAAGAGGAATAAAATAAAACTGAATACAGATGCAACTCTAATAAAGCACGTTTTCACTTGAAACTAAGTCTGATCATACCTCAGTCGTCTTCCTTTTCTGGAAAGTGACATCGGAATAAACTACTTTATCTTCTGTCTGAGAAAAGACAGCAAAGTATGAGTGTCTCAATTCATCTGTTTTTTTAACGACAGTGATGAAGAAAAAAACCCAATTTACATTAATTGAGGAACAGAATTGTTGCTAAATACATTTTAAGTGCAACTGAATGATGAAACATGGAATATTTTAAACATGGGAACATGTTTGCAAATATGCAGATATTTCACTTGTTGTTGTAATAGCTTGTAGTGGGAGTTTCTCAAAAAGTTGAAGAAAAAAAACAGTTTCCTGTGTAGGTACAGCTCATTGTGCAATTCAGTTTTCCAATTCACAGCATCACATTAGCAATTTAACTCACCTTTTCCATGGCCGGTTCTGTTTTAGCCTGTTCTAAAAAAAAAAAAAAAAAAAAAAAAAAAAAGTAATTGTTTCTCAGTGTAAAAAAGCGTAAACAATCAATTTAAATAGTTAAAAGGAAGAAATACACCATAAAAAGTGATCAATTAACAAAAACTCTGTAATTTGTTTCATTTAAAAATACAAAAATTAATGTTACAGGAAGTCAACCGTGAAATAATTTTGAAAATAAATAATTTTTAATGTACACAAAGACATCTGCGAGTACTCTTGTTTTTGTTTATATATTTTTGCGAGTCTCAACCACACTCCTCCCTGTAATGGCCAAGGTGGCCGTAACAATAATAGTTTTTATCTAATTGAATTTTTTAGATGCAAAAACCATCAAATCAAAATGTTATTTTGATTAATACTAAATTTTAATAATGTAATAAAATTTTTACTGTCTTGTTTTTTAAAGTACTGCTATATGCGTAAAAATGTTGTAAAACCCACTAAATACCTATAGAATTATCAGAGGATTCAAATTCTTTAGAATTAAGATGTTTTTTAAAACCTTTGGTGAAATTCAGAAAAAAAGATACAATAGAATTATTTTATGTGATATAAATATTATCGTTGTTATACATTGAGATGTTTGTAAAGTTTTTGCTCACAACAGTAGCTGCATCTCCATTGACAACAAATTTGCAAAAATTGGATTTGCAGTAATAAATTTGCGGAATGGAAACTAAATTTAAAAAAAAAACAAGCGCTTGGAGGAGGAAGCATATGTAAATGGACATTTTGCAAAACTGCAATGACAATACTTTTTTAGAATTAAAATGTCTCACGTGACCAACAACTGGATACTATGCTTGGCAGGGATACAGCAGCACACAGCTCATCAGAAGTTGTGTGTGTAATACAGAACTGTTGGATCCACTGCTCCTCTGTAAAACCACCAACTACCATTCTCAAAATTGCTTCATCTATAACCGCTCCCACATATCTTGCAGCTCCATGGTCTTATCAAGATGCCGACGTCTCCTTTGATACATGATGAGCGCTAGTGATGTAGCAGAAATTTGAATGTATCTCTTGTAAATCAAAGTATTTTTTACATTTGTGTTTTTGAAAGACTGTTAATGTGAGTTGGTTTGCACTTATTTGCAAAATTGTGATTTAACAGAAGCAGTGTATTTCCAAAATTGGGTTTTTTCAACATTTCTAGAATTTCAAAAAAGTTTTGAGCAAATAATGAAAACACAGCTACTGTTAGTTTAAGTAGCAAAAATACTGACGTGTATGAAAAAAAAAAACCCACTTATTTACTGACTGTCTCAAGTTGTTATCCACACAATAACATGGTGTAACTGTTTTATAAATAATTATCTACAAATGTTCCATTCTTTCAATACAGGGCGTTGTCAAAAAACATGAATAGCAGTATAAGTTATTAATATTGTTAAAAAAAATTAGCTAAACTTTTACTGCCAAGAATGTTTTTTGAGATTTCATGGAGGCAGCCATTTTGAAATGAACAGGAAAAACCCTTCAAGTGCCCCTAGTGGAATGATTACATACTACAGGGCAGAAGACACAGATCAAGCAATATCCAATGGATTTTTAAGGAAAGTCGGAATCATGCTAAGTAGATTGGGGCTTCAGAAATGCCTTTACCATTTTTTGTCATGGAGACATTAGAAAAAGAGTAATTGGAATTTAACTTGACTTACTGCCTTTCAGCACAAACCAGACAAAGAAAGCCACCAGCACAATGAAGATCAGCAAACCCAGGGAGATGAAAAGGATTGTTGGATCGGTTCTGGAAAACACATGTACAATATAAACTGAAGTTTATAGGAAATAATGATGTATTTAACACATTTACAGAATGCCAAAATAAGAAAGAATTACAGTTCTAGATTTATCATAGATTCCAAAAAACTGACCTTTCTTTGACTGAAGGCTGTGTTGCATTTGTAACGGTGGTAGTAAAAGTAACAGATTTCAGAGTAGCTATGTGTCAATACAAAATCATAATTAGTAAATGATTAACTAACTGCTTTAATTTTAATCCTAGTCTGTAGTGATGCACATACTTACTAGCAGGTCTCTCAGTGACTGTTAGATAAACAGGTATTTGAAACTGTCCTTGAACACACCAGTACCAGCCACTGTTTTCCTGTTTCAATCCGATCATTGTCACAGAATAAATAGAATGATTCTTGTTGATGATTACTCTTGTTCCATCTACAAATTCGGATGATCTCGTAACACAATTTCCACCCAGCTTGCACCATTTCCTCATCTCAGAGCTACGAGAGTGACAGTTGATGGTTATGTTACCACCACGAAATCCTTCCATTTTTTGACGATCCACACTGAGAGCAGGTGTACCTGGTTGAAAACCAAACATTAACAATAAATGTGTGACTTTGAGCTGACATTGCATGAAACACAACTCGTCTTTAATCAAAACTGACAAATTAAGGGCTTGCAATTTAAAAAAAATAAATAAATAAATAAACATGGAAAAAAAAGACTTACTAGAGACCGACAATTGAAAATGTTCTCTATGGTCAGCCCCTCCATTGACTTCCACAACACACCAGTAATCAGAGTCTGTGCTTCCCACGCTGTTTATGGTCACTGTGAAAGTTTTCTGTTCTTTGACATCTTTAATCAAAAACTTTCCAAATGTGTCAGGTTTATTGGTTTTTACTGCATATGAACAGGAGTGCCAATAGTATCCTTTACACAAATATTTCACATGATTTTTGTATTTTGAGTCATAGAGACATGGAATAGAGATTGAAGCTCCAGGCATCACTTGTACTTCTTTGATTGTAGTTATCCTGCAATAACAAACTCCTATGGGGAAAAAAAGTCGTATTTTTGAATGTGGACCATTTGCCATTCCACAGTTTGACTCATAAAACCGAAGACTATTTTACAGTACAAATTATTAGTTTATACAATCAAAAAAATGTGAGAAGCTCAGATAGATATGCTAATTAAAATGTCTAACAAAAAAATAAATATAAAAGTAAAAATTTACAATTCCACTCACCTGTTAGGCCAGCAAGTATCAGAAAACAGTTTAGAGGAAAAGTCATTCTGATGCTTAAAGACACTCAACAGAAACTGGTGCAATGTGTCACAAATTCGACTTTAACTGACTTTCAACTTCCCCTTTCTTTTCAACCAATGCGTATATTTTTGAGATATTTCCCAACAATAGTTTAAATGAAGACAAATATAAAAAATGTTAGTGGAGTGAGAATATTGGGAAAAAAAACAAGATTTTTAAATGTCAGTCTGATTTTATTTAAGAATATATTATTAATTGTTCCTTTTCCATGTATTATTGTTGATATTTATTTATAAAAGAATATTTTATTGTATTTTTGATAATTGGGATTACTTCACTTTTTCAACACTAAAATTAAGACAGTTTTCTGATCTTTTGAAAACACATTTCCATACCATAACTCAAGAGTGACTTACATTTATAGAAATGGCTGATTGCTTACAATTTTGGGGCCAATGAAAGACAGACAAATAGATAAAAACAACCTTAAAACCCCAGCTTTACGTTTATGATGCTCTATTTATTTCTAATAAATTTAAACAATTTATGCTGGAAAGAACAGTTTCTTTTATTACAAAAAATAAGCTATTCATTTATTTCATATTTGTTGAATGACACCAAGTACAGACTTACATTTTAAATATTTCAAAGTGGAGGGGAAAAAGCTTTGGTTCGTCCCCTCTACATAAATAGGGTCCCAGTTAAGCAGGATAAACTATTGTGGTAATATAACCCAAAATGTGGTGCCCACAGATCTTAACTCCTTGATGCCTGAATCTATTTCCAGCTATGAAACAAAAATCAGTATATGCTTTTTGTTTTGCAGTAGATGCTACAAGGCTAATTTTGGAACCTAAGTGGTTTGATGCATATTTCCATCAATAGACATCAAGGGGTTAGAAGGTTAAGATGTGAAGAAACTTCTCCTTTTAAACTTGCAAAACTAACTTTTATTTTTACTTGTCCTGTCCAAAACCCCCATTTCTGTTACAGGCAAATTAATAGTTAAAGAAGTAGGAGGGAGTGGAATCATAAATAAACAAGTTGCTGGAGATTTATCATCATTACTGTCAGGTGTAGATGTTAGTCAAAAGGGGTGAGAGCTGTCCACACATGAACTCTCAAATGTTACAGACATGCCTGTAATAAGTTTCTTTAACAAAAGCAGATTTTGAAAAGAAAAGGAATTCTTTGAAAAATGTTTGGTAAATAGTTATTAATTTCAGCTGAAGCCTAATTTTCTGTGTATTTTTACAGACTCACATACATCTCAATAAAAAGCTGGAACTATAGTTAACTTCCTCTGGATTTTTTTTTTGTCTCTTGAAAAACAGAACTAACAGCATAAATATAATTCAATAATACATTTCAGGCATTTTTGAGCTAACTTTGACAAAATGTAATTATGCACTAGAGACCCTCATCTACCAAACTCACAAGACCCAAGGTGTAGGCTGTGGAAAGAGGTGCCAGAAATAATATTTTTTTTAATTTATGAGTCAACGATATTAAGACACCCAAGGCAAGCATAAAATTACAAATTTCTCCTTTTTAGTTATTACTCTATAATTAATCTATCAGTGTAGATTCTCATTCTTCCTGATAAACTAACATTTTTTTTTTTTTGCAATAAAGATGTAAAAACCTGTTCATTTGATAAAAAAAATAATAGTCTTTTTATTTTTATTTTATTTCTAGTTTATGTCATTTATTAATTTTAAAATAAATTATTATTGTTGTTGTTGTTGTGAATTTGTTCTTGTTTATGTTTTCAATAAAGTTGAAGAAAAAAAACCTAATCGTCGACTGTTGATGACGTTCTGTAGGGGCAAATTTTGCGCGAAATATAAAGCGACGAAGACGTTTGTTTGCTTCCGGAACATACCTGATAGCGACAGCAACAGTCCGCTTTAACTTAAAGATGTTGTGGTTTCATTTTTTCACTCGACCTTGAACTGAAGACAGATACATTTAGTAGACGCATGCGCGTTTTGTCGTAAGCCTACTTTTCGTCCATGGAGTACGGAAAGGAGAGGGTGGTGGCGTTGGTGGACATGGACTGCTTCTATGTCCAGGTGGAGCAGAGGCTGAATCCAGCTCTGCGGAACACCCCCTGTGTGGTGGCGCAGTATAAAACCTGGAAGGGTGGCGGGTAAGTTTCTGACAGAGACAACAACGAGGTTTTTGAACACCATCTTGAATGCATTCAGTCGTAAAGACAGGCAGTTATGCAAATACCTGACTCTATTTTTAGTCCAATCTGCTCATTTAACTTTTGTCTGCTGAAGGGAGGAAATGTTTGAAATCTCGGATTTGGTGATAAACTACAAGCCGTTAAATATTAAAAAAAAAAAAAAAAAATGTAAGCACATTATTTTAGCATCATGGGTATGACGTTGTAAAAACATGTTTTAGCATCATTTTCTACTGCCACACCAAGGCCACAATGCCCCCTTGAATGCCATAACTGTCCCCCAAACGTGATGGCCTTTAAAAACCCACGATTTACTCAAAAATATAAAAACAAAAAATGATTAAATAAGTAAATTAAACAAGCAACAAAAATGTACGGATAGCCAGACAAATAGACTGACATAACATACATAAATAAGAATAATGCAGCCTTAACAGGGTACAAACCACATGGTTATCTATACATTTTAGGGGTTTAGAGGTCCTGTGCCAGTAGCAATATATTTCTGACTTTTTTTCTTTTTTTTTTTTTCAATAAAAACTCATATGCATGACTTCAAAGTTTCTAAAATGTCGATCTTGTTAGTATTATAGCTGTCAGCTATGAGGCCAGGGCCCATGGTGTAACCAGGAACATGTGGGTGGACGATGCCAAAAAACTGTGCCCGGATCTGAAAGTGGCACGAGTACGCGAGTCTCACGGGAAAGCAGACCTAACCCAGTAAGTGCCGGCGAAGCTAACCGTCCTACCACCCGGTGAGCGACTGCCGCGTGTAAGAGCTACTCCTTTTGCAGCTACAGGGACGCCAGCGTGGAGGTGATCGAGGTGATGTCCCGCTTTGCTGTGATCGAGCGAGCCAGCATCGATGAGGCCTACATGGATCTGACGTCTGCTGTCCAGCAGCGGCTGAAGAACATGAGTGAGGAACAAATCAACCCATGTCTACTTAAGACCACTTACATTCAGGGCTATCCTCAGAGTGAACTGGAACCATCATCTGCAGAAAACTCTGTGTTAGATAAAGGTAATTCATGACCTAACTTTATCTTTTATTCCGTATTTTTTTAGACTAGAAAAATGAAAGGATGTTTAATTGTATTTGCTCATTATTCCCTGCAGAGGAGCTGAGATCCAAAGGTCTTCAGCAGTGGATGGAATCCTTACCCACGCCTTCAACCGGGGAGCAGAATTGGTGGCAGGTGAATGGGAGCTCAACTAGGAGATGAGGGCTGCAGTGGAGAAACAAACGGGTTTCCGTTGCTCTGCAGGAATATCGCACAACAAAGTAGGTCCAAATTCGTTACACTTTTTTTTTTTGCCACATCTTTTCAGTAGAAACAGTTTCCGGTTTACTTTTTTTTTTTTTTTTTTAGGTCCTTTCTAAGCTGGCGTGTGGCCTGAACAAACCTAACAGACAAACTGTTTTGCCTTTGGAATCTGTGACTGAACTTTTCAGCTCTCTACCCATTGGCAAGATGTGAGTTTAAAGCTTCATTGGAATGAAACGCTCACTAAAAAAAAAGCTAATTCTAAAAGCTAATGTTGGTTTTTTTGTGCAGTCGGAACCTGGGAGGTAAGATGGGCACCTCAATAATGGAAACTCTAAAAGTAGAGAACATGGGAGATCTCACTCGCTTCTCGCAGCCCCAACTGGTGCAGCACTTTGGAGAAAAAACAGGGTAAGAAAACCACAAACTTTGGTGATACGCTTTTCAAGGATTTAATTTAAAAAATCTCAAATTTGCAATGAAGCACCGAGTAAAAATGCCAATCTGTAAGTTTGTTAGATTTTAAAGATAGTTTAATTCAACTGTTAAGACCTTCAGAGTTAAAAGATGCCACACAGAAAAAAAACACTTTAATAGAGCCTAAAATCAAATAAGATTAAGACTAAATGGACCATGAATACAAAAAATTAAATGATGAGAAAATAAAACTCCAGTTCAGATAAAACATATATCAAAACTTACCATTCAGAGTTTAAAGAAAGATGACCAAAACCTCAGATATAAAAAGAATAAATCAATATTTAAAATATGAACTTTTTTTTTTTTCTTGGTGACACCATTTGCTTTGCAGCCAGTGGCTCTATGACCTGTGTCGAGGGATCGAGTCTGAAGCCGTCAAACCCAGGCAGCTTCCCAAGTCTATTGGTTGTAGTAAAAACTTCCCTGGAAAGACATCTCTAGCCACTAAAGAACAGGTCTCAGTTTTTAACAGCATCTACTACATTTTTCATCTCTTATTGTCTGGAATTTGTACCTTTTAATGTGACGATTGATTATGTGTGTAGGTGCAATATTGGCTTCATCAGCTGGCTTTGGAACTGGAAGAGAGGCTGAACAAAGACAAAGAAATGGTGAGAGTTTTGCTTCTTTAGATTTTAAAAAGGCATATTTTTGGTTGCATTTTAGTCTCAAAATCTTCCTTTTCATAGAACGGTCGAGTGGCTAAGCTGTTGACGGTTGGTGTGCGTCAGCTCGGCGATAAGAGGCCGAGCAGCTTCTCTCGATGCTGCGCTTTAGTGCGCTACGAGGCCACCAAACTGTCAAGTGACAGCTTTGCCATCATCAAGAGCCTCAACACAGCAGGAAACCACCAGGCTGCATGGTAATTTAGTTGAAGTAATAACAACACTATAGACTGATTTTATCGTGAGTGTGATGTGGACGTCCTGTCTGGTGTCTCCAGGACTCCGCCTCTCACCCTTCTGCACCTCTCCGCTAGCAAGTTCAGCGACGCACCGTCCTCAGGGGGGATCGCCGGCTTTCTCTCAGCCGACGCCACTTCAAGTCCGAGTGTCTCCGCCACTCTTCAAGTCTCAGCTCAGCCGGCGTCTGAGCTGAAGCACGACTCTGCGTGTAAACAACGCGGTAGCATTCAGGCCTTCTTTCAAAAGGCAGCAGTTAAACAGAAAGGGGTTAGAACAGATATAGAGGGGGAGGATGATGGAGTAGACTTTGAAGAAGTTCCTCCACTTTCTGTTAAAAGTACAACATGTGCCGATGATAGTCGGATACAGACGGCAGCCTGCTCCTCTGATAGTTCGCCTCAGTCTAAACCCAGCTCGGGCATCTGTTCTTTTTTTCATAAAAAGACTCTGGAAAAACATGAAT
Organism: Oryzias javanicus; assembly: GCA_003999625.1. Taxonomy (NCBI): domain Eukaryota; kingdom Metazoa; phylum Chordata; class Actinopteri; order Beloniformes; family Adrianichthyidae; genus Oryzias; species Oryzias javanicus. The sequence goes on along the minus strand of CM012451.1, from coordinate 22,073,552 downwards.
CCCAGAACAATCCTGGATTCTCTGAAAAAGATGAAAGTAAAGAAGTCGAGACTGTTGTACCAGAACCAAAGTCAAAGCGTAGTTCAGATACTGACCCAGAATCCAATTGCAACCCTGCAAGCTTGGCTGCAGAGGATCTAATAAAGTGTGATCGTTGTGGACAGGAAGTCCCGGTCTGGGAAATGCCCGAACACAACGACTACCACTTTGCTCTGGACCTCCAGAATTCCATCTCTTCATCTACAGGTTCAGCTGCCCTAGGTTCATCCTCCTCCTCCTCCTCTCCAGCCTCTCTCAGAGGCTCAGTCCAGCTTTCTCGCAGCAAAACAAAAACCAGAGGTCAGTTTGGGCCTGCAGCAAAGAGACAGCGCTCCCAGGGAGGAAGTAAGGGTACGCTAGATTTGTTTTTCACTAAGAACTGAGGTTTTTAGCAGGTTACATCTATACTATTAATTCCAGATTAGAAACTTAATATAAAGAGAAAATGTGAGATATTCTATCAAAGTCATGTGAGGAAGAATTTTTAAATCTGACATTTGATTTCATATGAAGTTCATATTTTTTTTCCTCTTTTTTTTATTAAAAAGTAAACGGTTTTAACTGTTGACAATTTTGCAATTGAGCAAATTTAAAAAAACACTTTGTATGGTTTTTTTTGTACATCATGTTGCAGAAAAGGAGACTCCATTGTTTGTCTATAACAACAACATGCATGACATATCAAATACTAAGTCGGAATAAAGATAAAAACAGTCAAAGTAACAAGTTTTCTTTATTTATGTACATCACAACACAAATTTGATCTATACATAAATATTGCATTTCACCCAAATAAAAATATATTTTGAATTCAAAAGAATCTAAAATCTGATTTCAAAGAGTAAATACAAGTTTGAGCTAAAGAACAAGTAAAAAATAGTGAACCAGAAAATCTTTAAAATACAACCTTGGTGCAATAAAACAACTTCTTTTCTTTTTTTTTAAAACCAAAACAGTTTCAATAAAACGTCTCCTTTAAATGTTCCTGTGTTTGTGGACAAACGGTGCAGAATAACGACTGAGTGGTAATAAAGAGTAAGAGGTCATCTGCTTAAAAAAATGTTAGGCTACAATTGAAAATGAACAAGACGGAACTAATGTGAAATGTCAACATTTGGAAGCTATTTCTGGTTATAGCACCAATTTAGGTATATTTCAATGATCAACTCCTAACTAGGCACTGATCTGAACCCCTTCTTAGGTTGTGCCCTCAGTAACTGGATATTTCCACAACTAACTCGGTAAAGGACATTTCATGGCAGTGGTTCTGTGAAGGTGGAATGCTGCTCTATCCAAACACTGACCTGAGAAACTAAAGCACTTCAATTCGTCAGTATTGAGGCATCATAAGTGAATTAAAGGACAGAGAGAGTGAAAAAGCAAACGTCCCTTTACATTCTTACCAGAGTCTCACCTCGAAGCAAAAGTCTTCAGTGCGACTTGCAGGCTTAGTCTGACCTCCACAAACTCCTCTCCTTTGGGTCACTATTAAAGCCTCTCATACTGGTGGCACCACAAAATAGCATTAAGGCAGCTGAAACTTGTCAAATATGTAACAAATACATTAAAAATGGCCAAGAACAGCTCAGTCTTAATTCTGTTCGGAGTGCATAAATGGGAACACTTTAACTCTGAGAATTTGTCTTCTTTTTTTAACCAAGCTTCCTCTCAAAGTTTCTTTGGTAGCAGTAGAACTCTTATAACCAAAGTCGGACGGCAGTAAAGAGGAGTTCTGCTGGAGGACTTCAGGGTTTAAAGCGTTGGATTTGAAACAAAAGCCTTAAAACCTGAAGCACAAAAAGCAGATTAAAAAACACCAGCAAGTATTTCGAAGATCAGAAAAGACACACAGGAGGCACTGACGCGTCTTTGGAAGAAGATTAAATAACAATCCAGTGGAAAGGATTTCCTGTGCAAAGACAAAGCAGGCTGGCCTTTGGAGAAAGCTGAGTGCTTCCTAAGCACCTCATTTATGGTTTTTAAGTCACGGCTGACAAACAAACAAACAAAAACTAATTAGGCCTCCTGATCCTCTAACTGAGAAGCTGGGAAATGAGCAATGGGCTGCAGCTTTGTGACGTGACCGATGCCCTTGGTCGCCCCCTCCCTGAAGAGCACCTTAGTTCCCACCTTCAGATATTCCGGGTGTTTGATGAACTTGAAGAGGACGACCGCTTTCTCGCCTGTTCTCAGCTCCTCCTGGTAAATAAAAGAACATTCTATCAAAAGAAAAAAAGTTTTCAACCAACTAAAGCAATGTTTCATATAAGAAAACACTTTTAGGCCTTTTTTAACTGTCACACGAAGGGCACACAAATGTGAAAATTTAGCAAGTTGTTGCAAAAAATATTAAACATTTTTAAAAGTTTAAGCACTCTTTTGCAATAAAAACTTACAAAATGGATTGAAGAGAAAACCTTTTCTTTTCTTCCAAAAAATAATTCATTAAAAAAAAAAAAATCTACTTGGAGAGATGTAAAGTTTCTATCTCAGAAATAAAGCAGCTGACCAAAAATAAAGGTGGCAGCATGATCTCAAAGCTCAGGTTACCGTCGTGGATCTATTTTCAGAGTGGGTCAGTGAAGAGGCTAACCTTGCCGTACAAAGCCTCCACTGTGGCGGTCTGTCTCACGTTGCCGATGTGCACAGTAACCTGGAAGCCCTTGTGGAAAGTCTTAGCGTGGAAGAGAAGCACGATCTCTGCCTCAAACATCCAGCAGATGGTGGGATCCATCTCTGGACTCACCATTACCATCCCCTGTTAGATGGAAAAACTAACTCAGTCCCCGTGCGCTCTTCATAAAAAAAACTAATTCAAAAGATCAAGAATCTGACCTTTCGGAGCAGCGATCGATCAAAGTTTCCCAGAGCGAGGGTGGCAGCCTGGCCGGCCCTGAGCACCCTGCATGCCGAACGGTTCCTCTGGATGCTCCCAACAGTCAACTTGTGGAACTGACCCGACTCCGTGGGTCCTACGACAAGATGATCTCCCTCTCGGCAAATACCGCTTCAAAATGAAGAGAGATCACAGAATCAGGAGGGTTTTCCACCTCGTGAATAAATGACATAAAATGTCATCCCACTGACCTGTACAGAGTACCTCCCACCACCGTCCCCACCTCTGGAACTGTGTAAATCTCATCAACCTGGAACAAAAGAACTCAAAATTCATTCAATTGTTTCATAGAGTTGAACAAAAATGAAGTGGTTTCAGTCTCACCTGGAACTCAGTCAACTGCTGCATCAGCTCCTCCTGCTCCTTACTGTTGCTCAGAGGAGGAATAATGTTGAAGAAGACCTTAAGGAGGTCTAAACTCTCACCACTCACACTGGACAGGGTAAAGATTGGTGTGATGCTGCGGAACACAAGACAATGAATCTGTTTAGGCTCAAAATTCTGGTTTTGGTTCTGGTTTTATAAAAGCCTCATACTTTGGGGACAGAGCAAACTGCTGCGCGGCTGTGACGGCGTCGTCGGTACTGTCCACAACCATGGGCACTTTGTTGCAGCCCGGCTGTTTCAAGACGCGCTCCAGCTGCCGCACCGTGCGCTCTACAGTGGCCCGTGTGCAGAGGTCCACTTTACTGATGACGATGAAGATGGGGACCTTCAGGGCCATGGCCAGACCAAGGTGCTCTCGGGTTGTACCAGCTGCAAGAGGGGTTAAAAAGAGGGGAGGAGGACCACACGTTTAACAGCCTGGTAATGGCAACTTTTTCATACATGTCTTAGAAATTCAGTGTTCACCTCCAGACTTATCTAAGAGACTGAAACTCAGTGGATGAATGCTGTTTAGGTTGCATTCCTAAAACCTTCATTTGGCATCAAAACAAAACTGGAAACCAGTTTTGGCACATTTGTGATGCAAGTTAAAACTCCAAGACATATGTTCTATAAGATATGATCCCAGCGACTAATAAACAGAAAAATCAACATTTATTCCTCTTTTTTTAAAGGCAAATCGGATCAATCACAACCCAGAAACTTCATAAAAACAAATCAAAGTGCTGACCTTTCCATGAGGATAGCTTACACAGGAGCTTTTGGACTTACATAAGGTACTACGCATTTCTTCATATCACTTACTCTGTTTCATAATTAAAGTTGGAACTCTTGGGTTACAGACAGCATGTCCCATCCTGTCTGTGTTGAGCGGAGGATCATGTTCACTCAACCTTATTTTCTCCTGCTTGGCCTACTTAAGAGTAGACATAAATAAAGCCACGCCTTTGGATAACAGTTACAGAAACGATTGCAAACTCGATGAAGAAGATCTTTTAGCGACAGATGTTGAATTACTTAGATATTTCAAAATCTATTTTTTTCTTGAAAGAATTATATCTATTATTACAAGGGCTGCCACGATTAGTTGATTAGTTACGACTATGGCGAATAAATAATTGACAACTAATTTAATAGATGACAGTTTTTTTTTTAAATGTCAAATTACGGTGTGCTCTTTCTAAAACCCTGTCTGCTATTGTCTTTGACACACATGCGCAGTAGTGCTAATCTGGTCAGTAGTGATGTCACCAAAAGTTAAGTTATTTTTTGTCAAAGACACTTCCTTTGTTTTTAAATGCCAAACTCCTTTGATTCAAGTCTTTTTTTTAATGCCAGAAACAAATGAAGGAAAAAAGTTGCATGGTTCAATGAAGGTTTAATTAACTATCGTCCTAATTGCCTTTATTTGTAATTAGCATACATCTTAAACCCTTTAAGTTTAAACCTAATGATAGTTTAGATGTGTGTTTTACTTCCAATTGTATACATGATCCAATTAGTCAACTAATCAAAAAAAAAAAAAAAAAAAATTGGCGATTAGTTGACTATTAAAATAATCGTTTGCGGTACTATTGATTAGCAGCGGTAGAAAGATATGTAAAGTAATCTACTATTTTAAAAAAATGTTGGCAAATATATATATGTTAAAAAAAAGAATTTCAGAAGTCTAATAATGAAAATTAAAGACCAACTCCTTTTCATTTTTCCAATGGAGGACATATATAAAGAAAATTAAGATTAAAATTGCATTTCTGAAGCCGTTTGAAAACAATTGTATTTGTGACGTATAAAAATTCACAGAGCAGGCACGCACTCCCTGCTCTGAGCTCTCAGTAACAGGGGGAGGAGGGGGAGTGGGGTTCCTCTGCACTAACGATCCCAACAACAACAACAACAGAGGCAAGTTTCTAATAAACTCCTGCCGCTCTGCAGAAACTACGTTCTAGAAAATAACAGGTTTTATGATTTTGGCTAAAAACAGCATAATCATATAATAAAATACCACTAGAAATGCTTTTTAAATAGATTAAAAGATGATCAAAATGGGACTTTAAGTTTCTGAAAAATATCTCTGAGCTCTACTTTAAAGGGGGTAAAATAAGGGTCCGCTAAAATGCTAGGAAGTTAAGCTCAAAAGGGTCTTATCTCAAAGATTCCACTTAACATTTACTTTGCAAATGTTCCCGCTACTTATTAGAACCAAACATGAGCACAGGCCAAAGCAAGAAATCCTTTAAATGCAATACTTTTAAAAGGCCTGAAGCTTTCATGCAAGTTTGTTATCTGCATTGACTTATGGTTCCTATCAAGCCACACCTAAAACTATTCACAGATAAAACTCACAGTGTCAGAGGGATATGGGGCTTGTGGAATCTGTTCACAGACATTGTGGTTCCATGCAAAAAGCTAAAAAGAAATGTCTAAATAAACTCTGATTGCTATCATTTCTTTATGAGGATTAAAGACACTTAACTCTTCAGGGAAAACAAAAACTTTGTAAAATGTTTTTTGCAATAAAATAATGATTAAAAAGAAAAGGAATGAAAAGTCAAAAAGGATGATTTATTTCATTAACAATTTTTTTTCTACTGTTAAAAATGGCTTTTTTTTTAAAATAAAAGTAAACAGTCATTATAAACAGCCTAGCATTTTCCTACAGCATTAGCAGCTCAGGTTTCAGAGTATACTTTGTAAATACAAGCTTCTTATCTCAGTGGCTCTTAAGACTTTGGCATCAATAAAATAAAAAAAATGGATTATAACTCATTAAACAAATTATGCTTTTTGGGATGTCCTTAAGTGACTGTGTGGTGCATCTTTGCAGGATTTGGAATTGGATCGAGGCTTCTAAATTAGCTCTGCTGTGGGATAATATTTGAGATATTTTGGGATTAGTAGTGCCGGGCAAAGTTGGGATGGGGTTGGAAGGCTGGTGTGTTTTGTAAGCCCACATATCACATGTCTGCTATATTCCAGGCTGCAGCTGGTTAAAAACACCTTCAGTGTGGAGGTGTGATGTTCAGCTCCCATGTTAAGACTGTTCCTGTGAGGTTGTCCTAACAGCTTTAGATTAAACTCAGCTGATGAAAATATTCAGGTCAAACGCGCAGATTAAAATAGATACGGTGAGAATAAGGTCAAAGGTGGTCAGCACTAACCAATGCCGGTGTTTGCACTGACGACTAGCATGGCAAAGTCTGGGCAGTAGCTGGTAAGGCCAAAGATGGTGGTTTTCAAGTACTTGTGATGACCCGCCAGGTCAATGAAGGTGATCATTTTAGAGGAACTCTCACAAATTTCTTCTGCCGTTCGAGACTCACTGTAATTCACCACCTAGGACAACATCAAGATGATTGAGGATCAGCAAAACGGTGACAGGAATCTGACAGAAAAGAAATGAACTACAACTATTTGTAATGGTATTCACACAAGTATTTCTGTTTTTATCTACGACGCTGGATGTCTCACCTCTCCTTTACTGGTGAAACCGAGGATCTCAAAGCTGATGCTGGAGGTGCGTCCTGTTTGAATCTCATGTAGATGTCTGAAGAGGTTGAGTCTCGCTCTTCCCCGTCCATTGTCCAATTCCCCCTGTGTCAAAACCCCCAAAAGAGTGGACTTGCCCGAGTCCACATTCCCCAGCACCGCTACGCGTAGGTCTAAGAACTGAAAGTCAAAAATATTAGTAAGTTTAGCAAATTTGAAAAAGTTTTTTTTTAAAATACATCTTCAGTCAAGCCCACCTGCTGATCATCTGGCACCTTGCGAATGAGAACTTCAGCAATGTTTCGAGGTACGTCAGAGTCGTAATCCACCTCCCTTTGTCTGAGAATTGTGATGTCAGCTCCAATTCTATCACACAAAAATAGTTCCACAGTGTAAATAACAATACAAACGGTGAAGAATAAAGAAATTCTTCATTAAATGGACTCACTTTTCTGCAAGCAGGTGGAGGGTTTTCAGAGAAGCTCTCATGTCTTCCTCTGACAGGCCCACGAGCATGCCATTGTCCTCCACACCAATCTGATAGACGGCTTCGCCTCGACCCTCCTGCAGTCGCCACTTCATCTGCGTTGCCAGGTGCTCGAAGCGGTATTGTGTCGGGTTTATGAGCTTAAGCTAGAAAAGCCAAAGACTTAATAAATCACCTTTTGATCTAAATAAAAACTGTACGAAAAAAAAGAGCCTGTTGGTGAGTAAAATAAAGCTTATATTTGAGCTCATCTCAAACATAAACATTACCGACAGACTGCAATCACTACAGAATAAAAGCACATTTACTCCATGGACTGGCTGATGCCCACATGAGTCATTTCAGATATACAAGGATGATGAAACAAGTGCTCTCTGAAAGCAACAAGAATGAGAAAATTAAAGTGCTGGCTTCGCAGCTGGTTTGCTTACCTTGTATTCTATATTTCCCTCTTCAGCCTGAGAGCAAAAGCAAAAAAAACAAAGTGTCAAAAGGGGAAACAAAAGTATTCAGACAGCAAAGAAGTGCAACAAAAGGCTGGGTAGTTGTTTAAGGACAAAAAAAGGGCCATGGGGTTGAACAGCCGGCAAGGTGGACGATTCTACTGACTCATAACGACTAGCTTAATACACAACAACAGTTTGGAGTTTCATAAAAGAAGAAGAAGAAGAAGAAATAAAACTAATTTTTTAAAAATAATAATTAATAGGCATTAAGTATCAATGTGTAGAAGGCGTTCAATGTATATTAAGAGACAACTGGATCAATAAAAGCTCTGGATTACTTTTAAAAATAAATCTAATGAAGGCTTTTTGCTTTAGCTACATGTAAATACACTGCCCTTTTGCTTTGGGGAGGCTTAATTAAAGAATCATGTATTTACTACAAATCACGTATTACAAACAATTATCTAGAGGGGTTAAGTCTATGAATATACTTTGTTTATTGCTTAGATACAGTGAGTACATGTCCAGGCTAGTAATGTTGACCTTCTCTGTAGCTTGACCGGCGGTATTCCCGCCCCTTATTTACAAACACAGCTGTTCCTCTTTTGCTAGCTAGCAAAGTTAGCCGCCAAGTAGGACGATACCAAGTTGTTGTTGTTATTTTTTTTAGGTAATGGAAAACTTTTGACCTTCTTAGTTACAAAGGTTTACATTGACTCAAATTCTAAAATAAATCATTTTTTTAGTCATAGAATAGTAAAATTACTTTTATTTATGTTTCTATTTTCATTTTTTTTCCCTTTAACCCGACGACTATACGTGTCACTGGCAGAGCAAAGCTAACACCAGCAACAGGAAATGCTATTATGAAGATTTGCATAAATGATTAAGAAAAGAAGAAGTTTTTTTTTTTTTTTTTAAGTCTAGATTTTATGCCTTCTACACACCATAAATTAAATTTAATTCTTACCTCTGGAGGAAGGTATGGGGTGTTATTGCTTGGTTTGAAGCTACGGGAAAATCGGGCTTTTGCTCTCTTGCTTTTTGTTGAAGCCTTTTTTGAGATATGTCCATGACTACTTCCCGGCTTGTTGTTGAATGAAGCTCCTTGAGACCCAGAGCCGGTTCCATTTCCGGAACCAAAAAACTCCGAAACGCGCGCATCCATTTGGCTTTTTTAGTAACCGCCGGGTTTGTAGACAAGCCTCCCGCGACTAGTGCAGACTCGGTGCTAGAAATGTTAAAAATGTAGCCCAGAACAGACATCTACATTGTCGTTTGATCATAAATTACCATTTTAGTGGTACTTTACGTCCATACGGAGTTAAAAGAAGAGACTAAACTCTCCTAAAAACTCTACAAACAAAGCACATCACCTCCCGAGACTACAGCTTTGAGTTTACACTGTACCTACGTCATAGTCAAAAGTCGGGAGGTACACTTGATTTGCTTAACATGAAAGCGCGGATGAATATGTTTCTCTCCTCCGGCTTGTACTCTGTCTGCCTTGGGTTTAAACTCCGCCCAGTTAGCAGGCAAGGTTGTAAAAGCATAACAACGTTTAGAAAAACGGAAATGGTTTGCAGGGCTTTGCATCAGACTCTGAAGGAGATGGGTGTTTGTTTACATACATAAAAAAAAAAAAATTCATAATGAAAGAAAACAAAAGAATATAATAAATTCGACAAATAATAAATAAAAAGTATTATTTTATTATTTCTTTAATAATATGTACTTTTATTTTGAATAGCCCTCATAATATAAACATAATATATACCTCTTCATTAGTTATTGACAAAAAAGAAACGTCCCTCCAAATTTGTAAACACAAACATATAAATCAAGTAAAAAGATAAGTCAGAAGTCACCCGATAAGGAAAATAAAAAAACTAAACATGTAAACAGAAAAACAGATACAACAAACAACTGAACCAAAAAGTAAAGTAAAGTATTAGGTAAGTGATACTACAAAAATATTTAATGTGAATCAAATAATTATACCAAGTGATATATAAGAGCATTGTCAGTATTGTTTTAATACAAAGCAGATACATTTTAGAAGTAAGAGCACAAATACCAACAAAAATCAGCTAAAATCAGTTATTTTAGTGACAGCAAATAAGATCTATTTGTGCCTAATTTGATAGAATATATTTTTTATTCATTATTCTCAATTATGAAAATAAAGGCCGCACGGTTAGCGCTCTTGCCTCACAGCAAGAAGGCCCCAGTTCAAATCCCAGCTGGGGAATTTAAGAAAAAAACACCAACTGGGGAACTTTCCGTATAGAGTTTGCATGTTGCATGTGTGGGTTTTCACCGCGGACTCCGGCTTCCTTCCACTGTCCAAAAACATGCTTCGCAGGTTAACTTGTGAATCTGAATTGCCCCTAGGTGTGAGAGTGAATGGGTGTGTGATTGAGCCCTGCGACAGACTGGCGACCTGTCCAGGGTATCTGGTACCGTGTCCTTGCTGGGCCCAGTTCCAGTTTACTTTGACCAAAGGTGGATTACTACTATACATCCCAGCTGTATACCAAGATCTAAACAGTTGCTGCTTGTTTTTGTGATTTAGTAAGAAGCAAATAGCCAGAAAAAAATATATAATTAAAAATATCATCTAACTGTGAAATGTGAAGCGTTGGGGTGTCAGCAACAAGTTGACAGCTGCAAAAAGGAGAAAAATATCCAGTTTTTTTCTGTTTTTTTTTTTTTTTAGCAATCTGTGTTTTTAATTTGTATTTTATTTTCTTTTATGTTGAGCGCTTATGTTTCTTAATTTATACAAATAAATAAAGTTTGAAAAAATTTTCTGGTTGTAAATCATTTTACTAAAGAAGCTTACCAAATAAAGTGTTTTGAAATACACGACAACGACAAAAACGACATCAGTGTTTTTTAAATGCACTGAAAAAAAGGGGCTAAGAGAGCAACACTTTTAAATTTGACTCATTTTGTCGAAAACACTGGCCTCAAACATCAGCAATAATCAGTTTATTTAGATCTAAAAATTATGTTTATTTAATTCAAACAAATATGTTTAAGTTAGATTTAAACAAAACTATTGTATTATGTTATTGGTTTGCCTTTTGCTGCCTAAAAAAAGTTTTTTTCTAAGCTCAGAGTTTTATTGTTTGCAAGTTTTTCATGAACAGAGACCACTTGTTATTGCAGGGGAGGGATTCAAATCTCCTGTGGGAGTGGAATAGTTCCACATTCTGGCATTTCTGACTCTCCCCTCTGATTGGTCAGGGAGAAAAATCTGATGTGGGGGCTTTGCCCAGTCTGTCCAGACTGAGAGTTGTTTTAGTGGCATTACTCTTTTTTTTAAGACTCCACATCACAAGTTCTAAGTTCTAGGTTGTGATCAACATGAATTATTCATCAGGGATTCTTCTCTGTGTGGGACTTTTGCACCAAACAGCATGGGCTGTCTTCATGGATAAACTAGCAGACAAGAAGATCTGTGTTGATGCAGAATGTTCATGTAAGTCAGTCATGTAAGTAAATGTTAAAACGTTAAAAATTAGGCTATTGATGTTTTCTCTTTCTTTTTTTTTTCGTATAGATGTTCTTAGCATGGCCACAGCTTTGGATGACTTCATTGCTCCTGACTGCAGGTTCATCAACATCAAGAAAGGCCAGATGGTCTATGTGTATTCTAAACTCACACCAGCAGAGGGCAGTGGAGTCTTCTGGTCTGGAAGTGTATGTTCATTCATTTTGCTTATTAAAACTCCTTGTTACAAAATCTACAAAGTTTTTCTTTTTGTATTTTCAGATTGTTATGAAAATAATTTTCTCAAATATCCTAAAAATTGTATTGACATTGCATTGAGTCAGGTTTAGTGAAACAGGTGAGGACATGGTAAAACGTGAGCCATCATCATTTTTTTTTCTTGGCAGGTGTACAGCGAGCGCTATGTGGACCAGATGGGCAGAATTGGATATTTCCCTGCAACGATTGTTAAGGAGGCAAACATTTTTTCTGACAACACAATCTCCATGCAAACAACTGTGAGTACACCTTTTGTATTACTTATTCAACAAGAAATTGTGCATTTAATTTAAGTTCTATGTCTTTTTTTGTGTGTAGGACATGGACTTCTACTGTGAATAAGGCATTGCAGATCAAGTGACAAGTCTTTGTCTGATTAAAAATGACTTTTTTTGATAATGACACAAGCATATATCATTATATCCTGCAGTTGAGATTATAACCTGCCGCGGATCACTTTAAAACAGCACTAGAGGATGTCTGCTGCTTCCTTTGCCTGTTAGAAGTGTGACGTTAGGCTGATAATTGCACCAAGTTGTCATGTTAAATGTCCAAAGCAAATTAAAAAGCTTCCAATGGCTGATAGAGACAGCAAAGAGCAGAAACTGAGTTACTGCAGGAGGATGAAGCATAAACACTCACAGGCAGACAGCTACACATTATGACTGAAATAATTAGTGGCAACAGAGACCAGGCAGAACAACAGCAGAAAGACACAAATAAAATGACTTTGCAAATGAAAAGCAAAAGATTTGACATGGGTAATTGTAAAAAAAAATAAATAAATTAACACCTACGAGGAAAAAAATAAATAAAAGTAGAATATTTATGTCTTCAAGGTACGTGGGTTCAGAAATGACCACAAATGTGAGGATAACCTAAATGGAACAAGAATAGAGACATGATTGTCATAAACATGAAAAAAAAAGAAAAATATAATTTTTTTCACCACCCAGTTCAGGTCTTTCTCTAAATTACGTAATTTTACAAAAACATATATTTATAAATATTTTAAAATAAATACCAGTTGTACATTTAAAAAAAAAAATTATTTTCAAATTACATAAAAAAACACATCCCTTGATGAAAATACAAAGACGTATTTATAAAAGGCCATTGTTTTTTCTAAAATTGTTCTGGTCACTGTAAGAATCATGAAGCAAGTTATTCAAAATATTGTAATTCTAACATAAATAAGGGTTTCAAATTGCAGTTTTTCTAACAGAGATGATTTATATTGTCAATTTTTAATGGTTTGCTTCAGTGTTGTGTCACAACTTCAAACACTTGTGTTTGCACATGTATTACAACAGAATCAAATATGACCTTGCTGTTTTTACAACATTTTTTTCTAAAACTGTAATAAAGTTCTATCAGGCTGCATAGTTTTATAGTTGTTTCTTTTATGCATTTCTGCTTTATACTTGATAAAAAAAATGTAGAAAAGCTAACGTGTAACCTTGAATTTATAGCTGAGTTTATGATGTTTTGTCGTCTATGAATCAGTCCCAGCATAATCCACTCACTTACTCCCCCAACCCACAACTCCAAGTGATGATTAAACCGTGCCTGTCAGTCATTTCGGTGTCTTTGTAAACCATGATTAAAGTCTGTTTGTGATTAGTTTTGCATCATCAGTTCCTTTCTGTGTCACGGCACTAACCCAGATATGGCGGTGAATGTGGCACCTCAATGAAATCTTCAGTGGATTATGAGAGACGTTTCATTTTGACAACAGAAGACTCAGCCATTTTCCTCAGAGCTGCCATTTCACTCCTCTACAAAAGCCCTCAGACGGGAGCTGAATTCATTGATTTTTTTCAGGCCCCGGCAAATACATCATTTTCATTTGCTTATGCACTCTTTTGACCCGAGGCTCTCCCAGAGGGGTACACTTACAAGTTCAGGAGACACAGTTGTCATGCATTCGATCAATCCCCCCTTGATTTCTACCGGCTGACATCAATTCTAGTTCTACCGCTAAATGCCACACAGCAGAAATGTACCTGGTATTTTTTAGTGGTAAAGTATGGTTAAAAATAAGAGATTTAAAAGGAAATGAAAGAAAAGTTATGTCAGACTTTGTGCAATCATAGCAATTCAGTGGCTAATAATTGTCCCAAAAAATATGCAAAGGTCAGCATCTTTTCAACTGAATCTGACAGTAAATATGCATGAAAAATACCTAAACTGCAGTAAGTTGAGTCAATCTTCCAACAGACAGCTGCAGCTTTAGGGTGTTACTATGGTGACAGGCATGCAGGGATATTGTGACAGCGGTGATTGATGTCTGTTCGTGCTTATGTGTAAAGGCCCCACATGCACTTCCTGCACACAAGCTTAAAGGAGCATCCACAACAGTCTAGCTACAGATTTTCTTCTTCTTTTTCTTTTTTTAAGCTTGTGTCACGCTAACGTCCATGCAGCCAGCAGCAGTGTCCTTTCAGGCAAAAAAAAAAAAAAAAAAAAAGGAAAAAAGTTGTAGGTCTAGTTATATAAATGTATATTTAAAGTTGAAAACAACAGCATTTTTTCTCTAGTTTGACAATTCCGCATTTGATAACCAACAAATATAATTCAGAAATATTTGAGATGGGCAGAGAATGCACAACAAACACAGCAGGATACAAAAATGAGAGTTATTCTTGGAAAATTACATGTTCAACAGAATAAAACTGAAGTGGATCTGCAAAAGGAAAATAGTTTAAAAAGTGAAAGTTTTACACCCAAGACAATAGAAAACTCTGGATGAACATTTCTGGTTAAGGCAGCTCAATCATAATGAGCCCCTAAAGCACATGTGTCAAAGTTAAAGCTTGAGTAATCACATCTGCCTCCCAGATCATTTTAATTGATTGTTTTATTGTTACCGTGTGCTTATTTCTGACTTGCATAATTTTACAGAATTTATTTTTATGTATAGTAAACTATTGAAAGTTATTTAGAGTTTAAGTTGATTTATTCTGGAATAATAGTCTTTTCTGTTTTTATTTATATTACTGTTAAAAAGTTAAAATTTTAAAGTCTTAAAAATTTAGTTTTAGTGTGTTCAATAAATGTTTATTTTGTTTGGCCTGCAACCTACTGTGTGTTTTGGATTTTGTGAAATTTAGTTCAACATCCCTGCTCTAAAGAGACATCGAGGTAAAAAAAAAAAAAAAAAAATTGAGTTAATTTTGTAATTTTTTTCGGTTACTATCTGGTGGGCACCAGACGCTATAAAAATTCTGGTAACTAACTGGTGCACACTAGATAATAACCAGAATTTTGGTGATTTTATTTTCATTTTTTTAGAAAAAATAAAAATAAAGTGTTTAAGAAATTGTGCTAAAACTATGCAAAAGAAAAAAAAATGTAACTAAAAAAAAAAAAAAAACGATATCAACAGATGGTATTTACCAGATACACTACACCAGATACTATCAGGATACTACTGGTATGCACTAGATAGTAGCCAGAACATATTTTTTTCAGAATTTTTATTCTTTTACTTAAATTTTTTTTTTTTTTGCTTTGATGTCCCTTTAGGGGCTCCGTACAATTGTGCCCGTACACAAAAAAGAGGGAAAAATACGATTTCTTTCTTTTGTTAAGAAAAAATAAAATACAAATGAATAGAAAACTAACTAGAGGTTGGTGTTTACACCTGTTTATAATAAAACAGGAAACAAATTAAACCAGTTGTTTCTTCTAAGTGTCCTCTCAAATCTAATCTCAGAATGCCAGAAAATGCCAAATCACTGCTTGTTTGCACAAATCAATCAATCAGTCAGTGTGAATCAATCCCTCTCACAGCCTAAGGATCAACCGCAGCCTTGTCGCCTGATTAATATCCTTAATACTTCACAATGCATTTGTCAGTATCACGAAAGACTGTCTTTTAGCCGGTCATGTGTAAGTGGCTGATACATTCTGAGTGCATGTGACAGCAGAGAGGGATCACTAAGAGGAAGAGTGCAACTTCAACGCCATTCTTCTGGATTTATTTTACACCGGGGGCTCCTCTCTGTGTCTGTGTTATATCTCTGACTAATATGAGTGTGCAAAGCTGGTGTAATCCCTTACCCCCTCTGACTGTCACACAACCAACAGAAAGAAAACACTGAATTGATGTCAATATAGTGTTCAACAGCTCACGACTCGAACCAAAGTTTCTCCTGAGTTTACATGTGGTCACAACAAAAACGTAACATTAAAGTCGTTTTTTTATGTTTAAAATTAAAACGTTTTTTAGAAAAGGTCTTTTAATTATGATTTTTCTATTTTCTCTTTTTATAGTTTCTGCAGAACAACAGTAGTTCTTAAGAAATTCACCTCTGAGTTGTAGCCGCAACTGTTAAAAATGAGTAAATGTGTCCTGACTTCCCATCAATCCTTTGTGTACACTCTCTACCACCAGCTTACAGCCCCTCACAACCCCGACCTAACATTAGTGGTGCAATAAAAATGTGGAGCAATACTGGAGCCGGATAGAGGCTCGGATGAGGAAAACAAACAAAGATTTAGGCATTGACAAGTGGATGGATTGGAATGGAGCGAAGCATGGAGCTTATAGCACTACATCACTGGTCCAGTCTGTGTCCAACAACATTTTTCGTTTGCTCCCGATTCTCAACAATCTGAATAAAGAAATAATCCAAAAAGCAATTTTGTTCTTAATTTTCTTAGCGTATATCCTCCATCAGGAGAAAAATGCCACAGAAACATATTGGTTAAACACCTTTTTCAATCAAGTGAGTCTTTAAGCCACAGATGACACATCAATACAACACAAACTTGCTGTGTTTTTAATGAATTTTGCATGAAAAGAAACTCTGCATGTCTTTGAATGGACACTTTGTTGAACAGCTTTTATTTTGCTCTTCTAGTGTGAGAGGTCATTAATTTGTTGCAGAAGGAGAGAAAATTAGTTTCTCAATGGCCTTGAGCAATGATTTAACAAATTCTTCAGCGCTCTAAATTAAAAGGTTCTGTTTGTAAATAGGTGAGTGTGTGAGGTTGTTCGTCTCTGTATGCTCATCCTGGGTTTGCCCTGCTATCAACCAACAGTAGCAAGGACAGGCTCCAGCAACCCTGTGACTACAGAAGCGATGAAACAGGCTTTAATAAATGGAATGGTTGATTTAAAATTGCTTCTCACTCTTTTTTTGCACAGATTTGAGTATTTTCTTGCAAAGACAGAATAGAATAGAATAGAATAGAATAGAATAGAATAGAATAGAATAGAATAGAATAGAACAGAATAGACTTTGTCACTATGACAAGTCACTTGCATAACAAAATTCCCGATTTTTGATTGAGAAATGGAACCGACATGTCCTTAATTGACTAAAAACTGAGTGAGAACCTCAGTTAAATCAATTCAACCTAAAAATAATCGTATTTAATAAACCTATTAAATCTATATAATTCATTTGATCAACATTCCGTCTTATATTATGTTTAATAATAATAAAAAAAATAAAAAAATAAATAAAACGCGTTCAATTAACCTTTAAAAATGAGACTCTTTGATGTTTTTAAGTTCTTCATTTCATTTCTAACTAATTCGACAGAAAATTCAGGAGTCAGATTCACAAATCTTTTTGTCACTGGAAAACAATTGAAAAAAAAATGAAACTGTCAAAAATATTCTCACATTTTCTGATTCAATTTTCTTCTTCACAGAATAATGACATTAAAATTTTGAATGCTCTATGTATAGTTTGGAAGTTCATTTTCATTTCTCACTCAAAGACAGAAACTATTCAGGGAGAACAGCAAAGAAAAAAAATATTACAATTCTTTTTGTTATTGGCAAAACAATTGAAGAAAAGGTTTTGTTGAAACTTCATAAAATATTCTCACTGAATTTTATAAATACATTTTTGGAAGAGACAGTAAGACATGAATAGACTGAAATGATAAGAATAGAGCTATTGTCATGACAACCAATTATAAAAGCAGCAAGCCCAAGAGGTTTCTAAGTTATCAAATAAAATGGATGCATTATTCATCCTTGAGTGGAATTTTTATTTTTGTACTGTTTGCGGGAGCATTTATCAATTTATTATTATTAAAATATCATTTACCACCACCACTACTACTCCCAATAGTATTTTCTTCGATTTTGGAAATAAACAGTGCCTTTTAAAAATAATTGTAATTTTTTTTGCATAGTTTCTTAAATACTTAAATACATTTTTGCATAGGCTACAGTAGTGGCTCTTAATAAATGACACTGACTTAATTCAGAGTAATTCTAAAGATCAATTAAACTATTTTATGCCCATTTTCCCCACACTTGTAAAATAAAAATGTCAAATTTAAACTTTTTTCTGTTACATGCTGAAATTATTAATACAAGTATTTAAGTTGATTTCAAGAAAATATTAGAACTTTCAAATAAATGTGTTGCTCCACTTGCGTATAAATTCTTATCAGATACACTGAGATTTATTGAAACATGTCATCTGCCTCATAATTTTTATAGCAAACATTTAACATTTATTTTTAATTTTTAAGCGATTGTTACCCTAATTTTTCAAGTAAAAGTTATAAAAGTGAAAATGACATTTTATGAACAAATGAAATAATCTGAAGTGACATTTTGGACTGAAACATCATTTGGAGACAGCAAAAAAAAAAGTGTTTAAAAAATTGACTTCTGATATGTTTTTCAGATCAAAGTTCTTTTTGTTTTATGTCGCCTGTTTCCAATGAACATAAGCTGTAACAGGCCTACGCTCCGGGATGACAAACTTTGGTCTTTGTTAATTTGCCTGCTAAGACGAGTAACTTAAATTGCTGGTTGCTTAAAACAACCTGGTAGAATGATTATTATGGATTGCATAATTCAGGATCTTAAATTTTTGATTGTACTTATTGACCCTCCTGGAGCATGCTTGCGGCATATTACTGTATTTTTACTAATTTCACAAGATAGGTTTTAATAGACCAATTGTGAAGGTGGTTTCACGGGAGGAAATGCACATCGTAAACTGCACACATGACCGATTACAGCTATATTGCTTACGTTTCGTAAAATTGAGAACAAGAAATAATTCATAGTTTCTAAATGTGTCTAGCTGGACAAAATAATAACAAATAATGAAGCTCTATTGAATGAATTGACCAAGAGTACGGTGATGTACCAGTAAGGAGAATGAATAGATTTAGCACTTGGATGCTGTCAACTGAGTGCAAAGAAAGTGTGGCCATTACTGATCCCACGCCACATCCAACCGTTCTGCTTCTCACATCCGTGCTAAGAAGCTGAGGTGAGGTGTCGAACAACACATTTTCCATGACAGTCTGCCGCCTCCTTTGTGTACTGCGCTTGCATGTTTGAGGTTTCTTTACACAGTTAAGATACACATTTTAGAGACGGGAAGTCAATTTGTCTCGGCTATTAGTTTGACTAATTAAAGGTTAATAGAAGAACCCCAAATACTCAAAAGTACTTTGTACATCAGTCATTTCTTCCAACAAGAACATGTTTACTTTCAGCCCTGTATGAATGAAGGAAAAAAATGCTCATTGTTTGCTCACTTAATGGATTATGAAAGTCCATAGGACTATACTGGAAAGAGGCTTGAAAACCTCCAAGATACCAATGCCATTAGCCTTAATGTCCTTTTAAAACGGAAAGAGCAGAGTCCACACGCACACACACACACGCACACACACAGACTGATGCGCATGGTGCTGACGTGATAAATCCTCTTTGTTATCATATTCCACCGAGGTCATTAGGCCTGCCCTGTCAACAAAAACAAATTAGAATTGAGTTTCTATAGAAAACCAGTACTTTTTAGAAGTTGAATATTTTGCTCTGTTATCATAGCCTGTGTTAAAATATTCTTTGCTCTGTAGACATAAATTTTTGATGAATTATCTTGCGAGTCCATTCATATCTTTTTTTAGCATTTAGAATATGAAAGAGTGTATCCTTTTACATAATAATCTCATTCAAGACTCGCTTTTTGTCCTCATTTCCACCACACAAAACAATCAAGTTTTTGATTAAGCTGACTCTAAAGAGGCAGGAACTGCTTAAATCTAGATCGTCAGATGTCACACCTGAGTGGAGGTCATAATTAAACATGAGATCGGATACGTTGAAAACAAATGAAAAAGCTGTTCACGAAGACTTATTGGAAGAATCTAGCTTTAGGTCATTTTTCCAGTATTTTCCATCATCATCATCATCATCGTAAGCACATGCATCTGTTTCAGGCGTTTTATCCTGACACTTTGATGGTACTCAGCTTGATGAAGATAATTAACAATAGTCACGACATCACAATAATACATTAAAATATGCTGAGCACAATAAACTATTACTGTCGAGGGAAACTCTCAAGCACTAACTCATATTTTTTTATTTTTGAAGACAGTTTCAATCATAAGTGAGTTTCATTACACCAAAAACCCTTCAATTTTGGTCAATTTTACAACCATCATTTAAATACAACTGAGATTATTTGGTTTAATTGCAGTGACACAGACCAAACTGGATTATTCTAAATAAGATTATTTTGTAGAATGTTTGGAATACATTGAAAAATCTTAATTATAATTGTTTAAAGTTGACAATTTATTGAATTTGTGTTGTGCTTTGAGACAACCATTAATTTATAAGTTAATAGAAAAAAAATATATATATTTATAATAAAATAAAAATATAATAATAACGTGCTTATACCGAAGGCGCAAACTACTAACCATGTTATCATAAGAAAACACATTTTCAAGTTGGTAGCCTAGATGTGAGCAAAATAACAAATTTTTTAAGTCATTATAACAAGATAGCAAATAATATATTTTGTTTTTCTACATACAACACAGATTATCAGGGAAAATGTCGAACACCAGGAGAACTGATCAATTTATAACCGATTACTTTAAGCATGGTCAAACTCAGACGGAGATTGTGCTGATTTTGTTGGTTCTAAATGACGTCCAAATCAGTCATTGTCTTTATGAGGAGGAGGTTGGCCCGGCTACAGCTGCGCAGGCAATTGCAATTCAGTGATCCTGTGGTTGTTGTCAATTTTCTCAGTGGTCCGATGA
This sequence comes from Oryzias javanicus, assembly GCA_003999625.1. Classification (NCBI taxonomy): domain Eukaryota; kingdom Metazoa; phylum Chordata; class Actinopteri; order Beloniformes; family Adrianichthyidae; genus Oryzias; species Oryzias javanicus. The sequence continues at coordinate 22,052,976 of CM012451.1, read as the reverse complement.
GGATACCAGGTTACAGAATGATGCATGGTTGTTTTTTTCCGTGTCTACAAACAGATATAAGGGGATTAGCAATGAAAATTCAATTGTCCGTGCTCTTATGCTAGCAAGAGATACTATCTTGTGGTCTCATCACAAGAAAAAAAGGTGTTTTCTTGTGATGATGAGACAGTAGATGTCATTATTATGAGAAAATGGGCAATAAAGCAGACTTCTTTGAACTTTTTTTATATTAAAGACAGACAGAAATAACATAATTACATTTAGTTTCAATAGATAGACAAATATACTATACAAAATGGTGCCAGTAAGTGCTTTTAAAAAGTTTGAGAAATGAGTGACTCAGTGACTCAGTGCTCCAACTCTAAAATATCATTTTGGTAATTAATCCCCCGTGGAAAAGATCATAAAAGATCTATTGCATATTCAGTCAAATTTTGAAAGGAACCAGTTCCTTTAAAGTCACATGGAGTCTGCTGATTAATCAAACCAGAATGAATATTTACTCCATTCTTTCTCAACCATGATTCATCACTACGGCTAATTTACATGCCCTTTATTCCCTCCAAGGTGATGCATTCATTAGGAAGATCTGAATACTTGCCTCAAAGGAAGTACCCTGGCTAACACACAGAGGGAAATAATTATTGTGATTATGCATAATCTGTGCTCTCACTGTTGTTTTTCTTCCTCAATTAAGCTAAATTTATATTTGGGATATGCCCTGAATATAAAAAGCAGGTGGCAGTTCTTGTTACATCTACATGTTTCCCCCCAAAAAAACAGTGGGAGTGCGAGGTTGCAGCAGGGAACAGCTGTATTGTTTTTGCACTCCACTAGTTGTAAAACCCATTTTCCTTCATATTAATGTCAAAGTTGGCAGAAACACACAGCGTGGTTCAATTTCTGTGGAGATTTATAAAGATGTGGCCACATATGGGAAACTCAATGCGCTCCTGGGATTTCTGGAAAGAAAACAAAAACAACAGTTAGTCTTTCTTGCTGTTTAAAAAAAACTTCAAAATGAGTTATATTTAACCAAGATGGACACATAAACGATACTGTATGAGACACTAACAATAAAGTTTTCATTCAAAAGGAAAAAAAAATTCATTAACATTCCAATTAAAGTCCTTTTTATAGTGTGTTTAACATGTTTTTGTAGCATTTTTCTCATGATGGAGGACATGTTTAAAGAAAACTAAGCTTAAAACTGCATTTAGCAGTATTTTTTTTTCATTCAAATTGTTGAAGGAGTCTCACAAAAATTCCTATTAAAAAAAGAAAATACGCTGGGCAGGCCACACGCTCCCTGCTCCGTTCCATTGTGATGCATCCACTGGGAGACAATTAGATCCATGTGTGTCTTTGTTTTCCTGGTATCTGGGTCAAATTTGAACAACATAACAGCTCCAATATTACTCGCCATTTTTGTTGCACACGTAACGTTAGATTGGAGTTGTGAGTGGCGACAAAGGGATGATGGAAAGTGTTGGAAGGCTTATTCTGCGCTGAGTGTACCATCCATGACTCAGAGGCAAATTTCTAACAAACTACTGCTGCTCTGCAGAAACTATGTCGTAGAAAGGAACAGGTTTTTGGTTTTGGCAAAAACCAGCATGGATCACAATTAAAAGACCTCTGGTTGCCCCCAAGGACCACACAAGTCTCTTCTAAACATAGCACAACTCACTTGTGAGCTGCATCATAAATTACATTTTATTCTGTTGCTATTTTTTTAAAAGTACATTTCATTTAGATAGATAAAAAAATTAAAACCCTCTTAAAAATGTGCTCATGATACATGAACTTTAGACAAGTTTAGGTGAGCTTGGACCTACTTAAGTTCAGAGATCATTCATTTTGTTAAAAATGCTGCAGATTTGGTCATTAGTTCAAAATGTAACAAGAATTGTTCAAAAATGTCTAATTTGATTTTTCATACATGGTACAACATTGTGAAAATGGGACATATTCCCCATGAAATGTAAGCGATCATCTGAAAATTTACCATTTACCGAGTTTAATAAAATGCTGAATGTTTGTTTCATAGCTTGTTGTCATTTTTTGATAATTATGGTGTAAAATCTGTCTTTAGAAAGAGAAGTATCGTTATTCATTATTATTAATGTATAACTAAAGGCAAAATAAAGAAATGTGTTATTTCAAACTGGTAGTACTTCATATGACTCATTACCCATAAATAGCTCTCAGTTTCAAAAAGGTTGGTGATCCCTGCTCTATGACATGAAACACTTGATATATATAATGATACAAATAGAACATATGATCTATCTTTTGTCTGTGTCCAATTTTTACTGTCCTTTAATTAATTAATTATTATAGGCTATTATAGGCTCTTATTAATCAATGCTTTCCCTTATTAAATTGCTGAAGAATTTCATTGACAGATACATTACATTTGCTCTATACTCTTTTATGTTACAAATTAGGTCTTTATTGATACCAGATAATTACTGAGAAATTGACAAACAAGTACCATGTAGAGCAGGGGTGTCAAACTCAATTGCACAGGGGGCCAAAATCCACAACACATGTTAGGTCACCGGCCAAACAATATTAAGGTTTATTGAACACACTAAAACAAAATGTTTAAAACTTAAAAAATTTAACTTTTTGACATAACTATGCATAAAAACAGACAGGAATATTATTCCTGAACAAATCATCTTAAATAATTTTCAGTTTGTCACTCTCTGTGAAAATATACAAGTTAGAAATCATACAAGTTAGAAATAAGTTAACATCGGACCATTAATAACAGTTAAAAGGATTTGGTGGACCTGATAAATTTACCCAGAGGCCCCCGGGCCTTGACTTTGTCACATGTGATCTATATAATATTTGTAAAATTTTGTTTTGCTAACCACTGACTCAGGTCTTAGTTCAAGATATTAATTGAAAAACACAGGGTGACCACCTCTAATGAAAAGCTCTTATTTCATGAGTGTTAAAAGTCAAACTGTTGCATAAAATGTCCAGATTTTGATATTAACGTTTCACCTCCATATGACAGACTGTGCAGTGTTGTAATCCACCTTAAATCCACCTTAAAAGTCTAGCTGTGGCTGACTTGCTTTGGGATTTAGATCCTGGTATGTTAATGGGGATATAGTAAAATAAAAAACCTATTACACCAGAAAAGCAAAAAAATAAAAAATAAAAAAAACTCATGGACATCAAGCTTAGAAACTTCTGACCCTATAGTATCACAGAAACTTTTATAATAAATGAAGGCCTGACATTTTGATAAAAACATATCTCTAAGGTTATACAGTCTGTAAGACCCTGTATGACACTTTATCCCAAAGTAATATAACTTTTCTCTGGTGCGGCACGGACGCGGTTGCAAAGAAAAAAAAAAAACATGCTGACTTTGAGCCATCTCTCATGGTTGCAATGGTGAAAACTTACAAAAACGTGTTTCTTAAAGGAATTTCTTGCCTAACAAACCCGATTCATTCAGTATTTCAAGTCAATATTTGATAGTTTACTAAAACAAACAAGGATGCAGAAACCCTAAATGGCAGCATCAAGTTTTAACTGGGCCATTATATTGCAGGTCTGCTTGTGTCCACAAAACCACAATTGAAACAGAGGCCAGAGGAATAATAATGTGTGGCACATTATTTATCAGCTCACACATTTGACAAAGACCACTGCTATGTGTAGATTTCCTCATCTGAAAAGTTCTTATAGAGCTGGATGAAGAAGAAAGCAGAACAAAGATTAAAAAAGCCAGATGTTGGGATCCTGTTGTGCTGCTCAGTAGCTGGTGGTACATGTCTGTCTCTGAACTATAGTTGGACTTAAGGAATGAGAGAGAAATAACAACTTTACCATGACGATTCTCTGTAAAGCAGAGTATGTTGTGCAATTCCTCCTTTTTTTTGACCTGACTTTTAATTTAGCAGACTGATTGGTCTAAAGAAGTGACACAACGAACACTCCATCAAAAATTTTTTTGAAAGAGGACATCATGCTTTTACAGGAAACTCAGACATTCAACTCTTCATGTTGTCATTTGCTGTGGTATAAAAAATCCTGGGTTTCATATGTCCTCTTTGAATTCTATTAAAGATATTATTTCAACATGATTTTGTGTCATTTTCTTCATTACGAAAAAAAGCTAAAAAATTGCATTTTTGGGTATTTCTTTTTTCAAATCATTGTGAATCAGGAGCAGATTATTTTAGTCATAACAAGTTTCCAGCTGGGCTTTTTTTGTTTTACAATTACAGATATATATAAAATGAAAATAAAATACCAGAAATAAATTAAAAGCAGTCATTTCTAAAATTAAATAAACCAGTTTAAAAGACACAGGGACATCATCAAAATGATAAAAAAAAAAAAAAACAGCAAATTAACCTGTTGTGCTGATATAACCAATATTTTTTTTGTTTTGTAAAGAGACTAAACTTGAGACAGACTCCACAGACCTGAGGACAAATACTGTATATCCATGTTAAGCTTCGTTTTCCTCTTATGAACTTCCATCTGGCTTAAAAATGTACGGCTGGATGGCTCTTTTCATTGCATCGATAATGTTAGCTTGGGGTTGTGAGGGGCTGTAAGCTAGCAGGAGAGATTAAAACCTGATATGCTGATTTAAAAACATGTATGTTCATAGGAAAGTTTAAAAAAAAACATTGAGAGGACTACAAGGTTTCGTTTTGAAGAAAAATAAAACAATTGTTAAATAAATTTATGCTGGTAACTTTTAGAGATTTACAATTAAAAATGTTCGGGTTGTTTATTTATCAAAGGTTTTGCAATTAACCAATTACCATTTCAAAATTGGTTATAAAGACAGTGAATAACTGAAGAAGACATGTCGGAAGATTTGTGCTTCTTTGCAGTGCAAATCATTGGAACAGCATGAACTGATATATATTTTAGATTTAGTCCATAGCAGCATGAACAATAAATACTGCTATTTTTTGCATTACATGTACTTAATATCTGGAAAAAAATAGGAATGATATACATTTTATTTTATTTGATTATTTTGTTTTTTATTTTGTTTTGCTCGTTTAAGATTTTTAATTAAAATCTGGAATTATAGCTTGTCACAAAATTTCCAAAGATAAAATAATTTGGCTTGTGGCAGAAGAAAAAAGCATATAAATTAATAAAAAATAGGAATTCATTGATAAACAACTTCTGAGTTATTACATGCCTGAATTTCTCCATAAAAAATTGAATAAACGAGATGTAAAATTTGCAAAGAAATAAAACCGATTTTAATTTGGACATTCAAAGATTAAAGCCCCATATTTAGTATAAAAAAACAGTAAAAAGAACAATATTGGATGTCTCCAGGGTTCCTCCTTGCATTTATCTAATTTCAACAAAAGTACTCAGAATAAAAGATCTTTTTTTTCTCTCTCTTGTCTAAAGGTTAGAAGCAAAGGCTCCAAAAGCTGTGTCATGTTTTTGTTATCAGGATGATTCATTCTGTGTGCGCACACGTGAGTCCATCTTTTTTTTTTTATCTACTGGGTATCAGCTTGTAGCCGCAGGTCTAATCTCTCTTGCTCTCTGTGAAGCACTGACAAGCAGCCCACATTCACTGCAGCCACAGGCAAATATGAAAAATTAAAGATCAGTGTTTCCCTGCTCCTCCTCTAACAGGGCTGCAGACACGTCTGTGCATTCAAAAGACTGCTTTGCGTGGCTGGAATCTCAATCTGTTTTTGATGAGTGCAAACACTGAAGGCAGTTTGCTCTAATGTTTTTTGGACATTTATGAACAACTGCAATCACCTTTTTAAATCAGCCTTTATCTGGGCCAAATTCCAGAAACTGTGTTATTTCTGAGACATAGGCTATTTATAGAACATTTCCCTAAAAATAAAATATAATGAAAAAGTGTATTTATTTCCATAATTCTATGAAAAAAAATCATAGAATGTAGATTCAGGGCCCACTCTTTGATTTATTTAAAGTGTTAATTGGGTTATTTTTTACATAAATTAGGATTCCAGCTCATAAAACCCACACAAGAAACAAATTTCAGAAAATTAAAATAATGTGGAGAAATCACCATTTACTTCTCGTTTTTTTCAGATATATAAAGACAGAATTTATGATCTCATCAAATTATCCAAACTAACGGATTTTCAAAATGATTTATCCATCATCCATAATTGATGGGGAATCCCTTTGCCTTACTAACTGCCTTGATGCACTGGACCCCTCATTTTTCTCTTAAAAATACCCCATACACTTTCATTGGGGTTTAATTCAGTAAGTTGAAGCACTGTGATGTCATATGGTTGTCAAATTAGGTTTTATTGCTTCTGATGGTATGTGTAAACTTTCTGGCAGACTGTTGCTGGGATTTTAGATTGAAGAATAAAAGCAGAGTTTTCCAACATTGCAGCCCAAATTATGACTGACTGTTGAGATTTTAAGCAGCTTGGGTTCTGCTCTTCACCAGTCTTCCTCTAAACTGGGAGTCTGCAACATTTAGCAGTAAAAGAGCCACTTGAGACTTTTTCTTACTGATCAACATAAAGTTGGAGCCACAAAGCCTTTAGGAAAATTTGATCCTACTTTGTACTGTTACTTTTATAATAATTATGATTTTTTTTTGGGCTTGAATTAAATAAAAATATGAGATTTCTCAAAATGTGAAATTGTTTTTACTTTTGACAGAAGTTCCTGTGAATTCTTTTCAAAATAAAAGTCACCTTGAGCCAAACAGCTAATGCACTTCGAAAAAAGGTTTTAAACAACTCCACACAAAATGGACAGTCTCTCTTGTTATCCCTTGACTTTTTATGACTTTTTCTTAAAATCTATGCATTACGACCAAATTGTTGAGCAAACACAGCTGTCTGATATCAGCAGGAAACGACAGGGACACAATAAAAAGTAAAAATGCTCGAGTGGTATTTGTCTTGTCAAAGCAAAAAACTGAGGTCTCTAGAACCTACAGGAAGAGAGGTGTTAGTATCATTTCTTCACACAGCAGGAGAGCTTTAAAAACTCACCCGATCATCTTTTGATCTATTTTAAAATTGGTCTTTTTTAAAGCCAAAAGCCATAAAAATTGTGTCATTTTTTGGAACATAGTCTCTGCAGAGCAGCACTAGGTCATTAGAAATTTGCCTCTGAGTTGAAATGGAGCACGGCTGGGAGCTTGTGTGTTGTTTCTGGGGTCAAATTTCACATAGCTTTTTTCTGTCTGCTCAACTATTCGTGAAAAAAAATCCTTAGAAATAAATTTTTAGGCTAACATTTCTTTACATTTGTACTTCATCATCAGAAAAAGGCCGCAAGAACGTGCTAAAAACACCAAAAACAGTTTTCATCAGAGTGGGTCTTTAACGATTGAATATGTGCATCTTCCACAGAAACGTAACCAAAAGAAGTGCATATTTTACTAAAATACACAATGCAGAAGATGTTCTACACATTAAGCCAACTGTTTAAGTGTTGATGAGCTGTAGCAAAGTGTGATGCACTGATGAAAAAAGGAAGGAGACTGCTTTGCCTGAGCTAAACAAATAATCTCGGGGCTGCAGAGTGGCAGCAGTGTGGGAGGAGGTCTGCAGGGAGCCTGGAAACAGTGATTAGTAAAGTGCATCCATTTATAGAAAATGTGTCTTCATTATTTTTCCAAGACATTGGTGAAAACTGATCCCCATGCTGCTGGGCTCTTATATTAACACACATTTCAGATTTGAACAAACATTGCAAGGGAGCGTAACCTTAAGGCCGCAGCTTAATGCCTTTTTAGAGGCTTCCAGATAACAAAATTGAATGTTTTAAATTGTTATGTTGCTGGAACTGATAAACGTGTTATTATGAGAAGTTTATCTTCCTTTTTCTCTTATACAAATTTGATTTCATATTGTTTTTTGAAGAAATGGAGATAAGCTACACAAGTTGTTTCAGTTTTTAATTTTTTTGATCATATATCAGTTAAGTGAACCATGAAACAGCTGTACACACATTTTTTAATCACATTAAAGAGAGTATAAGTAAAATTATACATGTAAAAAACAACTTTATGAACTTGTGAAAAAAATACATGGGAAAAAAACAAAAACATAATATTTACTAAGATAAATCAACATTTTAATTAGTTACTCTCAAGCTATGACTTCATTGAAATGTGTAGGGCTCAGTACATTAGTCCCCCAGTAGTTTTATTTCCAATTAAATACAGTTTTGACATTTAAAGACCCACTTCAATCATCGTTTGATCTATGTTCAGAACGTTCCCGGTGGTCTTTTAATTATGATCAAGCTGTTTTTAGCCAAAATGAAGATAAAAACCTTTCTACGTTTCTGTAGAACGGTGGTAGTTCATCAGAAAAATGTCTCCGAGTTGTGAGCGAGACAATTGGATGGCTGGCATGGAGCGCCCCCTCCCACCCCTGCCTCTTGCTGAGAGCTCTCTGTTTACATGCACCTGATTAAAATTGCATGTTTTTTCTTTTGCTCCTAATTCACAATTATTATAATAAAGAAATGCTTAGAAAATTAAGCTTAAAACTGTATTTTTGTCTTCAATCATCAGAAAAATGACACAAAAACACTCTTTTGATCTATTGTAAAAGGGTTCACAGTGTTTTTTTTTAATATTACGATTATGCTGTTTTTAAGCAAATAAAAAAAAAAGCTGTCGTTTTTTTAAGACATGATCTTTGCAGAGCAGCAGGAGTTTATTGGAAATTGACCTCTGGGTTGTGGGCAGGAATTGTAGCTCATCCCTTTGTTTACACTTGCTTAGAGCCCCTCACACTCCCAACCTAACATTACCAGTGCAACAAAAATGATGAACAATATTGGGACTATCCAGGTGTACAATTTTGATCCAGATTCCACCTCCGGTTAGCAAAACGTAGATACAGAGATCTATTTGTCGGCAAGTGCATGGGAAAAGACTGCATGTGGCTCACTGAATGCAGCACCTACATTACAATTACAAGCTTTTTCAAGCTACAATTTTGTATTTGCTCCTGTTTCACAGCAATTCAAATACACACTGTAAACACACGTTTCATCTTAATTTTCTTCGTAAATGTCCTCCATCTTAAAAAAGAAAACAAACTTGTCAAAAACACTATTTTTATTGGAGTGTGTTTTTGCTTCCACTATTTATGTTGTCAGTTATAGGGCAAAACATCATTTCAGCATACCATAAAAACAGAAGTTTAACATTGAAGCCAAACCTATAAGCATAAAACTGATATCATTAGGAAAACATAAATTTGAATGCCTTGAAAAATGCCACCAATTGCTTTTAATGAAGTCACATTTTTAAGATCAATGCATTTCTTCTTAACCATGAGGAATTCTCCAAGGTGACAAACAAGTGACACTGAAGGGAAGCAAAGCAACGGTTTGCATCCTCCGGAGCCCATTGGTACAACGTCACGTGCAAGACGCCCGAGCGAAGGGGGCAGATAAATTACAGATGAGAGGAGCAGGAGGAGGAGAGACAGAAAGCTAAGGATGCAGGTTGGATCCAAAGCGCACAGCCATCCCTACTCCCAGCACTCGACAGGAAGAGCATCTGCGCCTTGGTAAAACTAAACTTCCACTGGTCTCATCAGCTAAAAAAAAAAAAAAAAGAGAGAGAGATGCGTTAATCCGACCCTCCACATCCTCCTTTTCTTCCTCCTCCTCCTCCTCCTCCTCCTCCTCCTCCTCCTCCCACCTCCAGCGAGGAGCATCCGGCGCACTGATTTCACTCCGACGGGCGGGCAGACGAGAGGACAGACGCAAGCCAGGCACGATGCGCGGATCTCCCCGTCATGGGACAGCCGTGGGGGTTCTAGTGCTTTTGAACGCGCTGCTGTTTGCAGCGGAGGCTGCGGAGGGAGTCTTGACGGAGCATCTTGTGGTCCAGCTGCACGAGGACGCACAGGACGAGGCGCACCAACTTGCTGCACAACATGGGTTCCAGAGTGCGAGGAAGGTAGGATGCTTGGTTACATCGCAGACGCAGCAGGGAAGGCTCAACTTGGCTGAAACAGTCAAGGTGAATTGGTTTGTGAATGCACAGCAGACGTTCACAACAAAAACAATTCCTCATTTTTATTTTTTTCATCTTTTACATATTTGGCAACACCAGTTAATTATTTGTGGTGAAAAGAAATGGCTGGTTTTCAATTGGTTTGACTTGGTTGCACTTTCTCCAAATTTGGTGACGTCATTCCAACTAAAAATGCAGGCCCCTGGTTATTGGTTAACCCAGGTCTAATGGCTGAATTTCATTAGCCTTGCCTTTAGGCTATTTTTCTCCTTTATCTTCAGTGCCCTTCAACTCAGGAAACACCTTGGGGTGATTTCTACAAAACAATAATATTAAATAAAAATCATGGATTTTAAATGTAACCTCAATTTTCAAATTAAAAAACAGCAGGGAATGCAATTGATTAAAATTGAAGGACACATTTAAAACCAAAATATTGCATTTTGTGTTTTCATTTATCTCTTTAATGCAAAAAGTACACAATGTATTCACTTATGGCTTCCCTTGAAGATAACCTGAGATGGTACGTCTTATTAAACAGCTTGACAAATCCAGAGCATCCCACACAGCACATCACATCACGGGGGCATAACAAGCTGTTTATGGCAGACCAATAGAAATAATACCCTGACAGTGTGTGTTCCTTGTCACATGTCAAAATAACTGTGAGTGAAATTGGCTGGAGCCTTAGTCAGTGAGGCAGAACAGAGAACAGTGCAGCTCTGAATGAGGATTTCCTTTTTTTTTTTTTTTACCATTGTTTTACATTCACTAAATGATTCAATGCTTTGTTTCATATTTTTCTCAATTTGTAAGTCGTTCGGGATGCGGTTATCTATTGTGCAACATCACCAGCTCTTTGATCTTGCATGCACCGGTTAGTTTCTGACATCCACTGCCTTCTGTGTTATGTAATGGGCGACAAATGAGATGCACACCATTAAACAATGTTATTTTTAATCGTTTTCTTTTTTGTTGCTTAATTAACTAGATTGGGACACCAAACAGGGAAGCACAGGCGAATGTCAGCAAGAATAGATCTTGGATTAGCAATTGTTTAATTAGAAGTTTTTCTTTTTTATCACATTCACGGTCCTTGCGTGCAATGGATAAACTGAAAAACTGTGAAAAATTGTTATGATATTCATCAACAAAATTTAATACTTCCACATTAAATCTGACAGGCACATCTAAAAGCATTTATTTTGAGGATTGACCTGCACCCATGCTGTTACCCAAGCATAAGGACGTCTTTAATCTGTGCACAGTGCTGGAGGGAATACTTCGGATGATGCATCTCATTTCCCCGCCAGTGCGATTTATCATAGTTGAGTCCAGCATGGTTTCCCCCAGTGTCTTAAAAATGTGAACGCTGGAGAATCAGCGCTCTTGTTTCCATCCGGAGCTGACCTTCATTTATGGTTCATTGTATTTTGATTGATGTCCTACAATTGCTGCTTCTGTGTTACACTGCATTTGTCTCCTCAGTCCTGATACGATTTTTTTTTCTCACTGTCGCTCATCACGCAGCTCCCCTTTGGAGACGGCCTCTTTCACTTCTATCCTCAGGACACTTCAAAGAGGCGAAGCAAACGCAGCGCCCGTATCAAACAATGGCTCCAAAATAACAGAAGGGTAAGCAGGAATGTCGAGAAGTCTGCGTGTGCCTACAGCAGTAGGACTTCCCACTCTGTTTGCGTGACAGTGGTTATTTTGGGACTTGCGTGTTTGTGAAGGAAAGTGGTTTGGATGTTTCTACAGTTGGCTAAAGCCGACATACAAAAACAAAACACTTGCAGAAAGGGATACTAAAGGGCAACACAGAACCAACAACTTATATGTAGCTCTGCTTAAATCATTGTCAAATTTCTTGTCTTCAGTGTTACATCAGTGACAGCCTTTCCTTCCATACAAACAACATCACTTTAGTAGATAATGTAAAATGTTGCATCCGTTTTGGCTTCCTTTCTATGTTCATAGAAAAATATCAACAGCCGTCATGTGGTCAGGACATCTCAATGACCTGCAGAATATCTACAGTTCAATATTAAACTCCATATCTCTAGTCTTTTGTTTCCTTTTTTGTATGTTTTGTTTTCGAACAAACATTCTAATAAATTGTTTTTTCCCTTTTGAGTGCTTAACATTATGACATAAATTGTAATTGTGGCAGTGGAAATATAATTAAAAGGATGACTGTTAATTAGGAGAAAGTAACAATTAGCTGTTAAAAATAGAGTCATCTACTAGAATAGATGACCTTTACTTTACTTGATTGTTTTCTTAATTATTTTCTACTAATTTATAAGCAAAGCAGGCAACAAAGTCCATACCATTTCCCTCAAACAGGCTTAGTGAATATGTAAAGTTCATTTCACTTATTTAAAACACATGCAGTACTAAAGAGCACTTTTTAACAAAAACTACATAAGCAGTTATTGCCACTAGTTTCTAAAAATGTTAGACTATGACTAAAGGCAGGTATTGTATTGGGGGGGCAGTTTTGTTGTTGAAGTAGCACTGAATGAGCACATTTGTGTTCAAACCTGCACAAAAAGCCGGTGAATGAAGCTGTTTGTTCCAAACCCTCTTTTGTCTTTTGCAAACCGGAGGTCTTTTTTACAGACAATCGCCCCCGCACACCCCACCCTCCCGCCCCCTCTAATTGTGGTTTCGAGAGGTGCTAATGAAAATAAATGCAAGCCATTCCACAGAGCTAATACAGCTAATGGCAGTGGGTCAACACTGACATGGACAAATTGTTGTTCCAGATGCTGGGTTTAATGTTTCACCACATGCTCGTATATGACACTACAGGTATAGATTTTAATCTTTTTTTTTTTTTTTTTTAATCATGAAATGGGATACTCCATGTCTGAAAATATTCTGGAAAGTACAGAGATAAGTGGATTGATCACTAAAATGATTTTATCTAAATAGCACCTAAATACGCTTTACGAAATAAATACCAGTAAAGGAGAACGTGTGAAAGTGCATTTACCTTTTCTTTTTTGGTCTTACTGGAAAGTTTTAAATTTATAGTAAAATTAATTATAATAACTAAAATTCATTGTTTTTTACTATAAACATTATATTTTAAAAGTGACTGCAACATTTTTTGCTCCAATTTAATCACATTTTGCCAAATGGAGGTCTAAATATTTTGCTATAATTTGGGGTTGATGGAGGCATAAGTATTGTAGAGCAAGTTGACGTAAAAAACAAAAAAGAAAAAAAAAAATTTTTAAATTATTACTTGATGAAACATTCCTGTAGGGAGGACTATGCAGGGCTGGCTTCCACACTATTAGGTCAGTGGTCAAGGATGGTGTCTCGGTGGCCCTTTCCCTAAAGATGGACTCTAGCCATTGGGTCCCCAAGAGGGGTCTGGACACTCTTGGCAGGAGGTCAGTGATGAACTTCGTGTCATCTGACCTTCAGATGTGTGTTTCTGACACTCGGGTGAAGAGACGGGTGGAGCTTTTTTCTGATTACCATCTGGTGTTGAGTTGGATTTCCTTGTGGAGGAGGCCAAGCAGACTCATCAGCTTCAAATAGAGTCTGTTCTGAGGGTTTTTCAGCTTGACAGTAAGAAGATCTTTAAAGTACCACTCCAACTATGTCTTTTCTACTGTAAAATTTAATACGCTTTAATTATAGTTATGGAGTTTTTAGCTAAAATCAAAAAGCTTGTGTTGTTTTTAAGACAAATTTTGTGCAGAACTGCAGGAGCCCATTTGAAATTTGCTTTTGGGCTTTTGGACTGTTTGCGTGGAAGTTAGCCTAGATAATTTCCCAGCATCCTTTTGCTTACACTCTCTCCTGCATGGCGACGAGTGCCTCACAAGCCCAAGCTAACATTAGCATATAGCAAGAAAACCACAAGAAATATCAGAGCTAACCAGCTGCACAGTTCTGAGATAGATGGCAGCTCAGATGAGGAAAACAAAGACAGTAATGGATCCATTTGTTTTAAAGTGGATGATTTACAATTGAAATGGAGAAGGAAGAATTTGGCCACATGGAAGTAGTAAACTCAAGCATTTTCAAACATCCGGTTCAACACGATTTGAACAGCTCATAAAAATTGTTTTAATCATAAAATTATTTTGCAAATATCTTCCATCATAAGAAAAATGCAACAAGGACATGCTAAAAACAACAAAAAACAGAATTTTCATTACAATGGGTCTTAAACTCCCATATTCAAGAAAACTATACAAAGGTATCAAGCAGGGGCTGTCAGGGATGGTGGTGAAGGACCCAAACGTAGGAGACAAGATATGGTGGCAGAAACTTAAACATTTACTTAGCAAACGTAAAACATGTCAAAACCAGAAGAGCACCCCAGTGCCCCAACCGAGAAGAGCAGAAGACCTGACAATGAGAACCGAAAACCAGACACTTAAACTTACTGAGGTTGATTAACTAAATGAAAACAGCTGTGGACGATTAACCTGAACGTGGTGAGACTGACGGGAAAACAGAACAAGACAAAACCTAAACCACTGGGCAAAGGTTGGTGATGTGTGTGCATGTGTGGTCGGGGGAAGTAAATTATTTTACGCCCATTATTATTTAACAGTGTCCTAAAAAAAAAAGCCCAATTCACAGAAATAGCATCTGACTGATCGAAAGTGTTTGGTCCTCCCCTGTCCTTCTGCAACAATGGACTATTCCAGTCAGCATCAAGTTTGCGAGCAAAGAATTCAGTGTTGGCAGATTGGGCTGCTTTAATTCTGACTTTATGGGTAAAACTCGTTTTGGGTGGGTGGATACAATTTGGGCGGGATTGGGTTTACTTCAACCAGATATATACGGTCAGGGAAGGCAGGTGAAGCAGTGCCTCAACTGTCATCCTCTGCCCCTGCCATCATGAGATGTATTTAATGATAAAATAAATTCTTCCATAAATGCAATTTATATGCTTGATTGTACTCATGTTTATCCTCAGTTGCTGTATTTTGGGTATTTCCCATTCAATTTCAGCAAGGTTTGCCTCACGGCAGATTGCGCAATCCCATGTGAAGTGTTTTGAAGCAACCGCTGCCGAGGGCCTCATGTTATTGTTAGCTTGTTAGCCCAAACTGCTAAGTTGCCACTGGTTCCAAGGAAACCTGAAGATGACTAAGGTATTGACAGGCCAAACAGCATTTAGCACAAGCACTTGACAAAGCACTGCAGCTCTGGGCAACCCTGGTCCTCAAGAGCCTCAATCCTGCCTGTTTTCCTGTTCTCCCAACCAGCTTCCTGCTGATTAGCTGACTCAAGTGACTCTACATTCTGATTGACTGAACACACCTTATTTAGGTTGTAGGCATCAGTCAGTGGAGGGAGAGCTGGAAAACAGGCCTCTGAGGAACAAGGTTGACTAGCCTTGGTCTAGTAGTGCAATTGGTGAGATGTTGATCTTGACAGAGAAAAGCGGAAAGGAGCAGTTTGATGTGTTCCTGACAAGAGATCTGCTCTTAGCAACTTGAGTTTTTGCAAGCTGTAGGACTGTCTTAGGTGGCACATGCTCTGGAAAATTGCATGATGGAAAGTCCAGTAGATGTGGTGGATCCCCATTTCAAAAAGGGAAACGAGAGGGTACGGTAAAACGACATGCAGGGGGATCAGACAACTCAGTCTTCCTGAGAAAATTTACCTAAGGGTACAGGATAATTTGGCTGATAAAGCAAACTAATTTAGAAAGAACAGTGCTGTTTTGTCTCACCTGTGGATCAGGGAAAAATGAATATATCAAAAACAGCTGTGCCAATTACAAACCAATTCCAGCCGTGATCATTATCATCATCGAGAAAGGGAAGTTAAGCAACTGAATTATTCCAACCCTAACAAAATATAATGACATACAGTATATAGAATCAAGCCATAATAATGACCATATTTTGTGTAAATAAAACCAAAAATATATATTTTTACAAAATTATGCTTTGCTGTTGAGAAGTGCAAAGCCACAATAGTCTGTAAACAATATAAAATGAAGTAAAATCATTAATCATAATCATAATGATTTTTCAAATAATGGAAGTATAATTTGACAAGTACTGATATTGGTCAGTGCCATCTGAAATAGCCTTCAAAATTGTATTTAGTTTGATGTTTCTTGTGGAAAAACCATCTATATCCTCAATATGAAAATTAATCCAAGATGTTTAATTTGAGGAGAAAAAAAACACAAGTTCTAAATTTATGATACATATTAATAAATGTTTAATTACAAAAAGTACCTTCCTCTAAATATTTATATTCTTTCTGAAATGTACTCTTTGACTGCTTTAAAGTACACCCTCTTTCTTCATTGTGCCTCTTCTTTATGTACACTCTCTTGAATCAGTCCTGTCCTCTATTCTTATCATGCAACCAAGATGTCTGACCAATACACATCCATGCCTTAAATCCAATCATCCATCTAACCCTACATCTATACTCTTCATTTTTCACTGGACAAATACATTTAAAGCTACTCGAGGCACACAAGAAAATGGGAGTGAAAAAAAAAATAAAGGTGGAAAGTAGAAAATTCAATAGTTGGCTGTGAACAAACGGTTTTTGTCTGACCCCCGAAAGACAAGCATGTAAGAGGCAGGAGGGAAATGAAGACTAAAAGGGGGGAGAGGCAGTGCGGCGCTTTGATTTAAGATGAAATGAGGCATTGTGAGCAGGCATTCGGTGAAGCTAAACAGTGACAGTGGTTTATGGGCATTGTAAGATTTAGTGAGTGGGCAGTGTGACACACCATCTCAAGGGAAATACATGCTCTTTTGCCAACTGATAGAACAAATTGAAAGATGAGGAGAAGGAAAAACAAATCAGAAATGATACAAAATGTACTAAATGCAGTCATATTTTTCATTACGTCTGGGAAACACTGCTAAAATGCAAAATTTATTTAGTTTTACCTCATCATATATATATGTAATATTCTCTTATTTGTGGGGGTTATGGACCGGAGGCATCAGCGGAATACGCAAATATGGATACCCCCCCGAAGGCAGTCAGTAACCGGTTCATACTCATCAAAAACTCTTCTGATCATGCTCTCTAAAAACATTTATTAAAGTACATTGGAGAATTTTTCAACGTAAAGAGTTTTTTTTCTTCAAATTCCGAGCAAAAGACTGCGTCACACCGACAGTGCACTTAATGACACAGATAAGGATTATCACTCTTTTCTGTGCCCTAAAATCAGGAGCACGTGTTTTCTTCTTCACAAAATATTAAACACTTGCTTTGAATGACAATTATCCTCTTTTTCAGCATATAAGGATTTTTTACGGCCGCTTCTGAGTCAGCTGATGCCATTTCACCAGGGGCATGGTTAAAAGAGGGTCTGCTCCTCTCGTAGAGGGTGAGCACAGCGGAGCCCGCTATGTTCTGCTGTGCGGAGATACACTTCAGCAGTGCAGCAGTTCTTTCTGACACAAAAATGTCATACAAGCGTCTTGACTTGTCTGAGTTTTTGTGATGAACTGAAGAAGTCACGTGATTGAAAAAAATCTGCAAAAAGGTGAAAATGCTGATAAAGAAACATGAATAGGTGGAGGAACACTGTATTTATCTCTGTTCCACTATTTGAAGTTGTGCCTAAAGATGTCCTTGATCTATTTTAAGTTTTTGAATTGGATCATTCAAAATGAACCACAATAAACTATGAATCATATCTTCAAACACAAATCATGATATAAATTGCACTCCTAAAAACAACTGTTAAAACCAACTGCATATATATACTGCTCACAAAAATTAAAGGAACATTTCTTTTATTTGGCCAATTGAATTAAACCTGTCTGATAATTTTCTTGTTGGTTAATCAGCTGAGGGCCTCGTTAATCAATTTCAGCTGTATTGGTGTTGATGGAATTAACAACAGGTGCACTGCAGTGGCAACCCAAAACTCAAAAAATTACATGTGGAGGTCATTTCAAGTTTCTCCCTCTTGATCTTTTTTGGCTGGTTATCTCTACTGGCAGTATGAGGAGATTCCTTAACCCTACAGAAGCTGCACAGGTTGTCCAACTTCTCCAGGATGGCACATCCACACGTGCTGCAGCAAGAAGGTTTAATGTGTCTCCCAGCACAATCTCCAGAACATAGAGGAGATTTCAGGAGACTGGTGGTTATAGCTGGACAGGGCCGTAGAAGGTCCTCAACCCTCAGCAGGATCGATACCTGCTCCTTGTGCAAGGAGGAACAGGCTGAGCAATCGCTCGCCCTACAGAATGACCTCCAGAGGGCCACTGGTGTGAATGTCTCTACCCAAACAATCAGGAACAGACTTCATGAAGGTGGCCTGAGGGCCCCATGTCCTGTAGTGGGCCCTGTGTTCATTGCCCAACACCATGGAGCTGCACTGGCATTTGCTCAAGAAAACCAGAATTGGCAAGTCCGCCACTGGCGCCCTGCACTTTTCACAGACGAGAGCAGGTTCACCCTGAGCACCTGTGATAGACGTGAAAGAGTCTGGAGAAGACAAGGAGAACGTTCTGCTGCCTGCAACGTGGTTCAACATGACAGGTTTGGTGGTGGATCAGTGATGGTCTGGGGAGGCATATCCATGGAGGGACGCACAGACCTCTACTGTCTAGGAAATGGTGCTCTGACTGCCATAAGGTATCCAGATGAAATCCTTGAACCCATTGTCAGACCCTACGCTGGTGCAGTAGGTCCTGGTTTCCTCCTAATGCACCACAATGCCTCTGGCAAGAGTATGCAGGCAGTACCTGGATAAGGAATTGAAACAATTGAATCCTTCACGATCCCCTGACTTAAACCCAATAGAACATCTCTGGAACATTATGTTTGGGTCCATTAGGCGCCGCCAGGTTGCTCCTCAGACTGTACAACAGTTCAGGGATGCTCTCACACAGATCTGGGAGGAAATGCCACAAGACACCATTCGTCGTCTCATTAGGAGCATGCTGTGACGTTGTCAAGCATACATACAAGCTTATGGGGGGCCACACAAGATACTGAAAGCATTTTGAGATGCAGAAATTAAGTTTTGGAGAAAATGGACTAGCCTGCCACCATCTTCAATTTTTATGGTGTCTACACAATTGAGCCCTCTGTAGGCTGAAAACTTTTATTTCCATTAAAAGACTTGGCATCCTTTTGTTCCTAAGACACTGCCCTGTCGTTATTTGCATAGATATCCAACTTCATATTGAGATCTGATGTATCTAATGTGTTTCTTTAAAGTGCTCCTTTAATTTTTGTGAGCAGTGTAAACATTTTCCTCCTAAACTGAATTTGCTTGTTTATGAAAACCATAACTAGAAAAAAAGAGATTATTTGATCAGTAGAATTAGGAATTATTTTATTAAAATTAACAAAAAACTATTTTTGTACTTTAAAAATTCCTTCAAAATAAGCCAATTAATGGATTTTATAAATGTATAAGCAAGCTTGATTCAAATTTGTTGAATTATTGTGTGTGATTTTTTTTTTTTATCTCAATCTTAGACCTTATAAGTGAACAACTATCTCATTTAGAGGATTGCCTGGCAGGTTTTCATCAGCACAGACGTGCTGTGGATCAACACTGGCATACTGATTTACAGTGTCACTGTGATCTGCTTTTGATTGCTTAAAGTACCGTAGAAGTGACATCTAAACGGATAGGCTTTGGCTATATTTGAAGGACACCTTAAGTGCTGCTCTGCTTGTATTGGAAGAGGTAAACACACCAAGCAAAGCGTCTTCTCTGAGGCACATTACAGTGAGTTTGGTGGAGGTAAAAGGAGCACTTAGACAGCGACCCATTTTTTTCAGTACACGGCTTTGAAATGTGAAAAGACATTTTGTCTCATTGATAGCGTCTGAATTTAAAAGACAACAGATTTATCAGTTTCTCTCAATGAGGCATTTATGGTACATTTTTTACAGTCCGTTACCTGTAAAATGAACAAGTCAACCTGCAGAAGGCGTGAAAAGGACCTAAACCTTCAAAAAAATGGTAAAACCTTGACATCACGAAAAAGGTTATGTATTTTAATTTGCAAGTTCACCTCAGGCTTGCAGTGTACAGTGTAATGGATTAAGTGACTTCTTTTCCCTTCCCACTCTTAACCTCTTCATATTTTCAAAACTATGCAAAGGCGTTTGTTTCACAAAATGCACTAAAGCCGCATGGGAAATTGGATGGAATTTGACGCCATAACAGCTGAATTGGCCAGCTACTTTATGTTTGTGTTGTCGTTTTCTCTACAACGAAAATAGGAAAAAAAAAACCCAGAAAAATGAAACAATAATAGTTTTCAGTGTTTGCAGCTCATAAACTCAGTCTCTTTGTAATAATATCCTAAATTGTATAAAACATATCAATGTACGTAGTTTATTTCCTCTCTTTAATAGGGCTGCATTGTTATTGTGGCATAATTCAATGAGCGCAAAGCCCAGCTGTTCATTTACCTGTTTTATTTTTTCTTCCCTTATGAGTCAGAGAAACGGTTTATAAATTAAAAATTCTGAGGGCTTTCAAGGAAGTGGAAAACAAAGCGATGGCTTTGTGGCAGGGTATTTTAGAAGAAGTTGCAGCTTTGATCACTCCTAGGAAAGAAGATGGTTGCTTTCAAATCCCACTCCGATCACCTTTAGATCTATTGTAAAAGATTTCCCAGTGGTCTTTTAATTATCATTTTTGCGTTTTCTAGCCAAAATAAAAAAAAAAACTTTTATCATTTTCTAGGACAGTTTCAGCAGAGCCTCTGAGTTGTTGGTTGGACTGTTGGCACAGAGTAAGTCTGCCCCTACTACTGACATCCATCTGTTTATACGCTCTCCCGCTAGCTTACAACCCCTAACAACGCTAACCTAACATTACCCCTACAATAATGGAGCTACCCAGCCGTACAGTTTTGAGCCAACTGTCTTCTACTAGTGGTCGTATCAGAATGGAGCTCGTGGCTTGCCGTAGTAGTTTGTACCTCACAGCTATAAGCTTTTTCAAACATTTCTGCACATGTGTTCCAGATTCACAATGATTTAAATAAAGACATATTTAGAAATGCAACTTTAAGCTTAATCTTGTTTACTACTTTCATCATTCATCACAAGAACACGTTTAATACACCACAAACACAATTTTCACCACAGTGGATCTGTAAATGAAATAAAGCTGTTCTTTTTTCTAATTTCTGTTCAAACAGCTTTACATCTCAACTAACCAACAGCAAATACTATTTTGTTTTTTTTTTCCAAGTAGCATTTTGCCTTTGTGTTCTTTTGCTGAATTTCTTAAATGAAATAAAACTATTTTGGATCTACAGTATGCTCTATTAAAACTGACATCAACCTGTGATTTGCCCACTTTTTTACCCAGGTAAAGAATGTCATCGAACAAGAGGGTTTCCGTCGTCAGAAGCGAGGCTACCGAAATATTAATGACATAGAAGTCAACATGAGTGACCCTCTATTCACCAAGCAGTGGTATCTGGTGGGTAATCAGTGAGCAAGCTGTCTGCATGCTGCATGACCTTTTGCACCAACCCACATTCTCCCTGCTTGATTGCACAGAAGTCAGGCTCTTTTCCACATTACCTTCAAAATCAACCTTGTTAGTCATTTTTAAACAAGCCTGGCCAATTCCTAGACATCACATCCTTGCTTTCCAAGTATTCCCCTTTCTTTTTTTTACCTAGAAAGGAAGCCTTTCTGGAAGCTTATCTGAATTCCTTTCAAGGCCTCAACAGAAAATTTTTCTGGCATTTCCTTTCATTTCACATAACCTTTAGCTTTGTATATGAGGTATCCATAACCATAACATCCCCCTCCCACACATGCAGATTTCCTTCAGGTTGACTAAGATCTTAATAGGTCTCACCTGGGTGCCATGAGTCATGAGTTTTCTCCATATTGTCTCTGTGATTAGATAAACACCGGCCAGGCCGATGGGACCCCTGGGCTGGATCTTAATGTGGCTGA
The DNA here is from genome assembly GCA_003999625.1 of Oryzias javanicus. Taxonomy (NCBI): domain Eukaryota; kingdom Metazoa; phylum Chordata; class Actinopteri; order Beloniformes; family Adrianichthyidae; genus Oryzias; species Oryzias javanicus. Next base: position 22,031,033 of record CM012451.1, on the reverse strand, counting down.
AGCTTGGCAGCTTGGTTACACAGGCAAGGGAGTTACTATTGCAATCATGGATGATGGTGAGTGGAGATTAGTTGTTTTTTTAATTGCCCTTTGGAACTTAAATACATGTGGAAACTGTTCACCTTTTAAATTACTTTAACTGGAAAAACAAAAGTAAGTGACACCATGCTTTTTGGATCCACAAAACCAGCTGGTATGTTTAATTTGTTTAAAAAATATGCAAAATTGACATTTTTGCTTAACTCTGAAAAGTAAAAATTTTAAATATTTCTTTGTTTACATTGATGGGATAAGCAAATTGTGACAATTCAAATAAAAGTCAAGACTCTCTGGAATAAAATACTCGTGGTTCCCATATTTTCACATTTTTAAGTTGTTATCAAAAATATTTTCCATATTTTCCGCACTGTTACAAGGTCGACAGTCAGTGAATGTAGTATTTTTTTTAACTTATGTCGTATTTAAGGTGCACTGAACTATAAGGTGCATTAAGCAAGTCAAGAATAGTCAAAGACAAGTCAGTCAGTCTCAACTAAATGCACAATAACTCTGGAACTTGTTTTATGACAAGGTACACTCTAGCCACATTAAAGTAAACACAATACCTGTTATACCCAACCTTGTTTGCAGCATGTAGAATATCAGGATGATACCACTAAACCAAACGTTACTAAGAGGATGCTACCTCACAACTTTGCTAGTAACACATACAAAAAAGCTCCAAAACTTTTACGAAGTTCGACTTCATGAAACATCCGTGTTAACGCATTTACAAAAACACCCAATCTTATTTGCAACTTGGAAAAAAAAACAAAAAAAAAACAATTGATAGCCTACCGTCTGAACAAACCCTGAACAAACCCTATGCTAGTTCCCAGACTTGTTAGTTACATGTAAATAAAACACAGTCTGACACTGCTACACGTTAGCCCTGTCGACACGTTTGTAAAAACAGCCAAGCTTATTTGAAGTTGTAAAAAAACAAGCCAACATATTAGAGTATTGACAATAACACCTGACTTTTTCAGCAAAATGCAAAAAAACAGACTGATACAGCTAAAACAAATGTTACTGACTATGCTACCTCCCAACCTTGTTGGCACCACGAAAAAAACAAAAACAAAAAAACATCATAGTCTAACACTGTTGCTAGTTAGTCATGTCGCATACATTAAAACCCAACCTTGAATGCAGCTCACAAAAGAAAATGAGTGTTTGCATGAAATGTTTGAAATATGTGCGGCCAGTGTCGAACTTCTTTCTTGGCTGCATGGATTGGTAAGGAAGGGTTAGGATTAAGGTTAAGGCAGGGGATAAATACACCAGGTTGCACATACATACATGCGAATAATATCAGCCTAACAAAAAAAATGAATAGAATAAGACAGACATTTTGACAGACTGCTGTATAGGTCTCAAAATGGCTTTGACATCTGTAATCACAACAAGAATAAATCTCTATGTAAGGTTCGCCGTATGTTTTTTTTTTTTAATTAAGGCTTTTAAGTCTGCTTGTCAGTGTGGAAAATATGGAAACTTAAGCAAATATGGATGATGGGCTAATATAAAACATGCTGACAGGTGGAAAAATAACATCATCACTGAGGTGTCACATGATAAAAGCAAGTAAAAAAGCTTACAAGCTCAATGAGTTCCTTTTATTTGTTTTACATATCTATAATTAAACAATGTGGTTTTTTTTTCTTAATCATTATTTGTCTGCAGTTAAGCTTGTCTCTTGTTTCACACCTTCAATGCCTGTTTTTTCAAGAGGCTACAAGTAAACTGATTTTAGTAAACTATAAAGTCTCTGTTACAAATAATTGGTTTGTTGTTACACCTGCTCTTCTTTTCAAACTACTTTTAATTCAATAGCAAGATGTTTTTGTTCCTTTAAAAAAGGACAGAATTTCACCTTCTGTTTTTATAGATGAGTCTTCATATCTACGTTGCAACAGTTCAGAAATAAAATGTTTTTCTTTCTTTTGTCAGTGCTTTTGTAATAAAAAATGAAGGCTGAAGAATTTCGGCTGGGCTGTAATAATGCATTACTCAGTGAAATCACAGCCGTCGCTTTAGCAGCAAACTGACATTTGTTGTGCATGTACTCTCCAGCTAAATTGTATCATGATTAATTTCGGATTCCCCTTTCAGGTATTGACTATCTACATCCAGACTTGGCATCAAATTATGTGAGTACCGCAGTGTTATTGATTGTACTAATTTCTTTCATTTCTTCCGAAATACTGTTAATAAGTGAAGCAGGGGTTCAGGTGGTAGATATCTGGCCATCGTGCGACTTCTCATTGGCAGTGACAGGTGCTCTCTGAGCTGCCTTCATGGCTGCCAAGTCTCCTTGTATCCCTGGAGGACATAGAGACAGGCAGACGGCCAGTCAAGCTGTTTAATGTTAATGCACATAGCTTTGCGGCCGCTCGACTGGTTACAATCGAAGATAATGCCAGACGAGTCAAAGCTGCATAATGTGATGCTTTATCTCCTGAATACTGATAAAATTTGAAACGACAAGGGGAGTGTTGAATAGAAAGACAGAAATAGAAAGGTTTTCTTGCAGTTCTAAAAAGATTCAAACACCACTTCTATTTCATGTTGTTATTAAATTGTTTTGCATTTTGAACTTTTTGCATTTCATTGTAATGTGTATGTTTTTCGTGTCTTTTAATCTGTGGCGTCCCACCATATTTGCCTGTCTGTGCATGTGTCACCATGTGAACACGGATGAGCCTTGGCCCAAAAATAACACATAGACTCAGCTGTGGTGATGCAGGAGCATGCTCCACTGGACTGATGGTTCACGCTGTGCATAGATCTTAAGTGTGTGCCTGTGTTCGTGCGTGTGATCATGGGGTGTTGCTGCCATTGTGGTGTTTTTCAGGCCTCCTGCTATCAGAGGAAGACTGGTGTCATAATATATATATATATATATATATATTAATAATATATATTTATATTTATTGTGAAAAATCAAATTCCAGTTTATACTGATAGATGGAATAAAATAAGCTTTGAGATCAGAGTAGTTCCAATATGATTACTTAATTTCACGGCCCTTTAGAATGCCATTTGTGAAATAGTTATCATACAAATAAAAACATAACAACATAAACTAGTCAGGCATAAATAAAGGATACGCTTATTTATTTCCATTTCACAAATAGGATGCAGTTGTTGGTGGGAGATTGTGTAGGAGTGGCTGTTCCTTTTATCTTTTCTTATCAACTTTTGATTAATTCTGTATTTTTCTTGCCTTTTTCTTGTGGTTACTGTTGAGTTACAGTGAAACTGATTAGTGAATTTATGTATTTCTTCCATGCAAAGTGTTATAATCTTAAAGAAAAAGGGTAAAGGCAAAATGGACCTTCCCACTGTGGAGAGCTGGAGGGTACCAAAGGACTTTTCTTTTTTTTTAACCGATGTGATTGTGATTTTCTACTTTAAAACCTTTAATAGTGTCTGACCACCAATATGTGTTTTGTTGCAAATTCTTATTAATCAGTTAAATTAGTGCAGAATATTCCTGCGGTATAGATTAAAAATAAGATTTCTTGAAAAATATTTATATTAAGGGCCCTATTAAAAGATATAAAAAAGTTTGAATATATATCACATACCATCTTTTACTGATAACCCAAATATATAGAAAAAAAATTTCACAAGCATGAGTGACCAAAGCTGGACTTTATCATCTTTATAGTGGTAAGCAAATGGTGGTGTTTCTATTATAAGAATTAAAATTATCTGAATCATTCATTCGTTCGTTCATTCAATATTCAGTGCGTGCCATGCTCCACAAAAGTATTCATACCCTGGAATATGAATAATTTAAGGAATTACTGTAACTTTTCGAACCCCAGATTTTAATATGGATACACGGTCGTGATTACTTTTTCTTAGTTACCAAGACTGACGGATTCCCTGCCACATAACATGAGTAAATCCTTCAGCAGTATGGATTTAGCCTTTTCAAACTCTTCAGTTTTTCTGATCTATAATAACCTAATTTTGGAAATTTCATTTTGTGATAAAATAGATTTTGGGAGGCAGAAGTTTTTATAACTTTTATAACTTGCATCAGTTATTCACAATACATAACAGTCTAATTAAGTGTAAAACGAGGAGATGGTTACTCACTTTATTAATCCAGTCATTTTAACCCTGTAATTCCCACTAGATCACATAATTAACAACATTTTTTTCTTTAATTTAAGATGTTCTAAAGCTCTTAAATGGAAGCCACAACTAATTACAAAAGTCATTTCTTATGAGATGTAGATCATATAAATTTTGATATGTTGGAGGATTTAGTAAGTTTTTGCTTACGACAATGTTTGTTGGCATGAATTTTTGAGTAAAAAAGCACTGTACTTAACTCGTTGTCTCTAATTTTAATTCTAATTTGAATATTTTTTAACATGCTGCAACTGTATTAAAAAGAATTTATCAACAAATGTTGCATTGTTTCAATACAGGACGTAGTCATTTAAAGAAGTGAATATAAACAGATACATTTTTCTCACCATTAAATTTTGAAAATTGGTCAAAATGCTCCTGCCTATGGTGTTTTTTGGGTTTCATGGAAGCAACCATTTTGAAATGACCAAGAAAACCCTTTCTACCGCCTCTAGTGCAGAGCTGTCAAATTCAGTTGCACAGGGGGCCAAAACCCAAAACACACCGTAGGTTGCGGGCTTAACCCAATAGACATTTATTGAACACACTAAAACTAAATTTTTTAAATTTTAAATACAAAATTTTTTAACGTGGGTCCAACTTTGGGAGGCGGACGGTACCGGTACCCTAACCCTAGCCTTGTCCACATCAAGTACATGGTTGGAACAGCCAGCACCTCAAAAAACGACGAGTTGGGAACACCCAAAACCTAAATCTTAAATGTCAATCTGTTAAAATTTTTGAATGAGAATATGTTGCAACATGTTACCAGCGCAAGATAACATCAGGCCATTAATAACAAAAATATAAAATTATCTGGCGGGCCGGATGTAATCACCCAGTGGACCGGATCCGGCTCCTGGGCCTTGACTCTGACACAAGCTCTAGTGGAATGATCATCCACTAAAGGGCAGAAAACATGGTCCAATTGAAATACAATATGTTTTTAATGAAAGTTTGAATCATGGTAATGACGTAGAGGACACATAAATGCAAAAATAATGATACCAATGCATGTATAGGTTAATTTTGTTGGTATTTTGTGTTTTCTTTTACAACCTTAATCAGATGATCCCTAACCCTCACTTTAATCCAATTTCTAAAAACATCTTAAGCCTTTTAAAATTGGTATTCCACTTTATTTGGACAAACACGGTATATTGATTGCTCATAAATAGTCAGTGAAATAGATAGGTGTTGACCTTATTAGGTTGCAAATGTTTGACTATGCACAAAGTGGGATCACTATCCAGTTTGAGTCACCAGCCTCTGAAGTGTAATTTCCTCTGAGCAGAGTGTACAGCTGAGGGATGCTGGGAAAAGGTAAGGTGACAGAGGTTCACCAAACCAATTGTTCTTAGTTTTTTTTTCTAAACAAAGAATAAAAAGAACAACAAAGAGAGAGCCCAGTCTAACTGATGAAAAAAAGTCATTTTGGGAAGGAGTTCAACTATTTTTGCTCTATTTCACAGGAAATGAACAAATATTTTCATCTGCTGTAAGTTGGAAAAATGGAAGCACTTATTTTTTTACTGTCCCTGATTTATCTAAGGGTTATCTTTCTCCTGTGGTCTTGCCTAGAAAAATAAACCAAATGAAGCAGGAAAATAACATTTAAAATGTCCACAAATTGATAATTGCCCATTCAGTTATCACTTACAGCTATTTTGTTTTGTAGTTCCTGTCGCCAGAAGCATTTTTGCTCTCCTGGTACCTGCTCCATGTTGCAGTAATTATATTGTTTCTCCATTGGGTCAAGACGCTGTTTTTGTATGCTTTCGCATTATGGTGCTGACTGAGTCATCTCCTCTAAATGCCAGCCTTCAGATAAGTCAGGCAGCAGCAAGAAAGCAGTCTCCAAAACAGATCTGATGTCGTCTACAGCTGGTGAACGTGGCTTTGCTTTCCTTGTCGAGGCTTCACGGAACACATGTCGCTAAGCCTCCAAAACAACGCAGAAAGTATAGGGGAAATCCTAACAGAACCTGGAATTGTCTTGCATGTCCCTAAATCACTTATTTGCTTTTCGATCATAATTGCTTGTGATTTATTTTTTCATTCACAATCCCACTGCAGGGCTATGTGTTTTCAGCTTGTAGTCCCCTGCTGTGTCAACACATTTTCAGGCAGAAAATATTTAAAATTCCAATGAGAGCAATTGGAGAAAATGTCATTATAAATACAAATGAGAAAAATAATGGGATAGAAATGATCAAAAAGGGGAAAAGAACTGCAACAAAGACATGCTAATTCAAAAAATATAATGGTTTCACACTTCCACAAGCGTAATTACTCCCCATTCGTCAAAAGCAAAAATAACACAATAAAAGTATAATAAAGAGACTCCATCTGCAAAGGAAGACAGTTGCAATTATAGAACTTAAAAAAACTATGTTTTGCAAATGTTTATTATATATTTGAAGTTCCTTTAATTGACTAATTTTAAAATAAAAAAACTCATCATACTGGTTTGAAAACAAACTGAGGAATTTTGTTGTTGTCTCCAGCCTAAAATCATGCATGTTTGGAGAATCAGTGATTCTGACTGTGAACTTGCTCTGAACTTTTGCTGCATCATTCCCCAATGGACCGGTTGTACTCCTCCTTTGTCCCAGTGAAAGCTGTAATTAACTCTATCCCCCCAGCAGCCAGAAACAGTAACAAATTCTTTCTACTGTTCATTTATTTTTGCCTCAGTGTTGCTATTTTTTTTTTTTTTTTTGTAAATGCATCCATTTGGTCCTTTCAGAATGCCGATGCCAGCTATGACTTCAGCAGCAATGACCCATTTCCATTTCCACGCTACACGGATGACTGGTTCAATAGGTAATGCTAGCTCAGCTCCTTGTTTAAATGCACACCGAGTGTTTTTATTTTTGTATGTGTGTTCTCCCTGAAGACGGGTGGCTCTTCTGTATTGATTTTCTCCCCACATAGCTCCATTAAGACACAACAGTGGAGTATAACCAGAGCTGTTGTTCAGAAAATACAGTGGTAATTTTTTAATCACCCATGCAGTAGAAATAAGGTATCAAAGAGGACAATCACAAGTCGAGTCTGCTGTTGAGCTAAAGGGTTACATAGCAGTGACCTTCTGCGGGATAAAACCTTATCTGTCATCTCTCAATCACTCTGTGAGCTACTGGCTCCAGAAAAAAAAAAAAAAAGACACATCTGTTCCTTGTGCAGCTCTCCTCCCTTCATGTGCACAGACATGGCTGTGGATGTGCCTGCATGTACGATTGAGGAGCTTTGATACAGCAGCAGTTGCTGACTGTTGGGCAATTCGCGCTGGCTAATCAGCCGGTTGTTATAAATAGCTGCCAGTCTGCAGCAAAGCACTCTGGGAAAGAGGGGTGGACTCCACAATGTCCCTGTGGGGAGAGAGGGGATGGGGACATATACGTATCACACAGAGACCAAAAAAACAAATATAACCACAAGTTTGATTGAATCGAAATATTGTTTTTTGACAAAAAAATTTGTCAAATCAAACACTTAACAATCCTTTCTTATTGAAAAATGACTCGATTTGTTATGTTTTTAAAGTCTGATTAATTAAAACCCAGTCATGTTGTTTGTAAGTTCATTTAATTTCATACAAATCCTGTCGAATCATGCCTTTTTTTTTTTTATTTTCTGTCATCAGTCACGGCACTCGCTGTGCTGGGGAGGTTTCTGCGGCAGCTAACAACAACATCTGCGGTGTGGGAGTCGCCTACAACTCCAAGGTGGCAGGTGTGTGCCGTGTTAAGCCTGTGTTTTCGACACACTCAACAATGATAAGACATTGAAGTTAAATAACAGCCCTGACAATAAGAGGTTCATGATTACGGCGATTCACTGAGAGAGGCACTGAATCCTTCCTACATTAAATGCACATGGCTCCGGATAAATTATACCGTGCTGTTGAAGTCATTTTTAAAAAATGTTTTTATTTAATTCAAATCCAGTAAAGAAACAGAAAATTTTACTGGAAGCCACTCAAAGGAAACAGTTTAAATCCAAGCAATATATTTTTTGTTTATTTTGTGCTTTTCATTTTAGGAAAGAAACATTTCATTTATAAATCATAAAGTGCCTTTTTTCATTTTTTAAAGTTATACTCCTTATGTAATAATTCCCTCCTATTGATCAGATAGACTGATCATTTTTTAAAGGTAAATCTACAGTAGAGATAGAAAGGATACTTATTGAAAAATCGATCTTAAAAACAGAGGTGTTGGTGGAAACCCATAGATATGAGCCAAAATATGTTGGTAAAAAAGTATGAAATTGATCCAGAGAGAAATAATCAGTTTCTAGCTAATTTTCTCAGTTTTCTTCCTGTTGTGCTCTCTATTGTTTGCCTTTTTATGCATGTGTTGCAAACAAAAAGGCGTTCAATCACAAGCTTGCTTCTACAAAGTCGTGCCAATTATAGTTGGCTGAAGTTGAATCATACAGAGCGATGTGTGCACTAAACATATGATCACCCTTCTTTTTTTTCAGCACATGAAAAATAAATTTTTTTTTGTAAACTACAAAGAACAAAACAGTCTAAAAGACCTATTGGTTTTTGTGTTTGAAGCCATTATGTCTTATACATTTTGTTGCTTAAAATAAAAAAGTTCCAATAAAAAATAAAATTAAAAAAAACTTTGTAAAGTGCATTTTCATTTATAGTTTAAATGCCAAATTAATAGAACATATAGAGATTGTATCTATTTAGGAAAAAAGAATTGGACTGTATAATGTTGCTGCAAAATGAGTTGAATGTTTTATATATTAGGTCAAGAACCCTGTATCGAGATCTGTATCATGTTAAAGGGAAAAGATACACAACCCAGAAAACTGATAATCCGATGGAAACCAGAGTTCTTGCTCTTTCAGGAATCCGGATGCTGGACCAGCCCTTCATGACGGATATCATTGAAGCATCATCCATCAGCCACATGCCGCAGACGATTGATATTTACAGCGCTAGCTGGGGCCCAACTGACGATGGGAAGACGGTGGATGGACCCCGAGAGCTTACATTACAGGCGATGGCTGATGGGGTCAACAAGGTGAAGTATCAAAAAAATCCCAAATATCTGTTTGGATAAATCACAATGTCTCTTTATTTTTACGACTCCGGTTTTTTACTGGAATTTTGATAGTTTTGGCTCATAAATTGTTATTATTTTATAGAAGTTAAAAGAGAAATGTGACTAACTATAACTTGTTTTCATGATAAACACTGGTTGGATTTGGGCTCCGTTCGCCATCCCCTTTAGAAAAGACTTTCAGTCCAACTAATACAAATTATTGATACCCCAGAACTACTTCTGAGTTGCAGTTTTATTAAACATTATGAAATTCCGTTTTGGATAGAATCAACAATGCTGAACAAGATGTGGCACTTTTTTGGTTTCTTTTAGTTTATTACCAACTTGGGTTTTGATCTCTAAGCTCTGATATTCCATAAACCCTCATGCAACAAAGACATTAGTGATGGGTGATATGGAAAAAATTATATATCACGATAAACATTATTTTATATCCCAATAACCATTTATATCACAATATACCACAATAAAGTATTTTCAGTTATTCTCTGAAACAAGACAAAAAATTTCATTTCTTACTTTTTTCTGACTTTATTTTTTCAAGTAAAAGGTGACTGAATAGTTACAAATGAGAAACATCTTTTTTAAAGTGCACAACAGTTTTAAATTTCTTAGTAGGAAAATTGTTTTTTGCGCAAATGTTCAGCAATAACTATAAATAAATAAAAACGACTGAGAAATGGCAAGTCAGACACTTTTTTTTATCCCCGATATGTATCATCGTTATGCCAGCACTAAATGATATGATGATTTTTCAGGTTTGATACTGAAAACCCATAAATCCATGCCTGCAGATTTACACTTTTTCCACAAACTGGAAACTTACAAGCACCTAAACCGAACTTAGGAAATAAACACTGCACATAAAGATCCAGCAAACCCAGCAACAACAATGAAATTAAATTTGAATGTGGCAAACTTCAACATGATTAGAATGAACTGAAACCAGAAAGCAAATAAAGATTAATTAAACACTGAGGGGCTTGAATACACTGAAGTACAAATTTTAATTATGTGATGATTAGTTTTGAAAATCAAATGTGAGATGAAGAAACTGAACGCTAAAAACATTAAACAGGAATAAAACTAGATGACAAAACAAAATGATATAAAACTAGGTGATGGTTTCTTAAGTCACCTTTTTAAATTACATATCAGTTTACTCTGTTCAGTCTGATAATGTTTTAGAGCAAAGTTGAGAAAAGTTAATTAGAAGATCATTTTATTAAACAGTTAAACCATGCGTTTCCTATGACTGATTATCCATAAACCCATTGTTCTTTGGAGACCAGCCATTTCTGCTTGAACGATAAGGGTCTTTGCTGTGAGATTTCCCTGCATTCTGTGGGGATTGTGATGACTCCAACTGTCAATTCAGTTTACAAAATCATTCGAAGCATTCCTAATATGTGACACCACTTGCAACTTCACTAAGCTCCACTCTAAGAGCCTTTTCTTATTAATTAGCCACGTTTTCACTGCTAATTTCAAGTGCAGTTTGGGGGATTCTGGAGTTGATTGCACATCCAGGCCCCTTCAGCGTGGTCGGAAGCTCATCGAAGAGGGTCGAGCGTCAAACGAGCATGCACACATGATGTGCAACAAGCATATAGAGTTACCATGATAACACACACGCTTGCCAGTAGCTTGATTAATCATCACACGCCATCTGTGAGCAGGTCGAACGCAAACCCATCTGAGGCTCGGTTCTTAAAAAGGCAAAAGCTCATTGTAGTGTCTGATTACAAAAACATAACTAATCATGTCTCCACTCTGAAATCTGTCACTTTGATTCTAATCATCATCACACGCACGAGCCCTAACTATTCCCTAGTATTGATTCAAGGTATTTGATGGAAACGAGCATTAGCGTTTTTTGCAAAACGAAAGCAAACACCAGAATGATATGAAACGACAGTCTAAAACACGGAGGTGTGCTCTGACTGTGCATTTCAAATAGTCAGGCAGAAGGAGAGAAGGATGTGCCATTTCTCCACTCGATCCTCTCCTCTGTGGGAAAAAAAAAAAAAAAACATCAGTCTTTTGTTGACACAGGTGCAGCATTTGTTCAAGAGGAGCCTCTCTCTGTGGAGATACATCCAGTTCGTTTCATCTTCTGAAATGCTCTATATCTACCAATTGTAACATTTAACAATGTGTTTGATTGACTGTGTTTTTATACTTTTTTTCCCACAAATCTCTTTGAGACAGAATGCAACAAAACAGACAGAAAATTACACAAAAAGACATAATTTGTTTGTCCTTAATAATATAATTACACGAAAGAATCCTTGTCTTGACAGAAAGCAGTCAAGATTTTGAACATCTCGTTTTGTGCTCACACTCTAATTATTTGAATTTAAGTCATTTGTTCCTGGATTGTTTGCCTGCTTCTGTCGAGAATTTGGTTCATCAGAAGCTTGAGTAATTGCTTGGCTTCACTTCGATGGTGGCCACACTTATACCAGATCTTGTTTGGCTGCTTGTGATTAAGCGGCTTGCGTCTTGGAGGAGCATCAAAGTGGCTGCAAGAAATTATTTCAGGAACAATTAAAACAAAAAAAAAAAACACCACCTGGTAATAGGAGGGGCCAGAAGCTTGCGCCTGCTGGGTTTTTTTAAAAATGTGGAAACTTTTAAACAATCAGAAGCAAGCAAATTAGAGTCGAGTCAGATTTTCCTCCCTGATTTCTAGCTTTAATTTTAAAATGAGAATTTCCGAGATTAATTTTTAATGTAATTCTGGGCCTATGGTGCTGCTTTAGGGGCGAGGAGGGAAAGGCAGCATCTACGTCTGGGCTTCAGGCGATGGTGGTAGCTATGACGACTGCAACTGCGATGGTTATGCCTCCAGCATGTGGACCATCTCCATCAACTCTGCCATCAATGACGGGCGCACTGCCCTGTACGATGAGAGCTGCTCTTCCACACTGGCATCCACATTCAGCAACGGGCGCAAGAGGAACCCAGAGGCTGGTGTTGTGAGTCATTTCAATTCTACAATATGTACACTGTACACGTACATATATTTAAAACAAAAAAATGTGTTTATGTGGCAGCTTTTCTCTGCAATTGAAACAAAGAAGACTAATGGATCTGGGCACAATGCTATTTTGTACGGAAGCCGAAAACGGTCTGCCCTACTTTTTTGTTTGACCGTTTCTTCATGTTAACGAGATCCGATATCTCGTTAGCATGAGAAAACGGAATTCATCTAGTGGTGATAACAAGGTAATAAAGAAAATTCCTTAGTGTTCTTCTCTACGTTTCCTGGACTAAGATGCAGAGACGTAATCTGTTCTCTTTAATTTGTTTTTAAATCTGTGCACCACCGTACCTCTCTGAGCTTCAATGTTCTTACACCCCAACCTGGTGCCTCAGGTCTGCTGATCAGCTTCTCTAGTCCAAGAGAAAGCTCAGCTTTCAATCTGTGCACCGCAGCTGTGACGTACAACTGAGCATTCAGCAGTCATTCTCACTGTCTATTAAAAGAAAAAAAAACACTTCTTAAAACCCATTTTTATTGCCAGGCTTTTGATATTTTTTATGGTCTTTATGTAATTTATCCATATTTCTTATCTTAAATTGTTTTAACACTTTAGCTTTGTTTTTTATTGTTCTCTGAACTTTTAATGTGTGGTGCCATGTTTGACCGAGGTCATTTTAGGGCGCCATATGACAAAATTAGCAATTAGATGGGGATCAAATAATTAGAAATAATAAGTGTAAAAGCTTTGAGTAGTCTCACTATATTTTCTATAGATACATTTTTAATCTCTGTCTTTATTTTTTTTTAGTAAGGGGACTTTACTCAACCATATTTTAATCTATAGGCAGGCAGTTTATGAAAATGAGACAAGAATTGTGCTGTTAATATGCAAATCACCTTTAGCTGTTGACGAAGCCCATGTTGATCCCACGGGTCTCTGCTAATTGCAGTCAATCTGTTATCATTTATAATTAAGCACCAGATTAAAGTAACTAATGTTTATTCAGCAAATATGCTTTTTCTGAGGTTCAGCCAACATTCATGTCAGTCTTACTTATCTCGCTCTTTTTTGTGGAACTTTCTGTGTGGAGGATTCCCCATGTGCTCAATCAGAAAATGGAATTTAGGATTTTCAGAGTTAATAATTTTCAATTAGTCGTTACTTAATCACTGAAAAAAACACATTTTCTTACTAGATAAATTTGAAACACCCAGTATCATCAGCTTTTACTCATCCAGATTTTCTTTTTTTCCAACTGTTTTATGCCTTCAGGCGACAACAGACCTGTATGGAAACTGTACACTGCGCCACTCTGGAACATCAGCGGCAGCTCCAGAGGCTGCAGGCGTCTTTGCTTTGGCTCTCGAGGCTAAGTATGCACTCCATAACCCTTTCCACAAACCCGCAATGATTGTAATCACCATTTAATGAAGGTTGTCTAAGAAAAACAGCATTAATATTCGTTGTACAAGAATACCCTCTTTGAATAAATAAAGTGCAGTTCAGAAGGTATCATTTGTATACATATTGCCCTTTCTTCGCGAGAACAGGCCTGACCTTCTATGCATGTGCATCTCCATCCTTAAACCCCTGGTGACAAAACATACATTCTCAGAATTGCATTGTTTCTCAAGCAAATGTTTTATTGCAAAGTCCAGCATTTGTGAGATTTTTTTCAAGGGCATAAATCTCACTTTGATTAGCTTTGCATCCTAGTACAAGAAGAAAAAAAAAAATCTAATCTTTCTATTTCACTTTTTATTTGACTTTCTGTGCTTTGAGTTTATTAGCAGTAAGATCAACTCAACAACACACAAATAAGCAAACATGATGAATCTAGTGGATTACCCATTTTCTAAACCTGGAGTATCCCTTTTGAAGTCCAAGGGCTGCCATAGTCTTACCTGGCTACTTTTGGGTGAAGGTGGGGTACAACTCATCCCCACCCCCTGCAGCCGAAGAGTGTCCATTACCAATCCATACTCATCAAAAACACTGCTGATCATGCTTTGTGAACATTTATTAAAGAACGCTAGAGTACTTCTCAACATAAAGAGGTCTATTTTTAAATCCAGAACAATATAGTGTGAACTTTTCATCCCGGATCCGGCCCTCCAGATCATTTTATTTTATTGTTATTAACGGCCCAAAGTTATCTTGCGCTTATTTCTTTCTTGTATAATTTTGACAAAAATATATTTTTACGGAAAGTAAGATATTGAAAGTTAATAAAGTTGATTTATTCTGGAATGATATTTCTTTCTGTTTATTTTTACAGTAATGTTAAAAAGTTACATTTTCAAAGTTTTAAAAAAATTAGTTTTTGTGTGTTTAATAAATGTTTACCCTGCTTTGTCTGCGATCAAAGTTGTGTTTTGGATTTTGGCCCCCTGTGCGATTGAGTTTGACACCCCTGCTGTACTGGATTATATCCTTTCTTAAATTCTAAAAGTCTCTAGACTGAAATCTTTATTTTTCCCAAGAATCATCCCTCATATCAAAGGATGCCATTAATCTATATCAGCTAATGGAGCTGGGTGAAAAGTACTGTTTGCTTTGCACACACAGTAATGATGTTGTTGTGAGGAACGAATGCTCACCCTGTCCAACGGCAAATAATCCACTAGCCGTTTATTAGCCAGAGCCACTTGAACCATGCAGGGCCAGAACAAAGCTGACACCGCTCACACACAAATTAATGGAGGGAGACACAAACAAAGGAAACAATGTCCTCTAGAACACACACTGTGATGCGTTGATAAGTGAAAGCCTTTCATTAAAGCAAAAACACTGACTCACAGATCTTTGTTCACGTAAACTACTGCTGCATGCTTTTTATTGTTTGCAAAAAACAAATCTCTTTCCCCCCAACAGGCTGCACAAAATAACCTGTTTGACATTTCACTTTCTAGTTTTACCTCCTGCTTTAATCTTCTGCCTCTTTGTCCATCTCAGCCCCAACCTGACATGGAGAGACATGCAGCACCTCTCTGTCCTGACGTCCAAACGGAACCAACTCCATGACGAAGTCCACCAATGGAGGAGGAACGGCGTTGGGCTGGAGTTCAACCACTTGTTTGGCTACGGTGTTCTGGACGCGGGGGGAATGGTGAAAATGGCAAAGGAGTGGAAAACTGTGCCGGAACGCTTTCACTGTGTGGCCGGATCCGTTCAGGAACCCCAGTGAGTCATACACATCTCAGTTTGAATCAACTCATATTGCTGCACTTTATATTCCTAAACGGAAAATAAACGAATCTCTGAGGGTCTTTTTGAAGATTCACCAAGGAAAATAATCTGCTAATCATTTGTCCCAGTACAGCCAAATTAAATAAAGCCTCTCCAGAGGGAGTTTCTTCTTAATAATAATATTTTAATTAGCTTCTTAGTCATCTGTTCTTCAAAATACAATCTGTTATATATCCACTTTTCTTGGTTCATGAGTTTCAGACATAAATATCAAAATTATTAATTTTATTAATATATATTATTTTTCATTGTCATCATTATTTCTTTACAGTTAAAAATAAAGCTGCAGTATGTTTCTTAGTAAATACAAATATAAATAAGAAATGTCCACATTCCCCCAAATCACATTATAATTCCTTCTTAATCTTACATTTTCCCCAGTCTTAATGATATTATGATGATTGGCTGTAAAAGAGAACTGGACAGAGTGAGTGTGACATCACCCATTGAAAACGCCTCACTTCCAGCTCTAGTGAAATCAAGCCAATTTAGTCGCCATCTTTCCCTGATATGGACATTGCCATGTTGGAGCCAGACGACAGTGATTCGTCTGAGGCGGTCTGAGTCAACGTTTCTATGGTAACTACTGTCGCCAATTAAGGGTACGCTTGTTCCATGTCCTTCCACTGAAAGCGACTCGGGTTAATCTGTTAATCAGACATCCACATTATTTTACTGAGGCATTCAATTCAATTCAATTCAATTTTATTTATACAGCCCAATATCAACATCATCAAACAATTGCCTCATTGGGCTTCATGCAGAGAATTTTACAGAATCATGTCATTCATAAAATATAAACAACAGCTAATTGCTAAACTAAACGGACTAAATAAGACTGGTTACCCTGGTACCAAGGGGACCCTCCCTCCCGGTAAGGAAAAACTCCTACAAAAAAAAATATGAGGGAGAGATTCTATCCCAGGACGGACATGTGATTTACCAGGACTGTTAAAGAAGAATTAGCTTATGTAACTCTACAACTACATGTTTAACTAGTGTAGCAGATGGGCTTTATCCAGATGGTCTGGGGGACAGCTGGGGATCTGACTGGTCACTTTAAGTTTTGAAGTGACCAGTCAGATCCCCAGATAACTTGTGACCAAAAAAAAAAAAACAAGATTAGTAAGAAGATATTAAAATGGTAGCAAGAATGGTTTTATTGACAAATATAATGATTTAGCAATAGCTTTTTATTAGTCTATGGGATTTTGGCTTCTTGGAACCAGCAGCTTCTTCCTTTTTTGAATGCAAGGGGAAGGGGACCGCTCAGTCCAGTTCTCTTATACAGTCTGTACTCTGCAGAAAATTATGCCCTCATCCTTCACAGATGCAGCTATGGGGACGATGTCTTTTCCCCTTCTTGTGTTGAGTCAGAATTTGTCATTGCATCCTGTCGTCTTCTCATTTCATCAATCTGTAGACTTGCTGCTATTTTTCTAAATAATTCAGGTCTTCATCCCTGTGATCTGGTTGATGATATATCCAACTTCTCTTTGCCTTTGCTGTCCTTACTGCACACTTTGGACTAGCCCAAGTATCTGTTTATCTGTCTCATTCTGAAGTTTTAAGATGTGATGTGAGATGTTTGGTGATTTCCTAGGGTTGACCCTGTAATTTTATTCTAATTAGAGTGTTACAGACTCAGCTGCTCAATTTATCTTGGAAACGATGGCCCAGAGATTTACTGACTCTGATTTCATTTGTTTGATTGCCTTTGTGTACAACTCATCGTTTGAATTGAAAAAGTAACATTCTCCATGTTTCAAATTGGTAAAACGGAAACAATAGACATATTCATTTTTATTTATTTGTACTGAAACCTTATTTAAATCAGATGCAGGAGACCTAAACGAATAACTGAATAAGGCAACATAATTTTTCATAATAAACTGAATTGACAAAACATTTTCAGTGCTGACAAATGAAACCCATTTTAATTGGCATTTTAAAAATGAATGAATCAGACTAAGTTCAGTATTAAAAGAGCTGGAGACCATCAAAGTATTATTTTGAACCCATAAATTGTATTCAAAAATATCTTGTGAATTGATATACTGATGACATTTGCATGCTTCTATAATTTTCTAAATGAGCTGATATTGCATGTAATGGTCTAAAAGAAATAGTTCCCATCAGTGAGTTAATATGGGATGTTAAATATTCATGTGGTCTTCATCTTGTATGCTGCATGCCACTCTCCGTTCCTGAATTTTACATCAATTGGAAAAAAGTGGCATCGGCTCTCTGCCACGGCATGACAAAACCACGAACGTTTGAAAAAAGATGCTCATAGAAGTTGTGATTCCGAAGTGGAAATGCCAACAAAATCCTCTTTTTGCTTTCATTTGTGGCATAAACGCCGTCGTCGGCTGTCATGGTTTGAATCAGTTCCCCGCTTCTCTCGCTGAACTGCAGGGCTTTTACAGCCTCTGTTGCGGTAGAGCTATAATTACAACAAGCCCACCTCTGATGATAATATATCATTGGTGAAAAGCAATAAACACCAGCACAGCCACGCTCCCAAACAGTGCTCAGCACTGATCTGATAGCTGCTCTGGCTTACTTAGCTAGAGGAAACCTTCTCATTATGAGAGACAGCGGCACGCTGCGCCACACGGTGTGGTGGCGGTTATTTCAATCTCTATAGGTCCTGCCCTTTGGAGGAAGCCCTCTCCATACTCCCTAACTGAATGCTTTAATTACTTTTGCATGTTAACTAATAATAAAAGGTTACTGCTGCATGCAAACCGTTTTGGGGGGGGTCAAAGATCTGCAGATTTCTTTGACTCATAATCAAAATAAAATGTGTATACCTTTTTACATAATCACAAAAACGGATGTGGAGTGCAGCATTTGGAATTGAAGTGGCTAAAAGATTTAGATTTAGTTTATTTATGTCAACCGTGTTATAAAAACAATAGATAAATCTATTCACTCGCTGATAGCGATAGTCATTCAGGAGGCTATTTGACAGAATTTAAGAATGATAAATATGTTTGAAAGCCTGCACGCTGATTGAAATTTGAAAACAACAATGCAGGGGGACCCCCCCCACACACACACACACACACGCACTGTATGTTATCAGTATCATTATCTATATAAAGATTCATCAAGCATTGCATTGTTAGTTTTTCATTATCACATAATAAATAATTACTAAATAAAAACCCAGGCATTTATTACAATCATCATGGGCTCAGACATCAACAGATCAGATTATGAGAGCACATATGAAAAATCTTTTACAGTTTATTAGTTGTGCTATTTTTTTTATTTTTTAGATGGGTGGGCTTGAGACCACTATCCATGCTGAATTTGACATTAGCAGATATCCAGGAGTAAATAAAATGTACCTAATAGGACTGTTTTAGGAGCAATTAATCTGTAAAGCCCACTACATCAAAGAATTGGCAGACAATTATTTGTATTTTTTATGTATTTTAAACATGGATGAAATGCACAAAAATTGACATTGTCATTGTTTTTTATTAGATATTGATAGAATCAATTAATATACATTGGATGATTTGGCAATTTTTTTCACAACAATAATAGTTCTACATGCAAACTAAAAAATGTACCTACTGTCTCAAATTTGATACACAAATATTTTTAGCATGATATAACAGTTTGATAACAGTATTATAAAAAATAGGCTAATTATCAGTCAATGTTTTCATTATTGTGATACAGCAGTCAGTAAAATAAAGTACAATATTAGAGGAGGGATTTTTCCCATAAAGATCTGAACAACGTTTCCCACCAAAAGTGTTTTTGAAATGTCATGGAGGCCGCCATTTTGAAATTCCCTTCTCCTGATTCTAGTGGAATAATAATCCACTACAGAGCAACAATAAGGATTCCCAGCCTAGTTCCTTACTACAAAAAAATTATATAGTGCCCTGGATTTTAAAAGCAATGCGGACACGATGCTTACTACTATACTTTTGTTTTGCTACATGCTGGATTTGACGTCACCAAATTTGCAAAGTGAAAACTGAATCAATACGAACATTTCACGACGTCTATTTGTGACTCCACTGTGTTCTGATGATAAAAAAGTTGATTGTTTATTAAAAAATATATTTAAACATATTTTTTTTTTCACAAAAATGTGTTCAACCACAATTCTATATTCGCTAATGTAGTGAGAATCAATGCATGCTAGTTTTTTTACAAAGACTTCTGGGAACTTTCTGGGGCACTCGATTTCTAGTAGGGAATAGATTCTGATATAGCCGTGGACTTTGTTATATTTAATAGCCTTTTAAGGACATTTTGAATCAGGCTAATGGCATAGGGGTTCCAACAATGTATAAATCACATATGAAACTAATTGATTGGGTTAATCAAAATACATTTTTACGAGTAAATCTATAATTTTTTGGGACTCCTATTTCGGCTTTATCTTAATAATGAAAGAAGGTCTTTAAAACCTAGCACCTTTATGTTTTGCTTTAAGGTTGGTTTTTAGGCCTTGCTAACACATCAGACCCCTAGTGGTTCCTTTGTGAACTGACGTTGCTCCAGTTACTTCTGTTTTTAATTGTGCTTTGGTCGGTTTAGACATCTTTAGTTCAGATATTGCTTTCTTTTTTTTAGACAAAATGCCTCTACTACATTATTAGTTCTGTCTTGTCTCTGTTTTCAATCAGTCTGATCTATATCCTTCTGCTGTTTTTTTTAATAACTGCTTCTGATACATTATCAGGTAAAACTAATGATGGCTCCACTGGAAACGTTGCTCATCAGTTTAATCACTCTGCCTCCACATTTTTTTGCAAGCATCATTTCATTATTCAGATTATAAGACATTTATTTCATGATCTCATTCTAGTACAGTTTAGTCTATATTCATCTGCACATGAACGATGCCTACAATTGTATGTTTTTGAAGCCTGTTTTGGCAAAACCTATTACTTTGTTCACAGGGACTCGCCCTCTGAATATTCTTATATTTATATAAGTGTTTTATCAAGCCAATAAATAAATGAAAAATGTCATAATTCATTATCACTGTTGTATATTTTATATTAGCAGCAACCGATAAATACAAAAAAAAACATGCATTGCTCCTGATCTCCCTGATCTAGTATTAAGTTTTGTAAAATGTAAAATCTGGTTTCTGTTCATTCTGCTTCACCACAACTGTACACTTTCTTTGCTGAGCTCGTTTAACAGTTTCGCTAACTCGGTTGTGCTTCGCACGTCTCTTTCACTCAGTTTTCTTTCTTCCATTTTCCTCCAACTGCAATATGGCCTCAGCCTTTAATAATGCTGTTAAGCCTCCGCACATCTTTTGGCCGCAGCTCCTGCCCTGCTGCGTTCTCACTCGCTCTTTTCATCACCCAAAGAGATGGGAGAGCAGCGGGTCCTCTCTAGACCAAATGATAACAATGCCCAGCCTGGCCTACTTTTTGCTTTCAGTTATGAGTAAATCCATGGCGGGGAAGAAAAGACACTCAAGAAGTCTTTTTACTTGGTGTCATATATAATATTAAATTTGCTGTGAAGTTGCACAAGGGACTAAAAAGAAATAATATTTTAGTTTATTTCTTTGTAAGCATCAATATTTTTTTCCATCAAATTTATGCAACACTTCCTGTTGTTTAACCCTCAAAATTATGATTTTTTTTTTTCATCTGATCCACTTAAATTTATTATAATTTTCAGTCTCCTGAAACACTTAATTTTTTTTTTTTCAAGATAATTAAATAAAGTAGGTAGATCAGGTTTTGGTTATTCATGATTACTTTTCATTCTGAAAATTGTATTTAAAGAGCAATATTTTGTACCTACCATTTTTTAAATATTCCATGCTTGCCGTTTAATAATCACGCAATTATACCTAATATTATGCTGTTTTTTACAGGGTTTGATTTTTTTCTTTAACTCCTTTAAGGAAATTGAGCGAAATTCTGGTTAAATAAAACATCGGATGACAAATCCTAAATGTAATCTTTATTGGTTTGAATGAAACTTTTGTGCATAATCATATTAATGTACTCGTGAGTTATATATATATATATATCTTTCTTTAGTTTGGGATAGTCTTTTTTAGGAAAAGCTGAACAGACACTGCCATCTTCTGGTGGCATTGTGTTGTTTACTTCGATTTTACTCATTCAGATCTCACATATAATGATTTTTAAAAAATCTTATGGGTATTTTTTTGCTTTCCTTTCCAGTAAAATCCAATCTGGCAACAAGCTGGTTTTGGCGATCAACACAGAAGCTTGTGAGGGGAAGGACAATTTCGTCCGCTACCTGGAGCATGTTCAGGCCGTGGTTACGGTGAACGCCACCCGCCGAGGAGACCTCAACATCAACATGACCTCCCCCATGGGCACAAAGTCCATCCTGCTGAGCCGCAGGCCCCGTGACGACGACTCCAAGGTGGGCTTCGACAAGTGGCCCTTCATGACCACCCACACCTGGGGGGAGGACCCTCGTGGGACGTGGGTCCTGGAGGTCGGCTTTCAGGGTGACGAGCCACAGCGAGGGGTCCTGAAAGAGTGGACTGTCATGCTGCATGGAACACAAAGTGCCCCTTACATAGACCAGATAGTGCGCGATTATCAGTCCAAACTTGCCATGTCCAAGAAAGAGGAGCTAGAGGAGGAGCTGGATGAGGCTGTGGAGAGAAGCCTGAAAAGTCTGCTGAGTAAAAACAACTAAAACTGCATCTGCATGTCTCCTCATCTCTCCTTTCTCTCTGCATCTTGCTCTGTCTTTCTCTCACTCCTCCTACTGGTGTCTTTGTCCCCCTTTCCTTTTTCCTTTCTTTAATTTTTTGCAATCAAGATTTTCAATTAGCCCATTCAAAGAATGTTTCTGGAAACATAAAAGTGTAACTCCCTATAATCTGTAATCCACGGGAATTTAACAAGAGTTTTTACAGTCCTCAGAATTGTAGATAAGCCAAATATATAAGCAGCTATGTCATGTTCTTGCTCCTGCGCCTCTTTTTTTTTTTTTTAAATTATGCTACAAAGTTTTACAGTTTGACATGCCCTGTAATATATAAACTTTTGTGCCATTCTACTATCTCTCATCTTCTTGCAAACGGAGTACTTCTTTCTGTTTATATTTTTGTGACATGCCCTGTTTATATATATAAACTAAGAAAACAATGTGTAATTTATTTGGCGCCTTGTGGTCATCAGTTCATCTTTCATAATATCTGGCGTACATTATAATAAATCTTTCCAGCTGTTTTAAAGCATTCAAGTGATTTGGAGCACAACACCAAAGACACAGAGCGAATGTACGCCGGTCACTTTAAAGGGCCAAAATTACAGGAATAAAAGGAGGAGATAAAACAGGAGATAAAACGAGGAAAACTTTTGTCTTTTTAGGAAGGAAAACATTATCTGCTTTTGCATAATTAAGATAGCAGAAAGTTGCAGGAGAGCCTTACCCATTCATTTGAACAGCAAAATTTGCAGCAATTTTGTTGAATTGCAGAAAAATCATAAGTTGCAGAAAAAATTTTAAAAGAGAGCAATAATATCCTTAATAAGCTAAACATTTGGAAACTCATAGTCAAAATCGCATGAAATATGCAGGAGATGTATCTGGGAAAAAAACATACAAAAGAATATTAAGAAGAAAAATAATAATAGTTTGATAGCATACTGCAAACAAACTATATGCAAATGGATGTTTATAAAGCCCAAAATTGTCATGGAAGACAGAATAGACACCATCTGCTTAAAAAACTAACAGCTCAGACAAAACCAAATAACCTACAAGTGATACTTCATATTTACACTACAGCTGGGGGTGTAACAGTTATCGATTTAATTGATTAATTGATTTATATCCCTACGATCAAAACAGATCGATCGACCTGAGGCACACTGTCAATTAAATCAATCTTCAAAAATTGTTTCAAAATAAAATAAATCAAAGATGTCTATAATAGAAAATACTATTTGGATTGAGCCATCAACAGAGTGGTAAAATGTTCCGGTAATGCTAAGTTTGTTTAAATTTTATGTAAAAAAAAAAAACCAAAAAACATTGGGCTGAACTAAAAAGTGAAGGATTTGACTTTATTTCTTATTTACTTGTTTGTGCACATATTTATCTCACAGTCACACTGGTTGAATTTTTGGTTAAAGATGTCCTGATTAATGAATCAGATTGTTCAAAATGAAGTAAAATAGACAATGCATCATATCATCAGCCACAAATTATGATAAAAATCAAATTGAAAAATGTTTAAAACCAACTGAAACACAATGAGATGATGTTTGAACACTTTAATTATTTAATATTCCAAAGCAAATTAATACACAGCAAAATTGTGCTGGGGGCAGGCAGAGGCATCCAATTAAAACCAATGATCTCAAAGGGGAAAGTTGGAGTTCTAGGTGAGTACAGCAAGGTGGCATAGCTTCAAAAAAAAAATTTTTTTTTCATTTTAGTGCTTCTTTTTTTGGTGGTGCTTGAAATTAGTTTTTCCTTCTCCCAAGTTTTCAGACAGTAAAGGACTGGTATCATGAACATGTCAAGTGCTCAACAGCGGGTAGCCAGCAAAACTGGGTGCAAGACCAGAGACGGAGCGATGGAAAAGCTTTGAATGTCAGAGCGAGAGTGTGTCTCATGTATCTCTACAGAGGTGGTGTTTCAGATACATGGTGGGGCAGCTTTCAACAGTTTGACACCAACATCAGCTTCACACTGGACGTGATGGTGTTTCAGTGTTTCTTCTTGCTGGATTTCTCGATCGTGGTCTCCACGATCATGGAAGTCTCCTCGTAACCTTTGACTTTGCGGCCGTTTGAAAACTTCTCCACAGACTCCACCACCTCCAGCTTCTCATAGCTCATTGCATCTGGGCTGAAGCCGGCAGAGCTGCTGGTGCTGGTACTGGTGCTGGTGCTGGAACTAGTGCTGTTACCTCGGGGGGCAGGTTTGGGAGCTGACCCACTTGGGTTGTCGTCTTGATTTTTCTTGGACTTCCCGGGAGCAGGGGTGGGATCTTGGGATCTTGGGCCAGAGGGTGGAGGGATAGGGCTTGGATCCTGTGGGTGTGGTTGTCTCTGTCCATTATTGCCTTTCCCCCCACCTTTTTTATCGTCCATTCCCTCGCCAGAATGAGGAGGAGGGGTAGGACTGAGAGGTCTAGGCTTCACGATGGGCTGAGGAGGTGGAGGAGTGGGAGTGTCGTATCCGTACGGATCGTACGGAAACCTCATGCCATCTCTGATGGTGACATAGATGCGGCCGGCTGATGGCGTGGATGTGTAGAAGCAGGGATGCTGGTAGCTGCCATCACCGGTGACCAAGACGTAGCGCCCTTTGGTGTAGAAATCGGCGATCGGCTCAGGCCTTTGGTACTTCCTCATTCTGTCTCTGACGATGTTACAGAGAGTATCAAAGGCTTTGCTGATCTGAGCTCCATCTGGGACGTCGTGGGGTGAGACTCTTGTGTGAAGGGGCCTCTGCTCCTTCGTCGTCACCCTCTCCTCCTGCACTCCCTCAGGCGGGATGCCTCTCGTTTCTTCGTTACCAGCCTCTTCAGTCCTTCCCTCCTGGCTATTGTCTATCACGTCTTTCGGCGATAGCTCTCTCTTCCTTATCACCTTCTTGGCGAGGACCTTTTGCCGAGGCTTGATGTTTGTAATATCTTGAATGGCCTGAGTGATGTCTGAACAAAACATGAATTCACACTGTAAACTATATCAGAGAATACTGTATTTACAGCAGTCAAGCATTGGAGGACTGTTTCAAGCTGCTTTCTTAATGCAAAGGCAGATTACCGTGCACAAAAATATGACTTTAAATGCAAATGAGCAGAATGTTCTCATGTTGTCCTTACCCTTCCCCCTGGTTGATGCAGAGGGAGTGTGAGTGTAGCGGTAATTAGTTGTAAACAGGGTGATGGGGGTGCCAATTATTGCTGAATTCAACCTGCAGGAAACAGAGCAGTTAAATGTCACCCGTGCATTAGGCAGCAGTTATCTAAGGAAAGCAAATCTGCTCAAGAGAAGTTGAGTTTTTCTGCAAGTAAGATAATGAAACCTCTGGTAAAAGCGTACACAGTGCTGTTGGTACAGAAAGAAAATGGTTTACTTTTGGAAATATGTGGACATTTTTCATATCTGAACTAATTTATTCACAATGTTAAAATGCTCATAGTCAAACTTGTAATTTCTCAGTTAAGAAGGTAAAAGTAGTTCAATGTACCTGTTATCTTCATTTTCTATGATCCTCTTGTACCGCTCCAGCTCGTTTTCAAGTGATGTCTGGTACATGGCCAGGTGGCGGCATTCACTGGTGAACTTCTCCAAGGATCTCTCAGCTTCTTCGATCTCTTTCCTCAAAGCATCAATTTTCTCGTTGTACATTTGTATCTCGTCATCATAATTTTCTTGTGTGTTTTTGATTGTTTGGTCCACTGTTGCAGTCTAAAAATAATAAAAAAAAAAGTACACAACAGGGAACCATCATAAATGTAAGCATTATATAGTGTTTGGGTCAAATTGACCCATTTTCAAGTGTGAAAATGGGTCCATTTTGACCATAGCACATTAAATACATGGATAGAGAAATATATATACCCAAAGTATAAATTTATGTACCCAGAATTAAAAAAAAATACAATGTTTTTCTTTTTTTAATGCATTTTTTACAGAAAAAAAATACTTAAAGAGGTGCATTTATACCAAAGAAGGCTTGCATCACCTCAATGTTTTCGCTAAGCTGTTGCTGCCACCTAGTGATAGATTTTAAATGCAGCACATGACGGTGGTACATTACTTTAAAGTTGTTGTAAATAAATGTATTCATTTAAAAGTGAAAATGCACAAAAAAAAGAACTGAATAGAAATGTCTTCCTATTTACATTTAAGTTTTTAAAGTGTTGGATTCTATTGTGTGCCTCAAATACGTTTTCAAAGCGCACACTCTTGAGTTGATTAATTCACCCGAAACCTTGGTTGTCAGTGTGACTCACCTCATTTTGTAGCCGCTGCTTTTGGGACTGTAGCTGACAGAGGGCGCTCTTGTATTCCTCCAGCTGACTCTGCAGAACTGGCACCTTCCTCTGGGCCAGCAGCTTTTCCTGCTCCTTCATGCATTCAGGATAAATAAATGTAAAAAAAAAAAAAAACAAAACTGTTGCACAATAGTGTCTGACCTTTTCTATTTCCTTTTCAGTATTTACTGGGGCAAAACAGACAGTTTTTGTTTGACTCTCTGGTGCACAAAAAGTAGTCCTAGCAACAAGTGGTATTCATCTTGACTGACATAAATTCATCCTTTTACTGGCAGTGGATGTTTTATTGTATAAAATGACTAAAATAAAGATTTTGCATTAGAATTATGGCTTGACAAATGTGATTTACATTGTAATAAGATAATTTCCTTCAGCCTAATGAAATGGAAAACAAATTAGTAAAAGTAAAAAAAAAAAAATATTATAAAACGACAAAAACTAGGTAGCTGTTGCTTGTTTGACTTCTAGAATGTAAAGGGCTTTATGACCTTTTCTGCGCTGAACCCTCCCAAACAAGTAATTCTGATAAAAATAATTGTTGCTTCAAGGTATATAAATACTTGAAGGCAAACACAGAGCTTATAGTTAAAATAATAATAATAATAAAAAAGGTAAAAACACATTTAAAATCTCCATTCTATGCTTTGGGGAAGACGTCACACTCACAGCACAGATCGAATTGACAATCTGAGAGGACAATGAAGTGATCGTGGGGGTTTATGACAGAAAAAAACTGCCTTAAAGTCTGCACATCCTAGCGCCTTAATCTGAATTTAACGCTGAGACTTTTACAAATATTTACCTTTTGGCACACATGTCACGAACATCAAAATTAGTAATCGAGAGGAAAATGTTTTCTGTACCGCAGGCTGTAAAAGCATTGATTTCGGCTGCAGAGGCACCACCACATGTGGGCATCGCTGGTGTTTTTTTTCTTTTTTGTTTGGCAGTATGTGGTTTGGTTTTTTTCCCCAAGTCTCTATGGCAGTGTTTTGAGGACAAAAGCACAATCAAACCCAAGATTTGAACCTCCAACCTACCAATTCATGGAACCTGAAAACATATTCTTCTAAAACAAGTTAAAAAATATTGAATAAAATAAGTTTTCTTTTGTTAGAAGTGGAAACAATCTACAAGTGGAACAAACTGAATTTTTTTTTGGTAAGATTTCCAAATATTAGCTGTCTTTTAAATACTACATTTAATCATAAAATTAGCTATGAACACTCATATTTAGGTTTAAGTTTAAGTTTAAGTTTATTTTATTTATATAGGCTTTCAAATGACGATTGGCCAAACAAGGCGCTGTACATTAAAAATCCAAAGAACAATAAAAACAACAGTTAAAAAGGTAAAAAAGTATAAATAGATTACATAAAAGCATAAAAACACCAGGTAAAACCAAAGATAAAACAATAAAACAGTAAAACACACCAGCAGAACAGAACAGAGTCTCATTCAGTGTCAAAAGCCTGGCGGTAAAAATGGGTTTTAAGAAGTGTTTTAAAAATTTCATGGTTTCATGATTGATATTTGGAAATATTAAGTCTTTTGTCTCTGCTTACATTTACATATGCTTATACTTTTGCCACCAAAATATCCTATTATAAGAGCTGCAACAGTCCAACTATCTTTATATCTTGACCAAATCTTTAAAATAAGACAATATTTACACATTTTACGATAAAGTTGACAAAATTAGTACATTCGTTGGAGATTTCACTAAAAATAGATGTTTTCAAGATTAAGTGTCTCAACACGAGTCATTACAATCACTATAAATAATAATAAGTTACTTATGAGGTTGTTTTGTCTTATATATCAAGTATAAAAAGATACGTAAGTTAGAAGCTATACAAAAACACTTGGTGATATTTTGTGTTTTTGCAGATTTGATGATTTTTGTCTCACATCCACAGACTACATATTGCATGAAGCCTTACATTCTCCCAGTTTGAAGTGATATATGATTCTGTATTCTGTCTGTTGGCCAGTAGAGAGAAACTCCTCTGTCAATAGATGTGATTCAACTGTACGAACAACTTAAAAAAAATGGAAAAAAAGAGCGTAATCCCTGACCTTTTAAGCAAGTTTTTCCAGCTTGAAACATTAAAAGTCTCCCAAAATGTTGAGTTCCTAAAATATTTTTCAATTTGTATTTTTCTATAATGAAACTTTATTTTGTTTAATTTGCAAGAACACAAAAATGACTTCCTTTTTAAATGCATTTGAACATTTTTTTTTAAACTTGTCCTGTCCAACCGCTGAGCAAACAGATACGAGCTGAGAGCTTCTTGACAGATTTTACTGTCACAACAGGGGATTATTGAGTATAAGCCCTTTTTGTATTTTACGTTAAACTTTATTTACAATAATTATATTTGCAACTTTTTTTTCCCTATTGGATCAGACTGAAAAGAAGAAGAGGCGAGGGGTGGGGGGGTTAATTGCATTCTGAACGTTTTGAACGACTTTCTAATGTAGAGATGACATGAACTTACAATGCATGGATTTTCACAGTATTTATGGCCACACATTTTTATTCAAGTTTACAAATCTTTTTTTTTAACACAAACATTGAGTGCTTTAATATTTACTCTTTGCACATTTTAAATTTCACTGCTGCAAAAGCTGGAGTTGGATCGTAGAAGTAAATTATTCAAAGGGCTTAGTAAAGTGTCACCAACGAATCAAAAGTGTTAAAAATAGATATAAATGTGCCTAAGTCTTGCCTTTAAATATTTAGTTTCTTTTTTATTAAAAAATATGCGACTTAAGACTTGACCCTCAGAGATTTTCAGCCATTTTTATTGATTCGGTTGACTTCATCTCCGCACATTAGTGGGGAGCTGTGAATTAATAACGCTGTCCACAGAGACTTGGATCAACCAATTAGGCCATTTCAGCATCAGGAGCAGCTCAGCTTCTCTGAAATGTTTAAGCAAATAAATCTCCGGTCCGCCATGAAAACGCCGGCTGCTGTCACATGGTATCGCAACGATGACATGCAGCAGCTTATTTTCTCTGAATTTTGCCTCATTATGTTTTTCTTCCTGAAGGCCTGGTCATTTAATTCTGCACGTACGCTCATATACAAACCACAAACACATGCAACCGACTGTACGGAGAAACGAATGACCCCATCGACCCCGGACACTTTGCAGGGCTGGCACATAAAGCAAACACCATCTTGCCCTCAGGAAAGGTTGCATCCACACAAACACACAAAGACACAAACGGTGACAACACTAGTGAACTCACCTCAGAGATGCCAGCTGACACATTAGGAACAAGGGGAAGTGTCTGGTTGATCTGCTGCAAAATGTTTACGTAGGTCTGGATCTCTGCAAGGTTCTGTTAAAAGAAAGGTAGACTATTAAAAACCTTCAATCGTTAGCAGCTAATTAAACATTTCAAAACTAGAGTGAAATGTATAAATAATAATTTAAAGGCTTTTAGTCATATTAAATTTGGAGCAAAAATTTAAACTCCCAGGAGACCTTTTGTAGTCTAATGAATAATAGTCACTAAATATTAGTTAAAATTCCAGACCTTATTGAATTCATATACAACTAGATATATAGAAGTACCTATGATAATGCAAGTGTGAATACTGTAAGCTGAATTTGGCCGCTAAAGATGCTACAGCTGATAGCTGAAAAAGATTAAACTAATATAAGAGAGATCAAAATTCTATGTCATAAAAACGTAATGTTTTCTTAAAAGCTTTTCAAATATGTTTTATCAAATATGTTCATACAGGTTTCATTTTTATGCATTTGTAATAGATTGTTTAATCACTGCTTTATAATCTACTTACTTTTCATTTACTTGTTTTTCAATTCCTTTTTTAGATTGCCATTGCCTGCGTTTTTGTTTTACTAAGAATTCTTTTGTTCAAAGACTTGAGGAATGGAAGAGATAAGAATTGGACCTGGGGAGGGTGGAAGTGATCAGAAGTTGTGATCAGAAGTTAGTGTGTTAAGAGATCCTATCATCTGAAAGTGTGTGTTGGTGACACCCCCTGTGAACCTTCAAGACTCAGGGGCAAAAGGAGGTTGAGTCAGACCACGTGGGATGGCTACAGAGAAATGGTCTTCTCCATCTCTCAACACTGGAAATAGCTGAAAATGCTGAAGCTTAAAGCTTACTAAAATATCAGCTAAATGCAAAATTATCCTAAACAACTGACAAACTTTCTATTTTAGGCAAAACAGCTAGTATAATGCAAAAATATTAGCTAAACTCTAAGTCAGGGGTGTCCAAAGTCAGTCCTCAAGGGCCGGTGTCATTCATGTTCTCCAACAAACCTGCCATTAAAGCTCCTTATTGGCCAAACACACCTGATCGAGGTAATCTGCAGCACATAAGTCAGGGTTTTTGGGTGAACCAGCAGGAGGATGGCCCTCAAGGACTAAATTTAGTCACCCCAGTTCTAAATTACCCTGAAAAAAATATCTGATTTAACCAGAACAGTTAGCATAATGCTAAAATATTAGCTAGACTTTAAATACCCATGAGAAACTGAAAAAATGTCTGATTTAGCCAAAACAGCAGGCATAATCCTAGAATATTAGCTCAACTCTTACTTAGCCTTTATAAATCTGGCAAATTTTCTACTAGCTAAAACCGTTTGCATTTTTTAAATTAACTCCAAAATAGCCTGAACAACTGGGAAAATACAGCCAAGGCAGCAAGCACAAAGCTCAAATTTTAGCTAAACTACAAATTGATCATCTCTACTAAACACAGAATTTATTATACTGCATAAACACAGCTGGATGGATTAAATAATGATCAAAAGCAGCGCTAGATGATGATGAAAAGCGACAAATTGTTTGAGCTACAATGCCTTTTGAAGGAACACCTGATGCACGCCGCAATTTAGTCTTTCTGTGCCTCAGCATTTTTGCAGCCATTGTGTCAGACCTTCCAGCCATTTCTGTTGCACAGAGGGTCCCTTGTCACTCGTCTTTTTTTCCCCCCCTTTGCTTTCCACCTTTATGTCAGTGCCTGGTGTAAAGCACGCTACTTTTTCAGAGCAGCGCTTCTTTTCACTCAAAGAAAATAGTTCCAAAGGGCTCAGAAAGATCACAGCCTCACCTGCATCTTTGGCTTTATGTCTTGTAGTTTAAAATAACTTTGGCAGGAGCTTTAGTCTCTCTTCATGAAATAAAATAAAGAAAAATGTGAATCCTTTAAACTTTATGTTACTGAAATCAACCAAAATGAAAGAAGTTGGTTAAATTCTTTGCAAATGATACAAATATCTTATGATCCAATTTATTGTGGATAAATTATTTCAGAATTCTTGAATATTTTTATATGAAAAAAATGTCAGTATAAAATTCTACTATTTTTTAAACTTGCATTAAAAAAAGCAGATAAATTCTAAAAATCTTCTTTTAATATTGGTTTATCAATAAGCTAATTTTGCAACTTTTGTCTCTTTTCAGCTTTTCCAACATTTTGTTAAAGATTGCTGAAGCTTAAACCTCGGAGTGTTTGGATTTATTTTGGTACATTTAACTCAAACTTGCTCTGTAAATAGATTAAATATTAACCTCTGTTAAATTAAAGCTTTTAGCCAAAAATAACAAAAAAAAAAAAAAAAAAAAAAAAAACATTTTTATGATTGCAGGAAAACTGATTTAGTGAACATTTAATTGCATCTCAAAATAATATTGTGGCTGTGGTACATATGTTCTAAGTAAATATAGCAAAATTTCGTTTACGTTTGTTTGACATTTCCATCATACCTTCTTCTGTCTGTCTCTTGTAGAATTGATGTCATCTTGCAGGAACTGAGACTGGATCTGGTACTCTAGGTTTCTCAGCAGGGCGTTGTCAGCTTCCTGTAAAAATAGAAAAAAATATATATATTTTTCACTCACTCGCTGAAATATGTCAAACAAACCTTGTAGTGTTTTCATGGACATAGTCATTTATTTGCTTTTGTCTGCGGGAATGCACTTATCCATACAATACCCTGTTCAAATTCTCCAGAGTGCCGCGGAGCTGCTCCTGATAATCACATTCATTTTTATACCTGGAATAGAAAGCATTCTCATGATCAATTCCGTTCAGTTTGATTTATATTGCAACAAATCACAACAAATGCTGTCTAACAGCACTTTCCTCACAAAGATACCTGCTGATTTTGATAAAAACGCAGGAAGGAAGAAGTCTTTCAATCAGAGGAAACTCAGCAGCAGATTCAGAAAAGAAAACGGTCTGGAGTGTTCTCAACAATAACATTCTGTATTAAGGTTTAAAACTGCATTCAACAGCTATGAGTGTTATGTTTGTTAGCTTTAGAAATCACTGCTAAAGTGGATTGTATTTAATTCAAATTATTAATATTTAAATACACATTAAGTTGCATTTATTCTAAAAACAATGTGGTTTTCTTGAGTAAAAAATAAATGTTTCAGCTAAAAAACATTAAATTAATTGTAAAACTAAGACAATCACTTTCAGTTTGTAGATTAAATAATCAGATTAACAAGTCTCTAAATCCAGATGTAAGAAATTATTTAAATTTTTTGTTATCTTGTAACAAAACACAAAATTTTGATCATTTGAATATGTGGAATCTATTTAAGTTTAAATGTTTCTGCATTCTTACAATAACTGAATTCATTCAGCTGAACTAAAAAAAAAAAAAAAAAAAATGAAAATGTCCATATCCTCCATGCCAAATGCTGGAGGCAATATTTTTCCTCTTTTTAAAATGTGTCCGCTGAGAATTCTATATAAAATGCAAGTAAACAGGCTTCTGCATTCATCACACGGCATTTTAAAATGTTTCCCCCGCCTCAAGATATTTTGTCACGACAAAACAGTCTGTGGGGAACCCATATTTATATGAGGTTTCCTTCTGGAGAGGTTTTTGCATGCAACGCGCTCTCACCAATTAGTGCTTTTCAGTGATTTATCGACATATTTGAATTGGTTTGCAATCACAAATAATAAGATAATTATGTATTTTTTTATAACAAGATGAAAAAATGAAGTACACGTTTAAAAGCGAAATGTTATTAGTTACTTTTAAAAATATTAGTTTTTATCCAATCAAATTAAGTTGAGTGAGTCATCATTTCAAAATTTTAATTTGATGAAAAATAATAATGATGTTAGTTGATCCAACATTTCACTTTTTGCAGTGTATTTTAGCTTTTTTGGTGTTTTAACCGCTTAAAATTTGTTTTTTTTTTCTGAAATACTAACTGAATAAGGGAGTTAATCGCAGTTTAATAACTTAATTAAATGCTAACTTTATCTGGTAGTCATTATTTGATACTATTCCTCCTTTGCTTCTAGTTCTCAAAAGATCTAACATCAAAATGCATCTCAGAGAGAAACTTTGACCTTTGATTCCCAGATAAAGCCCATCATCACCAGCCGTCTTACTTGCTGGTATATTCATCAAGCATGCGGCAGGACTCCTTCAGCTCTCGCTCCAGCTTGGCTCGGTCAGAGCACAGCTCTCTAATGCGCTGCCTGTTGACTTCAATCTGCTCTGTGAAGGCCTCCTCAAGGCCGCTGGCTCCTCCACTGCAGCTGGTCTCCTGCTGTTTAGCCTCACGAGCTGCTGGCCTGTCTCGCATGCAGTCGTGCGTTGGACTGCTGTGGTTAACTCGTGCGCCCTGATGGCTGTGGCGTGCTGAAGCTGTTGGCCTCCTGAAGTCTTTCTTGGACGTATGCGATGCTGCTGAAGTTTCTGAGTCCTCTCCATCTTCATCAAAGACGTCGGAGCGTTCGTACTTTTCCTTGTGCACCTCGTGCCGGTAGGTGGTCTTAAACATGGTGGTGCGCTGCTTTATCCCCCCTCTGGGCTGATGGTATCCCCGGAGTGCTTGGTCTCCCTCGGCACCTTTAATGTGTGAAAACTTGGTTGCTCACCCTTGGCCGTCTCATGCTAGACTAAACACAACACAGCCCCGGCCAAAGCCGAAATAGGAGCTTGGATCTCCCCCCCGGGCTCTCATTGTGTTTGCCATGAGTCTGGGGCCTTCCAGTTTATTGTTGCTTTTGTGGGGCTGGTTTGGAAAGCAGAACGGTTGATGACAAAGCAGAAAAACAAAAAAAAAGGAACAACTGGCTGATCTGCGAATGCACTGGGTTGTTATGCACCATTATTTTTGGTCTGAGTCAGCCATTTTTCAGATCCCCGTGTGATGTGGTACACTGGATGTGGGCCCACTGCACAAAGAGGGTCCCTCAAAAAGGGAAAGGTAGTCCAATCACACTGATAATCAATTTTTCAAACCTTTGTGAATATTAAATTTATTTTGTAGCTTCTTCATATTGGAACTAAATTAACAATTGACCATATCAGTAAAAGAAATGTTTTGACCAACTGATAAAAATTTCACTGTGTATTTCCCCTCTCCCTTTTTTCCCTTTCTTTCCTTTTATTGTGACCTTTAGGCCAGCTCACAGACAGACAGAGTGGGAGTGATGTAAGAATGACGGCGGCGGGTCTGTTTCCACTTGCGCTCTGCAGGATCTGTAAAAGGTTGTTGCAGAAGTCTCCCCTGGTCAATATACGCATCTAGAAACTGCTGAAAAACACGTCAAGAGGGTTTAGATCAACCTCTGTCCACGTTTATCTTCAGCACAGCACACAGCTCAGGGCAGAAAAGTGGGGCTCAAGCTATACACCTGAAATTGGGTTACACAAGATCAATGCTGTTAAACTGAAACAATAACGTGCAGGCACTAATGTGTAATTGAAGGGATAGATGTATGTTTTGCTGTCTGTAACGTAAGAGGGCAGAGCTTGTAAAGGGCATATTACTGAACTTCAATTCATCATTTTTTTTTACTCTGTAAAGAAATTTATATCAAATAATTGACAAAAAAATCTTTATTTTTTTTAATTAAAATGTAATAAAATTAAAAAAATCTACACAAAAAAACAAATATCATTTTTCAATGAGTTATAGATACCATCAGTTGTGATATGTTGGTTGATTTGGTAAGTTTTGGCTGACAACAATGTTAGTTTAATATACAAAAATATTGACACGAGTGTTCAGGAAAAAAAAAAGAAAATTTTTTACCTGCTGTCTGACAGATTCGTGCCGTAAGGTAACAAATGGGCTTCTGGGTATGTGAATTGGGAGGCCAGAATAAAGTGGCGCTCCTGCAAACGTTTGTCTGTGAGCTCTTTATTATACATATGAAATTCTGCATTACTGACACTGAACCCCAGAAAGTTTAATTTTGGGTCACCAAAAGGTAAAGAATTGCTTTGCTTTTTAATCAGATCTAGAAGTAAACCTTCACAAGATGTTCCACGTCTTTCATCCTTGAACACGGCTCCGATAAACACACGACTTTTGTTCTTTTCTCATAAAAGAGTAATCAAACACTGAATAAACAATTTTAGCTGTTGACCTCTATAAATGGGGTTTTAAAAGTGCTATCTATTGGTCCCTGTCACAATTTTGACCATTTAGAGAAACTTGTTTAATTCTTAAAATTACAGTTTAAAACGTCTCTGTGCTGCTCCCTACAGGTTGAAATGAGGTAGTGCAGTTGAATTTTGTGATTGGTCAACTGGTGTAAGTCTTAACTCTTTCAGAAGTATCATATCATTATGTTCTGCAGCTCCAGTATCAAAGCCCCGCCCATCTTTGATTCTGTAACAGTGGGTCGTTATCGTGTTAGCTTTAGCCTGGCTCGTAGCTGTATTGCTTTCGGTTGTCAAAAATCTACTGGCTTGCACAACTTTCCAGTGGACTTGGAAGTTATACCGTAGTGGTTGAGAGCAATTGGCATTGAATCCAGCGAACTCCGTCTTTGTGATGGGATTTGCAAAGAATGTTTCACTTGGGATTGTTTGTTTACATTAGCCTTTATTAGCTAGCATAATTTTACCACAGAAATATTGATCCCCTTTATGCTAAGGTTGGGGACATTTCTCCTTAACCTCCACAGAAATTTCTATGAAGATACTGGCATCACTTTTCTCTGTACCGCTCTCCGTATTGAAGACGCAGAGTGACTATGTTGCTTTAAGCTAACTTCACTGTCAATCACAGATCAAGAATATGCCTCCTTTACTCAGCCCGCCCCTTTTTTGCATTTTTCAAATCTGGGCTGAGAGCGGGGTCGGCCTCCAACTGTTAATTTATAATTTTTTTTCTCGGAAATATACACTTTTTTTTTCATCGTACATTTATGACTTTTTATTTTAAATTAACGAGATTTAAAGTCATTAATTTATGACTTTTAAACACATACATTTAAAAGAAAAAAGTCATAAAATTAAGCCTGACATTTAAAGTCATTATTCAGCTTTTTTTAAACGAGATTTAAAGTCGTAATTTAATTAAATTAATGAATTATTTTGTTTAGTATGACCCCAACACTTTGTCATATGTCTCAAATTCAATCCAAACATTTTTAACATGGTAACTGCATTATAAGGAATTCATTATCAACAAATTTAGCATTCTTTCAATACAGCAAGTAGTCATTTAAAAATGAAAAACAACTAATTATTTATTCTAACCATAAAATTAGCCAAACATTTTTGCTGTCAAAAGTGTTTTTGAGATTTCATGAAGGCAGCCATTTTAAAATGAGCAAGAAAAGTCCCTCTACTTCCCCCAGTGGAAGGATGATGAACTACAGGGAAGAAAACAAGTTGTATTTTTTTTTTTTTCTGGGAAAGTTTGAATCATGCCAATTATATTTTTATGATAATGAATATATGAATATTCAATACATATTATCTAACCAAACATTATTACACTGTCATGGAATCTACAAAGGACCTTTTTTGGACACTGTTGTCTGTTTTTATGATTTTTATTGTGTGTGCCATTTTTAGCTGTGATTATCTAATAAAGTAATATTGAGAGAGGCAGACGAATTAATGTATTCCCCATGGCAAAAAAACTTACCTTAGGGTTTTTTTTAGATATTATTTCTTTATGTTTCATTTTGGAAAGCTCCGTTTCCCCACCATTATTCCCCTTTCCTTTCTTTGAATTTTCTCTCCCCGTGTTCATTTCTGTGTCAGCTTTGATCATTTCTCTTTCATTCTAAATTTATACCACCTGTGCCTCTTTTTCCTCTTCCCCACTCATGAATTTATACCACTTGTTATCCTTTTCTATATAATAAATCAAGGGTTCTTCCTTGTGTGTAAAAATGTTTTATGCTCTCTAGGGTTTGCTCTTACTCAGATGTTTTTTTTTCCTTCAGAACTTCCAGCCACCGTATTTTTAAGTGTACCTGACTGCTTGTAAAAAGTATGCTGCATGGGGATGGCTGTACACTGTTATTGTTTCCAGTCGGGTATTTTATCACTGCGAATGGATTGTCACTCAGATTTGATTATAACGTTTATCTTTCAGCCTTTTTGCACATAGAGAACAGCAGGGCTACAGGCGAGAAGACACGCCGGGTTAAAGGGACATCTTTACCCCAAAGCCAGCTGGAAAAGATGCTTTAAAATGAGAGACAAACATCTGAGCTTTCTGTTTTTGACCATTTCTCATGCAGCTCGAAAAGTATCTGCAGAGTAAAAGACAACTGTAATCAACAGAGGATTCTATTTTGATAGATTTCTTTTAGGAATGACACCAAAAACAGAACATTTGGCTAAAACACAGCTTCCGTCTGACCCAAGATGACCACTTTCCAAGCGAATTTCTTGCAGATTCTCTTTCAAATCTGCCTTCAATAAACTATCTCCCAATCTGTCTCCTTGCAGGCAGTCTAGATTAAAAGGTCTTGTGTATATTCTCCAGGGATAAGCAAAACGCCTGGATAAGGAACGCCTGACTGCTGCTCTCTTTTTCATCTGCATTCACCGGTTATGAGTGGCAGTAAATCTAAGGAACGGATGAGATCAGAGAGGCGTCCGAAACTGGAAATGAAAGGCGCATGCTTATCCAGCTAGTCAGGTCTCCTGGGCTACAGTGACAGACGCGAGCGAGGCTGAACAAGCAGCAACAATATTTAGAGGGTCGTAAAAAAATCTTACAGGAGCATCCAAAGACTGTTGCATCATCCCTCTTCAAACTGAAGGGTGGACTTGTTCAAGACAGTCCGCTTTTCCTCTGCCGCTGTCCGATAGATGGCTGAAGGAGCTGACAACTTTTCCACTGATCATTATTTTTACTGTAGAAGGGCACTCAGAGAATCTGCCAGCCCATCACGCTCGATGCAAGAGGACGCAGAAAGCCATCCTGCTGCTATTGACAGATGATTGTCCGAGATAATGCAGGGAACAGAAAGCCCAGCTCACTATTACACTGAGAAATTGATCCTAAAAAGTCATCAGTGCTGCTGTCTATGTGCATTTACCTGCTGTCCAGGATGGTTAACTAAAGAGATGTGATGCTGAAAGCTTTCTACAGAGACAAAAAAATAAAAACATTTGTATGGGATTACAGGTCAATGGAAAATGTCAGACAAGGACATTTTCCCAAATGCTTAAAAATTGAGTTTGGTAACATTTTGCTTGGCTTAAGCCTAGAATCTTATCAGACATCTGTAGATTTTTTTTTTCTATTTGAAGATTGAAGTACTTTGAAATTCAGCTGCTTGTTACTTTGGGAGGCCTGCTTTGTTGTGCAGGTTTAAAAGTTTTTATGAGTTCTATTGTTGACCAAACAAGCAAACCCATATCTATCTAAAAGCTGAGATTCCACTTTATTGCAAGTAAACCCTGGTGTGTTTTACAACAATGTGAAACAGTTTTATTATTGATAAGTTTTCCAAAAGCAAGAATTTCCTCGTAATCTTTGTCAGTAGAGATACTAATATTGACTCAAAACGTGGGGGGCAAATCTTTTGTGCTGGGGGGCTAGCTGCCTTCTTTTATACCCTGTAGCTCTGCCCCTGTCTGATGTTTTACATTTTTTTAAATGCCTACTTTCATTCAGACTCTCACTCTATTTTTTTCTTTTTGTTTTGTTTTGTTTTTTACTAGTTGTAATTTCACAAAGCTCCAGTCATTTACTCCCATTCATACACATCTGCCGTTCAGTCCAGAAAAAGTCAAATAGTGTTCATAACCAGGTGAACCTTTTTTTTAAACAAGATAATTAATATCATTGTTTCTCAAACAGACCAGAGTTTACTAGTTTTCTGTGTGAACCGCTCCCCGAGTGTTAAAAACAAATCACGAAAGAATCCAAAGACATGAATCATTAAATTAAAATAGGCCAGCTGTCTGTAAATGTGGTGTTAAGAAGTTTTAAAAACATCTTGTATTGTTAAATTATAATAAAAAACTAGAAAATAAACCTATTTTTCTTCTCTTTATTAAATTTTAGTGCTTTGTCAGAGAATAATGTGCCCTCCACATTATTATTTTTCATTTATTTTAATTTTTTTGGAGGGAGTGTTTTTCTGTTTCAGAGACAACCAAGGAGAGAAATCTTTGGGTGTTGGGTGGAGGCACTAAAAGGTTACTAAGTTAGTGGAAAGCCAGAGTGAGGTCAATGGTACAAACAGGCTTCAGGCGTTGGGTGTTGTTGGGCCATATTAGCTGATGCACGTGTAATTCTGTGTGGCAGCTGAAACATGACCTCCGGATTGGCAAACAGAGGTCGCAGCTTCGCTTTTTAAAAGTAACAGGAGAAACCTTCCCATTTTTAATCCAATCATAAAAAAATGAATTATTTGAATGCCAGCTTAATGATGGAGAGGTTATTTCCAAGCACTCTTCACATGCCTTCTGGATTAAATGTGAAACAGCTGGGATCAAATAATAAAAAAAAAAACAGCTTCAGGTCTGAGGCCATAGATCTCTGTCAGTTAAGGGGTTAATCAGCCTCTTAGGGCTGTAAATGTTTGATGTTTGGGGTTAGAATATAAAACTGACACTATCTGGAGCAGAGTCTGCAGACTATGATTTGTTTTAAAGTGACAGCTAAAGCTGAAGAGGAATTTATCAGTGAATTTATATTCAGGTCATAAACTTTACTTAAAGATCGGAAATCAAAGCAGTTTCCCATGAAAAGTCACTGGAGTAACAATTATGTTATGACAAGCTTAGGTCTCTAAAAAGGTCCAGGAGTTTACCTGCTTCTCCTCTTTTATTGCCATTTGAGTGATAAATCTTTCGGAGGTGAGCAATTAATAAAATGATCAGGTGGATTGATGCTTCTCTGGCATCCCCGGGGTGAGCTAAAAGCAGAAGGAAAGAGAAGATCCCTGGATGAGCAGCAGAAAATGTTGGAAGCAAAGAGAAAAATCACGAGGAAATCCTGCGGCGCAGAAGCACTGACCTATTTGCAGAGATCAAGCAATTACCAAATATTTAGTAATGCCCAAAAGCTGATCCAATAATTAAAATGGATGACTTTTTATTTTTAAACTGTACTTTCCTACATGTAAATTCGCCAAAACAATACAGCATTAACCCATCTTGCAGACATTTACTTTTGAATGCTTTGTGTGTGCGCAGGGATTTCTTTTATTTTATTTTATTTTCAGCCGTTCAGGCACTCCACACAGACAGGGAGAACAGGGGTAGTGCAGGGTTCAAAGTCTTGCCTGGGGACAGTTTGATCCCAGCAGACAATTGCAATCCTCCAGATCCAGACGAGAAAACCAAGAAAAAAAAAAATGAGTGAAGTTAGATTTAAATTGTAGAAGAAAAGATGACAACATGAAACAGTAGCACATCTGGCCTGTACGTGTGCGACACACTCAACTGAATGCAGTCAGAAGACAACCGATTAATCAGAATAAGTTATTTTTGAAAATGTATTTACACATAAAAAAATAATTTGCAATTTGTTATTTAGTGCAAGCAAATTAAGAAAAATTGGGGAAACCATATTTTTTTCTTCATGTATGTCAGAATTAGGGTGCAGAGTGACTAATTAAAATATTTAGACACTTTTTCCTGCTTGTTTCTGCTGCCTCCAAATGGTCTAAAGAAGGCTAGATCTTAATTTTTTAACTTCTACAAAAGTAACACATCTCACAGATTTTTTTTTTTAATTTTTTTAAGGAAGGTAAAATTGTCACCCACTTAGAAGTAATTAATTTGATCAAAGAGGCTGCACCCTTTACGCATCAACCTCCTCCCCAAGGAGAGTGGTGCAGCTTATAAATGGGTCACCCATGCTAATTACCAGTTACATAAAAGACGGTTTTGGAGTGACACACAAGGTAGTAGAAGGATTTCTTGCCGCACATTCATGGGGTGGTCCTTGCCTGTCAAGGAGGGAGGGGGGTAGCCTCTTTACAGTGTCCTTCACCGCTCTTTCACCCCCGCATAAAGGAGATTTGTGTGAATTTATAAATGTCCATCTAAACTGGTGAACTTTTGCCCATCATCATCAGATCCATATTCTCCTTCTTCAGCCCACTGGAGACGCGCGCGCCGTTTCTGTGCCGCGCCCCCTCGTCTCCAACGGTCCAGGCGCAGGAGAGAACGCGCGCAACTTTTCCATCCAAAGAGGCGCGAGAGCGATCTGTCAGCAGATGCAAACACTGTTCAGGGAGCCTGGAGGAAAGGAG
This sequence comes from Oryzias javanicus, assembly GCA_003999625.1. Classification (NCBI taxonomy): domain Eukaryota; kingdom Metazoa; phylum Chordata; class Actinopteri; order Beloniformes; family Adrianichthyidae; genus Oryzias; species Oryzias javanicus. The sequence goes on along the minus strand of CM012451.1, from coordinate 21,988,995 downwards.
AGCACAGGATTACGGCGTCTAGTCTCAAAAATTTCAAAGATATTTATTATTTTGGGTCGCAGAGAAGCCACATTTTGACTCCTCACTGGTAAGTAGCTGGAACATCCATTTTACGCTTTATTTGAATGGATTCCATACCAATTAAAGAGTCTTGATTCTATAATATTTGAATTTCGTGTCGCTTTCCTTAACACAAGTGGCCTGTTAGTGAGAAAATAATTGTAAAACCAAGCACGGATGAGGGGGATCTTTATTTTTTCACATGTGGGATTTTTTTTCTCCCCCTCATTGTCCAGATTGTGCTTCTGCAACATTAAGGATGTTTTACCCCATCTCTCTGTTGAGTCTCCTTTCATTATACTTTTATGCTCTGAATAAAAAAAAAAAGCATCAAATTATTAATACAGAGATGCTGTGTAATTGATCCCCCTCACCACCACAGACACACCTGTAAGATCTCATGCAATAGGTCAGCACTGACATGAATGCAAATTTTACACAGCATATATTTTATTGTTTTAAGGTGAGGGGAAAATAGTCAAGGTCAGTTCAGCTCAAAAGCAAAGACTTTGATACAATTTAAACTAAAAAAAAAAAAAAAAAAATCCTGTAGAAAGAAGTCTGGTTCATGGTCAAGTTCAGCATTAGATTTGCTGAAGGTTGCAGCTAAATAAGGTTTGTTACATATTACAATCACTCCACTTTCACTTGCATTTTATGTGTAATTATTTAAGTTGTGTCCTAAAATAAGATTGTAAAAATGGGAAATTCTTTTTCAGGAAAAGATGTCAAGGAAGACACAGACTGCTCAAATATCTTGTTTGAAGAAGAGAACATGAAGCGAGTGCAATCCCGGTCAACACTTAAACCTCTGGGTCACTCTGTCTAATTAAATCCAAGTCCGTGCCGAGAGATGGGCGACGTGAACGTCAGCCGAGTGACAGGAGCTTCTGCCGAGATGCAGGACAGCCTCCCGGATGGTCAGTGGGATCACTATGCCGACGGTTACGACACGGACTATGGCATCCCGCCTGACGAGATCCCGGACACGACTCAGGGTCAGGCCTTCTTCGTGGCCACGATTGTCATTGGAGTCGTTCTCGTGTGCATCATGCTTGTTTGCGGCTTGGGAAACTTGATTTTCATTGCCACGCTCACTCGCTACAAAAAGCTCCGCAATCTCACCAACTTGCTAATTGCAAATCTGGCCATCTCAGACTTTATAGTGGCAGTGGTGTGTTGCCCATTTCTGGTGGACTATTATGTGGTCAAGCATCTGTCCTGGGATCACGGACTGGTGATGTGTGCCTCTGTTAACTATCTAAGGACCGTGTCGCTCTACGTGTCTACAAACGCCTTGCTTGCCATTGCAGTTGACAGGTGAGTGTTATCTAAATTTGGCATGTCTGTAAACTCTTTTTTCTTTCTGTCAGTTTGTTTTTCAGCATCCCAGTACTGCTTGCTTCAGCATATTTACACACATACAGCCTCACAACAGGACTTTTTCTTTCAATAGTTACACAAAAAAGCACAAAAGAACCAATTTCACAAAATTTTCTAAAGCAGAGCCAACAATACAAAAGTGTTTTGTAAATTTAAGGTATTTACGGCAACTGTTTAGAAAAAAAAATCTAAGATACTCATACTCTTTTTAAAAAAAAAAAAAAAGCTTTTAAAACCACTTATTTTGTCATTTTACTAGGACTGGACATCGATAATGATTTGAAGAAACGATTCGATTCGATTCACTAGAGCCGAGATCAATTCAATTCAGATTTTCTTTCAATTCAATTCAGTTTAGAGCTTACACAGTTTACACATTTAGACACATTTGTTTAGAAATACATTAATACTATACTATATTTTGAATATCTTTATACTAATCAGATATAGTTTAAAAAATGTATTTGTGAAGTAAAGAGATTAATATCATACAGTGTTACATGGTCTCTCAAAAGGAGAAGCGCCAACAAAAATGTTCCAATTATTAACATTGTAAGAATTTGGCCACTATGTGGCGATCTCGATAGCAGTACACTTTATTCCAAAAGAAGAAGAAAGTATGATTACAAATGGTTACTTTAAAAAATATTTCCTCAAAAGAGTTGGAAAAATTCATGCCTGTGAGTTTATAACGATGTTCATATAGTCAGAAATGTATGTTTATGTTGACCAAGCGTTAGCATTAGCCATCCTATGGGAAATTAGAGTAAATTTTAGCATCAAGCTAGCAGACTTTAGCTTTGTGTGGTAAATCGATCTATATTTTTATGAATTGATTATTGATCTGTTATGTTTAAATCGATTCTAATCAATTTCATCAGCACAACCCTACATTTTAGATTTACAAAAGAAAATGTTGATGCTGTTTACCAAGATAAGATAAATATAAAAAAATATATAAGGAAAAATATTTTACTACAAACTTTTAATCAAGTATTATTGGAGTAGAGATGGGGAGTGTTATGTGGAGTACAGCAGTCTTATGGCTTGTTCAAGTTATTCCTGAACGTGGCTGCCCTTCTGTCAAGCCTTTTTTCCCTTAAGGCTTGCTGTGAGAGAAGCCCATTTTACAGGTGGAATGGTTCTTAAAGTGGTCTTAAAGCATGGTGGTACCACAGCCTGGTGGAGTGAAGTGTTAAAGATTTCCATGAGAACCCACTTGTAATGAATTTCACATACTGCTAGAAGTGAGGAAAAACAGGTTTTATATTGGCCTGATTGAAGTCCCTTTCCACAACAAAAAAAACCTCCTCTGGATGTACAGATTGCAGGACACCAATAGATTGGTACAGCTCAACCGGAACGTCTTTGGTGCTAGCACTAGAATGAACACAACTGTGATAACACAGAAAGTCTGCATTTGACAGTCAATAGTTTAATGTCAGAGAAGCAGTGACCGGAGAAAAGTTCCACATTCTTGCACCAGTTCCTGTTGGTACAAATGCATTAAGCTACTACCTTAAGTTTAAAAAATAAAGTAAAAGCTTCCTCTGTCCTGACTAGATGTATAACCCCCTCGTCCAGTATGGATGATTCAGTCAGTCAGGTATCTGTGATTTTGAGTTAGTTGCTGGTTGAAGTGGACATTGCATGCAACATATTCAGAGTCATTCAAAAGTGTCCAATTTTGAAAAGTATAGGTTTTGTGACGGACTTTAAATGGGATATACTTGTATAGTGCTTTTTCTACTTTCTTTGAAGGCTTTTGTTTACAGTCACAGTCCCATTCACACACAATCACACACTGCCACCAACTTTCCACCAGAGGCGTCCAGTGTCTTTCCCAAAGACACTTCGACACATGGGCAGGCAAGGCAGGAATTGAACTACCCTGCTGCTGCCCCACGGCTGCCACTATGCTAGTTTGGAAAAGCTCTGCAGCTGATTCTTATGCTACGTTCAAACCGCCCTCGGCAATACGCACTGAAGCAACCCCTATTAATGAAAAGTAAATGCATTATCTGCATTTTGCTTTTGAGCTTCTGTGTTCAAGTTTGTTAGTCCGTGTTTGGGTTTTATGTACAAAACGCATGACCATTGAAAACTGAAAGCTAAACCAGTTAAACTTTGACCAGTTAGGCACTTGGATGTGGTGATGACGTATGGGAAGTGTCTTTTTTAATTCACAGAAGTGTCAACTATTTGAAAATTTATCATGGAGGGGAAATTAATAATTCCAGTTTGTGTCCGGCCAGAATTGTTTGACACCAATACCTTCATACATCGGAATAGAGCTGTATGAACACTATTTTTTAAAAGAAAGTTCAAGAATGAGCGTTTAATGTGTTCTTGAATCCACAACACATTTCTGGTGTGAACGTAGCATTAGCAGTACTTTGTACATTGAGTTGTTAACCTTTAATTTTCACATGCAACTCTGAGCTGCAGCAGACCTGACCTCTTTTTATTTTAAAGATAATAATGCAAAATTTGAAATAAACAGACCAGATGATCCAGTTGCACACTTATACCACTTGTATAAGCGTATATATTCTCTTTATGTTCTTCCTTTTTTATATCATATTTATATTTTTGTGCTGCTACTACAACTGAATTTTCTTATGGGAGTTGATAAAGTCGATTTAATCTTAAGTCATTTAAACTTATCTGATCTAAAAAGCTAAGCAGCTCCTTAATATGCATACCAAATTCACATTCAACGCCTCTTTCGAAGTGTGTCAAATTTGCTGCTCCACACTTGTCCAAAAATGTGTTGATCTACTTGATGCCTCTGGTACATGTGGGAGGAGCTACCATCAAAAGTTTTTAGCCTCATCACTACATACAAGCATTGACCTCGTATCTGTAAATCTCATATACAACTCAGGGAAATCAAGGATGAAGTTGAGAGGTTAGGTTAATTCATTTTGATAAGTTTTATAAAAACATCAGTAATCACTTCTCTATATCTGGGTTTATGAGACCATTCAGAGACTCTCCCGTTACCCAATTACACCATCTACTGCAGGCGCTTTCAGCGGTACTTCCGTCTCTTTGTGACTCAGTTTGACAACTTGTTGTCCTTATTGGTCTGAGAGAAAAAATACAAACTAGAATATAATTAGAACACCTTTTAATTATTGCTTTAATGTCGGTAGGACATACATGGACGTATGGTATGGCCCCCTTTGTATTTTGACACTTTGAGTGTCCCCGATACATTTTTTGATGTGTTGTAGAAGGATTTGACTGACTAGAGTCTGTGGCCCGGTACCAAGGGACCCTTGGACCGGTGCTGGTTTGTGGCCCAGAGGTTGGAGACCCCTTATTTAATGGAAACAGCCAGCACGTCAAAAAAATGATGAAAACGTCAAAAAGTGACGTGGAGGGGGCCTGAACCATACATCCATATATGTCGAGTTGGTAGTGAGAATGTATTAGATTAGAAAGAGAATGATCTGATTCTCCTGTGTTCGTTTTGGACTCCACCCACTGAACATGTTATGGACCAAAACTTAGTCCTGATTGGGTTAATCAAAGTTGAGATATTTGAACTCTGAAAACATTGCACTATGATGCCGGAAACACCCCGCTTTCAGATCGTCGCACTAAATTGCCCACTTTAATCATGTTTGTACATTGACTTATCATTGAGATTGGACAGCCCTGACATGCATATTGATGTGACTGAAGCTTAGGACTACCAGGTACTGCAAGCTAGTGCAACCACATGGGGCGCAAGTCCACAGTCCAGGTTAAAGCAGTTGGTCGAATCAGGACATCTGCTGTAAAAACCAAAGCCAAATTGCATGTGGTGACCCCTGAGGAGTGCGGATGAAATCAAAAACAAATCTTCAAAAGGTATCATTAAATACATTTTTAACAACCTCCTGGTTGTTTGAGCAACATGCTTTTTTTTCAAATGTTTCCCACAAACACTTCAATCAAACTGTCAACTTCTAAAATCATAGAAAATTATGGTTTACATTGAGGCTTCCAAGCAAACATGCTATTCTGTTTTTCTTTTAATTTGAAGGCTGATTAAATACATTTTCCACACTTAACTATTAACTATTTAGGAAAAAGATACTCTGCAACTCACAAGTTATGCATGGTGTTGATACAGCTTTGATCTTTTTAAAGATACTATGTGATGGTAAAATTTCCCATTCATAAGGGGTTTTTAGAACGCTGGAAAATTCTGTCCATCATTTGTCTTCTCTGGCCTCAGATCCTTCACTCCAGCCCTTATGTCATTGTTGCATTAACCACTCAGGTCAGATGCAAAACAGCTCGAGTGCCACACTGAAAAAAAAGAGTTGTACTCAATCAGAAAAGCCATAAAATAGGAAAAGTAACAAAAATAAAAAGCAAATATGACATTTTTTTACTGAAAGAATTAATTTTTTTTTCTTAGATTAAAAATTCAATTTATGAAGGGCAGCTATGTTTTACCATAAGATGTTTGAAGGTATTTGTCATTTTTTGGTCTGTTTTTCTTTTAAACATTTTCCTTAAAATCTAATTTTTGCCACCTTATGTGTCCTTCTTTAATTAATTTATAGTGGTAAATAAAAATAAAAAATATTACTATATGTTGTGGTACGTAAACAAGATATTTTCCTCAGTTATTGGATGAGTTTAAAGTAAACAGAGGTAAGATATGGAGTTTTCATTAGGACAGCAGTAAGCATCTAAATAATTCATCTTACGGGTCTTTTTATGGGTATTTAGTGAAAAAAAACAGATAGTTTCTTAATTTGAAGGGAATGCCTTTCCAGTTTTCATATAAATCCAACTTTAGTAAAAAAATATTTTCTTGATAGGAGTTGAAACAACAGCTAGGGAAATGACTCAGATCCTTTAACAATTGGCTTTAACTTCTCCCTAATGGAATGGGATTTAGTTCTAATGGGATTCAGTCTAAGTTTAAATGTTGAAAGAAAACAGAAGAAAGATGATAAAAGGAAATAAAAATTAGGGGCCTAAGAACCATATAAAAAAGGGGTTGATGTCTTTGTTCCGTGGAAGCACTTAAGAGATAAAAACAAAAACCTCAGGTGAAACCAAACACTGTCTGAAGTCTTCAGGCGTCAGTGCTTTCAGAGTCAAGAGGGCTTTTAGTTTTGACAGAGCACAGCTGCAATCACCAGACATGTTCAGTTTATTACAACAAGTTCAAAAAGATGTCTGCAAAGAGAACTTCCTTACATGCAACAACGGAAGAAGCACGAGCGTAAATAAAAACAGTAAAAAGCAGAATGTTGATTTAATTTTAGAGCTCTACTCATGTTGCACTGAGGTAAAAAGACCTTTAATAGCTTCGTAAATCCTCTCAGATCCTTACATGAACTTCTTACCTTTATAAACGGAACTGCTTTAAAGTTAGTGATAAACAGTGAACCACATATTTAAAAGGACTGAAACCCTGATTTTTTGTTCTCATTGAAATACCAAAATAAAAATAACATGATTTCCCCTTTTGTGATTTATACGACAATTACTGGTAAAAAGTAGGATTTGTATCAAACAAATCCCACGTCCTTGTTTTTTTATATTTACTGGTCAGAAATCACATCACAAATTCTGGTGTTTTTTTCCTGATTATCGGTTAGGATTATTATGAGACACATTAATCAAAACAAAACAGTCATAAAGTGGAATGACTTCACTAAAGTAAAATTAGAACTTAGTTGATCCGGCCGTTTGGAAATTGTTAGAAACAGCTCTTGGGATCAAGTGCAAAGAAAGGAAAAATGTAGCAAAAATTCTAGCAACAAGACACAAGATCGGTCAGAGGGGTTGATGGGAAGTTTTCTAGTGAACTGCTATTGTGTACAATGTTTTGCTGTTTATTTGAAATACATAATCCATAATAGGGGAAATTTGTGAAGTTGGATTAACATATGTTTGAAGGTTGTAAAAAGTCCTAACTACACCCTTCATACACTTTTCTCTAAAAACTCTTAAAGTTCAAACCCTTTTAGAAAAATAGGTACAGTATTAATGAATAAGAAAGGATCTGATCACAATCAAAGATTTATATAAATGAATGGATTTGATACAGGAGACAAAGCATGGATGAGATTGATTGACTGGGTCAACAACCAATCAGGATCCAGAACACAGGGTGCTGAATGGATGGATTACGACAAACTTTCTTTGAATCTAGACAAAACCAAAGTGATGTTTTTTAGTAATCACAGAACCAACAGAGCTCTCAATTAAAGTTAATAACGACTTAATCAAAAGTGTTACAGAAATTAAATTCTTAGGGATTGTTATTGATGACAAACTGAGTTGGAAGCCACACATCAGACATACAAACTAAAGTTTCAAAAAGTATGATGTGTGGCTTCCAACTCAGTTTGAAAGCCACACATCAGACATACAAACTAAAGTTTAAAAAAGTATTTCAATTATGAATAAATCAAAATATATATTAGAATACAACTGTAGATATTTATTGTACTGCTCCTCAATATTACCATATTTCACCTACTGTATAGAAATTTGGGGTAATAATTATAAGAGTTCACGCCATCATCTCTATTTGCTTCAAAAACAAGCCATCAGAATTATACATAAAGTAGGTAATCTTTATCATACAATTTATTTATTAATCCAGAATTTTAAAACTGTATGACCTTGTTGATTTTTACACTGCGCAATATCTATACAGAGCTAGTGGGAAAACATTACCATCCAATATCCAACAACAGTTCTCAGAAAATGAAGGAGGATATAAACTGAGAGGATGCAGGAACTTCAAGGTCAGATTGATAAGAACCACAAAGAAAAGTTTCTGTGTTTCTGTGTGTGGCACTACACTCTGGAACAAGTTAAGGAATGAGCTCAAACAATGTTCAAACATCCATAAATTTAAAAAAAATGTATAAAGAAACTCTAATTTCAAAATATGAAGATAAGACGAGTTAAAGATCAACTGGTTTTTGAACAATTCCAAATGTCTGAACTTGAATGTGATGAAATAATCAAAGCTTTTTTTTCATCTTATCTTTTCAAAAACACTCATTGAGTTTTACATTATGATTACCGAAAAGTTTACAATCAATATGGTATTGGTTTTCTTTACTTGATCCGAAATATGAAGCAATTATTACTGGATTAATGTATTTATGTGTTCTATTGACGATCAATGATTATTACATATTGTATGAATCATTAATGTTATAAAATATATTAATATGAAATTGTATTTTGATGATGATCAACAAGTATTACATATCAGTTACATGATGTATGATTGATGTTACTGCTTACTGAAATAATGATTATGAGATTAATCAATAATCAACAAGCACTTCACTTTGCTATTGGGAAAAAAAAAAAAAAAAAAAAACGGATTACACGATTATCCAAAACAGTGAAATGAAGTAATTAAATAGGGGTGGGATTATATAAGTTCGCTTCCCACTCCTTTTCAAACAATAAATCAAACTCTACTGACTTTAGTTAATTATCACAAAAAACAAATGAACCAAATGTGACATAAGTGTGGTTTGTTTTTGTTTGTTTTCTATTTCCTAATCAATGCATTTAATTATTTCTGTTATGAGTTTGAAATAGTTCTGTGTTTTGTCCTGTATTTTTTTTCAATCTATGCTTGAAATAAACCAATCAATCATCAGCACAAACAAAAGTCATGCACAAAACCATTTAAGGGATTTTAAATTAACTTTGTTAGATTAAATTCCTGTACTATATTAGTACATTTATTTTAAGTCACAGTTCTGTGAGTATCTACGGAAGCCTAACTGGCTCCAAAGGCTTCTGTTGATTTTCTCCACTAAAGTTGAGCATATTGCACACAGCGTGCCTTGAACTCCTACACAGTTTTCTTTAAAAAAAGTTTTGTTTTTCCCTCAACTTTTTAAAGAATCTGGCTTCAATGAAAACCACATTTCCAAACTGCAAGCTTCAACACTTCTACACTATAAATATCACAGTGTACGTCCTGTAGTGCAGGAATTATTCGTATCTATTGGGGACTCAAAAGGGAGTATTGTCCTCTTTTAAATGTGAAGAGGTTATCTGCTCTGCATCACCTTTCTCTCCAGATTTACTGCTTAAATCCAAAGTTACTGATCTATTTGCTTAATTGGGGATTATATGTGTATTTAGTTTTTTTTCTGCCAAAACACCTCTTCTATATGATGTTTTAGTATTTTTAGATGGGGGATACCTTTCCACTCTGACAGGTCTACAGATCTTATCTATGCTACAGCACTGCCGATTTATTATTAATCCTGAATAAAAGATTAAAAAAAAAATAAAAAAAAATTAAAATCTGCACTGCTGACTTCATTAGCTGCAAGACAGTGCATTAAAAAATGGAACAGATGGCAAGACAACATTTAAGAGCATCAGGTCCTCCTCAAGTTAAATTAATTGGAAATTTTCTGAACTTTGAATAAATTAATCAATTTTTCCGATTTAATATATTCACCTTATCTCATCCTGAAAAAGGGTGAAGGCTAGAGACTATTTCAACTGTCGCTGAGCAGGGCACTCTGGTAAAATGACTAACTTAATTAAAAGGCAAGAATACCCCATAATAAAAGAAAAAAAGAATTAAAAGAAGGACTAAAATGGTGCATAAATTAAAGAAAAAGTTTTCCCAACCTTCCATACATTTCTGAAATTCATTAATATTAACATGTATTTACACAGAAGTTTGCTTGGCTCTGAACTGCATGGTCTAAATTTGGATATTTGGTAAAAAGCCAGCAGAAATATTAATTTTAAATTTGGAATAAAGTAACAGCTTACAATATTAAGTCTAAGATAGAAAATCCAGTGTTCTGTCATGGAAGTGAGTAATTATTTTTTGCAGGTCTTCATATTCTATTAAATCCATAAACACAAATAAGCAATACAAAATAATTGACATTTATCCGTGTGGAATTGTATTAATTTTTCATTTATTAAACACTATCCTGTAGTATGAATAACAAACACATTACTCGACGCAAAAACATAAAAGTAATATCCCAAAAACAAAATTAAATGCCTAAAAAACATCTTAAGAAACAGGAAAAGGTAGGTATTATGGCACATCACTGATTGGATGATGTGTGAAGTTAACCCCTGCTGACCTTGTTGATGAGGAAGAAGGTGATCAAAACACTAATTCTGAATTTAGACAATTTAATAAAAGGTGGATCAGACTTGTACAGAGATCTCTGGGTCTCAGGGCCCGCAAAGAACAGGACTCATGAAATACACTTCATTTTGCTTTTTTAATTGTCATTGTGATCTTTAAAATGTTTAAAATGTCTGGTTTATTTGCATTTCAGGGCCACCATAGTACTTGGTATTGCAGAAAAATAATTCTGTGAAATGCATATAACCGAAAGGAGGTTTACATTTTTCTTTTTCACAAAATGGTTTACAGATTTATGTGGCTAAGACAAATAAGTGTTATGTTTAATTAAATTAATGTTTATTACTTTCAAAAATGAACTTTTCACAATATTCTAAACTATTTAAATTGCGTTTTTGTTTGTTTGGGGGACAGCCACCATTTGCAAAGGTTTTATTGAAAATTATTACGTTTATGTGCTTTTTAGCTGCATGTAAAAAAAAAAAAAAAAAAAGCTACAAAGTTTTGTATAACTCAACTTTCTAATAACTTATCATACTCTGTGCCAAAGTATAAAAGCATTGCATTCATGGTGTATTACCTTGAGACTGAATAAAATATTCAGTTCAATAATAGAACCTTTTAACACAGTACTAGCTGGAATGCTTTAGATAATTCTATGAAGCTCTCTTAGAGAAAATCAGGCTGCTTGTTTCCATTGATATGAATATTTTGGTGCAACCTTATGTCTGTGTCTATCCAGGTACATGGCGATCGTTCATCCTCTGAGACCTCGAATGAAGTACCAAACAGCCTACTGCCTACTAACCGGGGTGTGGATCGTTCCTATTCTGATATCAATTCCATCTGCCTACTTTGCCTGTGAGACCACATACCCTCACGGTGGCACCGACCCGACCACTCACAAAGTCTTCTGCGCACAGATTTGGCCTGTGGACCAGCAGGCCTACTATCGGTCCTACTTCATGTTTGTGTTTGCTATTGAGTTTGTCGGGCCCGTGATCGTCATGGCGATTTGCTACGCCCACATCTCCAAAGAGCTGTGGTTCAAAAACGTCCCCGGTTTCCAGACGGAGCAGATAAGGAAGAGGCTGCGCTGCCGCCGCAAGACGGTGATGGTTCTGATTGGGATTTTGACCGCCTACATCCTGTGCTGGGCACCATACTACGGCTACACCATCCTGCGAGATTTCTATCCAACACTCATCTCCCGGCAACGGAACTCACTTGTGGCTTTTTACATCATCGAGTGCATTGCCATGAGCAACAGCATGATCAATACGTTCTGTTTTGTGAGTGTCAAAAATAACACGGTAAAGTACCTGAAGAAAATTGTACTTCTGCGTTGGCGGTCAACCTATGCGCCAAGTAAGACAGTGGATGAGATGGACTTAAGGACCTCCTCTATGCCTGTTACTGAGGAGATTGAATGTATCCACCTGAGGTGAGACAAACTAAAGCCAGATTGCCTCAGAGATTTCAAAAGATAGTTGTAATTTACAAAGCTGTCCGTGATTTTGAAATTCAGAGAAAAAGTGCATTTCATAAAGCACAACAGCACTTCCTTTTCGAGGGTCATATAGCATGTAGATCAAGGTTCTCAAACTCAATTTACCTTGGGGCCACTGAAGGCAGAGGCTGAGGCTAGTCCATTATGGAGAGAAATAAGTATCACCCCGATTTATGCGTGCATAATTCTTGATTTGTCCTTAACTTTGGATTTGTACGTGCACATTGTTGATTTGTGAGTGTGATTCTTGTTTTGTACATTACTTTGGATTTGTGTTCGTAATTCTTGATATTTAACTCATAAAATACATTATGTGGATAACTACAAAAATTACAAAAAAAAAATGCAATTTACATAATTTACAAACAGCTTGAAACTAATTACACACACACACAAGTCTTTAAAAATCACGCACAAATCACTTGTTACGCAACAAGTTGTCGCGGATCAGGAGTCAGAGACCCAGATGCAGGGACCAAACTAAGTTTCAGGTTAACAAAAAAATCACCTCAACAGAGGGAAAACTAAAGAAGCTGCAAAAATACATAAACTAGAAAAGCTCAAGAGCACAGGGGAACCCATACACGAGAGCATACAAAACGAACCAACACTAAACACAGGAGGACCTCAGCTTAAATAGAGAGCAAACTAAATCAACTCAGTGCAGACAGCTGTGGACAGAGATCAGGAGAGGGTGGTGATCAGCTGGGAGGAGCCACTGTCAGCCTGCACAGAGGAGAAAAGAAAAGGTGAACCACAAACAAAAGGAGAAACACATCTAAAACATAACACAAGTATGTTAACTCTGATGACTGAGCATTCTAGCAGTATTTAAATCTTTTGTCAAGCTTTTGTCATTTTAATTTGTGCATGTGTTAATTGTATTTTATAAATTTTGTAATTTTTGTACTTATACTTATAATGTTTTTTTTAGTCACAAATTAAGAATGACATACACACAAACACTAAGTTATGCACAAAGCAGAAATTATGTACGCACAAATCCAAAGTTGAGCACAAATCAAGAATTAAGCACGCATAAATCGGGGTGATACTTATTTCTCTCCATATGCTGTATGGCATTCAATTTGTGCCAAAAATAGGTTTTTGCATCTCCTTTCTAAATCTTTGGTCCATTGTCTATGTCTACTGAACATGTTTACTGAACATTTGTTCATGTCTATGTACTACTAAGCAATGTCTTCTGCGTGTCTCGTGATAGGACAGGTGTCAATGACTAGCAACTGTTGCTAAAGACTTTTCTGATAATCAGATCCAACGACAATAGCAAATGTAAAATTTTAAACATGAAGCAAGAGGAAACCTCACAAAAGAAAGGCAAAGCTATGATCAAAAAAGGATGGACACGCAGAAGATACTGCTTAGTACATAGACACAAAGAAATTTTTCATGAATTTGTTCAGTTTAAATAGTGTACGAAAGAGATCATTTTTGGCACAAATGGAACCCCATACAGCACTGGCTCAAGATGTCACTTTCTAAAAAAAATAAAATAAAATAAAAGTAAGGAACTCATTAATGTGGAGTAGGGTATCAGTTTTCCAGCCCCTAAAATGTCTCTGCTTCAAGCCCGATCAGTGTCACGCCCCCAAAAACTATATACCCCACTGTGACTGGTTGGTTTGTGAACCACTGAAAAAGTGCCATTCTTACAAAACTTACGACAGTAGACTTTCAAATTAAGAAGGAGGCTGCAAAATATCGTCTTTGGGGCCACAAGTGGCCCACCAGTTTGAGACCCCTGATGTAAATAGAAATACAGAAAAAGTGCATTGTGTTAATGTTCTAGTGTGTCTTTAACACTGTGATTTAATATCGTGATATATAGTATGTACAGTTTTTATTAGTTATATATGAGTCTTAAATAGCTGTTTTGTGATTGTTGATGCTTGTTTTGTATGTTAGTCTTTATTGTTTTAATGGATTTTTGGACAGATAAAGTAAATTTCACCCGCAAACTTGAAAAAAATAGAAAAATAATAAAAGACACTTTTGGAAATGTGTTCATATAAGTTATTGATAAAACATGTTTCTTTGATTGTTTGAGCATGTTTTTTTGTTGAAAAATGCATTTGTGCTCTGGATTAGTAATAAAGAATTACACCAGAAAAAAAAAAAAAAAGCTGTGTCAGATTTATTTAGTTGGAATTAAAATTGGCGTTTTATTGTTGTAATCTCCTTTAAAAAAAAAAAAAAAAAAAAAAATGTTTCCTGAGTCTTAAAACATGTTAGCTACATGCATGTATTGAGAGGGATTTGAAAAAGAAACAAGATTAGTGTGGTTTATTGGTTAGTCACGATGCAAATCACTGCAGAGGAACACAGGTGCCTCAATAAACACTCAACTAAATTCAAGTGCTGCTCCTGCAACTGTGACGACAGAAAAAAAAAAGAGGCCCGGATACATGAATGAATTTTCTGGGTCCTTATGAAAAATTAAAGAGTAAGGTCATATTTTTTCAGGAATTGTAAAGCATAAGAAGTGACTGAAAAGAACAAGCAAACCAAAGGCTGACATATGGGGCTTTACCCTCGGACCTTTACGTTTTTAGTCCTAGACATGCATGAGTAGCCATATTACTAATTATCAATCCAATTGTCATTGCTGAACATGTGTTAACATTTCATCTTAATGAATTTTACATTCCTCCTGCTACATGGTTCTGAAATAGAGAATCAATGTCAGGACTCCTTTCCATCACAATGAACTGAGAATAATTTATAAGTTCAGCAGGTGGAGAAGTGTAATAAATAACATATGCAGGTGAGATAAATGTGTCAAACCACCAAGGTGAGCATTAGTTGGTCAAGGGACAGGGCTGCCTTGATTCACAATGACTTTTTTTTTCTTTTATTTAAAAAAATAAATAACACACACACAAAATTCCACTTAACATGTAATTTTTTTTTTCCAGTTATGAAAATATACATATATATCTTTGCTTTCTTGTAGATGCTAAATGAGGGTAGTTTTGATGCATATTTGCATCAATAGGCATCAAGAGAATATGAAAAGGAAAAAAAAATGTATAGAAAGAGGTCTAATTAAAAAAAATGTCAATAGATGTCAAGATTCAGCTGCATTGGACACATAATTGCAGGGGACCAGGCTTAATGGCAAAGGCTTAAATGATAATAAAATTAAATATGTAAAAATAAATCAAAAGAAAAATTAACAAAAAAAAAATTAAAGAAGCAGAATAAAAATAGATGACCTGAAAACCGGAAATACACTGAAGATGACCATTTCAAATTAAGGCAGCTGTGGATAATTATCAAATTGAAACCAGGTGTGACGTCCACAGGGAGAAAACACAAAACATGACAAAAAACAAGAAGACATAATGAAGAAAAAACATCAACCAAAAAGAATAATCTTCAGAAAATCTCCTATTGTCTTCTTCATTAAACAAAAAAGAAAACATCAAAACCACATGAAATTGTAAATACCCAAAGAGAAAAACACAAGTATTAATGTTGAAAGCATGAGTAAGAAAGAGTACAACTACAATAAGAATGGAGTGATTTATTTATTCACATCTTAGAGATGACTTATTATTTTCATTGTTCTAATTGACTTGTTATTTTCAATTGTAGTTCATTTCAGTTTTTTTTATTCTAAATTGTTATTTTTCTTCATATTATTATTATTATTTACAAACAAGTAAGGTAATTTAATTTTTTTTTCTTGCAAACTTATGAGATTTAAAGTTATAATTCAACTTTTTTTGTTTGTAAACTGGCTCTCACACTCCTTCGTAAGTTAGTTAGTATAACATATGAGTGACTTCTAATTAATTTTTCACCAATGTTCTTTCCCAAGGATTTGGTTTTTGTCATTTTTTTTCTATTTTAACCCCATATCAAGGTAATATAGTATTTTATGATTTCAACTTGTGTTATAAAACACAAGTCAAAAAGAAATGAGCTTACGAGATATTAGCTTTTTAAACATTTTTTTTATTAATTAAATACAAGCCCATTTGTTTTACTGTTATTTATTATAGTACAATTCTGTTGAGTTATGTTTTAATCAAAATAAACATTTGTTGCATCATCAGGGAACAAACATCTTAATTTAATTTCAATATAAAATTAAAAACACCTTAAGGTATTGACATATAATATAAACGTTAGGGGCTCAAGAATAGATCCCTGTGGAACACCACAGGTTATATTTAATGAATCAGATTTTAAACCATTTATTTGCACAAACTGCATTCTGTTGTTAATGTAACCCATTTGTGTTAAACACTCATGATACACTGTCACATAGTTTAAGTAAATTCTTATGTTTTGACTTTCAACACATTCTTTCCACATTTTCTGCATTTTTGTTTTCTCCTCCCGGGGTTCTGCCTCAACTCTGATGAGTGATATTTGATCCACTTAAAATTATGTCATCCATATTTATGAAATCAATTCTTCCTTCTAAATCTATAATTTTATTTTTTTTCATTCATTTTTCACATTCTTTATTTTTTTAAACATCACTCACAAGATATTGAAGCATTTGTTTAGCTCCATTTACATTTGATGGATTTCTTTGTCTGTCTAGTTCATCTTCAATCACAGTGTTGTTCCTCTTCAGTAACATCATCCCTCAGATTGGATTTACTTCCACCTTATTTTTACTGGCTGTAAACCTTTTAACTGCAGACCTTTTGGTGCATCGTCTAAGTCCGGTGGCTAAGCTGCTGCTGGCTGGAGACATGGTCCAAGTCTAATTCGAGAGAACCAACATGGAATTCAGTCCTCACCACCTCGGACATGCCCTGTCTGATTTTAGCCGTGATTCCAGTTTTACTACTTAAAAAGTTTCCAGCAGTGTATAGTCATGTCCACATAAATTCCTGTTGAGGTCCACCTGCTGAGAAATAGCTGCACCTTAAGTCATCACTCTAGCATCTCCCCTAAAGAGTTCAGACAGTGGCTGAAGAGATCAGCATCTCTGTCTGCCCACAGCTATTCGCTTCTCCATCCTACACATCTCTTTGCTGTAACCGCAGCCAAGGACCAGCACTCTGAAAATGAAAAATAATTATCATGCTTCTTTGAATTCAAACTACATAAGTTATATTTTGCATAATCTGTGGTCCTTAAGGTATTAAATTCAGTAAAAATGTTATACTGACATTATGAATAGAGCCACCAGTCTTTTGGGGTCTCAAACTCAATTTGTCTTGGGGCCATTGAAGGCAGAGTCTGACTGAGGTTGAGCTGTATGGAGTTCCATTTATGCCTAAACTGTGTTTTTGTGTCCACTCTCTTTGGTCCATTGTCTATATCTACTGAATAAACTCATATCTATGTAAACCTAAGCAATATCTTTTGCGTGTCCTGTGAAACAAGAGGAGATAACTACGCTAGCAACTAGGAATGTAACGATTCAGTCAACCCACGACTCGATCAATTCACAGTTTTAAAGTGACAATTTAGATCCGCACCCACTCAGCTTAACCCCCCACCCAGCCGCTAAGCGTGCACTGAATGTTCAGCCCGGTTCAACATTATTACCCATAATCACAGCAGCACTGCACAATGACCAATCAGAGACCTGGATTTGGGAGTGGTGTCTGGGTAGCGTCCAGTTCAAAGCATGGAAGTGCCAAACATAAACACCAAAGATAAATTAATCTTTGTGCCTAGTTGGATTAAAATGACACCCAAACAGACCTTAAAAGAACAGAGTGGTGAAAACAAAAAAACCTCGAGCAAGACTTGGAGGATTTTCACCCTATTGTAGGCGGTGGAGGAGCACTAATGAACAGTAAAAATACAATAGAAGAAGATTCTCCTCCCTGCCGATACCTGCGTGAGCGCGCTGCTCCGGTGTGGATAACACCTGCTGTCAAATCAAAACTGTCAAATCGATTTTTTTCAATTTTGTGCATTGATGAACATGTTAACGAGTTTGAATCGTTCTTTTTACTGATTCCCCAAGAATTGTTACATCCTTACTCGCAACTGTTGCTGAGGACTTTTCTGACAACCAGATCCTACGGCAATAGCAAATGCAAAGTTTTAAGCATGAAGCAAGCTGTAACATCACAAAGCAAAAACAATGAGATCATCAAGAAGCATGGACATGCAGAAGCTTAGTAGATCCTGAACTTTTATATTAAGGTTTGGGCCGCAAAATATTGACTTCCAAATGACGCTCGGGCCATTTACAGTAATGAAAGTCTATTTATAGCCCAGTTTCTGCTGGAAGAGTTCTAATTGTTTTACAAATTGTGATTTTAGTTACGTTAAAACAGTCGAAGATGAATTCCCTCAAACCGTGTTTTCAGTCTGTTTAGTCTAATTCCACTTTTCCTAAATCACAGAGAGAAATAAAGTGCTTAAAATATGTTTTCTGTGCTTGATGGAATTTATCTTACTGCAACGTTCCTGGTAGATCCCTACAGAAATAATATTTTGACAAAAATTGATAGAGCCACAGTTTTCTGTGGCATTTAGGTAAAGACTCATCTATCAATAAACACTAAGGTCATGATGGATTTGAAACCAAGGAGCCTCTGACAGATCACAAAGAGCCAAAACAATAATTTCTAAAGCATAGAGAAAAAATGTCGGCATAAAATAGAAAAGGCACAGAAAATACAAGGGATACACTTTAGAAGTTTTACTTAGTTGACATGGAGTGGATAGAAATGGCTTGAGGGCTGTGCGAAACTAGTTGAATGACACTTCATGTCTTTAAAGTTGAAAAAAAAGAGATCTTTTCAACTTTCATGTTGATTGACGGCCTTGTTTTTTTTTTAAATGCATTATCAAAACTTGTGTGAAATATGTTTTTTTGTAAGTAGAGTCTGGCTGCTAATCACACAGATTCTCTTTGAAACGAAGCTTTGGCTGCAGTGTAAAGGTGTCAGACGGATATTCAACCTGTCAGGGATGAAGTTTGTGAAGGACCCAAATGCAGGAACCCGGAGGCGTGTTGATGGAATCTTAAATCATTTATTGAAGAAACTGAAGTTCAAGACCAAACAGATCTAAAAAGAAGAAAAATATGGTTAAAGTCAGGGAACATCAGTCATGTAAGGGGCTGACTCAACAAAGTGGGTGTTGAATGAGAAGCACCTCCCTCAGAGACCTCCTCAGATGAAATGGGCGACTGAGAAACCAGGAAACCTCTGAAAGTACAAGGAGTTGCTGCAGTGGTGTTGCCTGAAGTGGTGACTGGGAGAAACAATGTGGGTTTCCACAGTCACATGTTTAAACCACTACAGTGAGAAGTTTGAACTGGGTCCAAAGTGTTGAAATCTTTCATTCATTTTAGTGAATCCCACTGAACCTGAATACAAGACAAGCAAAACAGAGACCATCTGAATTCAATTAATCTTTTGGACTTAGGGTAATCAAGTTGTAAATTATGAAATGTCCACAAACAACAACGCTGGTAACTTAATAAAATGTGTAAAAAAAAAATCACTGAAAACAAATCCAACATTAAAGCTGTGGACATCTGTGGCTGAGTGGGCTCTTCACCCTCTCCCTCATCCTGGTTAGAGCTGTTAATGAAAAATAAAAAAACTTTTTTTCAAAACTGCAGTTTTTCTGTTGGTTTTATCTCCTTATTCTTTGCTTGATTGGGATAAACGAACAGGTCTTTGTCATTTTAAGACAACTCAGCAAAAGTACATTTTTGGATTTCCTTAGCAACAGAGTTTTTCGTTAACCACACCCACATTTCTAATATGTTCATATCATATATTCAGCTTGCGCCCAGGATTCGTTTATTAAATTTAGACAATATTCAAGCTTAAAAAATGTGTGAGCAACAAAGTAACGCCACTTTGGAATCTATAACTTCTAATTCCAACATTTTATCCCACATAGCCTCCCATTGATGCGGTGGCGGACACGGCTCACATAAATGCAAAAGCCACGACAAGACAACAAACGCCGACAACGCGATGACAAAAACGGAAGCACAACAACAAAATCTACACTGCTATTTAACTAAACTAAAACTTTAGCTACAATTTTTTTGTTTGTAAACTAGCCTTAATGATGATGTCATCTTTTTTGGGGGGTGGGAGTTGTCTATACCAGGTGTGTGCAAATTTTAGTGACAAATCTCTACACTCCCTCTCTGTTTTAGAAAATTTCTCTTGAATAATATATATTTACATTTATTTTGCATTTAGATTTCTTTTTCTTTGTGTAGAGTCAGCAGCAATGTAATGTTGCTGGTTCTGCTTTTCTTTTCTGGATGCTGTTTTTCTTCAACTGCAGGCAGCTGGTTTCTCATGCTCACAGTGTTCTCTTTCAGTTTAATTTCACCTCTTCAAATATTGCAATTTGCAAATGGTGTGAACTGGAAGTAAACAGTGCAAGTTCACTGAACAGCATAACCTTAGAGCCAAACAAATATATGTTTTGATAACTCATTATCCTAGAAGGTTTAGGTTTTTTTTCTTTCTTTCTTTCTTTTAAAAAGCAGTTAAAGAAACATCTTTTTAAAATTGCCTTTTCTTAATTCTGTTTTTATATTCTGTTTTTTACCCTGCTTTTATTCTGTGTTTTACTCTTTGTTTTACTGTGAAGCACTTTGTGAATTTTATCTTGAAAGGTGCAATATAAATAAATATTATAATTATTTTTACTATTTTTTTTTTATTTTTATGATTTTTTTGTTAGAGCACTTGTAGGTTGCAGGTGTGGCTATCAAAGTTTATGTATACATCAGTGTCCTGGTCCAACTAATTGATTTCCATGTAAACAGGCTTTTTTTCTTTCTTTCTTTCTTATTTATTTATTTATTTTGAGTAATCCTCACTACAGTTGAAAACACAATACCGAGGGGAGTACCAAGAATTTCAAAGTTCCAACTATGAGTGTGCGTTTGGTTGAATTTCTTTGTGCAACTATGACTTTTACTGACAACTTGTCCTGAATTCAGGAAAATATAGTCGCTTTGAAAACAGAACAGCAAGTACTTTTTATGGAGTGGATCATATTCACTCTGAACGCACGGACCACAAGTTCACAGAGATTATTCTGTTTCATGGACACAGAAAGATAAATATAAGTCATGGATCCCGACCATAAGAGGGTGTTTATGACATTACTTCTCACCTTCAATTCAAATTAAGAAGCTGTCAACACATTGTCATCAACAAACTCAAACATCAAAGCTTAATTTTCATAAATACTTTGTGTTATTTTTGACTCATTTTTTACATATAATTAAACAATTTGTTTATAAAGCAGAAAAAAATATTGTAAAACTCAAATAACATCCTGTATTTTTCTTTCTTGTCCACCTTTTCGCATGAAAGGTGTTACTTTTATTGCCTCACAAGAAGCTTAGTCATACCTCTTGCTGTTTAGCTGTTAGGCTCCAATTTAATATGTTGACATCTTGATGGAAATTGTATGCAAATCATCTTGCAGTCCTGGAAAAGTGTTGAAATTGCTATTACCACATCTATGCTTATTGTTCCCATTAGTCTGTTTTGTTGACAACACAGTGGGGACATTTTCTGCCTCTTTTTAAAATGTTTGGCATCGGTTCATTCTTCTGATATGTAAGAAAATCGAAAAGTCTCAGTAGCAGCAAACTGCTCATCTTTCTTTTTTTTTTTAATCTGTTTTGAATATATAGCCCCCTATAGTTTTATAAAGTTTCCTTTTTTAGATCATGTTTGCCCAAAACATTTATTACATCTTGTAACATTCAAGCTACCTTTCCATATTTTATCTTGAATGCTTTTGCTGACAAAAGCAGTCATTTTGTAGTCATTATTTTTTAATAGAAACAAAACTTTTTCATTTTTTTTAATATCTGAAGCTATTTGCTTTTTACTGTCATGTTCTTTAGTTTGTGTCCATATCATGTGTGCACATTGGTGAAAGTTATTGATCTTATACAAATAGGAAAAAAAATAATACAAGAAAGTTCTAGACCGTCAGCGTCTCTCAAGGTCTAATGGATTTCACAAAATACACACGTTTTCAGAAAATATTCTGTTTGTATGACTTGAAAAATTAAAACCAGAGGTTTCTAGTAAGCATGTCCTATTTTTTATAACCAAGTGCAGACAAATTGTTTTTTTTAATTAAGAGGAAGAAAATGTTTGAACAAAACTAAAAGGATTTTTTACCTGCAAAAATAAAAACATGTAATTACCTCGAGTTTACAAAGTTATTTCTTTCAGTTGTACCATTGTATTACAAAAACCTTTTTGTCTTTCAGAATTGCATGTAATAACCTAAAGTCAACAAGTACCAGAGGAACCCATTATAGAGTGCATTGTAGTTGTGTATTCATGTGAAAGCTTTGTTTCTTTCCCCTCTCTGACACTCAAGTTTTTTTTTCCTCCGTATTCAGTTCAAATTCAGTCTGCGTGCCAAAGCAGTAACGCTGTTGAATTCTGAACACAAAACACAATAATGGGTGACGTCTAAGCATGATTACGGAAGTCAAAAGTGTGTTTTGGCCTTTAAAAAATCCTGAAATAAAACGTTTGATAGGTGCAGGGTTATGAACACATATTTGTGTTCTTTCAGACTTCTTCCTGTTCTGCATCATTGTAATTTAGAAATACAGAAACATACATATATACAAAAGTGAAAACTAAGTGTTTAATATTGGAAAATAAAGAGGAATAAGACATATAATCAAGAAAAACACAAGTTTTATGTCAGGAAAAGAAAGAATAGTTTAGCCACATATTTTGTCTACTAATGTAAAAAGTAGTTAACTTATTTGGTGCTTTATTGTGTGATTTCTGACACGCAAAAAACATTAGATGCTCTGAAGATATGTTCCCCTCTGTAACACATGCTCCAGTGGCCTCTTCCAATGTTTATGTAAAGGTGGGTAAATGTGCTTTCAGGTTTCAAAACCCTCTTATTTGCACGTAACTTCCACACTTTTACGACCATTTCCAGGTACAAAACCACGTCCATTGAACGGGCGTCACAAGTCAAACCGAGTCAAACTTTGATAAAACAGGGATTCCGATTTTGTAATGTCATATTTTAATTCACATTTGAGTGTATCAACCGTAATAATCATAAGGGAGAGTTTAATAATTTCAGTTTATGTTTGAAAACAGCTATAGAACACTCAAAATACAGTTTCTTGAACTCAAGTTACATGTCCAGTATGTCCATAGCATAACTATCAAACATGACAGTGGCAGTATCATGGTCTGGAGCTGCTTCCAAGGAAGAGGACTTAAAAAAACAAAGTTTTAGGAGTGTGCAGCCTTGTTACTGTCTTCACTTAAATCCTATTGAGATGCTGTGGCCACGTCTTAAATTGTGTGTTCATGCTGGAGTACTGCAGACCTCTCCAGTGTGGGCCTTCTCCCCAGACCTGTTAAGCATCCCTACCGCAGTCCTTGTACTGTTAGGTGTGTGAAAACCTTTCCTTAAAAGGCTTAAGAGTTAACAGCTAGTACAAGCACGGAGATGATAATGATCCTGTCCAGCAAGCTACCTTTGACATTAACAAGGCTCTGCTGCTCTTTTTCTCCTCACTAAATGTTTTAAAATCACTACACTGAGTGTGTCAAATAGAGCTTTGTTCTTGATAATAATTTGAAATTGCACATTTAAAGCCACATTCCAACCATGTTATCTTTCTTTTGTAATATCCATCCCAGTAGTTTTTATTTTTTTTCTCTTTTTTTACGATTATTAACTCTTTGGCGAAAATCAAAAAGCCTTTGTTGTTTTTTTAAGACATGTTTTAAGCCTAATGGCAATGGCTCAATAGAAATACAATTCTGGTTTGTGGGTGGGACTGTTGGCTCAGAGCAACCCCGCCCCTTTCCAGTTGCTTAGAGGTCTGTTTGCGTGCTAGCATTTAGCCTCAAAAAGCTATCGTTAGCAGTGGAAAAATAACAACGAGCAATATTTAGCCATACAGTTTTGAGCCAGAGGCCAGCTCGGACGAGAGCATTTAATCATTTCTCACACACTTAATTAGCCAGACAGTGTGAGTATTTTCTAGTATAAGTTTTTCTTATCCAATATGATTTGAATTAAGAAATATTCAGATAGATAATTTTAATCATAAATATTTTTATATAAGTCCTGTACTTTATTATGATAAAATGCTACAAGTACATGTCAAAAACACAAAAACTATTTAAAGACTATTTTAAATCTAAAATTTATAAAATTGATAGAGAAACGTATTCAAAACCCCAAATAAGAATTGGGGTTTTGCATAAGGACTGACGCCACAGCAACATTTTGTACAATTCACAGGTTCAAAGTTTGAAACATGGAGAATAATAACATTCACAACTGCTTAAGGTTTTCTTTTTTTTTTTTTTTTTCTTTTGTTGGGTATTTATTAACTTATTTAAAATGTAAGAATCTGTTAGTAAGAAAAATCCATCCAAAATAACCTTGTACTAGAAATGTGTAGTTTGAAAGTACAACTAAAGTAGACTCCACAATGTATAAAAGCAGAGTGCCATAATTTGCTTCACTATTTGCAACAAAAATAATAATCTTTGTCTTTACTTCTTCCTTTTTTTTGGCTCTTTCAATAAAAAAGAAGACTTAGTTTACAAATTGAAGGACCGCATGTGGAGTTCCGTCTAAGCAGAACGTTGAGCAGGATACTACAGGAAAAACACACAGTACTTTTACCCTTTTACCCAAATTTAACTGCCCTCTCAATCCACTTTTCCCCAGTTCAAGTCACTAATGAGACAGAAGCACAAACCTGCTGACAGATTCTATCAAAACTTCCGGCAGAAACACTCCTACATTGATCGTGTCTTTTCTTTAACACACTTGCTGGTCTGTGTCCAAATGTGACATCCATCTGTTACGGCTGGCTCTGAACCGCAACAAATAAAGGGGAGACGAGACCGGTTTATAGCACCAAAACTCTTTTAATGAGCATACGAACAGCCAACGGAGCAAGGAGGACCAGCAGAACCAGAGCTGCAACCAATGGATCTGGTCAGCCAACGTAGGAGGGTCTCTCTCAAGCACCACAAAGGTGCTTCCTTTTATCTCCATCCTCTCTGAGTGGAAAACATCTGCACCTGTGCGAGAGGAGGAGCAGAGGGACAGGCAGCAGAAAAAAGACACAAACGGCCCAGGGCCGTAACACCCTCCCCCTAAAAAAAAGAAGCCCCAAATACAAAAAGAAAAATGAACAACCTCGAGTACACATGAGGCAGCCAGGCGAATCCGGTAATTCCCCCCCATTTAGCGTCCCCACCATATGAGAGAGGGAAACAGGACAGGCAGAGTGAGACTCCAGGAGGTCAACATCCAGGAGCACAGACGGCACAGGCTGCATTAAGCAGAGGGGACCTGATTCCAGCGCTTGAGCAACCTCAACATCAGGACAAACCAAGCCCTGAAGCTCTTCCAATGCACCTGGCTCCTGCTCCATCATCCAGCGCTCACTGGTTTCAGACTGACAGCCAGGCAGAGGAGCACCAGCCACCCTAACAGAGGGGGGAACATCAGCCCAGACTGCTCTACCAGCGATGTCGTTCCCCAAGATGACCTGGACACCCTTAACGGGCAAAGCTGGACGCACCCCCATCGACACCTCCCCCTGGAAAAAACCACAACAAAGCACAAGTCTATGGCGAGGGACACTTACGACGTCCAGGTTCATTCCCATGACAGGAATCTCAGAGCCTGCAAAGGTTATGTCAGAGAATGGCAAAGTGGAGGATACAATGAAGGAGTCCAAAGCTCCAGTGTCACGCAATATCTTCACGTGCACCTGATCCCCACCAACCATTGACACCAAGCCCTCAGATATAAACGGCAAATAAGACTCCTGTCCAGACTGGACCTCCCCACCAAACTCAGATTTAACCGGAGGAACTGACGAGGCACACAAAGACGGCCGAGGAGCACCACTCACTCTCCCCCGCCGAGACTTCAAGAGAAAACACTCGTTCTTCCAGTGTCCATACCGGTGACAATAATTACAAATATTCTTGTGGGGTGAAAATTGCCTACCTTGATGACCCACGTTGGGTCTGCCTGAAGAGACGCGAGCTGGACCTGGTTGAGCCCCGACAACCGAATGACTCAAATGATACTCATCAGCAAGAGCAGCAGCCTCAGCTACGGACTTAACCCCACAATCACTGATGTAAGTAGAAATGCTAGATGGTACCGAAGCCTTGAACTGTTCCAGAAGCATCAGTTCTCTCAGACCCTCAAACGTGCTAACGCCCACAGAAAGACACCAAGAATCAAAATTCCTGACCAGCCCCCGCATAAACTCCAAATGAGTCTGATCCCCACGCTTACGGGCCCGAAACTGTTGCCTGTAAGCTTCTGGTACCAACTCATAAGCCTTCAGAACAGCAGATTTTACAGTTGAATACCGAGCACTCTCAGCACGACTCAAAGCTGAGAAGGTCTGCTGCGCTTTACCAGTCAGAACACACTGTAACATTAGTAAACGTGTTCCCTCAGACCAACCTCGTGTTTCTGCCAACCGTTCGAATAACACAAAAAATGTTTCTGGGTCATTTTCATCAAACTTCGGAATTAACCTCAAGTCGTCAAGTTCATCTGGGCCAGCCTCCAGATGAACCGGACGCTCCACTCGAGCTTTCTCCCTCTCTATCTCCAACTGAATCAACAGCAGCTCCTTCTGCTGCTCAAATGTTAAATCATTACTGGATCCAGCAGACGAAGAAGACGCACCAAGGAGAGGCTTAGCCGAACCGAGCTTCAGAACCCCCATCTCTGACAGCCCTGTCCTTAAATGCACCAGAATCCGCTCCTTGCTCATTCTAGCGTCACCGACGTCAACACGATAATGCTCCGCGAGTGAGAGCAGCTGTTTCTTCGTGCACATGTCCAAACCAGACTCTGAAGGAGACTCAATAAAGTCCTCCACCACTCCGTCCATGTTTCAAACACGCAAAGGGGCGTCAACAACAAACAAATGTGCGCACATGAGAGGTAGGTGTGTCCCGCTAACTGCTCAGCGCCAAACTAGCTAGCTCAACCCTAGTCTTCAGGAGGCGTAGCGGTGGGTATTTACGCACTAGTTATCCGATGGACGGGAAAGTGACCAGTGAAACGGGCCACCCCCCCGAACCACGGACGTGCTCCCGAGCCGACGTAGGGGAAGGGGAGAGGGAAGCTCTGCCCGCCGTACCTCCGCACTAAAACCAAAACTCGCGGCGAGTCCCCTATGAAGAAACGCCGCTAAGCCTGACAGGGAACAACACCCAACACCCAGTGCACAACAAGAGCAAAAAAAAAAAAAAAAAAAAACTTACCCCCACAAGACCAAAAACCAAACGAATCCAAGAACCGGCACGTCACCCCAAACGAAACCAAAACAAACAGGAAGACGTCATCGAGGCGCGCGGCAACCAAAACAAAGAGGCGCAAAGCCCACACAAACAAAAGCCAGCGCACACACGAAACCGCCCACCAACAAACAACGTGGAAACCACACAAACACGCCTTAGGACGAGCCCCCAATTTGTTACGGCTGGCTCTGAACCGCAACAAATAAAGGGGAGACGAGACCGGTTTATAGCACCAAAACTCTTTTAATGAGCATACGAACAGCCAACGGAGCAAGGAGGACCAGCAGAACCAGAGCTGCAACCAATGGATCTGGTCAGCCAACGTAGGAGGGTCTCTCTCAAGCACCACAAAGGTGCTTCCTTTTATCTCCATCCTCTCTGAGTGGAAAACATCTGCACCTGTGCGAGAGGAGGAGCAGAGGGACAGGCAGCAGAAAAAGACACAAACGGCCCAGGGCCGTAACACCATCAAATTAAACAACTTGAACATTTTAAAGCTGTACAGGCCGTTCTAACTTCTTTTTTAGAGTAAACTTTTTTTTTTTCTCAATTTCACTATATCAAGGTGTTATAGGAGAGATTTTACAAAAATTCTAAATTTTACCAATTCAATTTGTCTCCCCATTTTTTTTTTTTTTTTACTGATTCACAATCATTTACAGCGCTTCCATATATTAAACATATCCTGGACGTATGACTAATTTAACAATGTTACTTCATATAAAAACCACTACATGCAACACAAAATTAAATACATGACACTACTCTGTCCTGTCACCTTGTAGTTTAGTTATTGACCCTTTTTGACAGGATTAACCTTTTAATCCTTTAAACTCACTCACCGGCAGATTTATTTGAAAACAAGATTCTTTGTGTGTCGAACTGGTTTAAGCAAGTCATAAAAATAAATCATTTTTATTATAAGCTGAATAAATCCAGTGCTGTATAAATACACATAAATGTGCAATCCGTATTCAAAAGTCTCATGTTCATAGGTAGCTATGCACAGTGGCGGACTTAACAGTTTGGGGGCCTCAGGCGGAAAAAAACAAGGGGTCCTCTACAGTGGTTGGAATAATATGTTAATCAGGTTTTTTAGGCAAAAGAAACAAAAATACACAAACGATGGAACAAAACAGTTCACTATGTAGTGAATTTTTCTTACAATGGAGTGTTAGGGACACCAGGAAAGAAAGATAAATATACAAAATATATAAGAATAAAGCTGTAAAATTATGAGAAAAAAGTCAACTTTACACAGGATTAAAATTGTAAATTTGTGACTTTGAAAGTTGTAATTTTACATAAAGTGTAACATCAATCTTTTTCCGCTCATCCAGGGCCGTATCACCTGGGCAGCTTTTGAATATAAAGTTTGTACGTTTACAAAAAAGTAAAGCAGATTCAGGGAGATTCACAAGCAGTGCAATGCCCATCCCATTTCTCTGAATTGTCTGCAACAAAACTTAAAGAGGTAATGTTTGATTGGCTTCGTTGAAATGTTTCAAAAGCTAAATGAGACTTTTTTTAATTAAAAATAAAACTGACTGCCAGTTTTTATTATTATTATTATTTTGTTGTTTCCTCATAAATTGTTTTAATTCGAGTAAAAAAAAATTGTCTTTTTTCATAATTGTATTATTTTATTCTAGTAAAATGTTGACTTTTTTCCTCATACTTTTAGCGCTTTGTTCTCGTAAAATTTATTTATTTTTTTTAAGTAAGACCTTGTTAGTGTGCATCTATGATTTCTTCCTGCAAAGTTTTACCACTTTATCCTCATAGAATTTTGAATTTTTTGTTATAGCTTATAACTTATAACTTTTTTTTTTTTTTTATGTTTTCCTGCTGCAAATAACTTCTTGCTGTTTGTGTGTGTTTACCTGTTTATCTCTTGAGAAAGTCTTTTTCAGCTTGCTAGCTTGCTGTGGATGGACTATTCCATTGGTGCAAAAAACTGGCTTTTTTGGCACAGTTAGATATCAATGGGAAGAACTTATTTTTAGACATGTTTTGGGGCCCCCAACACCTTGAGGCAATCGCCTACCTTTACCTGATAGTAGGTCCACCCCTGGCTATGCAGATTTTTAACTCTAACACCAGAGCTCCAGTGTTTATGTTCTTTATGTTCTTATGTCACTTTTTTCCTTAAGAATCTGCTGGAATTACGTTGTCACCGGTGACGCCTCGTGTTGAAGGGTAAAGACCATTTGTGGGCAATACATACAAAACACGAGGCCATGGTAGGTACCATTGAAAGCTAAACCAGGGTTGGACTCTAACAAATCAGGGATGTGGAGTTGGCACAATGAAGGGATAGCGACTCATAAATCATGGAAGTGCCAACTGTTTGCAAATTGATCATGAAAGAGAAATTAGTAATTTGTGCCCAAACAGAATTATGACACCAAGTTTTTTATAGTTCATATTGGAGCTGTGAAAGAAAAAGCCTGGAGCAAGATTTGTGAGATTTGCTCCACTTTGACATTTAACACAAAACGTCTTCCAACTATAGGTGATGGACATGTTCAAGTAAACAGTAGAAAAAGAAAAAGAAGCCCCTCCCTGCTTGAACAGTGTGAGCATCTGGGTTTAATGTTAAATGCTCAACATCGAGTCGCTGATTTGTAACCTTTTCCAAATAATTCTAAACATACTGACGTGGAATGGATGTGCCAGTTGACACAGAAATGCATTTATTTAAGTCCCTCCACTAACTTTTACCTCAGTCGGCTATACTTTAATTCCATCAATAAATACCAGGCTGAAGGTTAAGTCTATTTGTTTAACCTAGCAAAATTGACATTTATATATCGCATTTAAAAAATGACGAACAAGTCCATTGTGACATTTGAATCATTCTAATGTTATTTCTCAGACATGTTTAAAAAACGAATTGTCAATCCGCCTCGTGATCTAACAGCTTTATTCATTCTGACCTTACTTACAGAGCACTAATCAAACTCTAATTAAGTGCTTTTCAGACTTCAAGGCAAGGAGAGGAATACAAAACGGACTTGAAGTTCTTACGAAAGCTTTTTCAGAAATGACTGTACACGCATTCTCTCACAGATGTGGCCAATTAGGACAGACAATTAAGCCAGCGCAACACGCAAAGATTTCCTCCCCGCTTCGATGAGGCCAGTGGGGATGCAGAAGGAGGAGCAGTTAGCTCACAATTACAGCGACGATGAATTTAAAAAGAGGCATATGCAGATGAAGCATTCTTACCGCCCTGTTGAAATTATCTTTCCATTTTCACTGATTAGATTATTCAAAAAATAAAAAGAAGCATTCAAAGACAAGGCATTTGATTTACCTATCCTGTTATTCCTCTCCGTTCGGAAAGGCTTGGAGTTCTTCCAACAGAAAAATACTTGACATACATACTCTTCAGAGATAACTGCAAAAGAGTCCTTTCATGAAATAAATGTTCAATTTTTTTCTATATTCAAAGCCACGAATGCAACCATTTTATGTAAAACACCTATGAAGGAGATGTGAGAATTCATCGTAGCAAAATCATTCGTTTTTAAGGTTAGCTTTGCTAAGCAGGTTGAGATATAGCAGGAAGCAGAATGCATGTTAATGTGCATAGTAAAATCGAGGGTAGTTTGAAGGAAGGCAGGGTTGATTGGAGTGGAAGGTGGTGCCTTCAGGCACAGCTGATGACATTTCTGAATTTTAAACTTGGAAGGGGAATCTGCTGTTCAGATATTTCGGACAGAGTCATAAACAGTAGATATGAGGTCATTCATACAGGGGATAAAGTCAAAACAGACAGTGGGGAATTTTCTTCTTATTACTTTTGTTGTTAGTATAAACAGCTGCTTAATTCTCAAAGAAAAAGGTATCCCTCAGATATATTGACTAGAATTTAGTGGCTTTAACAATTTAAACAAGTTTAGAAAAGAGGGTCCCACTCCAATCATTTTTTGTTCTATTGTAAAAGTGTTCCCAGTGGTCTTTTTATTATAATTGAGCCCTTTTGGTTACATAAATAAAACTGAATTAAATTTCTGCTTCCAACTGATGATGAGTTTAATGTTGTGTTTGGGTGCCATCTTGCCTACATCCAAGTCCCTCTCAGGTACCAGCCCGGACAGGAAAAACAAAACCGTACATTAATCTATTTCAAAAGTGGATCATTCAGAATGGAGTGGATGCTGTTTTTATGTTATTGAGTGTATATGTGCTGTATTGATTTTACTAAAAATGGTTTGTCTCTTTTCATTCCACTGACAAAGCAAGTTAATACCACAAAAGTAAAGTAATAGTGATTTGATTGAAAGAGTAGTTGTTGTAGGTCCTGTGTCATATCTACAACATTTCCCCAACAATTCATAAAATTTTGAACAAAGAAATGCAATTTTAAGCCTAATTTTCTTTAAAAATGTTATCCATTGTAAAAAAGAATGCTATAAGTTAAAAACACCCAAATACCATAAATAAAAAGCAACAATGCATTTTTTTTAGCATGATTTATAGGATGATATCACCAGTTTTTATAAAGAAAAATTGCAGTTTTAAAGATTGTGGTTTGAACTTCTCAGTGACCTCTGAGTGTTTGGAACACATTGATGCTTGCGGGACTGATGTCATTAGATGGTTTCTCGGTGACTGGCAGGGTGGTTGCCCTGAGGCGATTCCATCAACTTGGGATCTTCATCCCTTGAAATTCTGAGAGTAATTTGAGGGTCATTGCAATCAGTTTGACTATACAGATAAAAATCTTCACTTCACAGGCACGGCAATTTTCCCTCTGCATCAAGAAGACCAAAGTTACCTTTTAGTTTACTCAAACCTACTCCATCTGCAGGTACCTGTCATTTCTTAAAGTGGCTGCTCTAATGCGCTCCGAACATGACCACCAGCCTACAGAATCAAGCCTCTGCAGATGATAGCTTTGTGAGCTCACAATGATGAAATGAGTCATTCAACTCAACAGCACAGATGCTTCACTCCCCGTATTCAAGAAAATGCAAATGACTGACCTCCTTTGGAGCTCGGTGTGCACTAAAATAAAAAAAACAAAAACTTTCTCCTCTTTAACATTTTCTGCGACAGCAGAATTTTTCTTTCAGAGCTGAACTTGACATATGTTGACTTTGCATTTATTTTCGCTGACAGTTCCAAGTGACTTTGGATAAAACATCTGCTAAATGTAAAAGTGTAAGCACATAAAACTCTTGCATTTGGGGGTTTGACATAAATGTGTTTCAAAAACAATTCAAAAAAGCTCATTATGAGACTCTCCATCTGGATCTGTCTGGAAGCAGCGCTGTAGAGGGACAGGGACCTAGGATTAAGCTTAAGTCCAAGCAAAATGTAGTTTTGTGCAACTGCTTTTGATAGGATGCAAGGGTTTAACACACACACACAAAGTAAACATATGTGCTAAAATTGAGGTTGGTAAATGTAAATCACCGTATTTTTCACCCTATGGAGAACACTAGATTATAGGGCGCACCGTCAACAAATTTATATAACATGTAAGGCCCAACAAGGCATATTAGTCTATCAGTCAGTCAGACTTTATTAACTGTGTTCACAGTAACTCTACCCTTGCTAAAGATAAGTATACGTCAAGTATATGTTTTCAGTGTTTCCCCAAGCACACTTGCAAAGTCTCCTGGCAGTTTACCAACAAGTATACTTCTTGGGAAAAAATTGGCCAAATTTTTCTTTAAAAAAATTATACTTAAAAGTATCCTTAAAGTAAACTTGGCCTGATTTGATATTAGTA
This sequence comes from Oryzias javanicus, assembly GCA_003999625.1. Classification (NCBI taxonomy): domain Eukaryota; kingdom Metazoa; phylum Chordata; class Actinopteri; order Beloniformes; family Adrianichthyidae; genus Oryzias; species Oryzias javanicus. The sequence goes on along the minus strand of CM012451.1, from coordinate 21,955,861 downwards.
AAAAGTGTTCTTATTAAAATAGATAAAGTGTACATTACACCTTTGCCAAATCTACATGAACAGGACTAAAATATCTGTCAATGACTATAGTATTTTAAAACTGCCTCTCCCCATCCTAAGGTGTTTTACTAGACATTTTTAAATGATGTACTCTTCACTTGTAATATATGTTGTTATGAATTACTGCACGTCTGTTTAATGACTATTGACAGCATTATAAACAAAGACCACAAAAACATTTGTCTCTTTGTGGATTAATGGTGCTATATTTGTACATGAAAGATCAGGCTCTCTTAAACCAAAGTTATTCACACCAAAGCTGACTTCTTGATACAAACCTACAAGATAGATTACTGAACATACCTTCCAGGAAGAAATCAGTATAGGTCAAAAACGATACAGCTATTGTCAAAAAGAAATGTAATACCAATGGTAACACTAAAGTATATTTTGATCAAAACTTTAAGTATAAGATAGATATATTTAGACTTGTAGTATATTTCAAATAAACCCTAATAAAAACGTATCATGAGCTTGAAAAGTTTCTTTAATAAGTACTTAAAAATATAACTAAAAGTACATTATCTTAAATTAAGTTAAAAAAAAAAGTATAATTGAGTTTACTTATTTTTGGTTCAGGTAGTTCTTGTTTGTAACTTGCTATGTTAGCAGCGTTAGCTTCTTTACCCAAGAACACTTTCACTATCAGAAGTTACTGGGTAATTTTTAACTGATATAATGTACCCAACAAAAAAGTAGATAAAATCATGAAAACACGTTGATGAGTTAGAGTGATTTTCTTTTATTTTCAACTGCGGTTTCTGTATCAAAATTGAATATATAGACACAGGAAGATCTTAATAGCATGCTTGAAATTTATGGAAAAATTAGGATTATGAGAACAAAATATAAATTAAAAAAATTAAGAAAAAAAATACTTGGTCTTTGGTTCAACCATTTTAGGGTCATGTGAAATTTCTCTGGCGAAGGCACAGACTCCTCGACATGTGAACACAGCTACAGGGGAGATGAACAAAAAATAGTATTTTCTCAATGGGTAAAAATGACCAGTTGATTAAAATATTGTTTTCAATATAAAATTGAACTTTATAATCACCACCTTATGATATATATTCTTAAACACTAAATAAGACTAGCATACAGACTCCAGGAACAATCTCACTTACCTATTCCTGCACAGTACACACAGGGAAGTAATGACATGGACACTCAGGTCAACAACAGAATCTTATAAGAGCAATGTCCTGACCTCCTGTGACCTGCATCAGGTGTGGCAGAGAAAGCTTCAGACGTAGCAGGGACCGCATCAGGCATGGCGGGGGAAGTGGGATAGACAGTAAATTTTGAGGAAACAGGTCCTGAGGTGGTTTGTATCTGGTTTTTTTTCTTCTTTCTTTGATGACAAAGCTTATCATCACCTGGTTTCAGAATGTAGTCCACAACAATGTCGCTGTTGTACATTTCTTCTGCTTCCAGTTGATCAACATCCTCATCACTGCTTAGCCTGAATAGAATCTCTTCTATTTCCTTTTGGGTCAAATACTTCTCTGGCTTCCTTTAATACATTTTGTTATCTAGACTCTATAAGTTGAACTGCTACTATCTGGCTAGCTGTATAATGTAGTTGACGAGGGACAGTAAATATGGTGAGCCTGAAGCTGTCACCCTTGACATGTGGCAAGATTGCCTGAACACAGGGTGAAATACACCCAAAACGTACTTTACTCTCTTTCACTCTAGCTGGGTCAAAATCACCCTTAGAGCATGTGGGAGGAAAGGGTTTTGGAGTGGGGGGGGTGACACCCACACTTTTAAAGATGTCAATAACAATGGGGAAGTTACCAAGGGACCCATGACGCTCAGAAAAAATAAATCATGTATGTAAATACTTTTGTTTAGGTAAAAATCAACCCACGATAGTCCTCTGGGTTAACATTACCTAGTTTTAGGTTACATTTTTTTAACTAATCCTCATGTTTTGTCTTTTTCATTAAAGGATTAGGGTTAATTTATACTTTTGCCAATAAGCTCTTCTTCTCACTTCTGTTCTACAACTACTTTTCCTGATTAAAACAGTGATATATCTCATCTATCTTTTAATTTTAGTCATTATCTAACCATATAACTGCACATTTCCCCATACTAGGTTGGCTGGATTTAACTACATGACAGCATAATACAGAAATGTCAGATTTAAATTGTTTCACATGCTGCTTTTCTTTTGTACTGTAGTTTGAAGAAGTCGAAGTCAGATTTAGCCCTGATTGGACAAAGAAACGTGATACAAATCAGAACTGTCATAGATTGTGGGAGAGATGTTGGTCCAGGAGAGGCAGAATGTGGAACTCCAGGTGACGGACACATGACAACTGATTACATGAACTCAAATATTAAAAGTCACAGCTGATGCCGGAAAAGAAAACTCATAAAGGAACTAAAACTCTGGCTGCTTCAAGTACAAGAAGTGTCAGAAAAGACTGAGGCAAAATGGCACAATCATTTTGCATGAACTGGCAGGAGCTTCGGAAAGCTGAGATGGGAATAAATTGCGGTATAGAGGGAGTATGTGGGGCAATAAAAGGAAAACGTGGAATACTAATGGGGAGCGAAGGGAAATGAGGTCCACAACAGAAGGTGACACAAAGCTAACTGGATCTACAAGCTTTATTGATGCAACCAATAACAAACACAACCTTTAAAAAATATGACGCACAGTAAAAAGGAATTGAAAAACACGTTAGAGACTGGCCAAATCCATAAATTGTGTTTGACATGATCAATAAATATTATGTTTTTGTATTTTATAGACTGAAAAACTGTACAGAAGTAGAACAACCCTGCTTTAATTTAATTCTATTTGAGTAGTTTTTGGGAAATTCCTGTAAGCTTTGCCTTTCTTTAGGACAAAATAAGGATCTACGCGTTGCAAAAGTGCATTTTGTAGTGGCCTCTCTCTGAAGCTGATCCTCGAGCGTTGCATAATCCACCACTGTTCTCAAGTGACAGAACAAATGCCAGCTTAATCTGTCAGTTTAATTAGAAAACAAGCAACATGGGCTCTTTGGAAGAACAAATGAGTACATTTCGCCTAGAGCCGTCATGTTTATCAGACAAATACAGATGATAAAAACCTCTCCGCGACAGCAATTTATTGCAATATCTTTGTGTTTCACCGCACACATTTGGCCTGCAGCTTTGCAGGTAAGAGACTCGTGTGACAGGAAATCATTACCTGCTCATGAGTAATGGTTCTAATTTTAGGCTAAGATTGTGCTCTCTGTGGAATTTATTTGATTTGATCAAAAATTAGTTTAAATTAAGAGACGTCCAGTTTGACCACTTTAATAAATCTCTTATCATCAGTGTCGTATCTGAAAGTATTGGTTTAGTTTCCCAGTCTAAGGGAGTTCTGGCCTGTTTGGGCTGACGTCTATTCCAACTGTCACATGACAAAATATGGAATACATCATTGACAAGTTACCAGTCTATCACAGGGCTGCACACACAGTAATAGGACAGACAACCATGTACACTCAGACTAATGCACAATGACAAGTTGGAAGAGATTCATAGTGAACTAAAAATGAAATGAGCCCACATGAACAATCTTTGGACTAAATTATATTTGACTGTAGATAAAAAGGGTGTCAGAGATGCTTCAGATTTCTCTCCAATCTGGAAGATTAAATGATTCAAGACAAATAGATCAAAAATAAATTAATCTATTTTTGCATCAGAATCCAACTAACTAAAATCTGCAGTTTAAGAAAGAAAAAAATAAATAAATCAATATAAAAAAATAAATACAAGTGGGTCTAGTTTAAAGTGATTGTTTTTTGAAGAAAGTCTTAGCCTCTGCGGGGCTTTTTGGGGTTTCAAAATCAAATGTTTAAATATTTTCTTTATTTTATTTCATTTTTTAAATTCAGACAGGACATCAAGCCTATCAATATTAAATTAAGAAACACACAGACACACATATATGGTATTGCTTCATGCTACAGTCACAAATACAACTTTCATTGCACAATGGCAAGGCAATGACAGAGTCTTGTAGCTTTAGGTTTCAAGTCTGATTTCTTTGAAAATCGTTTGCATGGTCCTAAACGTAGATAGCTGCCATCAGGCGTACGGAATGGCCCGGTTCTTATCGACCCCCGAGCTGCCGTCTGGAAACATCTACATCATCGTCCAGTCAGAGCTGCTGCCGGTGTAGGAACTGTGTGTTCGGTCTGCAAGATCGGTACGGGGGCTTAAGACTTGATGACATGTGATTGATCTGGACTATTTATATATATTACTGGATTGGCCATTGTGTGACATGAGATTGGTCCAGTCCGGACGATAGACAATACACAAAGAGAACTGGATTGATCATCCTCGCTTTTCAAAAGGAAGTACCAGTCGGTCCCAGGAAGTCAAAATCCTATAGACTTCAGCTGAAAAATCAATAGCGAATACTGTCATTCTGTTGGTCAGAATAACAATTCTGGCTCTGGTGTCTCTTTTCAACACATTCTTGCAAAACCTAATGTTTTTTCATGATATATTTCTATTTATTGAAAATTACTGAAGTTATAAACTGGCCAATCAGATTGATTAATAAGACCGTGTGGTGCCTGCTGGCTCCATCTCAAACATTCAAAAATTGGATTGACAGATTTTCTGACCCATCACTGCTGACTAAATCCACTTGGTCCCAAAATGGCTAAATCGGGAGACTGAATTAACTAAATTTGTTGGAACCCGAAATGAAGCCTTGTCGATTGGTGACGTCAGCCTTGTTTCGTCCATCTCTATTCTTGTCAGTGGTCTGGACCATTAATATGTATTAATGACTTGACTATGACATGACATGCGTGATGTCTTACTATGAATTTGGTCTGTGAAGAACTGTGGAGATCGCGCGACCTCAATATGTGGCCACTGACGGATGGGAACTTTTAGAGAAAATCGTCAGGTTTCTGTAAATTTCCGACTCCCACCAACAATCTTTCTGTATCCATATTTTGTCAATGTGTATGCTGAAAATAAATTTAAAAAAAGAATAAAAATAATGACACAAAAGATTTCACAAATGTATTTCAATGAAGCAGAACTACTGTGTCACGCAGATTAAAATAGTATTGAAGTTCACCAGGAGAAAAGGGAAGAAATTCCTTCCAATCGTATCTTTAGTAGTAAATGTGGCTCCAGTCTAACTCTGGCAACCTCTCAAAGATTCGAGCAACTCTTGGGCATCACAGGAAGAGAGTCAGAGGGAGAAACCAAATGACTTTCTCGTCACTTGGTAATACCCTGCCAAGACTATCAATAACAATCTCAGCAGCTCAAGTACCAGCGGGGCATTAAATCTTTGTCAGTTCTGTCTCTCAGTAACTGCGTGGGTTTGAAGGCTCATTGGCAAACATGAAGACTCTTGTCTGATTTTCGTATGACACGTGGAGAGTCTCAATGGGTTGAGGCTGAGGCACTAATGATAGAGAAGCAAACAAGCCACTTTAATAAGAAAAAAATGAAATAAAAACTCCATATTAATTTAGTAAAACGTTTTAGCCTTTGATTTTAGTCAATAATAAACTTTCTAACATATTTTGCTGCTACACAAAAAATAAACACCAGAATTATTTAGTTTGAAAGCTGATTAAATGATGATCAAGAGTGTTATATACGATATTAAAAAAATAAATCAAATGTTATATAGCAGTCTTGAAGGACGATAGGAACATTATTATTACTTTTATTATTATAATTTTGATTTGTAACCAAGGGGATGAATCTAAGTAGAAGATGTTTTTATTATTATTTCTGTTTTTTTTTTTTTTTTTTATAGTTTACAAATTATTTCTCACATATGTTCTTTAAAGAGTCTAAATCCACATGTGTGCAGGGCCACAGCTTCTAATGCAGAAAATAAATAGATAATCCATAATAGAAATAAAAAAAGAAACTGAGAAAAAGATTTCTGAACTGTCCAGCAGACAGCTTTAGATCTTCTTTGGCGGACTGACAAAATGATTAGATTACATCTGAAAATCTGTGTTGTTTCCTAGGACACAGTTTCTACTATTTCATACTTTTGGCCCAAAGTAAACCCACCTCTACTTCCTGTCATCCAGCAGTTCAAACCCACAACGTAGCCCAACTGGTGCAGTAACATTGACTCTGTTGTACAAGTTTGAGTAAGATGCCAAACAAATCTTCTTGGTCTACAAGTGGATACTTCAGCTTATTTCCCACCCAGCATCTTTTCTACATCACTAACAGTCTTTTTCAAACTACCGATACACATTTTCTTCTCACCCTCAATTTAAATAAATTAATAGTCATAAATGTAGCTTACATTTCTTCATATATGTCCTCCATCATGAAATAAAAGCAGTAAGGACAACACCATTTTCATCAGAGTGGGTCTGTAAGTATGTATAGACGGAGCCCTAAATTGAGCTCCTGAGTCTAGAAGCTTTTTCACTGATGATAGTTCTCAACTGGCTCATTCAAAGGCCTTCAGACCACAGCACACATTATCCTTCAGCCATTCATCATTGGTCTGAATCCCCCAACCATAAAGGTCATGTGACAGCCTGCTCCTGGGCTTTACACCAGAGTGCCCTTGTTTCAGCGCTGAAAGAGCTGAGAAGACCTTTGAGCACTCCATATACATCAAAAGCATTATTTAGTTTGAGGATCGGAGCACGCAATCCCAAGGCCAGTCAGTAGCTGGGTCGTCGGAGTAATAAATAAAAGAAAGTGTGGTTTTCTCGTGTGAGCTTTTGGGTCTCACCTTTACCGGCCGGACGAGGTGTTCGTCTTTTCCGATAGGAGTGGCTTTAAAGGCAGGTATCATTAAAGGGGTGGGCATGAAATTCAAACGACTCAACGAAATTTCTTTGTGGTGAACCGTCAAGTAGAATCTGACATCAAGGACACCTCAAAAAGATTCAAAGACCGCTTCAAAGACGCACCGGAGCACCGTGGGATGCTTTTAAAATACGACCGGACAACATACTTCCAAGAGGAGCATTTGGTGTGTAAACTTTGAAACAACAAACAGATTGGTTTTAAGGATTCAAGAAAACAGTAAAATCCTTGTTTATTAACGCACAAGGTTTGGCTTGTGGTTATGATTAGGAAAATGCATTCAAATGGTTTTTGATTTATCCTCACCAGCTTGTAAAGCAGCCCTTTTTTCCCCTTTTTTGCTTGTTTAAGGCTAAGTTCTCCGCCTCAGGTGGTGCCTGTTGTCCTTCTCTGTCTTGACAAACCTTGTTTCTTAACACCGTTGCCCTGATCATTCATTGTGACTTGGGCAGTTTCAGCATAAATTCGATGAGCTCCTCCAGAGAGGTGGAGGACAGCTGAGAGTAATGGAAAATTAAGTGCCCGGCTCTGCTGGCTTTGGAATCGGCTTGTCGTTCAACCCCAGGAATAATGTGAAAATTGAAAAATTGGTGATACGGCCAAACCTGTGTTGTTCCACACAGACCTGTCTGGAAGCTGAATCACTTTGATGCTCGGCTCAAAATCACCTCAAACCTTCAAATCACAGGTATGCAAAGAAAAAAAAAAGAGCTTTACACGTCAGGTCATTGACAACATTTTAGTTAGTGTAATGCTTCTGCTTTTACTACACTGTACAAAGTGAAAAGTCAGGTCAATTAATAAAAGCTCTGCAATTTGTTACTTATAATAATATTAGTTTTTTAAACATTTTTAAGTTGAGTCAACTTAACATCAACTAAAATTTTTAATTTGACAAAAACGAATAATTTTAAATGTAACAAATCACAGAACTTATTTGAGCCAATGTCCACTTTTTACAGTGTAGGTTGTCTTCACACAATAATTTTACTTTTTTTTTTACTTATTTTTTTTAACATTTAGGTCATATGACAAATAGTCATACCATGCAGGAGTTCTAGACATAGATTATTTGCTTGCATGTGCTTGTACACATACACAGTATCAACAAAAATACAAGAGCAGTTTAGAATTTAGATTATAACTAGTTTTTTTCTTTTCGCATTTGCGGGTAGTTTCCCACCATAACCCAATTAAAAGAAAAAAAAAATTAATGGAAACTAAATATCTACTATTATCCAAGAACAGCCTCATTTATTAGAAATATTTTTGAACTGGGGACTATTTATCCCTGAAGAAGTCACTTCATTTGTAGTCTTAATGCAATTCCTTCCATATTTTATATATTTCTATTGTGGGGTTTGTTGCTGGCACCAGAAGACTGTAATCATTTTCCTTGCATTTCTTAACAAATAAAAATGGCAGTTTTATCTAGTGTTACTCTTAAATATTCCCAAAACGACTGAAGTTCACAATTATTTAGATTTTAACATGTGGTTCATACATGTATCTGTTTTAACAACACCATCTCTAATATTACTAATAATTTAGCTGGCTTTTTTTTTATGATTCTCTTAGAAAATATAAATTAAAAAAAATAATTTCTGTGCTTTAAGAAGGGCTTAACATGATGGTGTTAGGAGGGAAAGTCGCTTCATTTCTTTGAGCTAAAATGAAGTTTATAAATGATTCCAGACGAAGGGCGTGCATCTAAGCATTAAGTTTTTGCTTGTGCTTTCATCAATTCCACTCAATTTGCGCTGAACTCACGGTTCAGTGACTCATCTGTAATATTGTCCAATTAAGTTTAATTTTAATGAAGCTCTGTTTTATTTTTTATCAGCGTGATTCTATTGTTTAATCGTAAAAAATTTTTTTATTAGTGTGGAGAATCCGATTTGTTGTGTGTATGGAATAAGTATATATATATATATAATTTTCTTTGTGGCAATGATTTAAGATTATTTTTTCTGTACTAGTTATGTTTTACAGCTTGTTGGACCGGTTTTGACAGACCAGCACTTTTATATAATAATTGTGTACAATTTTTCATGAAAACACAAAAGCAGTTTAAGGACTGGAAATGTGACTCTATAGTCTTTCTCAAAAGACTTTTCGTATTCATACTTGTCATATTTGAATTGTACCTATTCAGTGTTCAAAAAAATATCCAATAAAACTTCTCCATTCATTATTCATATCACAGCGTCAGGAGGTGAGGTAAATTATGGTGGTCCTCAAGAATTCCTGCAGCATCTTGAAACACCCGGAGGGCCTCCTCAGAGTTGAAATTGTGTGTCCAGCATTTCTTCTGTTATTTCAAGGTCATCTCAATGGCCTCCTAATATCAAACCAAGGGGCTTTAATATCTCACCAATATCTCATTTTGCATTTATTTCAAAGGTTGTGAGTTGAATCTAAAAGGGGTCAATCCTGAGCTAAGAATAAAAACATTCAGAAAACACTTCAAATATTTTTCATTTATTCACATTGAGCTTTTTTTTTAACGGAACTGAAAAAAGCACTAGAAGGTCCAAAACCACATAATTCAGTGGAGATTCACGTCAAAGTATCCACTATCAACAGTGATCTATAAAGTTAAAAAAGCTCGTTCAAATTCCGGTTTAGATTAAGATGTTTTAAGACACTTTTCATTAAGCCCACACATGAGTTATTAAGTTATTGAGGAATAATTTCATGTAAAATACTATAAAAGTCTCTAATCTCACTCAACATTTTGAATTAGCTTTATTTGTTGGTAATAATAGAGATAAAACATAAGTTATTGTTTACAAAAATCAAACATTTTATTTTATTTTTTTTCCTTAACAGTATAATCTTTACTAGATATCATATACATTTTGTAACTACTTCAACTTCTTAATACTTCTTTTTTTTTAACTCAGGATCATCAATATTTTTACTTGACGGTACAAAAAAAATGTAATTTTTTGATGAAAACAAAGAGCAGATCTGATTATGCTACTCTATAATTTCCATTTACCAACACGCTTCACAACTGTCACGTTTGTTAAAGAATTACCTTTAACATATGAGACCACAAAGACTTTGATGAAAAAGTGCAAACTTGTTTAAGTTCCAAGGGGGTCCACTTTCTCAAGTTTCTCTTTACTTCCTGGTTTTTAACAGTTTAAAACAACATTTTTTTTGCTGCTACACATCAGTTCTAGGTTGATATATGGTGCCCTCCAGTGTTGGAATTATAAAACACATGTATTGTGATATGAGGAAATTCTGAAGCAGCACTTCATATTTACAGCCTTTAAATGTGTCAAGATGGTTCCGGAAGCAGCCCATACCACAGTCATCGAAAGTAGTGATGCGTTGCATATTAGAATTGTGGGTTTCTACAAATTGGAAAGCAAATTCAATGCTTATGCATAAAACTCCAACTCAGAGTGAGAGTAAAAGCCAGACTTTACTGATAAACAGACCACAGATCTGCTCACACAGAAATAACATTGTCTCACTCTGTATCACAGGAGTTTTACTGCTTGAAGCCCCACTCTGATAATCGTTTAATCTATTGTAAAAGCATTCTCAGTGATCTTTTAACAATGATTATGTTGTTTTTTGGCAAAATCTGCATTGTTTTCTCGGATCTGAGTTCTGGGCAGGGCCATTGGTGGGGAGTAACCCACCACTACTTCCCATCATCCATCTCTTTGGCTTACAGCACCTCACACCTCCAACCTAACATTACTGGCGCAACATAAATATCAATAGCAATATCTGAATTTTCTTGCTGTACAATTTTAAGCCAGATGCCAGCTCAGAAGAGGAAAACAAAGACGTACATGGATTTATTTGTCTGCAAATGCGTCAGGATGGACGGGAGCAGGGAGTTTGTGGCTTGCTGTTGTAGCTCCTGCTGTTATTCACACCCACAAGGTTTACCTATAACATTTTTTTTTTCTTTTGATTTACAACGATTTGAGAGAAGGAATTCTCAAATGCATTTATATTAGTTTTCTTTATATATGTCCTCCGACATTAGAAAAATGCCACAAGAACATGTTAAAAACACCAAAAAACACAATTTTCACTTGGAGAAAAAAGAAAATTTCAGCATTATATCCACCAAAAGTGATGATTCACTCAATTCACATAAAAATTGGTTCTGTGTAACAGAGGAATAAATTAGTGGAATTTTATGCTCAAGAGCAACTAATCATTTATTAGAATAAGATTCATGGAGCATCATCATCTTTCCTGCCTTCACAAAATTAAGGATGTAACCTTTTGACGGTGATAAGTTTGAAAGTACAAGTAGTTAAAAGTTTTTTCTCTAAATGATCTGTTAGACTGTCATCACTGGAAAAGGCGTTTAGCTGGAAGCCATGGTGTCACTCAAAGCACTTATTTTGGAAACTGATCATTTGTCTCACAGATGCGGCATGCCCACCAGCTGCAAGGCGTTTCTAACAGGAACTGAGCACTTTCGGGTGATACCAGAGACCATGGCAGGGCAGGATACAAAAGAGAGGAAATGACAAAACCAGTGTGTTAACAACTTGCTTCAGTGGAAGGTGTGATTTTTTAAAGTAGGTTTTACGAAGACTTTTGTTGTATAAAATTATATTAAACACATTTTTTTAAGTTCATGGTGCACAAATGTATTCGGATGAGTTTGACGTGTGCGGAGAGGTAAAAAGAGTATAGGTACACAAAAAAGAAAAAAATTCCACAAAAGTGAGTAAATTTAGTTCTGTAACATTTGTGGCTGGCAGGTATTCCCTGCTGCTTCGCTGCGCCTGTTATTTTCCACTTTTTGACGCAACTTGTATGGCTCTGATCCACTCCTTTCTCTCTTCAGATGTTGCAGCTTGCAGGAAGTAGTGGGTCTCCTCTGCAGTGATGATCTCAAAGAGGTTGCCATCAATGTCGTACTTTTTAGCTGAAGCCAAAAATGTAAGATAAGAAAAAAAAGTTGAGCTGAAAATAAATCGTTCTGCTATGATACACCACAAACACCGTCTGAAAAGCGACACATGCAACCTGCAGCAGCCTTCGTCACCCACCGTCAGGCACAAACTCCACAGCTGTGACCACAGCACCGCGGAGATGGATTGAACCCAGAGGATCATCACCCTGCCGCAATAAAACGTAGAGTTATATTTTTTTTTCCTTTTTTTAGCAGGCATTTCTTTGTTCAACTCCTTATACTTACCTTTGAAGGATCATAATAATGCACATAAGCAGGGTTATCGCGCAAAATAAACTTCCGCACCTTCCAGTTTTTCCTCTTGTGCCCCTGTTTTCAAATAAAACTATAATATATTTGTCATGATGTCAAGTTAACAACAATGTTTAATGGATAAAAATAAAAAAATGACTTTTATATGGGAATTTCATCTCAAGTGCAGCAAAGCAAAAAAAAAGAAATACACTCACTGGTCACATTCTTCGACACACCTTTTCCAGTACTCGTTAACGCAAATTTCTAATCAGCCAATCACACGGCAGCAACTCAATACATTTAGACATGTTTGATTTCCCACCCTAATCCCTAACTACCATCTTGTGCTCTGGATTTTAAAAGTAATGCTTTTAAATGCTGGATATGACACCCGATTTCGCGAAATATGAACATTTCACGTCTATTTGTGACTCCATGGGGTTCTGATGATGAAAATGCGGACAGTTGGTTAAAAAATTATATCTAAACAGAAAAAAAAAATTTGACCACAATGCATTGTAGTCTATATTTTCTAATGTAGTGAGCATCGATGCACACTGGGAAATTTCCAAGGCACTGGATTTTGGAATTCTAGATTCAGACAGTTCTACAAAACTGCTAAAGAACCATTTAATTCACTAGTGAATGAGTAGTGAAGGAATTTCAGACATACCCCATTTGGTCAAGATGGTCTACTGCAATTCTACCCGAGCATCAGAGGGTGGAAGAAAAGGGATTTAGATGAGTTTGAACGGGGCATGGTTGTTGGTGCCAGACGGTCTGGTCTGAGTCTTTCAGAAACTGCTCATCTACATGAATTTCTACCCACAACCATCACTAGAATTTACAGAGAATGGTCAGAAAAAGAGAAAATATCCAGTGAGTGTCAGTTCTGTGGGCGGAAACGTCTTGTTGATAACAGTGGTCATTGGAGAATGGCCAGACTGGTTCCAGTTGATAGAGAGGCCACATTATCTCAAATAGCCAAGAGTATCTCTGAACGCATAACATGGCAAACTCTGAGGCAGATGGGTAACAGCAGCAGAAAACCACACCAGGTGTCACTCCTGTCAGCTAAGAACAGGAAATTGAGGCTACAATCGACATAGGCTAGGGGTCTGCAAGTTTTTACATCAAAAGAGCCATTTGGTTGAATTTCTTACAAACCAAAACCCAATGAGAGCCGCCAAATTCCACTTAATCCTTTAGAAAATGCACTTTATCTAAGTTTATGTGACTGCAGCATGTACAAGTTTCTTTCAAAATAAAATACAAAATAAGATCTCCCTTTTAACAACAGTTTGATTTACTAAAAATGCAAGAAAACCAAGTTGAACATGCCACTTCCTATCAGTATGACAACAACTAGATGCTATGTCGAGTATAGATTAGAATATGTGCTTAACTTAACTAATTTGATATTTAGTCAAATTGTTTTAAATATTCTTAAAGACAGAAAGCCAAAATGGATGAACAGAAGATCCACATGTGGCTCCGGAGCCTCAGTTTGCAGAGGCCTGACATAGGCTCACCGAACTGGACAATGGAAGATAAAAAAAAACATTGTCTGGTCTGATGAGTCTCCATCTCTTCTGTGACGTTCGTAAGGTAGGGTCACAATTTTGCATCAATAACGTGAAAACATAGCTCCATCTATGGCTCAGGCTGGTGGTGGTGTAATGGTATGGGGGGTATTTTCTTGACACTATTTAGGCCCCTTAGTACCAACTGAGTCAACACATTTTCATCCTCAATTCACCACATACTGACGTTTGGTTAAGGCCCCTTCAGCATTGCTTTTTGACAAGTGTCCCTAACTTGTTATCTTGGCTGGCTGTTAAATCGACAGTCCACAACCCTCGGGACACAGTTCCTCTGGTCCTCAGGACGCGTCCGGTACCGGTACCTTAACCCGGCACAGACACCATATCTCAACCCAATAGTGAACCTTTGGGATCAGCATCATGGATGTACAGCCGACAAATCTGTCGCAACTGATACTATCATGTCAGTGATTAGAAATTAGTTGAATCTATGCCTCAATCCTGTCCAACCCAGTATTAGCAAGGTTTGCCTAATAAAGTGGCCAATGAGTGTATTTCTTTAGGATAAAGTTTTTTGCTTCTAAAATACCAAATAGGCACAACATTGAAATGTATTTAGTTTACCTGTTTAAGTAAGCAGCCTTGCTTGATGATGTTTCCTCTGAATTCTTCTTTCACAAGCACATCCTCATCACTTGAGTAACCTTCACAGAAGAAGCCACTATCTGCCTACGGGGAAAGTCATGATTTCTTTATGTTTCTGCGTCCAGAATTATCCTCTCTGTTTTTAAAATGCATGCAAGCATTTTTTTTAACTTACAAAGTAGTAAAGGGCTTTGGTGTCATCTAAAAAGGTTGTTTGTTCTCCGGCCTCTGCAGCTTCTTTTGACATGTCGTCTGCAGGCTGGAGGTAGCCCTCATTCATCAGCCCCACAGCCAAAACAAGAGCCTCGGGCCTATTTCTGGCTTTCTCGTTTGAGATCATCCACTCGACCACTGTTGTGCCTGTGTAAAAAAATAGAGAAGTGGTGCGTGTTAGTCAGAACGCTCAATGGTTGAAATAGCCAGTCACCCCAAGATGACACAATCCAAACCACAATACCAGTGAAGCAGTAGTTGAAGAGCCGATTGTTCTGCTCCAGTTTGATCTCCCTTATTCCAGTGTCCTGGTCTTTCATCTGCATGTACAGATCTCTGAAAGAATGCATTAATGCCTGTAAGTGTGCTTGTTCACATCCAGAATATCAACTTTACTGAGAAATAATGATGTTTTAACGCACGCCAGATTCACTTCAGGGAGGCGGATGGAGCGTCTGGTGGATTTTCTGGCAAACCTTTTCCCGCCTTCCAAACAGGTAATAGCTCTCTTGATGTCCTTTACCCAGGATTCTCGTTCCTCCACGTATGAGGCTTGAAAAAAGTGGTCCTGCTTCTTTTCTGAGGTGATCTTGAAGACCAGCTAAGCAAACATAGTCAGTAATTTCATTAAAAACAATGATAGATCCCAGTTTTTGTTCCTGTTACATTTGTTGGAGTGGGTCTTTATTCACTTACTGTTTTCTTTGGAAAATCTTGGCAGGGGCTGAGAAGTTTGGCTCCCTTCAGGGGAATCATTCCTTTCGGAGAGCGGTCTGTTTTCTTTTTATAGAACTCCAGGCCGTCCTCTGACAACACAACCCACACTGCTGACCAAGAGTTTAACAGCGTGCCCTGCGGATCCATATGTCACAGTCAGCTTTAAGCACCAGAATTGAAAAGTTGATCAAGTGTGATTGTTGTCGTACAGGGGTTTTGCACTTCAGCTACACAACTAGAGCCTCAGCTTTCAGTTCTGTATTTCTTTTTCAAATAGAACTTTCAGAAAAGCAAATTTGAACAAAAAAAATACGTTTTTTTTATTGCTTAAACAAAAAATATAAGTTGAGAAGATAATTTTAGCAAATCTTACAATTTTGTGTGCTATTTTGCTTTCATATGATGTGAAATGAACCTAAAACCAAAAGAAAACTGGTTTCGCTTTAAGCAAAATATGGAAATGAATCCACTCCCTTGAGTAATTACCAGAAGCCCACACATTTTCGATTTATGAGACAAAAAGAAACTTTTCATCGTTTGTTGGTTTTAGAGGATGATTAGTTAATCTTAAATGTTAACTAAAAGATATCTTTTGTAGAATTGCTTTTAGCACTCAG
Source organism: Oryzias javanicus (assembly GCA_003999625.1). NCBI lineage: Eukaryota > Metazoa > Chordata > Actinopteri > Beloniformes > Adrianichthyidae > Oryzias > Oryzias javanicus. The sequence goes on along the minus strand of CM012451.1, from coordinate 21,940,043 downwards.
TAGTTGGTGGCCTTTTATTTTCTTTTACTCACTTTGGAGTTTCTTTGATCCATATTTTTATAAGTATTCATTGCCTGTGAGGTCATGGGTCTGTTAATGGATGCCCTTAGGTAACTTGAGGGAGTTGTAAAGAGCTATATAAATAAAGCTTTATTCAATTTAAAAAATAATAATTTTATGTCATTTATATTACATTTATATATTATTTATTTCATTGTTTTAGGTCTTTAAAGAAACATTTGCACTTTTGCAGTTAATCAAGCTTCAGAATTTCAGCTTGTTTCATAACAATAAGGACTTGTTTCTACCATTTTTAACTCATCTTTAAATCTTTCATAAGATATCAAAAGCACCGTTTTTGTTGCGTTTGCAAGTGGCAACCTAAAAGTGACAGATAAAACTTGTGGGTGAGCAAAAATGCGTGTTGTCTGCAGTACATGAAAGATTATCATCTTACTCAGAAATGTTGAGCAAATGCATTTTGGGAAAAGAAAATGAAGTTTACATCAGTTTATTTTTTTTGTCTAGAACCCTCCACCAGAGCAAAAGTTACAGCTAAAAAGATCCATTTTATATTAACATATGTTCTTTACCCATCAGCCTCAGTTCATCATGCCTCATACGGATGAGCCAATCACCTGTGAGCTGTCAAGTGGAAATACCACATCGTCCTCCACAGTCAGCAAGCTGTCATCTCATCAACCCAGCTACTCCCCTACTCCACCCACTCCTGGATCTTTACAGTCTCTCAGAACTCAGGATGACTCAGAACAATTCTGTTTTCATGGCTGGAATAAACTCCTGGAATCATCTGACAATTAAGCAGGAAACTCTGTGTTACATCCCTTTATAATTTCAAACTAAAATTCATTTGTTTTTTCCCAAATAAATTGCCTTTTTATCTGACTATTATGTGAATACTTGCTTGTACAAATGCATGACCTTTCAGTAAAGTTCATGAGAGGTTTGACATCCTCTTTTATTTCACAGCATGTCAAGGAAAATATTTGACTTCAAACTGCCTCCCTGTGGTTTATTGTCATTCACACCTTCAATAGTTAGTGACCTTGTCTGCTGTCTCTGCTCTACATAATCAAATGAGCGTTACTTTTGGTTCACACTTGGAAAGAGACTTTTTTATAGGGTTTTTTTTTTTTTTTTTTTGGCTGAGAAACATCAATGTTTTCCAAACAAGCTGCCTACCACCCCCACTTGTGGTTTGGTGATGGGACTGGGTGGAAGAAGTGACCTTAAGCTCACATTTTGTTAAAAACAAAAAAATAAATAAAAAAAATAAAGGAAAAGATTCAATATTAAAATATGATTTTCTGTGTGTTTTTATTTTATCAACCCATAAAATATAACAAAAAAACAATATTTTTGACTGGTTAAGTTTGACAATTACTCTTATTTATTAATCCAGTTTTTTTTTAACCTTTATTTAACCAGGGAGTTCTTATTAAGATAAAAAATTCTCTTTTTCAAAGGAGTCTATCAACATCAACGTACTGCAAAACACAACACTTTAGATGAATAAGCTCTTTGAGATTTTAGCAAAATGGAGTTCAAAAGTACTGATCCTGGTTTTATAGTTTTATCTTTATGAATGATCATTTTTCTTGCCTGCATATAGCCAACTTTTGTTCAATTTGATGTCAATTTAACTGAAAAAATCCACTTTTTTACTGTTACAGTTGTATCAAACATGAATAATGTGAGTGTTAACAGCTTCTTTTATATTACTGACTTACTGACTATTATTAACCCTTTAAAACCAGAGCCTCTTTTCTTCTTTAGAATCTGCTTGAATTACGTTGATCGTGTTAAACGGTTGAAAAGTTACAGTATGTTAAATTTTGTGTTTTAGCATCAGCGGCGATCCATCTTGTAATGCAAGTTATATATTTCTCACCGTATTTCTGTTTTTCATACATAATTTACTTAGTTTTGTATTGCAATAAAACTGATTAATAAAAGCAGCACTGAAAACAATTTAGCAGTATTGAAATGGGACTCATAAAATTAGTTTTGATTAATAAGCTAACACAAAAATCATTTTAAAATTGTTGTATGAATATATTTTTTGCACTAAAAAATGAGTTCCCTTTTCTTAAATGTGTTTGCTTTTACTTTTTCTTAATCATTCTAAGAATCTATTCAATGGACATCAAGTTTAATGTGATATTTTAGAGATTCGATCATTTAATCTAGTGTAATCTAATATTTAAACCCCTAATTGCTCAGTGGCTGCGTGGTGGAGTGTCTGCCCTAAGAATGGGAGGTTATAGGTTTAAACCTATGGTTGAGTCATTCCTAAGACTCCAAAAGTTGGATTCTGTGCTTTCACTGTTTGACGCTCAGCATCAAGAGATGGGACTGGGGGTGAAAAAAAAAAAAATGGAAAAAAAAAAAAAAAAATTGGTTTACCAGATGGTTTTCGAGGGCAAAATGACCTTCAGTTGTGGGGAAAAGTAGGAACTTCATCTGATGTTTCAGCTTTCTATAAATGTGTATATTTTGTTTTAAACCTTATGTGGTCTTCTCGCTTTAGGAAAGTATCATTTTCCATTTCAGTTTGTCCACTTTTTGTTATTTAAAAAATTTGCTTCACCAGCCATCTTTTACAACTGACATTTGCTGCTTCAAGAGTTTCCTAATAACCTAATGTGTAATAGTTCAACACTGTTTTCTATGACACAACAGTCCACAGAGTGTGCCTCTTGATCAGACCTTCAGAAGTACTCCATGTTTAATGCCACAGTACTAATTTCTTTAATTCTGACATGAATCTACACAAAAAAGTGATAAACTAGTCCACAAGTTGAGTCAAGCGTGGCATCATGAGATCAAAAATGTGCTTTCAGAAAACACTCCTCCTACCTTCTTCACCAAGTATCCCTCTCTGATCTCTTGTGGCTCCATCTCCGTGCTGTGCGCTGCTGTCGGCTGAATCTGTCTCATGCTTTCTTTTTGTCATTCTGGGTTC